>CM042395.1:8480943-9080943 GCA_023634145.1 Thymallus thymallus
TCGATGGACATTAGAAAAAGGGGATAGTAAGCAGCTTTCGCATACTCCAGTTTTAACGTGGAGTGTGTCTGAAAGTTTTCTGTTGTCATACTCCAGTTTTAACGTGGAGTGTGTCTGAAAGATGACCTGGCCAGTAAACCCTTCATACATACTCCTAATCAGATTCACATACATTTGAGGGACGCCATAGTGCCATAGAAGTTTCCATACACTATTTCTCTCTAGATTATTGAATGTTTTTTCAAAGTCTATAAAGTTGATGTGTAAAGGTGTCTGCCATTCAATGCACTGTTCAACGAGTATCCTGAGTGTTACAATATGGTCTGTACATGAGTAGTCCTTCCTAAAGCCAGCTTGTTCTTTTCAGAGTATCTTGTTGAGTGCGTCCTGCATCCTATCCAATATGATCCGACAGAAGATTATGCTGGGGATTGAAAGGAGCGTGATTCCTCTCCAGTTGTTGCACTGACTGAGGTTGCCTTAGGGATTATAACAATCAAACCTGTCTTCCATTCTGTTGGTACTCTGCCAAGCTTCAGCTTTTTGGTGGCTCGCTTAATCTCCTCCTTGGATATCCTACTACAGTTGATGTTTGGGTCTTCTGTTGCTTCCACAATGTCTGGGGTTAAGTCAGGTGCGTGCCTGTTTAGGATTTCCTTGAAGTGTACTCTCCAGTGCTCCAGTTGTTGGGATTCTTTGGTAAGAAGGTTTCCATGTTTGTCTCTGATGGGGTGGCTCCTGTTGGGTTTGTGTGGGAAGAGACATCCTCCAATTTCCAGCTCATTGAGAGCACAAACGTCTGGGACAGAAGACCATTTTCTTTCATCTGTCCTCTACCCATTGTGCCTCTCCAGTTGTCATTGTACTTTCCAATCTTAGCATTCATGTCCCCAAGTGCAATTTGGATGTCTCTCTTGGGTATTTTTTGAATAACTGCCTGTAGCTGTTGATAGAAGGCCCCTTTCTCTTCGAAGTCAGCTGAGTTGGTTGGTGCATAGCACTATTGTAATGTTCTGGCTCTAATGATTCTTGCAGATATTGGCTCCCACTCAATGAGGATCTTTGCTGCATATTTTTACAGAAGTGGGTCTTCTTCATTTGGGTTTCGAGAGAAAAGGAAGGTTTCACCCGTGGTTGTTGTGATTTCCCGTGGTTGTTGTGTCTCCTAAAACATTAAGTGACCACAAGGCTGTAGAGGAGACTTTTTCTTTGCTCATTGGCCTCATAGTTTCAATTGATTCATAATTGGTTTTGTATTGTATGAAATATTGCAGTAATTGACAATGTTTTACTTCATGAATTACTTTTTATACTGTCTAAAACATTATTTGAGAGACTTTTGTTCAGGTTTTTTTTTCTTTTTCAAGCAAACACGTTCGAGTGATGCGCATTCCTGGCACCGGAATGTTCTGTAGCAGGATAGCTAACGCTAAAGTCTGGACCAAGACAAACTTAAGTGAGTGATTACCATGAAAACACGCAAGACTGATGGCTATAGCTATGTTCTTCTGGCTTCATCTAGCTCTATTTGGGATATTTTACCTTGTGTCGCGGCTTGCTAGCTTGCTAGGTAATCAATCCTTGACGATAACCATATGATTACATGTTTGTTAACTTAAATTAGCTGCATTTTAAGTTGCATGTAATCGTATCCACTGCTAAGTAGAAAAAGAGGATTCTGATGACGAACTGTGCACACAACTTTTCATGAAGCAGCCAGGAAATGGGTCTATGATTGACTCCATGTAAAAACACCTAAAAATGACAAAAACATGACAAATAATACATTTTCCATTGTATTTAACTGTTATTTAATAAGAAAAAAAAATGTGTATGCATTGTAGAAACTACTGGGGGCTAGCAGGTTGGCTTGTCCCACTGGTGATGTGTAGAGGTGTAGTGATGTTTTCGGGATTTATAGATATCTATTATTTTGAATGCTATTGACAGTGAATGACAGTGAACAAAAGTATTTAAAAATATTGTAAAGATCAATAAAAACAAAGGCCATTCAAATAAAAAAATATTGACTAGTATTTTATGTTATTGGTGTTACCAACATGAAAATCACTGATTACAAAGCTATACAAGGACCTTGAGCATTCTCTCCAGTGGCAAACTGCTACTGGGGGGAGGGATCTATATTAAAGAAAATGATTAACTAATCACACCCTTTTAGTATGTCATACATTTGAGGATACCATTGATCATTTGGTGTCTAAATCCAAAGTGTCACTTGGTGTTAGTCAATTTAAATGAAGGGAAATAACATTGTTAGCAAAATGATTAATCATATCACTTTAGTAAATTATTTGTAAAGGATTGATAACCTTATATTTTAGAAAATCCTAATTTACCTAAAATGTCTCATTGGTGTTATCATCATTGGTGTTGCTACTCCTACTGGTAGCACAATGTAATCAGTAAAAAAACAAGGGTAACTCTGACACTTTTAAACCTCATATTCATTATCTCCAGCACCATACCAGTGTTTACATATGTGAAAACGGCATGTTTCTATGAGACTGCCACAAGGGGCGTTGTACAAAACAAAGTAATCAGCGATTGGATCGTCTCTAACCAATCAGAGCTTCAAAGCCAATGGCACATTTTCAAACCGCCGCTTTACCCACATGTGTTCTGGCTCTGGCTCAACCCACTGTTTTCTGGACCAAACAGACGGCCTCGAATGTGTCAGCATTCGGTAAAGAGTCGGGGAGGTACTCAGATCCAGACTCATTACAGAGAAGAAACCATGGCATAGAGCAAGGTGCCTGTGTAGCCAGGCAAGGTTAAAGTGTCACAGCAGCTGTAAATATATGCTAATTCTACGATGAATAGAATAAATCAATAGCGCTCAATTATATAGGAATCAAAAGCACCCAAGACTAGGAAGTCTGTCAGACCTTGTCTGCTGTGTGTGTAAATTAGAGCTGCAATCAGAATAGCAATACATTCCTATTAGCTCTATAATGCTTCCGAACCTCATATTTTAAGCTTTTTTCTCAGTCATTTATTTTTTTAAACCCAACACAACTCCACAGTCTGCCCTTTATAAAGAAAAATCTAAAACAACTCCACAGTCTGCTCTTTATAAAGAAAAATCTAAAACAACTCCACAGTCTGCACTTCCATTGTTTTATTTGCTCTAAAGATGGCCGCCATCCAATAAAAGAGCATCACTGTCTCTTTAAGGCCCAGTCTGTGGCATCAGCCAATCACAGAGGGTCTCTTGTGACTAGGGTTCTCCTTGCCAACTACCTTGATGGAGAGGAGGAAGGCAGGATTTGAGAGAATGAAAGAGACCAGGGAGCCAGTGATGAATGAGGAAGTAAGAAAGAGAGACAGAGAGAGAAGAAGGGAGAGAGAGAAACGTAGATAGGAAAGAACATGTGGGATGCAGCAGGGAAGTTTGATAGCTAACGGCTATGGTTTCTCCCTGCGTCTCTCGTAATTCATTTCAAAGGGCTTTACTCACTCCATCTCTCCTCTACTCATCCCCCCTCTCCATTCCCCCTCCTCTCCTCCCCCCTCTCTTCCACTCTTTGTAAAGCCTCCCCTGACTCCATGACGGTGTTGCATAATGGCAGTGATAGAGACAGCAGGGGATATTGGACGACTCATGACAGAGCTAGAACTGGACTATACTGAAAATCGTATACATTTTGAATATCTAGTGTCTTATAAGCCCATATGGGCTGGGTATCTGAAAGATGCAGAACACTGAAATAGCATATAAATCAAATAATGTACTAGAACATTCGATGTAACATCATATGATAAAAAGGCACCAGAAATACCAAGGCGCACTTCCACAGGAAGACACACCCATCCGTCATTGTGGAGCTCCAGCAAGCAGCAGCATGTTGTTGGGCTAAACCTTGAGACGAACCACGGCTCCCTGAGCTAACGGGGAAGAACACTAGCTGTACTTGGAAAACAATGCCTGGACATTTGTCTTGTGTAGGGCGTTACGTTTCGCCCCTTTTTTTCCAAGTATATACACACGCAGGGCTTGACTTCCTCTGTTGCGAGTTTGCCATTGTATCCATGATGATGAGCCAGTCTATTTCTATTGTGGAGATATTTGTCACACTGTGGTTCCCAAAATACTTTGCGGTCTGACTCGTCAAAAGCTTCTGGAATTTTCCTGTCACCCACCAAATCAACGAAGCCAATATCTCTAGCCAGAAATAACCGCCCATCACCCATCGTTCAGGAAACTGCCTTAAAGAGGCAATACTGAACTTTTGCCTTTAGGGTTGCTCTAAATGGACAGAAATATTGTCCAAAAAATACCTCATTGGAGAGAAAGGGGCACACATCCCTACACCCTTGAGAAAAGCATATATTGCTTGCTTAAGGATTTGTGTATTTTCACGAGATAAGACATGTATTATGTATATACACCATATAGCCAACATTCAAGCCAAAACATGCCAAAAATTAACTTCCATAGTATATCTTTAACACAAACACTATGGAGGACTATACTGTGCATGTTTCTCTGTAGCTCGATGGATCCAGCTTAAGCAGAGAGATGGGTGACAAGCACCAGTCCATCACTCTGACAACGCAGCGCAGCCATCAACCTATTACTCCCATCCCATCCCAGATAACACAAGCTCTAATTACAACGGGAAACGCATGTGCCCTCTGGCACTCCATTTTAAAACCGTATCTAAAATGAATTGTAGAGTATAGGAAGCAGTAGCCCTGGCGCAAATCACGGTTTATGACAGGACCTTTAATGTGAAAACTCCTCTGCCATATTTTTGGGGAATGATTTTGAATATTGGAGTTAGCTCTCTAGTGCTGCTTTGCAAATTCTGCTGTAATGTTATGCTCACACGCTCATCGTTATGATCAGATTCCTGTACTGATCTCTCTTTCCTCACTCTCCTCACCCCTTGTCCTGCTTCACTCTCCTCACCCCTTCTCCTGCTTCACTCTCCTCACCCCTTCTCCTGCTTCACTCTCCTCACCCCTTCTCCTGCTTCACTCTCCTCACCCCTTCTCCTGCTTCACTCTCCTCACCCCTTCTCCTGCTTCACTCTCCTCACCCCTTCTCCTGCTTCACTCTCCTCACCCCTTCTCCTGCTTCACTCTCCTCACCCCTTGTCCTGCTTCACTCTCCTCACCCCTTCTCCTGCTTCACTCTCCTCACCCCCTCTCCTGCTTCACTCTCCTCACCCCTTCTCCTGCTTCACTCTCCTCACCCCTTGTCCTGCTTCCCTCTCCTCACCCCCTCTCCTGCTTCACTCTCCTCACCCCTTCTCCTGCTTCACTCTCCTCACCCCTTGTCCTGCTTCACTCTCCTCACCCCTTCTCCTGCTTCACTCTCCTCACCCCCTCTCCTGCTTCACTCTCCTCACCCCTTCTCCTGCTTCACTCTCCTCACCCCTTGTCCTGCTTCACTCTCCTCACCCCCTCTCCTGTTTCACTCTCCTCACCCCTTCTCCTGCTTCACTCTCCTCACCCCTTGTCCTGCTTCACTCTCCTCACCCCCCTCTCCTGCTTCACTCTCCTCTGCCCATCTGTGAATTAAATGTTTAATTTTAGCATCAACATGTAATTCCCTCTCTCACTTCTATAAATACGTCTCTATCTCACCCCCACACTCCCTCCATCCCCCCATGTACTGAGCACAGAGGATGGGGTGGTTGTAGGGGATGCGGTGAGGGATGGAGGTTGCCTGGCAACCACATCCTGTCTTGCAGGTCTCATGACATGGGTTTACTGGCACTGAATTTAGGAGTGGTAACCACATGGTGCACAAAGGTTGGCATAGTTGCTGGCAGCAGGCATCACATCAGAAACACACACACAGATATACAAACACAGACACTAACAAGATAGTCTCCACACATCCACTTACCATGGAGTGACAAAGATGTGTCTGTCATCGAGTGTATGCTTTTACTGGAGGCTAAATGTTAGACGCAACATTACGTATTACTTAAGCCTTGAAAATGGAATGTAATGGAAGCAGAGGGAAATAAGGAACAGTGTGTACCGGATGACCTTATCTTCATCATCCTTCTGGATGACAGCACATCGTAGATGAGCAGCAGAGCTGATATGTAGATGAGCGAGGAGCAGGAAGAATGGTTTGGTGAAATGGTTGCAAGTAGGTCGCAAGTGGGTTTGTGGGCATGACTTCACTAAACTATCCAGCATCTCTCATCGAGCATCTCTCCTCGAACTCCCCTCTCATCTCTCTCGCTCTCTCTCTTTCTCTCTTCTACTGTGATATCCTCACCACAGAAGAGGAGTTTATTCAAAGAAGATTGTACTTTAGCAGACAAGTGTCATTCGGTATGTTTCAAGCGATGTTGAGGCGAGGAACATCGAATAAGGCTCAGCTCAGTCGGCTAGATGTACCAAAGAAGAAGTGAACAATCACGCCTCTGAGCATTCGCATTCACTGCTGACGTCAGGCCCACCGCTGCCAATGGAGACGATGCAGAGCCATCGAGCGCTGTTTCCGTGGAGATCGCTATCGCCGTTTCAGGGCAATATCGGGCGCCAGGGAATTAATGGAAAGAGGAAATGGTGGGTGAGAGAGGGAGAGACAGACACATGTTTCAATTAAGAGAGAGAGAGAGAGAGAGGATGGCTGACTCAGATGAGAGACTCAAGGGGCTCAGCAGATAGTTAGCGCTGATCTAAATCAGTTGTGTTAATTTGCTCATAATTAGTACATCTGGGTCGTTCCACGAAATAAGTTCCTTTTGCATCCCTTTGATATTTTGTTATATTTTAAGTAGGAATTGTGCACCAATATTGAATTCTAAAAGCCTGTTATATTAAATGGATTACCTTTTAAACGGACCACATGAAGAATTCAATAAATCAAATATGTTATATAAATAAAGTTTCACCATCACTAAACTCTTGTTTTAATATGGCAAAACTTTTTCGATATTTTTTTTCAAAAGAAACATTAAACATCTAATAGTCAAACTCTTGGTTCTACTCTTTTTGGCCATTTGCTGGTGTTTTGTGATGGAAAACTGAGCGGGTCGAGTGTAACAAGTCAACCCTGTTAACCATAGACAGACAGGCTAGAAATTTTTTACGAATTCGAAGAAGAAGAAAAATGTGACCACCTGGGGACATTTTGTTAGTTCCCACAATGTAAAATGCTATTTCTAGGGAGTTTAGGGTTAAGGTTAGAATAAGTGTTCGATTTAGGGTTAGGAGCTAGGGTTAGCATTAAGATTAGGTTTTGGGGTTAAGGTTAAGGTTAAGGTTAAGAAAGAAAGAAAGAAAGAAAGAAAGAAAGAAAGAAAGAAAGAAAGAAAGAAAGAAAGAAAGAAAGAAAGAAAGAAAGAAAGAAGCAGCTGGCGAGTGAAGCCCCTTATTCCCATTGCAAAAGCAATATGTAAATCTCAAAGCAACTCTGATTTAATGCCAGTAGTTAATCCCTTGAGATGGTGAGCCAGTCTCAGCTCCACTCCCCACAGAACACAGTGTATAATACCATAATATCAACACATTGTAGCCATTTGTTTTCCTACAAGAAACCACTATTTGGGGGCTCGTCTGGGATTTGAACCCTGGACCTCTCATAGCTCAGTAAGCTGCGAATCACCGGGATGAGTGTGTAATAGTTTTGAAATAAAAGCTTCTTCCTCCCTATTATAAAAGGGAATACCTATTAGGTGTGCTTTTGTGCTATTGTTAATTGAGTGTGCTGCATTGAGGACCTAGTTGAAAACCACACATGGCCTTATCATGTGTATGACCTTCAGGTGTTTCATTACAGACATTTTCATTTACAGAATGATGTATGAAGAGCATCATTATCTTACCAGTCACCACCCTCTTAATGGTTTAAATGCACACAACATCATGGCTGATCTCTGCAACTCACTGCTCCCTCTGGTGGCCGGTCTGGGTAAAACGTTTCTCCTCTGATGTGGAATTCAGTATTCTTTTTTATTTAACCTTCATTTAACTAGGCAAGTCAGTTAAGAAAAAAATTGTATTTACGTTGATGGCCTACACCGGCCAAACCCGGACGACTCTGGTCCAATTGTGCGCCGCCCTATGGGACTCCCGATCACGGCCGGATGTGATACAGCCTGAAATCTAACCAGGGTGTCTGCAGTGACGCCTCTAGCACCGAGATGCAGTGCCTTTGACCTACAATCTACAATCTGGGATATTTACAATCATCATTTAAATTAATTATATATCCATTGATTCTTGTAGAATAGAATTTCTAAATTCCTCATGAGTTTAGAACAACTGACTTATCAAGTCCCCAAATGTAAGGTTGTTTTACTCCATTGTAAACAGTGTCTTTGTAAACAATGTTTTAAAGTACATTTACAATTATCATGTGAATGTCATGGACTGTCAGTCCTTGCAGCAAGAGTGCAATCTATGAATTTGAGGATGCATTGGAGTGGGTTACATTTCCCCAGCCTCATCCCTCTGTATATCAATGGAGTGGGTTACATTTCCCCAGCCTCATCCCTCTGTATATCATTGGAGTGGGTTACATTTCCCCAGCCTCATCCCTCTGTATATCAATGGAGTGGGTTACATTTCCCCAGCCTCATCCCTCTGTATATCATTGGAGTGGGTTACATTTCCCCAGCCTCATCCCTCTGTATATCATTGGAGTGGGTTACATTTCCCCAGCCTCATCCCTCTGTATATCAATGGAGTGGGTTACATTTCCCCAGCCTCATCCCTCTGTATATCATTGGAGTGGGTTACATTTCCCCAGCCTCATCCCTCTGTATATCATTGGAGTGGGTTACATTTCCCCAGCCTCATCCCTCTGTATATCATTGGAGTGGGTTACATTTCCCCAGCCTCATCCCTCTGTATATCATTGGAGTGGGTTACATTTCCCCAGCCTCATCCCTCTGTATATCATTGGAGTGGGTTACATTTCCCCAGCCTCATCCCTCTGTATATCATTGGAGTGGGTTACATTTCCCCAACCTCATCCCTCTGTATATCAATGGAGTGGGTTACATTTCCCCAGCCTCATCCCTCTGTATATCATTGGAGTGGGTTACATTTCCCCAGCCTCATCCCTCTGTATATCATTGGAGTGGGTTACATTTCCCCAGCCTCATCCCTCTGTATATCAATGGAGTGGGTTACATTTCCCCAGCCTCATCCCTCTGTATATCAATGGAGTGGGTTACATTTCCCCAGCCTCATCCCTCTGTATATCATTGGAGTGGGTTACATTTCCCCAGCCTCATCCCTCTGTATATCAATGGAGTGGGTTACATTTCCCCAGCCTCATCCCTCTGTATATCATTGGAGTGGGTTACATTTCCCCAGCCTCATCCCTCTGTATATCAATGGAGTGGGTTACATTTCCCCAGCCTCATCCCTCTGTATATCAATGGAGTGGGTTACATTTCCCCAGCCTCATCCCTCTGTATATCAATGGAGTGGGTTACATTTCCCCAGCCTCATCCCTCTGTAGATCAAAACAAGTGACAGGCTGTCGTTTTGCTGAAAAAGCAAATCCCACACTGCACCTTTAACGCTCCCTAATCTGTTTAAGGGCATCATGTAGGCCAGTGTGTTACTGGTTCTTTGTTTACCCAACCAACCCCTGTAGGAATTACTGTGATTGTGGAGTTTATGCGCTTCAACACGTGTATGCATGCCTGGCTCAGCAGCTCAAAAATGACAACAATTTTCAACTCTCAAACATACTGTAATTCGCCATGGTTTAGGAGATTTTAAAAAGTGTGACAGTACGTACCTGCCGCTTTGAAATTTTGGAAGTTGTACTAGCTGAAAATGTTCAAACATAATCTAATCAGATTACTGAAAATAGAAATAGCTGAATGGTATACAGGTATGTCACTACACATTTAAGTGGAGCGTTGCTCATGTGTTTCCTCAGTCATGATAGCGTTGATTAACTCGTGTCAGCAGACTAATTAAACTCATCGTCAAAACCAGGAGTAATTTAGGCTAAGGTACCAAATTTAGACAGTCGTGAGCCGTTTGTCGCTCTCTCTCTCTCACAGTAAATGGCTGAGAGCTAGCAGCCTCTAATCGGCGTTTACTCAACGTTGCTATTAACATTTAAAATAATCGTCCATCACATTCCATTTTGACATGTTACTTTCCTTTACTTAAACACTCTTGACAATCTCTGAACTCAGAAGCAGAAGCAGCAGAGACCTATAACACTAATTAAGACAGAGGTTAACAGATGCATGGTGACATATCACTTGGGTGCTGGCTATATAATGGTAACAGACACATAAATGTCCAAGGCAAAGCAGGGCAATCAGTGTCAGTTACCATTGGACATTATAGTGCCACATTATAGTGCCACAGGATGTGATGTGCTTGGCAGAGAGGGTGAGGTTATATCCTGCCTGGTTTGGCCCTGTCCGGGGGTATTGTCTGGGTATTGTCGGAGGGGGCCACAGTGTCTCCTGACCCCCCTGTCTCAGCCTCCAGTATCTATGCTGCAATAGTCTATGTGCCGGGGGGCTAGGGTCAGTTTGTTAAATCTGATGTTATTATCCAGTGTCTTGTGTGAATTTAAGTATGCTCCCTCTAATTCTCTCTCTCTCCCACTCTACCTCCTCTCCCGGAGGACCTGAGCCTACCCGGAGGACCATGCTTCAGGACCACCTGTCCTGATGACTCCTAGCTGTCCCCAGTCCACCTGGGCGTGCTGCTGCACCAGTTTCAACTCCTCTGCCTGCGGTTATGGAACCCTGACCTGTTCATTGGACGTGCCACCCTGTCCCAGACCTGCTGTTTTCACCTCGCTCTCGCTCTATTGCACTGAAAAACCAAGTGACATTCACTCCTGATGTATTTACCTGTTGCAACCTCCACAACTACTTTTATTATTATTTGACCCTGCTGGTCATCTATGAACATTTGAACATCTTGGAGAAAGAACTGGCCTTAAATGGCCATAAATTGTTATAATCTCCACCCGGCACAGCCAGAAGAGGACTGGCCACCCCTCAGAGCCTGGTTCCTCTCTAGGTTTCTTCCTAGGTTTTGCCTTTCTAGGGAGTTTTTCAGCCACCGTGCTTCTACATCTGCATTGCTTGCTCTTTGGGGTTTTAGGCTGGGTTTTTGTATAGCACTTTGTGACATCGGCTGATGTAAAAAGCGCTTTATAAATAAATTTGATTGATTGATTGATTGAAATGACATGCTGATTGGTCATTTAGGAGCCTTAAAGGACTCAAGGCCTGGTCGTTGTGACTCAATAGACTAAGAGAATACAAAGAGATGTTCAGGGCCTTTGGTTTACATTTTATTGGACAAGACAATGATCCGTAAAACATGTGTTTTCCCAAAAAGCATATGGAAAAAAAAGAAAAAATATATATATTTTTTTTTTTACATCATAATGATCTCAAGTGTTTGGCTTTCCACAATCAGAGGTTACCCCATGTTTTTTTAATCCCGTATTTATTTTCTAAGACGGAAACAAATGTGTAAATGAACAAGCTAAAAATAAAGTAACGAAGGCACATCTGGCTTGGTGGTGAAAAAAAGGAACGATGAATAAACAAGCGGGGAAGGAAGAAGCCTGGATTCTGATTAGCGTTAGAGGTAACATTCACAGTTTGTATTTTTGGCATCAAACCTATCCGGGCGGAGGCAGAGCGCTTGGCAAACACACACAGCAACTCATGCTGCAGCGAGAAGTAGTTAGTGCCTTGAGTATAAAACAACATAACTAAACAGACTGCTGACTCATTGGTATTTGATAACAACAAACAAAAGGGTCCCAATGGTTGTCTTTTTCTAAGCTCAATATATCAACATATCTTCTTTTTAGAAGCAATACACAAAACAGTACAATATATTTCCGACAACAATATGAAGCAATACATAAAATACACCAAAAAATAAGATGGAATCACAGTTTATAAAAACCAAATAAAAAAAATGCACAATGAATATTTCCCTTTGAACTCTGACCTGTGTAAGGGCTATAAAACACAGATGTGATTGTCTGACACTGCACCACTTTATGCGAGCCCGCCGCCCACAGCCATACGTTTTCAAAATGGCAGCATTAATCTTTTTGTACAGAGAAGTTGACCTACCCATAGTTCCATGCAGCATGCAGACATTCCCTTTAAAAGAAACACCATAAAGACCGAAGTTCCACCAAAAGCCAATGAAAGTTGTTTCCAAAGTGATTGTCACGTCAAAAAACGATAGTGCCGTGAAGCACTGTGACGCAATAAAGAACAGTGGGGTGGGCAGTTACTACTGTGTTCTATTTCGCTGTGTCCGTAATATCTGTCTACCAGTCAGTCTACATCGTTTTATTTCTTCTATATCTGTCTAGCAATCATTAGTGTCTATAGTATCCATCTATTCATTTACTTACATACATACCTACATGAGCTTTTTGTTAATGTCTGTGTCTTTTTCTTCGCATCTTTTTATTTTTTATTTAACAAGCTAATGTACTTAGCGAGTCTAGTCTTGCTTCTCTCTCTGTCTGTTGAGGTGACACTGACAGATCAATGCCCTTGTGGAATTGTGCGACTGAGGCGCTTTGGAACAGCCAGAGCCAACGATTTGTTCCCATTACTCAGCAAGAGTTAAATTAAACTCTGTTTATTGCACCCCGCAGTAAGCACCCTGTGGAAAGAACATGCTGACTGACTTTTATATATCAGCAAAAATATATCTCAAGTCGTGCTGTGCGCCTTCTGCATGGCCTAAACAACCCCGCTGCTCTACAGTATATCGATGTGTTTGTGCTTGAAGTAGACGATACAATGGAGGAATGCAAAGACATCCACAACATTCAAAAAGTAAAGCCTGGTGTCTGTAAGTAGACTTGGGAAAAGTGAGCCAACTGTTTGAAACGAGCCACCGATCATGCCATGCAGAGTTATAAAGACTAAAATCCACACAGCATTTTTATATTTAAAACATAAGCATTGTGACTGACAAACTCAATACCCGTTAAAGTAAAAATGTATACTTTTTTTCAATTTCACATGGAAACTGACACCCCTATACATAGAGGCTCTGGAAACACCTACACTCTGGTTTTGTTATGTGCACACATTTCACCGACAACATATGAATCATCAATATTATTTACAGTGTTCATTGATCATTTGGTTCACTTTGACATCTTTGACCAAATTGATACGGTCTCACATAATTGTTCATCAATGATGGTTTGCACATTTGTGTTTCAGTACATAAAATCCTTTAGAATAAGACTAAAAATAGAACATATTTAAATACATAATTTGCTATGTGTAAAATATACAGCATATATTAGAGCGCATAATAGCCACTTAATCTACATAGATTGGTACTAAAGTATTTTCCAATATATGCCATGTATTTTGACACTGAAAATACAATCCTTATCATTTGAACCTAATTTAACTTAAAAGCAGTAACCTTTCCTGTGGGGGTATAATTGCACGCACATTGATAATTGTGTGTGCATTGTGTGATTTGCTGTAAACCAAGAGGTCACACTTCGTTACCCTAATAATGCAGTATTGCCAGCTCTTGCAATTTAGATTGAACCCAAAACATGAGTCAGAATCTTAAACTTTGTCATGTTGCAATGTTATAAACCAGTGACAACCTAATTCTGTTCATACTGCCATACAATGGCATTTTGGTCAGAGGATGCTTACTGAACATTATAAACTGGGTGGTTCGAGGCCTGAATGCTGATTGGCTGACAGACGTGGTATATCAGACCGTATACCACAGGTATGACAAAACATTTATTTTTACTCTTCTAATTACATTGGTAACCAGTTTATAATCGCATTAAGGCACCTCAGGGTTTGTGGTATATGGCCAATATACCACGGCTAAGGGCTGTATCCATAAGAACAGCCCTTGGTATATTGGTCATATACCACACCCTCTTGGTCCTTATTGCTTAAGTATAACATTGCAACATTAAAACAACCAGTTTCGAGTAATATTTCTGGTGATATTTTGAATTATGTTTCCGGTTAAATTTTGGGTGATATTACCTTTCCCGAATCACAAGAGTAGTAAACACTGCATTTAGGATTTGACCACATCGGGAGGCTGGAGTTGTTCTGATTGGTCCAGAGCTTTCCTGGGTCTCTGTGCTGTTCAATGTAGCCAAGTACAGGCACAATGTTGTTGTTGTGTCGTTATGGAGACCTAAACGTCACCTGCTAAACATACATGGCTGCCGACACAAAGCTTTCTCCGCGGGCCACGGTGGCTGACGGCGGCTCGTCGACATGGTGACCGTCTGCGTTGGAGTACGGATGCAGGGCTTCGTCATTTAGCGTCTTGTCGATGTTGTCGTACTGTATTGAGTCCTCCAGGACAGCAGGGCCGCCACCATTAGCAGCCCCACCACCAATGGTGTTATCATAGGCATCATCCAGATCCTGTAATATCAAAAGATCCCGGGTTGAACCAGCAACAAGAACTCTGAAGAAAATGACAGCAGCTGTGGTACGGTAGACAAAATTCACTCCTTGACCATGCATTGTTCAATAGTTTCACAATAGGTTCAATAAACGTTCAGTTTTCAAAATAGTCAAGCTGTTGAGGGACCATGGAGGCAGAATGTTATAATATATGTTATAACATAGAACAAAAGGATGAGTAATCTGACGATAAAGTCGAGACTGAATCCAGAGTCTAGAAAGCAACCACTTGTCCCTCATGAAAGGTAAACGCAGACATTTCGATATACAGTACAGGTAGTAAATCAACTACTGAACACAGAACTATGTGAAAACAGAGAGAGTCCGGGTTGTGTTCATTAGGCACCCAATGTCAGACAACAGACTGAAACATGGAGTAACTACCTGGACTTAAGTACAATAAGAAACATTAATTTTTCGTCTTCTGGTGTAACCTAATGATCAAGACCCATCCTCCTCAGAGTTCGGAGGATGTCCTCTTACCGTGACAGGCTCTCCACTGGTCTCGTAGTAGACATTACTTAAAGGCTGGGTCTCTGTCAACTCCTTCGTCACAGAGTCTGTGACATGCCTGTTCAGCTGTGGGGTCGTGGAGATCTCAAAGTCAGATAACCACTCATATCCTAACAATAGCCATTAGACCAATTAGGAACTGCACTCCATGTGGTTTATGACCTTCAATAATAATGAGCCCTGAGTGACAGGAACGTGGACCACTAACCATCTCTGTGGAGCTGCCGGTCTTCACAGGGGGAGGGGGCTTGTGCTTGGGAGGACCACTGATTGGACGAGAGAAAGGAGGGCAGGATGAGACGTTAGTGCAACTTGGTCCACACCAAACAGACTTGGAGTGAGTAAAACTTAATTGATTGGAGGAAAGATAAGGATTTGTTAAGTCGTACATATTGAATAAACGACTTTGAGAAATCGCCAAGAGTGTACTAAAGGAACATTTGATGAGAGCGGAACACTCACTCTCCGTTCTCGGCGTTCTGCTTGCGTTTGCGGACCAACACGATGACAGAGCCTACGATCGCCAGAAAGACGACCACACCAATGATGCCTCCGATGATGCCAGCCGTCGACGGCCCTGCTGTTAGCTTACTTTGCTCTTGCTCTGAAAAATAATAAGACGCGGAGGATTTAAGATTTAGTCCAATTAAAATATATATATGTCATTACTCCTTGTGACAAGGATAAGGGCTGGGGGATTATGACCTGTTATAATCAGAATCCAAATCATACGTTTAAAATTAAAACAGCTGAACTGGAGAACATTCCGATATAAATGTATCGCATAGAAATAGAATGAACAATCATATATTTTCTATCTGCAACATTCAGAACGTTTCTCATCATTGAATACGCCTCAGGAAATTAGCTCAACTAGGCATTTCATTCTTGCCAGACATCTTATCATCCGCCGATGTTCTGAGTTGACCTCTGCCTCCTTGCTCAATTATGTATATGTTTGTGATTTCCAGAGGGCACTGAGGCTGAGTTAGGCGTCTAAATTAAATGTAATAGGCTCTCATTATGTTGGTTTTAACCAGCTTGCAGTTTCCACAGATGGCCACCGGGGCGCGCTAATATCACATTGAGGATAATAGCGGTCTACTTTCCCTTTGCGGCCACATGGTGGTGTGATGTTGCCAAACTAACACCTCACTGCTGTTAGTGAGAGAGTGAGAGCATAAATTACTTTGTGGATTCTCACTCCGGTTTGCAACTATATCAGAGATTCCAATTATGGGTGATTCCACTGGGAGCGGCGCAGACACGCGCATCTGTTAGGTGTGTATATGTAGGGGAGTCTGCTGAATCTACGCTGGGGACACATCCAGCAACACACGCTAATACATACAACGGCAGTCACAGCCGAAAAGAGACCGGTCAGCGTCAATCATTTATTATCTCGAAAACATGAAATGGAGGAGGGAAGGAGGGAGAGATGGGGCGGTGGCCAAGGCTGTCTCGGTCCTAAATTGCTCTCTTTCATTCTCGCAGCTGGATACACGGACACACACAGGCACACCCATGCACAGACACTTGAACACAATGAAACAAACACACAAATCTATACAGACAGAAGCCCTACTCCCACCCCAACATCCCCCTGTGATTACCCTAGCCGTGTATCTGATGTGCTGGATATCAACGTTTACGTTAGCAGCGTTTACCATTCATGTTCTCCGATAATAATAAACGGTATTTCAATAAATAATGAGTCATGTTAGTTACTGCATCAAAAACAAGCAGTCTAACGTGTAGGAAATTAAATGGCCTTTTATTCATCAGGACAAACAGCTTAAACACCTTTAAACAATTATTGACAGAAAACTAAAACAAGCTTTTCAGATAGTTACTTATGGAATAGAACCCTGTTTGAAGGACGGGGTGGGCTGAGGGAAGGAGGTAGAGGAACAGAGGATTGGATTGGCTGGGAAAATGAGGGTAATGATAGGGGGTGCTCACCCACCCGATACCCACGGGTTTGGCTTGGCAGAGAATGAGGGCCAAGACAGGGTGGGGTAAGAAGAGAGGGGAGAAAAAGAGAAAGGAATGGGAACAGATTTTGTCAGGGTGGATAGAAGAATGGGCCGTGGTAGAGTGGAGAGGGAAAGTATCTCATTGCAGACTGTTTAGCGCACATAATAGAAGTGATGTGAATAGACACCCTCAAACACAGTCATCCTAACATATTCTACCACAGTTGAGTCACTTACCAATACCATTCAGTGTGTAATACCATTCTGTCAGCACAGATTGAAAGAATGGGACTATCCCGAAACCCGATCACAGTCACATATTAATGTGTTCAGAAAGTATTCAGACCCCTTCCCTTTTTCCACATTTTGTTACATTACAGCCTTATTCTAAAATTGATTAAATAAATGTTTTTCCTCATCAATTTACACACAATACCCCATAATGACAAAGTGAAAACAGGTTTTTAGATTTTTTTGCGTATGTATTAAACATAAAAAACAGATACCTTATTTACATAAGTATTCAGACCCTTTGCTATGATACTCGAAATTGACCTCAGGTGCATCCTGTTTCCATTGATCATCCTTGAGATGTTTCTACAACTTGATTGGAGTCCACCTGTGGTAAAACAAAGTGCATGTCAGAGCAAAAAACAAGCCATGAGGTGGAAGGAATTGCCCGTAGAGCGCAGAGACAGGATTGTGTCGAAGCACAGATCTGGGGAAGGGTACCAAAAAATGTCTGCAGCATTGAAGGTCCCCAAGAATACAGTGGCCTCCATCATCCTTAAATGGAAGAAGTTTGGAACCACCAAGACTCTTCCTAGAGCTGGCCACCTGCCCAAACTGAGCAATCAGGGGAGAAGGGCCTTGGTCAGGAAGGTGACCAAGAACCTTCCAGAAAGACAACCATCTCTGCAGCACTCCAGTGGCCAGATGGATGCCACTCCTCAGTTAAAGGCACATGACAGCCCTCTTGGAGTTTACCAAAAGGCCCTTAAAGGAATCTCAGACCTTGAGATACAAGAGTCTCTGGTCTGAAGAAACCAAGATTGAACTCTTTGGCCTGAATGCCAAGCGTCAAGTCTGGAGGAAACCTGGCAACATCCCTACGGTGAAGCATGGTGGTTGCAGCATCATGCTGTGGGGATGTTTTTCAGCGACAGGGACTGGGAGACTAGTCAGGAACAAGGGAAAGATGAACGGAGCAAAGTACAGAGAGATCCTTGATGAAAACCTGCTCCAGAGTGCTCAGGACCTCAAACTGGGGCGAAGGTTCATCTTCCAACAGGACAATTACCCTAAGCACACAGCCAAGACAACGCAGGGGTGGCTTCGGGACAAGTCTCTGAATGTCCTTGATGGGCCCAGCCAGAGTCCGGACTTGAACTCGATCAAACACCTGGAGAGACCTGAAAATACCTGTGCAAAGGCGCTCCCCATCCAACCTGACAGAGCTTGAGAGGATCTGCAGAGATGAATGGGAAAAACTCCCTAAATACATGTGTGCCAAGCTTGTAGCGTCATACCCAAGATGACTCAAGGCTGTAATCGCTGCCAAAGATGCTTCAACAAAGTACTTAGTAAATGGTCTGAATCTTTATGTAAATGTTTTTTTTATATACATTTTCAAATTTCTACAAACCTGCTTTTGCTTTGTCATTATCGGTTATCGTGTGTAGATTGAGTATTTTTTTCTCCATTTTAGAATAAGGCTGTAACGTAACAAAATGTGGAAAAAGTCAAGGGGTCTGAATACTTTCCGAAAGCACTGTATATACATAGATATGGGAGGATGGAGGGATAGAGAGATGGGAGGGAAGGAGGGCACTCGGATGGAGGGCGGAGGAGCGTGACAGGGGTGTGAAGGCCCTGAAGTGGGGCCAAGAGAGGCCGACTTTATAGGTCCCCCATCTCTCTGGGATACGGTTTAAGTGACAGGGAGGAACAACTAGCGAAACAACCACTCACATTCGGCCTGGCTCACATCGCCATTGGCATTCTGCTGCTACACCCCTCTGCAAAACTCCCAACTGGGACATCTATCTCTATCTCTCACTCTGTCTCCATCTCTCTCTCGCACTCCATTGCTCACTTTCCTTTCACTGGCAAGCTAGCTCCGAAATGTTCTCTCTTAGTTACACACAGTCACACACAGAAGTACATACACACATACTGCCCTTTTAGGACCATCTTGCTTTCTCCTAGCTGACTGAAGAGAAAAATAACATCCTTGGAAGAAATACTATGTTTGAAAAATGTTTACGTTCAAATACTACCTAATTACCCTATAGTTTAATAACTAACCACTAAACAACTTTGTTCCTCTCCTTTTTCAGAGTAGGTCTTGTACAGTAAGTGCTGGAGCTAGAGGGGAAGCGAATGAGTGAAATAAAGGATAAAGAATGAGGGAGGGAGGGAGGGAGGGAGGGAGAGAATAGTTTAAAAGCTTCACAGTAATATGAGGTCAAATCTGTAGACTCGGGGAAACATTATCCTTCCCGCCTTGTGCTTAGAGGCCAAAATAGGATTACCCCTGACATCAACCTCCCCCTCCTCCCTCTCTCCAAGACATCAACCTCCCCCTCCTCCCTCCAAGACATCAACCTCGCCCTCCTCCCTCCCTCCAAGACATCAACCTCGCCCTCCTCCCTCCCTCCAAGACCTCAACCTCGCCCTCCTCCCTCCCTCAAAGACCTCCCCCTCCTCCCTCCAAGACCACCCCCTCATCCCTCCCCCTCCTCCCTCCAAGACCACCCCCTCATCCCTCCCTCCCTCCCTCCAAGACATCAACCTCGCCCTTCGCCCTCCAAGACATCAACCTCGCCCTTCGCCCTCCAAGACATCAACCTCGCCCTCCTCCCTCCAAGACATCAACCTCGCCCTCCTCCCTCCAAGACATCAACCTCGCCCTCCAAGACATCAACCTCGCCCTCCAAGACATCAACCTCGCCCTCCAAGACATCAACCTCGCCCTCCAAGACATCAACCTCGCCCTCCAAGACATCAACCTCGCCCTCCAAGACATCAACCTCGCCCTCCAAGACATCAACCTCGCCCTCCAAGACATCAACCTCGCCCTCCAAGACATCAACCTCGCCCTCCAAGACATCAACCTCGCCCTCCAAGACATCAACCTCGCCCTCCAAGACATCAACCTCGCCCTCCTCCCTCCCTCCAAGACATCAACCTCGCCCTCCTCCCTCCCTCCAAGACATCAACCTCGCCCTCCTCCCTCCCTCCAAGACATCAACCTCGCCCTCCCTCCAAGACATCAACCTCGCCCTCCCTCCAAGACATCAACCTCGCCCTCCCTCCAAGACATCAACCTCGCCCTCCCTCCAAGACATCAACCTCCCCCTCCCTCCAAGACATCAACCTCCCCCTCCCTCCAAGACATCAACCTCCCCCTCCCTCCAAGACATCAACCTCCCCCTCCCTCCAAGACATCAACCTCCCCCTCCCTCCAAGACATCAACTTCCTCCTCCTCCCTCCAAGACATCAACTTCCTCCTCCTCCCTCCAAGACATCAACTTCCTCCTCCTCCCTCCAAGACATCAACCTCCTCCTCCCTCCAAGACATCAACCTCCTCCTCCCTCCAAGACATCAACCTCCTCCTCCAAGACATCAACCTCCTCCTCCAAGACATCAACCTCCTCCTCCAAGACATCAACCTCCTCCTCCAAGACATCAACCTCCTCCTCCAAGACATCAACCTCCTCCTCCAAGACATCAACCTCCTCCTCCAAGACATCAACCTCCTCCTCCAAGTCATCAACCTCCTCCTCCAAGTCATCAACCTCCCCCTCCAAGTCATCAACCTCCCCCTCTTCCCTCCATGACATCAATCTCCCCCTCCTCCGCCCAAGTGTTTTCACCACTTCCTTTCTTCATCCCTCTTCCCCCCGTCCCTCCCTCTTTCTCTCCCCCCGACCACCTTAGTGACCTAGTGTGTTCTCGGCTTCCTGCCTGCTCACGCCTTCTCGCTCGCTCGCACAAACGCAGGTTGATGTCTTGGAGGGAGGGGGAGGTTGATGTCTTGGAGGGAGGGGGAGGTCACTTAGTAAATTAAAAACACTGTCCTAGTTCGCCTCCTCAAATAGCATGACTGGACCAGAAAATAGTGTTTCTCACGAAAATGAAACTGAAATGAGTTTATCGTCATTGCAAACGCCTCCAACCATTCCATTCCCAGGGATCAAACTAGGTCAAATAGGTGCGAGACAACAACAGCCACTTCAGATGCTGAGGCTTAATTTCGGAACCAGCCAGGCCCACGTCCCCTGATCTTTGCCTTAAAACAGATCACGTATCCAGCGACTGCCACTTATCTGGGTCAAGTGGACCAGGGCTGGGCTTCGGGGCCATGGCTACTGCCGTAGCGCCTTTCACCTGCTAACCTTCCGCATACGTAATGAGGCCTGGGTGTTTGCGGGGCCACAGAGGGCTCTTGTCTGGTCAAGAGAGCAGTGTGTGTGTGGAGCTCAGAAGGGCATGAAGCAGAAGTTTTAAGTTCCACTGAGCTGGGTATCTTCAGACCAACAGGCATTTATAGTAGCATGTCTTAGCGGCCACTGCTGCTGGTGCCTAGTAACATCAAGCAGAGCCAAAGCTAATAGACTGCGATCCCTCCTGTCGGCCCCTGTGCATTTTAACTGTCTGGAGATCAAGCTGAGGTCAGTGACACTATGTTTGTTTGTCAGATTGTTTCGCTATATCCTTCTGTCTGTCCTTCTCTGTTGTGTGTGTGTGTGTGTGTGTGTGTGTGTGTACACTGTGTGTGTGTGTGCGCCCCTTAATGTGACACTGATCTCCTCTACACCCTCCATCCCTCCCTCCCTCCCTCTGCGGGCGGGAGGAGTACGTTTCCTGCCATCCAGCAGTACGTTTCCTGCCATCCAGCAGTACGTTTCCTGCCATCCAGCAGTACGTTTCCTGCCATCCAGCAGTACGTTTCCTGCCATCCAGTGCCACAGCGAATCATAGCCCACACACTCTCATCCCGCCACTGCTGGCCCTCTGGCCCTGGGCAGACAGGCCTCTTACCCTCCTCTCAGCTGGCCCCACCACGCCCCCCCCCCCGCTATCCTTGGGTCCCCATCGGTCATCTGTCAACCCCCCCCCCCCCCAAGTGACCTTTCTCTCGCACACAACCAGACACAAAGGGACACAGAAACACACACTTCCACCAAGTCTCCTCCTCCTCTCACTGCTGCTACATGCCATATCAGATATAAACATTGCCCGTTACAATAACACAGGAAACATATGCCAGGCTAAACCGGTTTAATAGGCTTGAACCCTGATACAATGACAGTGAGTGTCGGGCCTTTTTTCTGTTCACTTTATCCTTTTAGAATCAGTCTCTGTGTTTAGGAATTGTTTTGACTGCATGCCATGGATTCTACGTCGTGTTTAGACACCCCAGGTATGCAGGTATTTTCTCTAAATGTAATAAAATGGCTGCCGCTTTCCTCCCGCAAAACAAAATTACAGTGTTTATCTGTGAGTGATTTGTTGCAGCTGGAGATGCTAGCGCTGAACTTTGTAACCTCTGACAGAAACACCGCCCCTCACTATAATTCCCCTCACATACAGTGAACACACACATAAAACACACGCGCACACACACACAACCCCCTTCACACACACTCCCTGCAGGACTAACAGCTGATTTGTCTTAGCCTGACTGGTATGCCTGTCGGGAACCAGACGTTTCATCATCCTCCCCTCCCTCCCTCCCCTACACACTCATCCATCACCTCTGGGTTCCGCTCCTGTAAAACTCCTCTTGTTTTATGTACTTTTATCCCTCCACCTCCTCCCTCCCTTCTACTCATCCAACAAACCACAATGGAGTTTTTCAGAGAATGGACAGATCAGAATATGCTGACTACAACGAGAAGCCCGGAGCGTACTTAACTCCCGTTTGTGTCTTTCAGCATCTAATTTGAGAGAGAGAGAGAGAGAGAGAGAAAAGAGAGAGAAGAGAGGAGTCCCTTGAGTGCATCGGTCTGAGACAGTTTGTTAGCCACTAACGACTAATAGTGTAGCGAGCCACAAGGTTTTGCTACGCTAACAGCGGTAAAGGTCTCTGGGACGGCTAGCCACGGCGGAACTGAAGGGCAGGCCCTGCGAGGCTACGGTTGGAGTGTGTTTAATGGAGAGAGAGAGAGAAGGAGAAGGAGAAGTGGAAGGAACAGGAGAAAGGGGAAAAAACATAAAAAGAAAGAAACAAAAAAAAAAGAGTTCTATATTCATGACTTCTGCGAAACCATCTCAAAAAATGAATTGCTAGGAGACTGAAAAGAACTCTTGGAATTTCACATCGGAATGAACTGCAGTCTTTTCTACCTGTAATTTCATATAATTGGACTCAATGAAAGGGTTGAACCTAGGGGTGGACATCAACTCTGTTGTTATGATAGCAGTGAGAAGCTGGTGTCATGCAGCTGGGAAAAGAAAAGCAGTCATAGGCTATACAGGAGAAACAGTCATGACCTGTACATATCTTTATACTGTATGGCTCTGAGGGGATGTATAGTACCTGTACAACAATGTCATTTCCATGACAACAACGACTGTTTTATATACAGAGGAAGTGAGTAATCATTGAGTTATAGAACATTGTGTATCAAATGTATATAGAACTGTAAATGTCAATGCATTCCCAAAAAAATTATACCTTTATATTGGTGGTATACTACATTGTCTGCGATAAAGGCTGTATTAGGACGACTACTAGGCTATTGCTAATTACCAGCAAGCCTACAGCAATCTGAATAGTGGTTTACAGTATCAAAATAATACCGGAAAATACAGTATATTCCACAGCTTGTGTTTTGGAAGGTACTACTGAATAGAAGGAACTCACCCAATTAATTCCATCCAAGCGTTTTGATACAGTGTTTCGCTTTTATTACATCAATACATTCTGTGAAAGCCACATTTATTCTCGTGTGGAATAAATGCTTCTGAAATAGGTTTAATTGCAGATTACATTTTTCTCTTTGTGGTAATTATCCACCTATGACAACGACTGCATACTAATGAATCAGAATCCATATAGAAGGCTTTAACTAATAGCGGAAACTCCATTTTCACTTTATGTCTTTATATAGATCATCTCACCTAGGGTTGCAGGAGGCTTTTTATAACTGAACACTGATGTTCAAGAAAAGTGTTGATGAATGATAGGGAGCAGATGTCAGGGAATCGACACAACAGGTAAGGTACAGCGCGCGTCTGTTAATCACGTCCCCAGAGAAAGACACCCAATGCCATTACTCCGTCTAACAAAACACAAACAGATAAAACATCTGCCGAACAAGACAAAACACATACCTCTATATAGACATACTAATCAAAACACACACACATAATATACAGGTACACAAGCCCAGGCGGCAGCCAGACGCATTAACGTCTTTAAGTGGGTTCCGCAGCAGGCATTATGTTGGGCTGCAAACTAGGCAGCGGAGTAGAAAGACTCGGTAAAGACACTGAGTGCCTCAGAGAGTAAACAGTAGCGGCTAATTAGCCCTGATCAAACCGCATTAAGACAAGGATTCTAATCACTAGCTCGGAACAACAAGACTGTGTTCTATAATACATCTACAGATTGACTAACAGCTGTTGGCCACACGGTTTGGAGGGATGACAACTACATCGATTCATTCAGACACAACATTCAAAGAACGTTCCGTCAGAACCCTCTCCGGAGAGCGTTGAATTATTGTGCCATTTAAAACGCCTATGTAGTAAATGTTTAATAGTCAGAGGGATTACGAATTCAGTCTTGGAGTCAAAGGTCACAGCTCTTACTAATCAGAGTTTGATGCTAATGGTTACTAATGATACGGCCTAATTACTGTGGTGGCTAGGCTGGTGTGAAGGAAGACGAGCCCCCGGCAGAAACAAACAAACACTACTGGCGTGGTAAAATGGAAGCAGTTTGAAGAACTCTAGTCAGTCGGACATGGTCACACTAGTAGAAGGAACGCATGGTCTATGAGTCCTGACATATACTTAGTGGCTGCTCTAACTATCACACACAACCAGGAGTATCCCGAAAACACACACATACATGGCTCTGTTTGTCAATAAACACTTTCAGGCCACATGCAATCATGGTCACACTCAGTTATGTGCTCAAACACATGGTATCTGTCGCAAAGAAGTTGCAGGCCACACACCAGAACTGGGACAACTATAGTTTTAAACTATGCTTTGTGGAAAGTAATATTTTTTTGGGAGGGGGGGACAGTTAGTTACTTTGGAGGTGACTACAACTATTTGAATACAGATCCCCCAAAAATTACTATTTTTTGTAAAACTACTTGAATACAGATCTCAGAAAGTGACTACTTTTTCCAATGCTATTTGAATACAGATCTCAGGAATAGACTACACACAATCTCCTATACTATTCCAATCTATCTGACAGTCATATCTGATCTACACAATACATTTCTATCTGAACATTCTGTAAATATCCATTCTTCTGAATGACTATTGCCCCAGCTGTACATAATCAGGCAAACCAATTAAGCAATGATATTTTGTACAGATAAGTACATATGTTGTGATGCCAATGCCACTGTATGCCAATGAAAATGTTGAAAACTGCAATTAATTTAATGCACTTGTTATAGCAGCCCTAATGCCAGGAAAGCAGTGTTCCCATTTTTAACCATTTCATGTATCTCAAGGTAGAACTCCTCCTACCCGGCAAGACCAGAGTGCAAATCAAGTGCACCTACAGTTGAAGTCGGAAGTTTACATACACTTAGGTTGAAGTCATTAAAACTCATTTTTCAACCACTCCACAGATTTCATGTTAACAAACTATAGTTTTGGCAGTTAGGACATCTACTTTGTGCACAACAAGTAATTCTTCCAACAATTGTTTACAAACAGATTATTTCACTTATAATTCACTATATCACAATTCCAGTGGGTCAGAAGTTCACATACACTAAGTTGCCTTTAAACAGCTTGGAAAATTCCAGAAAATGATGTAATGGCTTTAGAAGCTTCTCCTCGACATCATGAGAAAATGAAAAGAAATCCGCCAAGACCTCAGAAAAAATATTGTAGACCTCCACAAGTCTGGTTCATCCTTGGGAGCAATTTCCAAAACACCTGAAGGTACCACTTTCATCTGTACAAACAATAGTACGCAAGTATAAACACCATGGGACCACGCAGCCGTCATACCGCTCAGGAAGGAGACGCGTTCTGTCTCCTAGAGATGAACGTACTTTCGTGCGAAAAGTGCAAATCAATCACAGAACAACAGCAAAGGACCTTGTGAAGATGCTGGAGGAAACAGGTACAAAAGTATCTATATCCACAGTCCTATATCGACATAACCTGAAAGGCCGCTCAGCAAGGAAGAAGCCGCCGTACTTTTTGGAGAAATCCTCTGGTCTGATGAAACAAAACCAGAACTGTTTGGCCATAATGACCATCGTTATGTTTGGAGGGAAAAAGGGGAGCCTTGCAACCCGAAGAACACCATCCCAACCGTGAAGCACGGGGGTGGCAGCATCATGTTGTGGGGGTGCTTTGCTGCAGGAGGGACTAGTGCACTTCACAAAATAGATGGCATCATGAGGAAGGAAAATTATGTGGATATATTGAAGCAACATCTCAAGACATCAGTCAGGAAGTTAAAGCTTGGTCGCAAATGGGTCTTCCAAATGGACAATGACCCCAAGCATACTTCAAAAGTTGTGGCAAAATGGCTTAAGGACAACAAAGTCAAGGTATTGGAGTGGCCATCACAAAGCCCTGACCTCAATCCAATAGAACATTTGTGGGCAGAACTGAAAAAGCGTGTGCGAGCAAGGAGGCCTACAAACCTGACTCAGTTACACCAGTTCTGTCAGGGGGAATGGGCCAAAATTCACCCAACTTATTGTGGGAAGCTTGTGGAAGGCTACTCGAAACGTTTGACCCAAGTTAAACAATTTAAAGGCAATGCTACCAAATACTAATTGAGTGTATGTAAACTTCTGACCCACTGGGAATGTGATGAATGAAATAAAAGCTTAAATAAATCACTACTATTATTCTGACATTTCACATTCTTAAAATAAAGTGGTGATCCTAACTGACCTAAAAGAGGGAATTTTTACTAGGAATAAATGTCAGGAATTGTGAAAAACTGAGTTTAAATGTATTTGGCTAAGGTGTATGCAAACTTCCAACTTCAACTGTATCAGATGGCTCAGATCACTATGTCTGCACAGCTTCCCTGAGCCTTAGGCTGTGAAAAGAAGCCTCAAGCTCACAGCAAAGTTGATACTTTGAGGTTTCAAAGCATTAAAAAAAACATGACTAGAGAGAGACTCAATTAATACAGCAAAGAGCTGCTGTTTTTACAAGTTCATGTTTAAGTTGTCATTCAGCACTGTCAACACAGTTCAACACTTTTATAAGCCATAAAAATGAATTAGTATAGCAAAGTGTTTACCGATAAGCTCGCGTTTGTTATTATTTGCCTTTTTTAATATCGAGGAATAGTTCACTTTCTCTGGTCATAGGAGCAACAACATGAATTGTTGAATGACACAGAAATAATGCGGTTCGACTTGACTTTGGCCATCAGCTGGAAGACTGTGTCAGTTGAAGGAGGACGAGTGGAGGGACGTGTGTGAGAGGCAGCCGTGCCTCACAAGTAATACAACAAATTATCTATTACCAGTGTGATCATATACCTACAATTGTTTTATATAATTTCAAAATGGTGTAAGAACAACAACATTAGCTGGGCAATTCAAGCAAAGCCAATAATGCAGTGATAATGTTTTGGGCCCTATAGCAAATTGCACAAACCTCACTGCTACAGAACTGTTTTTAATTAGGTTAACGTTGCATACAGTAGGTTTATGTTTTTTTAAGTCATGTTTAAAAAATTATCTGAGCGGTAGATCTCAGCTTGCTTGTGGACTCAAAGTGATCTTGATTCAGAAAAGGTTGGTGACGGCTGCTACAGGCTATACTAAGATTAATATCAGAGCCCTCCAAACCAAGTGCTATTGTTAATATATTTAGACTAATTAAACTAACTGTTGTAGTTTTTGGTTCTTCATCAAATATGTCAGCCATCAAATAAAGATTTATTTTGTTTTCAAATAACTTGCATATATTCAAATATGATTTGTTTTTCTGAGACTTTTTTTTTTAAATATCAAAGTTGAAACTATATTCGACTACAGAGTATTTGAACTTGGTATTTTCAAATAAACTACAAAATACAACTATTTTCTTCCCAGGTCTGCCACACACACACTTAAGCATATGGTGTGCACACACACACACACACACACACACACACACACACACACCCCTACACTGCCTAATCAACAGGGTCATTAGCATAATACACAGAGCTGTCCAGTGTCACTACGCCTACTTAATGTAGCTTTATACACGGTTGCTGTGTCACCAAGTTATGAAGATAGGGTGTTCAAGACTGCAAAGACAAAGTTGCAAAGAGGAAAAGAAGGCACGTATATGTAGGCACAATTAATTCAAAATACACCCTTAGGGTAGAACCTGTTTCAACTGCCAAGCCCTGTGTGCTAAAAATCGAGAAATCTCAATCCTCTCCTGTCTTTGCATATGAGAAAACACACAACGCATTTTAATGGGTCTTGTCTTAGAAAAAAAATAAAAATAAACTATGCAGGGCTATCTCCCTGACATCTTGGCAGGTTAGCCAAACCTGGCATTCCAAAGCGAGGATTTTGACGCATGTCAAACCCGGTTAACTGTGGGTGATGGAGGCACGCGGCGCACGCTAACGCAGGGTGACACGAGCACACACACACACACACACACACACACACACACACACACACACACGTGTATACTCAAATGCACATTTACTCAGAGTAACTCAGATACACAGCCTCAGGTCTCACAGTAGCAGCCAGGTAGCACCTCGGCAACAACCATGCGATGCCCAAACATCAAGACTGCAACAGAAAATCAATACAGTACCATCAACAGCATATTTCCAGTGAATATCATACATCAAAAGGCTCACAGGCGCATCAAAGCTCACATTTCCTACTATACTGTGTAATACCCTTGAACCAACTAGCTCGTGTAATGCATTGCTTTAGCTGGCATTCTGACAGTGCTAAAAAAGTGGGGCTATTACCAAAAATGACCGTAATATTTCAAATATAAGTGCATGGCACTTAAATCGAATACAACAGATGGCATTAGCATTGCGTGTGTTGCATATATAGTTCATAACTGGTAAGTCTGAATGGGTTTTAACCCACAAATGATCACAGGCTTTTCATATCCCTCTTTTACAGTTTGTGATATAAAGGCTGGGACAAGTGCTATACCATGAGTAACACAGTATTTATAGAATAATATCTGCATGAATTTCTGTGCCATCTCATAAACGGGGCCACGTCATGAAAGAATGCAGCACGTCCTCCGACTATCTCTCTCAAACACAACCGAGGCCATCTTGAATACAATGGTCCTCTCTACATAATAAAAACAGTTTATGTTCTGCCCTGTGGCTAATGTGCCAAAGAAAACAGTTTATAGCCTTGTTGGAGTAATGTCAGGTAGTATCAAGCAGTCATATGAGAACTGGACTTAGAAGGAATGCAATGTTAAGGCATCCGACATCAAACAAACAGTGATTTATATTCAAGGCCATATTAGCGGCAGCCTCAGTTCTCAGACAGCCCAGCTAAGCTAGCGCAAACGCTAAGGCCCGGGAAGGAGAATGGAGCCTTTCAGGAGGAGCCAATGACGGGAGGAGAGAGGTGAGAGGAACAGACGGCAGAAACCTTTGGACGAAGGCAAGATGGAACACACACACAGTGAGCGAGAGAGAGACGCGGCTACACACACACACACACACACACACACACACACAAGCACACACCGTGTCTCCACCGCTGCTCAATAGTGCAGAGGTTAGATGGAATGCACACAAAGACAAATCGATATCTACAGTTCACACACACAGGCGAATACATTCACAACCTGAATGACCAAAAGCAGTATTCAACAGGTAGGGCACAACACTGCAGCTCCACAGCCTTTCAACAGAGATGGAACACACACACACACACACACACACACCTCCTTTCCTTTCCTACTCCACAGCCCTCGGGCAGAGGGTAGGAAGCCTCCCCAGAGACGCAGCACGTTTCCACAGCTAGAAAGTGACAACAGGAGGGAGGAGGGGGGTGGAGAGGTAGGGGAGTCAGGAGGGAGGAGGGAGGAGGGCTACTCAGTCAGGAGCACAGAGGGGGGTGGGGAGGTAGGGGAGGTAGGGGAGTCAGGAGGGGGGAGAGAAATGTGTTGGAGTCGGGAGGGGGATAGAGGGATGGGGGGGAGGAGTGGGATGACACTCGCCAACTGGGGAAACGTGAGCTGAAGCCCACACCGGTCCTCCAATGGCCCCTCAGGTCACACCAAATGCTCTGTACCCCTCCAATCCACTAACTCCCTCTCCATCTGTCCTTCTCAGCTGCCAGGGTGCTTCGGACATCTCCCTCCTCTCTCTCTCTCTCCTCCGATTGATGTATCTCTTTTCCATCTGGAGTGAGTGTGTGTGTGTGTGTGTGTGCGTGCGTGTGTGAATGTGTTCCGCCAATGTCATGTTGTTCTCCTTCCACACAGATGACGGGGGAAGGAGGGGGACTGTCGCGGCGCTCATGAGGACTGGTTACACCCCCATCCTCCCCCCCGTGACACACACTTCTCACGCTCAGTCAAACCCCCCCACCACTGAATATTAACATGGAATATGCTTCACACACACACATAGCTTGCATGAAAAGAAAACTAGTCCATCCTGAATTCTCCTTGTTCAATTGTCCGTAACGCGCACACACACACACACACACACACACACACACACACACACACACACACACACACACACACACACACACACACACACACACACACACACACACACACACACACACACACAGGGTCACACACAACATACACATTAAGTTAATTCCCTCTACCATTCACACTGTGCGAACAACAGCCGCACGCGGACACAAAGCATGCGTTGCTAAGTGTACATGCAGCAACAAACACGTACATGTAAACAGAACAAAGAGAGCTGGAGCCGACAGACTCCTCAACCCTCCCAGTGAACACAGCACCACACATCAACACACGGACTGATCCAGGCTCCAAGGCATTAACATGCTTGGGCTTTTTACTATTTCATGACAAGCAGCAGGTTGTTGTATTATTTATAGTAGGACAGAGGAGAGGAGAGGAGAGGAGAGGAGAGGGAGACAAACAGGCTTTATGGATTCTGGGCCTATAATCATATGCGGCACACTGAGGGGAGTCCAAACCAACACACTGAGGGGAGTCCAAACCAACACACTGAGGGGAGTCCAAACCAACACACTGAGGGGAGTCCAAACCAACACACTGAGGGGAGTCCAAACCAACACACTGAGGGGAGTCCAAACCAACACACTGAGGGGAGTCCAAACCAACACACTGAGGGGAGTCCAAACCAACACACTGAGGGGAGTCCAAACCAACACACTGAGGGGAGTCCAAACCAACACACTGAGGGGAGTCCAAACCAACACACTGAGGGGAGTCCAAACCAACACACTGAGGGGAGTCCAAACCAACACACTGAGGGGAGTCCAAACCAACACACTGAGGGGAGTCCAAACCAACACACTGAGAGGAGTCCAAACCAACACACTGAGGGGAGTCCAAACCAAACACACACACACACACACACACACACGGGGAGTCCAAACCAACACACTGAGGGGAGTCCAAACCAAACACACACACACACACGGGGAGTCCAAACCAACACACACACACATGGAGAGTCCAAACCAACACACACACACGGAGAGTCCAAACCAACACACACTGAGGGAGTCCAAACCAACACACACATGGAGAGTCCAAACCAACACACACTGAGGGAGTCCAAACCAACACACACATGGGGAGTCCAAACCAACACACACACACACACACACACACACGGGGAGTCCAAACCAACACACTGAGGGGAGTCCAAACCAAACACACACACACACACGGGGAGTCCAAACCAACACACACACACATGGAGAGTCCAAACCAACACACACACACGGAGAGTCCAAACCAACACACACTGAGGGAGTCCAAACCAACACACACATGGAGAGTCCAAACCAACACACACTGAGGGAGTCCAAACCAACACACACATGGGGAGTCCAAACCAACACACACATGGGGAGTCCAAACCAACACACACTGAGGGAGTCCAAACCAACACACACTGAGGGAGTCCAAACCAACACACACTGAGGGAGTCCAAACCAACACACACCGAGGGGAGTCCAAACCAACACACACTGAGGGGAGTCCAAACCAACACACACTGAGGGGAGTCCAAACCAACACACACATGGGGAGTCCAAACCAACACACACATGGGGAGTCCAAACCAACACACACTGAGGGAGTCCAAACCAACACACACTGAGGGGAGTCCAAACCAACACACACATGGGGAGTCCAAACCAAACACACACACACACACACACGGGGAGTCCAAACCAACACACACACACACACACATGGAGAGTCCAAACCAACACACACTGAGGGAGTCCAAACCAACACACACTGAGGGAGTCCAAACCAACACACACTGAGGGAGTCCAAACCAACACACACTGAGGGAGTCCAAACCAACACACACTGAGGGAGTCCAAACCAACACACACTGAGGGAGTCCAAACCAACACACACTGAGGGGAGTCCAAACCAACACACACTGAGGGAGTCCAAACCAACACACACTGAGGGAGTCCAAACCAACACACACTGAGGGGAGTCCAAACCAACACACACTGAGGGGAGTCCAAACCAACACACACATGGGGAGTCCAAACCAACACACACATGGGGAGTCCAAACCAACACACACTGAGGGAGTCCAAACCAACACACACTGAGGGGAGTCCAAACCAACACACACATGGGGAGTCCAAACCAACACACTAAGGGGAATCCAAACCAACACACTAAGGGGAATCCAAACCAACACACTAAGGGGAGTCCAAACCAACACACACAGTGGCACGCCCCGTTGAATAAACATAGGAACTTCAATGTGCACAACACGCCACAAACACTGAACACACACACACACCGCAAATTATCATCATCGGCATGCAGAGCCTAGCACTGTGTATGGAAACGCCTTTGCGCGGAACAAACTGAAGATGCTCGGAGCACACAGCGCAAGTTCAAGTGCATATTGTGTACATAACCCAATGCACAGAGGACTCGTGTTAAATACACAGAAATGGGGGTATTCCAAAAGGTCACATAAGCTGTATACAGTGCGCTATGAACCAGTGTGGACGTTGTAGAGTAGGCTCTGCTTCGAAACACCCCCCCCCCCCCACACACACACACAACAAACACACACAGTGATGCGAATCCCATGGGGCACAACAGTAATTATCTCCATGTCGTTATGTGCATAGCACACGGCGCCAATGACCTGAAGGGGAATCTTCTTGGCCCAAGACATGATCTGGACAGACAAGCACACTACGAAACACAGTCACATAAAGGTCGATAGTGTAATTCCTTCAGATCAAATGGGGACTACACTTTAAACCCAGGAGACATAGGATACAGAGACCCATATGGCAGTTTGTGGAGACTTTTGAAAATGTGTGGTAAGCCATTGGTCACCCACTGACATGCCCATTGGGTAACAGGTGTTGCTTCAAATGGGCTTGCAGTCGGTCCCCCAATGCGAGAAAATGTAAATGTTAAAGTGCTGCCAAAACAATGTAACTACTCCTTTGAATAAATATGAACAGGTGATATAGTTAATACGGTTTCATTTGTCATTTAAACACAAGGCCTGTTTTCTTTAGTATGTAGCCCTCGGGCACGTGTCAAATTCATTCAAAATCAAATCAAATGGTATTTGTCACATGTGTGGAATACAACAGATGTAGACCTTACAGTGAAATGCTTACAAGCCCATAACCAACAATGCAGTTAACAAAAAATTATTTTTCGAAATAAATTGAAGTAAACAATAAATAAAAATGGAAATAAAGAAGAAAATTGAAAAATAACTAATAATTAAAGAGCAACTATAAATTAACAGTACCGAGGTTATATACAGGAAGTACCAGTACAGAGTCAATGTGAGGAGGCTATATACAGGAAGTACCGGTACAGAGTCAATGTGAGGAGGCTATATACAGGAAGTACCGGTACAGAGTCAATGTGAGGAGGCTATATACAGGAAGTACCGGTACAGAGTCAATGTGAGGAGGCTATATACAGGAAGTACCAGTACAGAGTCAATGTGAGGAGGCTATATACAGGAAGTACCGGTACAGAGTCAATGTGAGGAGGTTATATACAGGAAGTACCGGTACAGAGTCAATGTGAGGAGGTTATATACAGGAAGTACCGGTACAGAGTCAATGTGAGGAGGCTTTATACAGGAAGTACCAGTACAGAGTCAATGTGAGGAGGCTATATACAGGAAGTACCAGTACAGAGTCAATGTGAGGAGGCTATATACAGGGGTACCAGTACAGAGTCAATGTGAGGAGGCTATATACAGGAAGTACCAGTACAGAGTCAATGTGAGGAGGCTATATACAGGAAGTACCAGTACAGAGTCAATGTGAGGAGGCTATATACAGGAAGTACCAGTACAGAGTCAATGTGAGGAGGCTATATACAGGAAGTACCAGTACAGAGTCAATGTGAGGAGGCTATATACAGGGGTACCAGTACAGAGTCAATGTGAGGAGGCTATATACAGGGGTACCGGTACAGAGTCAATGTGAGGAGGCTATATACAGGGGTACCGGTACAGAGTCCATGTGAGGAGGCTATATACAGGAAGTACCAGTACAGAGTCAATGTGAGGAGGCTATATACAGGGGTACCAGTACAGAGTCAATGTGAGGAGGCTATATACAGGAAGTACCAGTACAGAGTCAATGTGTGGAGGCTATATACAGGAAGTACCGGTACAGAGTCAATGTGAGGAGGCTATATACAGGGGTACCAGTACAGAGTCAATGTGAGGAGGCTATATACAGGGGTACCAGTACAGAGTCAATGTGAGGAGGCTATATACAGGGGTACCGGTACAGAGTCAATGTGAGGAGGCTATATACAGGTGGTACCGGTACAGAATCAATGTGAGGAGGCTATATACAGGGGTACCGGTACAGAGTCAATGTGAGGAGGCTATATACAGGAAGTACCAGTACAGAGTCAATGTGTGGAGGCTATATACAGGAAGTACCGGTACAGAGTCAATGTGAGGAGGCTATATACAGGGGTACCAGTACAGAGTCAATGTGAGGAGGCTATATACAGGGGTACCAGTACAGAGTCAATGTGAGGAGGCTATATACAGGGGTACCGGTACAGAGTCAATGTGAGGAGGCTATATACAGGTGGTACCGGTACAGAATCAATGTGAGGAGGCTATATACAGGGGTACCGGTACAGAGTCAATGTGAGGAGGCTATATACAGGAAGTACCAGTACAGAGTCAATGTGTGGAGGCTATATACAGGAAGTACCGGTACAGAGTCAATGTGAGGAGGCTATATACAGGGGTACCAGTACAGAGTCAATGTGAGGAGGCTATATACAGGGGTACCAGTACAGAGTCAATGTGAGGAGGCTATATACAGGGGTACCGGTACAGAGTCAATGTGAGGAGGCTATATACAGGTGGTACCGGTACAGAATCAATGTGAGGAGGCTATATACAGGGGTACCGGTACAGAGTCAATGTTCGGGGGCACCGAGGTAATTGAGGTAATATGCACATGTAGGTAGAGATAAAGTGAATATGCATAGATAATAAGCAGAGAGTAGCAGCAGTGTTCAAACAAAGGGGGGGATTGAGTTAGACACGTGTCCTAGGGGATTTTCATTCACAGTAGTCCTGATATTTATTATTTTCTACAGTACTTCAAAAATATCCACAGTGAAGATGAACAATAGTCCCTTTTGAAGAGTTATTTTCTCATTTTCTATGCTAAAGGAAGTGTTATTATATTGTATGGGATTCATGTAGTGCAGGTTACATTGAATTTGATTGAATATAATCAGGTGGCTTCAAATCAATCAAACTTTATTTTGTTTACATGCGCCAACTACAACAGGTGTAGAACTTACCGTGAAATGCTTACTTACAAAGCCCTTAACCAACAATACAGTTCAAGAAAGACAAAAGGAAAGGAGGGGTGAGAAGAAAAAAATAATGAGAAGAGCTTACCAAGAAAAACTTCCAAAGTGAATAATTCAAGGTAAAAAGGAGTTGGAGCACTCAACAAAAAAAAGGAAGAGATGTATTTATTTTTGCTCACTTTAATCCATTGTACAGGATGCAAACAGGTGACTGATATTTCTACGTCAAGCGGACGTCTTCCTCAGAGTGACCTGACCATTGGACTTTGCTCCTGTCAGTGGAGTCTCTTTAGAGGACGAAGGGGAGGACCATCCTCAGTGAATTTCATAAAAATGTTCAAATGTTATTTTTTTAGTTAAAACTATACCAATTATAATCACATCACCAAATAGTTGGTTAAAACACACTGTCTTGCAATGAAGGTCTACAGTAGCCTCAACAGCACTCTGTAAGGTATCACCATGGTGTAGCTGGAGGACAGCTAGCTTCCGTCCTCCTCTGGGTACATTGACTTCAATTTAAAAACCTAGGAAGCTCATGGTTCTAACCCCCTTCCATAGACTTACATTATGACAACTTCCAGAGGACATCCTCCAACCAATCAGAGCTCATGCAGCATGATTTAAAAAACAAATGTTTTATTGAACCTTTATTTAACTAGGCAAGTCAGTTAAGAACAAATTCTTATTTACAATGACGGCCTACCCCGGCCAAACCTTAACCCGGACGACACTGGGCAAATTGTGCGCCGCCCTATGGGACTCCCAATCACGGCCGGTTGTGATACAGCCTGGAATCGAAAGCAGGGTCTGTAGTGACGCCTCTAGCACTGAGATGCAGTGCCTTAGACCGCTGCGCCACTCGGGAGCCCAAGTGGCACGTTGTCCACCCAATCATGAATCTAGTACTGAAAGGATAAGCTACAGCTAGCTAGCACTGCAGTGTATAAAATGTGGTGAGCAGTTGACTCAGAGAAAGACAAAAGTTGAAAAAGTTTTAAACAAATTAATTTCTTCCAAAACAAAGGAGTTTCACTTTATTAGCTAGCAAATGCAGCTAGCTAGTTTAGTCTACTCAAACACCCTGCTCAAACAAATGGATGCTATATTAGCTATCTCACATACAGCTGATGTGTTGTCCACAAGCGAAGGGAAATGGTGACAGAAGGAGAGCGCATAGATTCGAGAAGGAATACAACGTAGCTGCTATGAAAATGAACTGTGTTGATAAAGGGTTTAGTCATTCCGCCGATTCTGTTGAAAAACCTTTCTTAAAAACGGAAGCAAACAGAACAAAACAGGGATAAACTATACCTGAATTTGTCCAATAGAAACTCTTATTTGCAACTGTTGGACTAATGATTACACCCCATATCAGCTACATGCAGGCAAGAGTGTGCAAGGCGGTATTGAATGTGTAACTGTCTGTCCATGTCACATCAAACTTATGTTATAAACTTCAACTCATAGACTAGGTTGTAGCAACCTCATGCTGGGTATAGGGAACAGTTAAGCATCATGTAGTAGCCTAAACCTATCACTGTTACATTGAACTGGGTGAATGGAATATGAATGACTGTCATCCAATATGCTGTAATAGAAATAAGGCCATGCTCATGAAAAAAAAAAAAAATGTCCTCCCTCATCTTAAACAGCACTGACCTCCACTGGCTCCTATTTATAGCCTAGTGGCCCATTGAAACACAGCAAGAAGTTAAATGGCAAATTATAATAAATAACAGAAATAGTGCATCTCGTTAATCAGTGAGACATATGGCTATGTCAAAATATACAATCCATTTGGAAAGTGTTCAGACCCCTTGACTTCAACATTTTGTTACTTTACAGCCTTATTCTAAAATGGACTTAACCGTTTTTTCCCGCTCATCAATTTACACACAATACCGCATAATGATAAAGCAAAAACGATTTTTTTGAAATGTTGGCAAATGTATTCAAAATAAACTGAAATATTACATTTACATAAGTATTCAGAGCCTTCAGTACTTTGTTGAAGCACCTTTGGCAGTGATTACAGCCTTGAGTCTTCTTGGCACACCTCTATTTGGGGAGTTTCTCCCATTCTTCTCTGCAGATCCTCTCAAGCTCTATCAGGTTGGATGGGGAGCATCGCGGCACAGCTATTTCCAGGTATCTCCAGAGATGTTTGATCGGGTTCAAGTCCGAGCTCTGGCTGGGCCCATCAAGGACATTCAGAGACTTGACCCGAAGCCACTCCTGCGTTGTCTTAGCTGTGTGCTTAGGGTCGTTGTCCTGTTGGAAGGTGAACCTTCACCCCAGTCTGAGGTCCTGAGCGCTCTGGAGCAGGTTTTCATCAAGGATCTCTGTACTTTGCTTCGTTCATCTTTCCCTCGATCCTGACTAGTCTCCCACTCCCAGCCGCTGAAAAACATCCCCACAGCATGATGCTGCCACCACCATGCTTCACCGTAGGGATGCTGCCAGGTTTCCTCCAGATGTGACGCTTGGCATTCAGGCCAAACAGTTCAATCTTGGTTTCATCAGACCAGAGAATCTTGGTTCTCGTGGTCTGAGAGTCCTTTAGGTGTCTTTTGGCAAACTGTCATGTGCCTTTTACTGAGTAGTGGCTTCAGTCTACCATAAAAGCCTGATTGGTGGAGTGCTGCAGAGATCGTTGTCCTTCTGGAAGGTTCTCCCATCTCCACAGAGGAACTCTGGAGCTCTGTTAGAGTGACCATCGGGTTCTTGGTCACCTCCCTGACCAAGGCCATTTTCTCCCAATTTCTCAGTTTGGACGGCTCTAGGAAGAGCTCTGGTGGTTCCAAATGTCTTCCATTTAAGATTGATGGAGACCACTGTGTTCTTGGGGACCTTCAATGCTGCAGAAATGTTTTGGTACCTTTCCCCAGATCTGTGCCTCGACACAATCCAGTCCCAGAGCTCTACAGAGAATTCCTTCGACCTCATGGCTTGGTTTTTGCTCTGACATGCACTGTCAACTGTGGCACCTTATATAGACAGTGATGTGCCTTTCCAGATAATGTCCAATCAATTGAATTTAACACAGGTGGACTCCAATCAAGTTGTAGAAACATCTCAAGGATGCTCAATGGATACAGGATGCATCAGAGTTCAATTTCGAGTCTCATAGCAAAGAGTCGGAATACTTTTGTAAATCTGTTTTTTATTTTTAATAAAATGTGCAAAAAAATTCTAAAAACCTGTTTTCGCTTTGACATTATGGGGTATTGTGTGTAGATAAAGTGGTCTGATACTTTCGAATGCACTGAACACAAAACACAGACACCCCCAAAAATCAGGGCAACATAGAAACAAGGACAGTGAAAAATCCTTGTTTAGCCCCTTTGGATCCACAGTGTCTAAACAAAGAGAACGCCTCTTTGTTGTAGTTCACATATGATGTCACCTCTTGGTGAAATGTGGACGTGTTTTATGGCTACAAAGCACAGGGAGGCAGGTGAGCCATGGTTGGCGTCGATGCAGTGGCGCGCAATAGCATAGTCTGTTTTTATTTTGAATAGCAGCCTTATGTTCTGCGATGTGAAGTTTCAATGCTCGTTTGGTTTGACCAATATAAGCAGCCTCGAAGATGCATTTGAGCATGTATATATTATATTTGTGGTGCTACAATTAATTAAGCTATGGATTTTATATATTCTTTACCTGTTCTCGCGTGGTAAAAAAACAACTTGAGTATTGGTCGGATTGTCACAATTAACACATTGGCCACACTTGTAATTGCCATTGGATAGGCCAGAGCTTAAAGTGTCACGCTTCTTGATAGCTGCATGCTGTGCATAACGGAATCGGCCTGATTGCGTGCACGGCAGAAACAAATGCGCAATGTTCTGAACTGTAGTAGATTTGGATCACTTGTGAATGTTCCAGTGTTTCAATACAATGGATTTGACGCGACCGCACATGGGCTGTACCTTTTTTCCTGGTTTTTATTAGTGCCAGTGAGTAGGCTTTGACGTTCAGTCTTTCTAGCGCGGGTATAGATAGGCCTGTTCAATGACACGCTTATCATACCCGCGTTGCAGGAACCTGGTGCGCATATGAATTGAATTAAAGCCATTGTGTGTACAGTATTGTACCCCACAATGCTATTCTAACTATGGACAGCACACAGAGTATAGCATTAACTAGATCCAGATCACACTCCTATCATATTGAATTAGACTGAATAGATTGGGCCTCGAATTTAATAAAAGCATTGTGTACGATATTGTATAGCATTAACTGAGTATAGCATTAACAGAGAGATAAAGATCCCGTTGCATTCTTGTTGCGCCATTTAATTTCCCTCTGGCCTGAAGGTCGTTATCCCTCCTCTTTATGGGTGACACGCAACAAACTGCGAGACGCTCGCTCTGCCAGGCAGCCAGAGAGCCAGGCCGTACAGATGGCATGCCAAGACAGACAGAAGCCACCGCATATATAACAACAATTGTGGATAGAGGAATGGTTAGACTTTCCTATTAGTCACTGTGGGGGGAGAGAGAGAGAGAGAAGAGAGGAGAGAGAGGAGAGAGAGAGAGAGAGAGAGACACACAGACAGACAGACAGCCAGCTCTGACATCTTCCCCAATATTTGGAACCAAGGACTGATCACCCCAATACACAAAAGTGGAGACAAATTTGACCCCAATAACTACTATGGGATATGCGTCAACAGAAACCTTGGGAAAATCCTCTGCATTATCATTAACAGCAGACTAATTCATTTCCTCAGTGAAAACAATGTACTGAGCAAATGTCAAATCGGCTTTTTACCAAATTATGGTACGACAGACCACATATTCACGCTGCACACCCTAATGAACAAACCAACAAAACAAAGTCTTCTCATGCTTTGATGATTGTAATGTTTATTTTGTTTATTGTTTAGTATCTACTTCACTTTCTTTGGCAATGTTAACATATGTTTCCCATGCCAATAAAGCCCTTAAATTGAATTTAATTGAATTGAGAGGACCACAGAGAGACAGAGAATGAGCATTTCTGTACCTAAAACAAGACAAAGCAATAATATACCAATACTATTCACAGGAATCGACAATGAAACCGAGACAAAGGGCCCACAATTCTTCTAATTGATCTTCTCCTAAGCGCGCGGTTCTGCAGGGGTGCCCATTACCCAGGAGTCAGTGCTTTGAGACAGCGGGGCAGGACCGCCCACTCAGGCTTTCGAGTGTAATCAGGCCGAGTAGGTGAGCCACTCTCGCTCGCCGTCTCCACTCGTCAGGCTAACACAAATGGATGGATGGATGGATGGATGGATGGATGGATGGATGGATGGAGTCCCGGACGTGTGAAAGAATGAAGGAATGACAGCTGGGTCAACGGCAGGGAGGGAAGAATAGAGAGAGATGGAGGGATGGGAGTCATAGGACGGACTGGTTTATTAAGATGGTAAAAGGTAGTGGCAAGATGTATCCACGTGTGCTGAGGGAAGAGACCCCAAGAAGCGTAGCCATGATGAACTGCATTCTGTTAGTGATGCTGCTGTGTGAGAGGGAGGGATGGTGTGAGTGAGTGTATGCGAGCGTGAGACGGAGAGATAGGGCAAACCGAGGAAGAAAGCAAAGGAAATGGAAAGAGGAAGAGAAAGAGAGAATGTGTGTATGAATGTGTGTGTACTGTATGTGTGTGTGTGTACACTCACACACAATCGTGTGTGTGCGCCAGTGTGTTAACCAAATAAAGATAGATGAGATGGATTGAGTGATGTGAAAGCGGATATGAGACTCCATTATATCACCCTCACGGTTGTCGGGCAGAGCCGGTCGCGAGACGAAGATGAAGGGAGGGATTGATGGATGGATGGATGAAGGACCACTGAAACTGATATCCCGGGTGAAGACGTTCTCAGTAAGATCCTGACAATGAGATGTGATCTGTCGGCTGGAAAAGAGATGGAGAGGGGATAGATGGACCTGACAGTACCCCAATCGCCCCCAGTCTTCAGAATGAGAAAGTGAGTGTTCAAGAGGTAGACGGATAGATAGATGTATGGGTGGAGGGATGGATGGAGAAAATGAAAGAGGGGAATACAAGATATGAAGCAATATGGTGAGCTGCACAGACAAGTGTGTGAGTCTGTGTGTGATACACAGAGAAGGGGGATGGAGAGAGGTGAAGCAAATGAAAAGAGCGAGAGAAAGACGGGTGAAAAGATGAAGAAAGAAATGAGATGAGAGAGCGATATGAAAGATGAGAGTGCACTGAGGGGTTGAGTGCCTATTCATCATGCACTGAATAGGTAGGTAAATATTTGAGGAATAAAAAGGCTTCTCCCGCTCTCTTTCTTGCTCTCTCGGACGGAAAGGTATAGGATAAACAAACCAAGCTGCGCTTATTCAAACTAATCCTCAAATTCTCTAGAAGATGATATTGATTTTTAACAAACAAATAAAAAGCCATTCCCAAACAATAACAAAGGCATTCCCATATAGAAACGTTCTGTTCAGTACAACACTGAGTAAATCCAATGAGACAAACACACCCGCTATACGCACACACCCAATCATCCACCCACACACACACACACACACCGATCTACGCACACACACACACACCTACACACAGATCTACGCACACATCAATCACCCATCCCTCTCCACACACACACACACACTCTCCATTCATCTCATCTTTTATTCCCTCAGCAAAGATGATGATTAGAAGAAAACACAACCCAAGGACATCAGCCCACAACATACAGAAGTGCGTCATTTCCCCATTCTCTTTCTTCTCTCCTGGTTAGGATCTAGGGGAAGTGTAGTGGAACTCTAGAATGGGAGCTGCCTGTTGAGAATCGTGCTGACGGGGAAAGCGCTGGATTAAACATTGAATGATCTGCAGAATGCCCGGAGACACACACAACCTCCACTTTGCCTCAAAATAATTTCCGTCTATTTTTAGGCGCAGGAATATCCCCTTCCTCCTTCCCCACACACTCATAAAGCACCAGTAGAATGCTCTCCCTCGAAGAACGAGTCATCACTCCGTTACTGACCACTCTTAGAACGCCAATTAACCGTGTCTGGATATCTACGGGACGCCATGGTGTGTTACTAAGCGCTACGTAGCCTAGCGGTTAGTAACCCAGTGTCTCTAGGTGTCATACTAAACTCTGTAGATAACAAAAATAATCTTGCTGAATAAATAATTAAAGCTAATTGGGGTCAGAATGTACATATAAATGGTACACTAAAGACTATTCTGCATGGTTGAGAAAACATCATGGCTGTGGATTTAAAGGGGAACTCTGCAGTTAAAACAATAACTAAGCAGGTACCCCACCACTGTTTTGGTAAACAGCTGAGGAATGGGGTTGGAGAAATATAAGCACTCCAAAATATAACCACTTGTTTACAATTACAGAAGCTTATAAACTATATATACAAACGTATGTGGACACCCCTTCAAAATGAGTGGATTTGGCTATTTCAGCCACACCTGTTGCTGACAGGTGTATAAAATCAAGCACACAGTCATGCGATCTCCATAGACAAACATTGGCAGTAGAATGGCCTTATTGAAGAGCTCCCAACGTGGCATGGTCATAGGACGCCACCGTTCCAACAAGTGAGTTCGTCCAATTTTTGCCCTGCTAGAGCTGCCCCGGTCAACTGTAAGTGCTGTTATTGTGAAGTGGAAACGTCTAGGAGCAACAACGGCTCAGCCGTGAAGTGGTAGGCCACACAAGTTCACAGAACTGCTGAAGCACGTAGTGCGTAACCGAGGACAGACCTATGTGTGAGAGAATGTGAATTGTTATGATTTTGTCTGTCCTCGGTTGCAATACTCACTTCAGAGTTCCAATCTGCCTCTGGACTGTTCGTCGTGAGCTTCATGAAATGGGTTTCCATGGCCGAGCAGCCGCACACAAGGCTAATATCACCATGCGCAATGCCAAGCATCGGCTGGAGTGGTGTAAAGCTCGCTGCCATTCGACTCTGGAGCAGTGGAAACGCATTCTCTGGAGTAATTAATCATGCTTCACCATCTGGCAGTCCGACGGACGAATCTGGGTTTGGCGGATAACAGGAGAATGCTACCTGCCCAAAGGGGAAGGCCCTTTACTGTTTCAGCATTACAATGCCCCCGTGCACAAAGCAAGGTCCATACAGAAATGGTTTGTCAAGATTGGTTTGAGACGAACATGACTGGCCTTCACAGGGCCCTGACCTCAACCCCATCTAACACCTTTGGGATGAACATCAGTACCCGACCTCACTAATGCTCTTGTGGCTGAATGGAAGCAAGTCCCCGCAGCAATGTTCCAACATCTAGTGGAAAGCTTTCCCAGAAGAGTGGAGGCTGTTATAGCAGCAAAGGGTGGACCAACTCCATATTATTGCCCATGATTTTGGAATGAGACGTCCAACGAGCAGGTGTCCACATACTTTTAGTCATGTAGTGTATTTTGGGTTCTGATGAGTTATGGCAGTTGAACTAAGCTCACGAGGCATGTATAAGTTATATTCTTCAAGATCCAATGGGTACATATCATTAATTTAAAAGTCAAAAATGGATGCAGCAATCGCAGATTGACGCTTTAAAGAATATAATTTAATCGTAAACTAAAGATAGTGTTCTTGATGGGGGAGAAAAGTATATAAAATTATAGTGGATTTATAGGCCTCTAGACAGTATGGCTGAGAGCAGTGGGGCAGGACCGAGCATGCCTATCACTTCGCAGCCTACATAAAAAGAGTTTGATAACTGGTGGACTCATTTCGCAGGGAACGATGGTGCAGTGGTGCACTTCAGGAGTGTCAGTCTTATCTTCCCCAGCCAGAGAGAGAAGAGAAAGAGAGAGAGTAGCCGCCTGGTATCGCTAACTCTGCTTTTGTCACTGCTGTGCAGAGAGCCAAACCGAAGATGACATGTCCGGTCTCCAAGTGCCCACGTTCAACCTCCTCTCCCTGGCTCAGTGTCACTTCCCTGGTTCTATGTTCTGAACCTTGTCATTGCAGTTAGTGAGCCGGCGCTATCCATTACCCACTGTCCTCGGATCAGTTAGGATTAGCAACTTTAACCCGCATAACATCACATACCAACTGGTGACCACTTTGTGGGTGGTTGGTAGATGCTGATTCCAGATCAGCTGGAAAGCCATCACTGGACTATCCATTACCCACGGTCATAGGATCAGTTAGCTTAACCCGCATTACTTCATATACCGACAGGTGACCACAGAGGTTAGTGGAGACTGATTCCAGATCAGCTGGTAAGCCATCGCACCTCAGGAATCCCGTTGAATCCTGTTGCTACCTTAGCCTTATCAAAGCTGCTGTAAGCTTACTGAGTTTTCCCTCGTGCTCGGGTTCACACGTACAACGACGACGCCACACCAGTGACTGTGAAAGGCACAGCTGACAAAGTCACAAGGCTTATCTTAACAGTGAGGGACATATGATCTTCCACACCGGTAGCCTAGCGGTTAAGGCGTTGGGCGAGTAACCAAAATGTCGCCGCTTCAAATCCCCAAGCTGACTAGGTGACTGAGCAAGGCACTTAACCCTACTTACTGGAAGTCGCTCTGGATAAGACTAATCCATTACTAAAATGTATATAACCATGTTATTGCTATTCGTTATTCAATGTGCATTTATTTTATTTTAGTATCTTCAACTCTGCATTGTTGAAAAAGGACCCATAAGTAAGCATTTCACTGTTATTCTACACCTGTTGTTTACAAAGCATGTGACAAATAATATATTTAGATTTTAACTCAGGTGCTGTGATAACTGACATCAAAACGGTTCACACAGATACAAATGTGAGTTTTTGATGAGAAACTGAGAGAACATCCAGGAGGAGGTGAAATTGACAGGATTTGCTCCCTGGCTGACTATCTGAGAGACTGGTCTGGAGAAAAGACGCTTTAGGCCATTAATCTGTCAATCTAAGTCAATCCATTCAGCCCGAGTGGCGCAGGAAAGGTTGAGAGAGCAGAGCAGAGCAGCTAGACCCTAAGGGCGGTACAAACGGTTCACACAGGGTACAATGGAAGGCCCCCTGCGCCCGTCCACAGCCCTGCCGGTCCATTAATACTGGCCAGCCAGAGCCATTAGTGGCCTGTCAATATACTATGGGAAGGCCCGAACACAGTAGGCTATCAGGCATTTCTACTAGCCCTGCCACCCTCTGGTTAAGGTCACAAGGTAAATAACGAGCTACTAGGTCATGTGGACGAGACACTTATTGACGAGTCGGGAAAAATCATTTCAAGCATTCCGGCGCAATTATATGGGCTCCCTAGTCTAAACAATGGCATTCTACAAATAATAATACGGAAGAATTTGTTAGGCTGCTTATTTGGCATGGAATTCTACCTATCTCAGTTTCAATTTTATTTATAATTTCTCTCATTCTTGAAAATTATTTTCTAATTTGGCATGGAATTTTGGCATGCCTGGGAATGCTGACAGGCCGGTCTTCCATTCATACGGGGGATAAAGGGACGTTTTAAATAAAGAAAATAATTAGCATAGATGGCGGCCTACAAAATCCATAACAATTCACATTCTCTCACACATAGGTCTCATGAGGAAAATAGTTCCAGTCATCGTTAAAAAGGTGGAACTAATAGCTCTGCCTGATGACACGATTTCACATTACTATAACATATGGGTCTACTTCAGTCGTTATGTGCTCTGCTACATTATTTAACATTCTGCCGGTGTGCCCCGCCAAAAACAATTGGTATCCTTCCACTTTGACAGTTGACACCCAAAGATTGTACATTATCTGAGGTAATTGTTTGTGGCTTGTCACAATCTCACCTTTCAAAGCCTTTACAAGGTTTACATGCCAGCAGGCCTGAGGTAGGTTGACTTTAGTAAAATATGACTCTAAACAGATCAAGTGTCTATTTTTTCAGTACCGTTCCCTGAACTGAAACTAAGCCATTCCTGTCACAATCAACTGCATTAGGTCAACAAGGATAAAAGGCCAGAATGAAGAGGGATTGACAGAGTGCCGCAAAGAGGCGTAGTCAAGGCAACAGACGAGGTCCTAAAGTGGACTCGGGAGGACCGTAAACGTCTCAACCACAGTCAAGGATGTTGTGGGGGCAATAAGCCACCTTATTTAAGTCCATAAAAATAGCCCACTTGTTGTAAACAACTCATTCAGGGAACCATGAATGCATCTACTTGAGAAACTGCTCATCATCATCAGTATTCTTTGCATGATGGTTACTCTACGCTTATATCTCATTGTTCCACATGAATAACCCTATAGTTTCTCTGGCACTTTGGGTAATTACACTTGTCTAGATAGTGTTGTTGTGGAAGAATGTGATAATGTAACTGAACAGACAGTTCTCTGTGTAATAACGAGAATAATTTAGACCTAATAACTGCAAGGGCTCAAGCAAAAACATTGTCGATATACATGTTACAATACGCAACCCAATTCACAGATGGACCAATACACTGGCTGAACGTCACACAACAGACTCAATCATATTTAGAAATCCATCATACTTTAATAACACCGGAATACAAAAATAAATGTTGACAGGACAAACTGGAAGGAAAGGTTTCAAAATGAAAAACACCCACACTATGTCACACGGTGATACAGAAGACATTGTTATACTAGCAGCTTGTAGTGAGACACAAACCTCTTGGAATATAGGAGCATTTTAATATTATTCATATTCTCCAGGTCACCATCTTGTCAAAATTGTACACAACAAAAACACTGTAGAGTTAAGCAGAAAATATGAATATCTTATTATGCCAGCAGTTGGACAGAACAGATGCACTAACATGACCACATAAATTAGTAATGTATGTTGTAAGTATGTTGGATTTATTTATATACTTTGTACACAAGGAATACTGCATGTGGCGAAATTGTGAATTTAAGGCTTTGTTTGGTTGTCTTGAGATTAGAGTTGGACAACCCTGCCTTAGACAGGGTTGGTAATTGCATGGCAGAAACATTTATTTTTATTCTGACATGGTCCTTACAAGCTGTAGCACCATTTCCCACAGAGTGCAATTGGTGCTTGTTTACTTCTAAAACAGGGGAATAGAGAATCAAAGGTTTTAAGCCTCTCTTTTCATCTTAATAACAAGATGGAGAGTGATGATTGAGTCACAGGAGCCCAACAAGGAATAATCTTGCCCCTGCTAATGGGAGGCATAGAACTCAAGGTGCATGTCAGGTCAGGGAATAGTTTGTGTGTGTGTGTGTTTGTGAGAGAGAGAGTGAAAGAGAGAATTCTATGGGTGAAACGGATCTGCAAGGGTGTGTGATAATATGCTCTCTCGTGAGAGTTTATCTGTGGAAGAGAAAGAGAGTGTTTGTGTGGAAAAGATGGTCAGAGTAGATTGGAGACCAAAGCCCTCGAGAATATTCCTCTACATACCAGTAGGCTACAAGATACATGCCTTGACACACATGTAATTACAGTAAGATCCTTTGTAGTCATTGGTTATTTTCCAACCATTTCCCATGATAGCAGTCTGTGATATTTACCACTACCCTCACAGCACTTATAAATAACATATCTTAGGGAAGTATTGAAGATAAAACGCACACCTACTTCATTAAGTGGATATCTTGCATCAAGATATACACAACCAACACCTTACATAAGAACACTTATTTTTCTTAATTAGAAAAAAATGGATACCCATTCGCACTAAACATCATAAGGAAAACAGTTCATTTGAACACAGTGGTGATGATCTGATAATGTGATATGAATCTGTGATAAGTAAAAGCAAAGGAGGGGTGGGTCACAATACTTACAGAGCAACGGCCTGGATACCAATACCCAATCAGGTTTCCATCTGTCGGAGTGGCACAGGAGACCACTCCAAAGGCCCTTTGAGCAAGTCCGGCTCCATTCCGGCTCCGCCTGTGTAATATTCATCTCCATGCGGGTCCCCGTGCTAAGCAGTTTCCTAATCACCGTCACCCAACCCTTTCATCAGTGAGGTTACTGTACATGAAATGAGTGATGAATGACTCAGAGATAAATCCTGATAGCCTTAGCCATCCATATGTATGAAATTATGCAAAACAACTCCTGCATAACATCGGGCTACTGCGCGGTGAATCAGCATGTGGGATACACACAACTAAAATCTGTAAAGTCACACTACACACACCCTTGCACAATACACACACTCATCAGCACACACTCAGCCGCTACTTTAAAAAGTGAACGGCGCCAATCAGACAGTGGAACATACTGCGGGTGGGGTTAGGCCCTTATCCTCGTTACAAGTTGGGCAGAGAGTCAAATTCGGTCAACTCAGAACTCGAAAACACATATGCTGGCCAGGCTTAGAACTAATGGGCCTCGCACATGGTCAGAAATATCCCCACAAACAGTCACAGGCATATTCTATGTGTTACTGCCCCCTTAGAAGGCCAGCAGAGATTTGGCCATTAACATAGAGCAAAAAAAAATTAACTAAGCATTCCGCCTTACAAAAAAAATGTATAATAGTGTATTTAAGTAGATAATCGATCGTAGACGCTCGGCAACATGGCAAACGGTCGACCTCATAACTCCTACTGTATTCGGGAGCAAAACGTCCTAATTTCAGCCGCATGTGCGGCTTGTCTTATTAAATGCTTGGGCTTAACTGGATTAAAATCGCAAAAGATGCTCAATACCAGCCTCTCTCTATTCCTCTACACAAGATAATGCGCAACATTTTTATGCTTCTTCTACTCCTGAATTAAACATGTGGGCTAGGAACAGCATGTTCTGGTAAAAAACGAGAGGGAAATATTCCGCCTCTGCCCCTGGTCCCTCAAGCATCAACGGCGAAACATTTCTTCACAATTAAATAGGTGGCGCATTTATTGACTTGCCGGGGAAATGGAGTCCACTTTATTTTTTAATTGGTAAAACTGACAAGCAGAGCAGGAGGTCCAGTTAGAGACGGGTATTTCGATCTGTCAGTCGGTCTGTCTTATTTATCCGCATGGCAGACTAGACTAGACGTGGCTCCGATCGTTACAGGCCCCTCAGCGTGGTAGGCTAGTACAGCCTGGCACGGGGCCCAACACCCTCGGATGGTGCCAGCTGACCCGCTGCCCTCCGCAGTGACGTTCTACCAACATGAACACAGCCAACATACAGGTGGAAAAACAAACGGATCTGGTCGCCCACTTCTCTCGCCCAAACCCCATCTCCAGCTTGGTCTACCATGTCGCTGGCCTTCCATACGTAAAAAAAAGTAATCACAACGCAAACAGAAGAAAATGTGCATGAAAATGAAGTTGGAAACAACATTTGTGGGACTAATTCTGCCTAAGTCATTATAGGAGTCATTACCACCAAATGTGGTTCAACAAGGCCTGAAGGCTCAAACATCTTGATAATACAAAGACCACTGCATAACACTGTGCTATGGAACGCCTGTGATGATGCACATTAAGACAGCAAGTTACAGCTTTGTTCCTTGTCCTCCACACCGCGGTCCGCTGGAGGACATCTTGAAGCAGTAGTTATATAACTAGTGTGACCATCTATGAATACGTCTAACGTTTTACCATGAAGGCGACATTGAATGGTAAGTTTACTTATCAAGAAAAAGTCTTCTAGTGTTTGCAGTCCTGTGGATTAGTTGGCTACTAATGAAGTCACATGGTCATTCTTTACATTTCACTTGCTAAGCTGAAATTAAATGGAGCAGTAAAGCAGCACTGAAGATGAGTTACATTGTTTAATTTTTTTGGTAAACTGACTGACTTATCGAGATGTCTAGTCATTGACCAGCGCACTCAAGTTATCATTCTGCTTGTTCATCAGTTACAGTTCAGTTTTAACTCCTTGTTTTGTTTCTGTAGTGATTTTTTTTTGTTGAAAATTATTATAAGCTTAGCATGTCTCTATAGTATGCAAGGGGAGGGATGGTGGTTGGTGGTATCGTTCCAGAGAGGTGGTTGTTGGTTGGTGATGAACTCTCCTCCCTGTCATCAGCTCTCCCTCCTGGACCCTGTTGGTTGACCGCCCTTCTCTAGACGTAGATGGCAGTCCGGGAGATGACCGACCCATCCCGCTGTGACTCCATGTCGTCGTCCAGGTACATGCTGACCCCTCCCATCTCATCGTTGTGCCGGTGGATGTGATAGGCTGGCGCCATGCCCACGCTAAAGCTGTCGTAGCGCTCCTCTTCCTCCTCCAGGCTGTCGTCAAGGGCGTCAAACTTCCTGCGCTCCGCCTCGTCCATTTCGCTGCTCAGCAGGATGTCGTGGGCGGTGGGGGTGGAGCCTGGCGGGCCGTGGCGGTGGAAGTCGTTGACATTCTCCGCCAGTGCTCCGGGGTCGCTCTCGCGGTACGTATAGATGGGCCCGTTGATGTTGGCCCCCGTGCCTTCGCTCTTGTTACCAGGTCCGCCGAAGAGGCGGGCTTTGTTTCCGTAGGTGCCTGGCTCTCCATTGCCGGGGTAACCGCGCCGTTGACGGCGACTGCGGGTCACCAGGACAGCAATCAGCGCACTGACCAGCAGCAGAGCCAGCAGGCTGCCGATGATAGCCCCCGCCACCACGCCCGCGTTGGACGGGTCCACTATGGCCTCTGCAGAGGGGGGTTGGGGGGGTTGGGGTGGAGACAAAAAAGATGGGGGGAGGGAAGAGTGCTCTCCTGGTGAGATGCTGTCAGTGAGGTGGTGGTGTCTCGATCAGTGTTGTAGCGATTTGATTTGACTGGGATTGATTCCTCCCTTTTTGCTGCCCCCTGTTGCCCATTTATACGGTCCTAGTACGGTTGGTGTGAGCCAAGTTTGAGCCGGTCCACTCTTGTTTCGATAGAGAAACAACAATGAGGAACGATGTGACGAATCCCGGGTCTGAGATTTTGACCGAGATTTTTGACGCACAACAACGCAGGGACAACAGACAGAGAGAGTAAAAGAGAAGTGAAAGGGGACTACAGAAGTGGTAATGACTAGCCTACTGTGGTCATGCATGATGGAATTGTAAAATGGAACACATCGACATACTGCTCTGCCCACCCCCAGCACCCCCAGCCCCAGCCCTCCGGGCTATGAGAGCTCCCCCACTATAAACCAGAAACCAGTCCAATGGAGGAACTAAACTCAGAGCCACACAAGGCTATTAGGGGCAGAAACCCTCCTGCAGTTTGATCCATTCCAAACCCCGACCCCATACAAGGCAGCTTGGAATGCCCTGCCAAGACAGAGGTCTTGGGAGATACAAGGCCCTGATGTCCATATCTAAATCTGGGTATAGGGAGGTGAAAACATCAAAGCCACGGCAAAGGGAGAAATAGGACAGGGGTAGTTGGGAGTCAGGACTAAATCAACCAGCAAGGGGTAATAAATGTCAAAATGATCACAGCGAGCTTATATCACCGCCTATATTACTGTCATGTCAAAGAGATTAGGGGAAGGAGCACAACAGCAGAGCCGACCTGAACCATATTTTCCTGTTTCATTCTCCGAACACGAAAAAGGCAGGGAAACTAACATGGATCTGGAATGATGTTGAAAATAATGATGAGGGGTACGATTTCAGGTTCTTGCTGTACAGTACAACTACCCATACTTATAGAACTGTAAATATCCAATAATAACCTAAGGTTGGTGCACTTAAGCCCACCAGATTACGTGTTGAGAGTGAATGTACAGAGTTGTGCTGTCAATAGGGGTAAGTGCACCTTCTCAACCTCTGCATGCACGTTCACCTCAAATCTTCCATCCCATCTCCCCCTCCTCTTCCCCTGAAAATCTCCAGTGTTTCCATGACAATCTCAATCATTTCACATTCAAGTAGTCTAGTCTGAAGCGATCAAGGCATTTCTTCAAATCACCCCGATTCCCTCAATCTCTATTCTTTTTTAAACTTCTTTTTTACTCCTCAGTTCTCTACAGCCCATTTAATCTCCCTCGCTCTTCGAAGAAGCAGAAATTTCTAAACAATTTATTTCCGGGAACGACGGGCAGATGTGCTGAAACTAACACACAGCAGTCCCTCTCCCTCCCTCTCTCCCTCTTTCCCTCTTTCCCTCTCACAGTACACACACACACATTGAATTTAACTGAGCTGTTCACTTGTCCCCCTACAGAGGTGAGGAACGCTAGGAGGTATTTCCCACCACCCTGGAGGTATTTCCCACCACCCTTAGTCACTCTGCTTCCTCATTCACCACTGCCTTCTTCCCAGCTGCAGTCTCTATGCAGCTGTAACACTGTATTCAACACTGTATTCAACAGTGTAATCGTACATTCGGCAAGCACTCTTAAGTGGTCTTGCTGGATGTGTCGACAGCACACAACATGGAGGGGTGAACTAGCGTAGCTCCGAGTGCTCCACTCCCACTCTGACACACCACCACAACAATGTAAGCTCAGAGGAAATGAGCCTCGGCTAGGGGTTAATGAAAAGAAATGACTGCATTGCATGATTGTAAAAAGAAAATACATGCTGTAAGCAGATGGTGAATCGGGATTGGGTATTGATTTTCAGTATTTGTGTCTGGTGGTATTTTGCTAGATGTGACACACTGCATTTGATAGCAGCAAAGGATAAACACCTTGTTAATGGCTATACTCTGCATACTGGATAATATAAACCTTGGGAGGTCCATCAACAAATATTATTGGGTTACCGTCTAAACACATCTGATGGTTTAGCTTACAGCACATTAGACACCAATGCTACTGAGCTCAATTTTTACGTTAGCACCTGCTTGTCCTAAGACTGAATATTCATGAATTTCTATTTTTAGGTAAAGGACTTGAATTCCCCATCAGTTCTGCGACTACTGTACCAAGACTGCACTATACACAGGCACAATGTTTTTGAGAGCAATTTTAAGTTGGACAGATCCTGCTGCAATGTTGATAGAGATCAACAAACCGACACAGTGAATAGAAATGGCACAATCTGCCTCAAAATGAGGTATTCATGGGGAGAAGCTGAAGGGAGAACAGGAAATAGAGAAGGAGAGAGAGAAAAAGAGAGCGAAAGAAGTGTATGGTTCCAGCTTCATTCTTCCAGAACAGAGCGAGGAGGCCCCAGAGGAGAAAAGCAATCCCAGTATTAGTCCTGAAGGATTTAGGGCATTGACTTCCCATTGATTAATGATGGGGGATTATTGAAACAGATAGTCATCTGACCTGATGTGCCATAGAGCTAACCCTCTGGCTAATTGAAAGGTAGCATCATGACCCTGGAGGATTACAGAGCTATGCTCCTCCAGCCTGAGGCTATGCAGATAGTGGAGCTTGTTTCTGCTGGGTCAGGCCAGAGGGCAGTTGCATTTACAAGCCTGGGAAAATGAGGAAAATGACAAAGTGCCAGGCACAAAATGGCAGGGTGTGAGCGGTTAATGCAATGGCACAGCATTCGGGCTTAGACTTTATCATTCAAATTGAAATGCGGCCGCTCACAGGCAAGGCAATCATTGCCCTTTGCTTGGGTCTGTTAGACGCCTGGCAGTGGAATGCCAAATCAGGCATATCGTTCTGTCGCTCTTTGACGTCAAACGGCTGAGGCAGAGCAGGATTGGAATTGGGGGAGTGTCTCTCCTGAGAAAGTCAGGCTGCTACTGCAGGTAGCGTTGGTGGAGAACCTGACCACCAAAGTCAAATTTAAAATGTGGCCCTGGTTCAGTGAAGGAAGCACAAGGTGGTTGCTGACATTTGAATGAAAGTCAAACAAAGTCTTCCTGACTAGTAAGTAATGCATTGAACCAGACACATTTCTATCTGAAATATTTAGGAGATAGATACTTAGAATCTCAGTCAGATATCCCTCGCCTCAGCTTTCTATCAATCATTCATTGTGTTTTGGCAAGGAGGTTCGATATATATACAGTGGGGAGAACAAGTATTTGATACACTGCCGATTTTGCAGGTTTTCCCACTTACAAAGCATGTAGAAGTCTAATTTTTATCATAGGTACTCTTCAACTGTGAGTGACGGAATCTAAAACAAAAATCCAGAAAATCACATTGTATGATTTTTAAGTAATTAATTAGCATTTTAATTGCATGACATAAGTATTTGATACATCAGAAAAGCAGAACTTAATATTTGGTAAAGAAACCTTTGTTTGCAATTACAAAGATCATACGTTTCCTGTAGTTCTTGACCAGGTTTGCACACAATGCAGCAGGGATTTTGGCCCGATCCTCCATACAAATCCTTCAGGTTTCGGGGCTGTCACTGGGCAATACGGACTTTCAGCTCCCTCCAAAGATGTTCTATTGAGTTCAGGTCTGGAGACTGGCTAGACCACTCCAGGACCTTGAGATGCTTCTTACGGAGCCACTCCTTAGTTGCCCTGGCTGTGTGTTTCGGGTCGTTGTAATGCTGGAAGACCCAGCCACGACCCATCTTCAATGCTCTTACTGAGGGAAGGAGGTTGTTGGCCAAGATCTCGCGATACATGGCCCCATCCATCCTCCCCTCCCCTCAATACGGTGCAGTCGTCCTGTCCCCTTTGCAGAAAAGCATCCCCAAAGAATTATGTTTCCACCTCCATGCTTCACGGTTGGGATGGTGTTCTTGGGGTTGTACTCATCCTTCTTCCTCCAAACACGACGAGTGGAGTTTAGACCAAAAAGCACCATGCAAGATCAGGTGAGATCTTGCATGGTGCCCCAGACCCAGGGAGATTGACCATCATCTTGAACTTCTTCCATTTTCTAATAATTGCGCCAACAGTTGTTGCCTTCTCACCAAGCTGCTTGCCTATTGTCCTGTAGCCCATCCCACCCTTGTGCAGGTCTACAATTTTATCCCTGATGTCCTTACACAGCTCTCTGGTCTTGGCCATTGTGGAGAGGTTGGAGTCTGTTTGATTGAGTGTGTGGACAGGTGTCTTTTATACAGGTAACGAGTTCAAACAGGTGCAGTTAATACAGGCAATGAGTGGAGAACAGGAGAGCTTCTGAAAGAAAAACTAACAGGTCTGTGAGAGCCGGAATTCTTACTGGTTGGTAGGTGATCAAATACTTATGTCATGCAATAAAATGCAAATTAATTATTTAAAAATCATACAATGTGATTTTCTGGATTTTTGATAGATTTTTGATTTTTTTTTAGATTCCGTCTCTCACAGTTGAAGTGTACCTATGATAAATATTACAGACCTCTACATGCTTTGTAAGTAGGAAAACCTGCAAAATCGACAGTGTATCAAATACTTGTTCTCCCCACTGTATGTGATATTTCAGTTTTGTATTTTTATACATTTGTTTTTGCTTTGTCATTATGGGGTATTGTATGTTGATTAATGAGGGGGGAAAAAAACAATTTAATCAATTTTAGAATAAGGCTGTAATGTAACAAAATGTGGAAAAAGTCAAGGGGTCTGAATACTTTCCGAATGCACTGTATTCTCAGTCAGATACCCCTCGCCTCAGGTTTTTATCAATCATTCATTGTGTTTCGGTAACGAGGTTCGATATTTTTATATATGTGCTTCATTGACCAACCTTGGACATCAGTACTCCACCAGACTGGGTTTGCTTGCAGAGCTTAAAGGGATAGTATGAGATTTTGGCAGCTAAGCCTTTTTTTATACACTTACCCAGAGTTATATGAACTTGATGAGCATGCTAGTTGTAGACTTCTAGTTATTGCGCTAACGCTAACTAGAGACATAAAAATGGCATCCTTGAGTTCATCTGACTCTGGGTAGGTAGAAAAGGTTTTTTTCTCCAATCACCAAAATCTCGCACTATCCCTTTAAGATCTGCAAGCTAACCCAGTCTGGTGGTGCTAATGTCCAAGGTTTGTCAATTCTGCTAGTTCTTTGGGGTTAGTTCTTTGTAGCACGCCTCTTCAGGCCTCGAGCAAGGTTACTGGGTCACATTAGACTAGCTCTGCGAACTACCTCCAGTGCATCTAGTATCATTGGAGGCAAATGGGCAGATGTTCATGGTAGATATTCTCTAACTTGTTTATTTGTACCTTCCCGCCAGGCTCTCCATGGGGTAGGCTTAGCCTCTCTCTGGGCACCACAGGGCAGTCTCTGATAAGCCACCATGGCCAGGTGCCTGCCTCTCTCCATCTCTCTCCTTATCTCCCTCACAGAGATGAAAACTCACGGTCTGGCAGTTCTCACTACACCCCCTTAACATAGCCACAACTGAGGCGGGAAACAAAATCTGATAAATCGAGATGGATTAAAATCTGCTCAGTGGCGATGGATTAATCGAGATGTGACAATTAATTAAAGAGGAACTTCCAGTGACCTGCAGCCATTCTAGCCCTGCGGAGGACAAACCCGGAACTAAGGCTACAATACAGTAGGTTACTAGCCCCGGGTTTATGTCAGCAGCCATTTCAGTGCCAGCATTTCCTCTCGGCTAGATTAGTTTATTATTCTGTCCCTGAGGAGACTTGTGTGTGTGTGTGTGGGTCCAGAGGATAGCTTGCCTAAGGCAGTAGAGGAAATAATGTGTGTGCGCTTGCTGGTCCCTTCAGAAGTGTTCCAGTGAACAGTGAAAATAATTCTGTGTACAGAGCCAGCTGGACTGCCCACAAAGGAGGGAGGGACTGGAGAGACAAGGGGTCACGAACCCCTGCCAGGCCTTTGAAAGTCTAGCAGGAGTCATCTCAGAGTTCTTTGGACTTTTCTGTTATTCTTTTTCCCTCTCTGACGCTCTCCCTCCGCGGACAGATCCAGCTGGCGCCTTGTCGACACTAACACGTCATCTCTGGCACGTGCCCGCTGAGCAAGTGTTGAGCAAGAGACCGGTGCATTTTCCTCTCCTGTCAGCAGAACTCGGTTCTTCATTTTACTCAGAGGTCATGGGTCACGTGACCGAGCACTATTGTTTAAGCGTAGAGGAGAAACGGCATCTTCAACTTTTTTGCACGGCACCCTCGTCAACCCTCGTTACGATCACAACCTCAAAGGGGTGTTATAAAAGCCCCCCCCAGACAAATAGCTTTGGGCTTTCATCTCAAGTTAAAGGGAACAGAGGGGGCTTTTAAAAAGTTCCAGGAGTGAAAATTAAGGGAACCAATTGTGTTTGTGCTACAAAGTGGTATCATTTAGAGGATTTTTTTTTAACACAGTTTAAAGCCAAGGACAAAGTCACTGGAGGTTGGACCAGGTCTTTTCTCAGGTACTTGCAAAGATGTGGTGCTGGTGGGAGTGCCAGCCAGCACTAATACTGTAGTCAAAAGGCAACGCTGCTAGCCAGATCTTACTTCTTCCCTCCCACACGTTTCAGCAGTGTGCGCCTACAAAAGCACCTTTGTTCTCAAAAGGGAGACAATTCAAAATCTCTGAATGGATTCCCACGGATTCTAAATGTAGCTTTGGCGTTGTCTTTTCCCGAGAACAAGTGCTAACTGCACTGGTTCCACTGATCCAAAGGCGGCACCCATTTTGACCAGGCAGAATCCAAATGTAACAAAGCATAACTGACATCTTTCAAACCATAACTGACGCCCAAGTAAAGGCCAGCCAATGTAAGGCTGTTCTGTGTTCTGCCATTTACCTGTACAGTTCATTTAACCATGCAAATATTCATTTACCTGTACATTTAACCAGTCTGTATATTAAGTAAACTATTATTACCTTCACTTAGATCATACGCACATTTAGCTATTTAAGTATCTTTCTCTGCCACCGACTTGTATAGTTAACCATGCACATTTGTTTTATTTTTATATCAACTTTCAATATTTCTATAATTTCTTCACCTAACACTCAATAACAATGTATAGTGTACATATTCAGTCATTCACTCATACTATGTAATTTGTTTTTATAGCTTATTGCACTCCAGACTTCTTGTATTTTTATACTTTTTCACACTGCCGCACTATGTATCATGTATCTGTCTTTTGTGTATTTTATGTTCTGGCATTTTGCACCTGCACTGTGTTTTTTCGTAGCTGCTTGACAAGGAAATGTCCCCTTGGGGATCAATAAAGTACCTACCTACCTACCTACCTACCTACCTACCTACCTAGGATCAATGTGTGAAGAGAGGAGAAACTGCAGGATATCCGAAATTAGCAGAAATGTGTTGAAAGTGCATGCAGAGGAAGAGCGGACAGTTATTTGAGGGGGGAAAGAGATCCAGGCCTACACTAAGGATGTTAGTGGGGAGAAAAGGAAAGAAAACCCGGCAAACTGGCTCACACCAACTGGTTTCCTGCATTAATAAAAGAACCCTTCCACCAGCCCAGCAGACGACTGAGAGTAAGCTACGAGAGAACGTTAGTCTCTGACAGTGTAAATAGACCAGCCTGCAGGAGTCGAGCCCTGATCCCAGTGTGTGTGCATGTGTGCGTGTGTGTGTGCGTGCACCCACAAATGTCTGTATCTGTGTTTGCTCGTGAACAGGAATGTGTGTATGAGTGTGTGTATGATTAAGTAGGAGTAGTCAGGCAGCTGTCACATGCTCAGTGGGTTTGACTCACCGATGACCGCTGTGGTGACCTGGTGCTTGCCCACTCCAAGCCGGTTCTTCACCTCGCACACGAAGGTGGTGTTCACAGCCTCGTCCACCTTCCGCACTATCAGCTTGTTGGCGTCGATCTGCACCGTGTCAGGCATCCGACCGGACATGCTGTGTGTGGGATGGAGAGGGGGAGCAGGAGAGAGAGAGAGAGTGGAGGGAGGGAGGGAGGACAGAGATAAACAACTTGGGAGAAGCACAGCCATATGACCAGTTCCTATCTTGTTCCATATTCAAAGCCTCAACTGGAGGAGCTGTAGTCTGAAATGAAATTAAATGAAGACCATGTAGATAATCAACAAGAGAAAAAGTAATAAAATATGTTTTTATTTTCTGTATATCTGCTGCAGAGATACTTGTGTTCCCCATTAGGAGATAAGGCTGCTGGGACCCAGACGACCGGCAGTATTGGTACTCTAGCAGATCAGATTGGAATTGCTAGTTGATTGTTTTTGCCTGACTGACTCCTTTTGTTGTCTGGGATAGACAGGGGAGTCATTCTCCCATCTCAGGGTAAATTAAGACTAAAATGGGGAGGGATACTCCAAAAGTCTGGGACAGTCAAGAGAGGGATACTCCAAAAGTCTGGGACAGTCAAGAGAGGGATACTCCAAACGTCTCGGACAGTCAAGAGAGGGATACTCCAAAAGTCTGGGACAGTCATGAGAGGGGGGAGGGGGCAGCTATGGGAAGATTAACTCACGCTGTCCAAGTGACGGTGGTGGGGGCAGGGTTGCCAGTGGCCTGGCAGGTCAGGATGGCGTTGGTCCGGCCAATGTACCAGTTGTTATCATAGCCCACTATGGACACAGTCGGGGGATCTGAGAAAGAAGGGGAAAAGAACAGAGAGAATAGAGAGAGAGAGAGGTGTTACTGTGAACTGGAGCGACCAAGTGAACACTGATTACCGACTGGGGTGCAGGAAGTGGGAGAGGCTTCAACACAGAGGTTTTCACAGCGAGAGTTGACCTATAAAGCATCTGTGAAAGTGAAAACTACCGCCAGAGGATTGCAGAGATATGACTAGGGGCTGATGTCTCACGCTCTGTAAAAACTAAACAAGGGGCAGACCCAACATGCTTCAGAAATGGATGTTGTGAACCACGCTTGTGCGATGAGTAACCTGACTTGAGACCTGATGCATATATTTTATTGAGCTTTTTCCCCACTTGGTTGAATAAGACAGTTATTCCAACAGTCATTATTTGAATAATGCCTAGGCTTTGGTTCAGAGGGTTAACAATCTTGTGGTCTGGGTTTGAAACCCAGTCGTCACACTTACACTCGACGGACAGCTTCATGGGGAAGGTCTGCGGCTTGTCCTGAGTGCGTTGGCTGATCATGCAGGTGACCTCCTTGCCGTTGTCCTCGGCCGTGGGCACCAGGTGGTACTCGCTCCTCACAGTCACTGTGCCGTCCTGCCCTTTTTTGGAGGTGATGTTTACGGTGCCATCAACTTCTCCCATCCACTTGATGGTGGCTGCTGGCTTGCCGTCGGCCGCCTCACACTGGGCCACGACCACTGGTTTGCTGCTGGTGCTGGCTTGGACGATAACGGGAGATGCAGAATTCTTGGGTCTTGCTGAAAGAGAGGAGAGACGTTGAGCGGATGCATGAGTGAGTTTGTTGTCGTGTAAAAACGGGAAGTGTGGTCCCTCTGAGAGTCTAATAAAAGAGTGCAAAATAAAGGCAGGGGAGATTCAGCTGGCGAGGATGAAAAGCCAGGCAACCGATGTGGAGGCTTAACAAGGTGGGTGCATTGGAACTGATGCATTTCGTGACACTGCATTCATTTGAGGACACTATTAGTCATAGCACTGGAGCCGTCTTTTAGCCGAGTGCAATTAGAGTGCAGACTGACAGAAAACCAACACCAGCTGCTCACCAAGCATGACCAGATTGGTGGTGCCTTGCTCATTGCCGCTGGGGTAAGTGGCGTACTCGCAGGTGTACCGCCCGGCGTCGGCCATCTTGAGGCTGCCGATGGTAATAGAGGGGTTTGTCAAGGTGCCTTGGTTGAAGCGGACACGCCCGTTGAAGGGAGATTCAGGGAAGCTCTCGCCATATGTTGGGTGAAATACGGCAATGTTGTCCCTCTGGCCTTCCGTGGGCTCCCATATCCATGATACCTGCGTCCAAGAGGAATGACAAGGAATTAGAGGGTTGCAGGATGGCAGTCTATGCACATATAGTCTATGCACATGTCCAGTCTATGTCACAGATGCAGGAGTATGAAATAACAATGCAGCAATGTTTAACCACAATGGTTGCTACATTAAATTTCTAGAGAACATCTTTACAGTACTGTCCTTCCTTTTCAAAGAAATCCGACGTGCACAGCAGGCCCTCTCATCAGCAGGCCCTCTCATCATGCGTTATCTGGCTACCTGTGTGAGCTTGGTTATTCCTCCATCGACAAACTGACAGCGCAGGTTGACCGACTCTGAGGGGTAGGCCTCCAACTCCGCCACCACCTTCACCCGCTGACACGAAGCAGCTGTGGATGAAGAGAGAAAGAATGAGTGAGTTTGTGAGAGAGAAACAAATATATCAGCATCAGCCTCTCATTTTCTGCCTCTATAACCCCAACAACTCATACTAATGCTGAGTGCAGTGATTGAGAAGAGAATGTGAGTGAACAAGAAATCCCCCCCACCCGCAGGGAGACAATGGGGTCGGGGCTGTCAAACTGGTTCGCCTATGAAGTGAAAAGCAGCAACCAGCTCGATTTAGAGTTCTTTCTGAGTCTCTATCTGGACTGCACCTCGGCCTTATCACATCCCCCCACCTCCCCAAAACGACATATTAAAAGCAGGACATGATTAATTGTGGTTAAAGCGCTCTGAGCCAATTACTTACAAGTATCCAAATGAAAAGGCTCTGACTCACAATTCACACGCAGCTCATATCCTGTTAACGGATTTCTATGATGATTTCCAGTAAACTGATTTAATTGTATGCCAGCGTTTTAGATAAACTAGGTATGACTATGGTGAATCTTAAAGGTAAACTCAGAGGTGACGTTGCACGCAGGAAGTAAACACAAAGCGTCTCGATTTCCGCAACAACTAAGAGCTAAAATTCTTAGTCGTTTTGGTCGCGTAGCTACCACGCCGTAGCAGCATGAAGCGCACCCGTGCACATGCGCAGACACTCTGTGTGACAGCAAAGTCTCGCTCATCACAAAATCTGCGGTGTGGTTTGTTGCAACGTCATCTCGCGCAGTGCTGTGCATGAAAGATCTGGGGTGTACAGCCTTGAACCGGTGCCTTCGGAGGCTAAATTGAAAATAAAATAAGGCAGATTAAGATCTCTACGTCTTTCTTTCAAAGCAAGAGCTGGCAACCACAGAAGGAGGAGTTCCTTTGAAAAACAACGACTTCCAGCATCAACAGAAAACACGTATTAGATCCGAGTGAGCGCACCGTCGAGAAATCAACTCGACAGTATCACAAAGGAGAGCAGTTTTTCAACTCAATACGGGCTGACATAGACATACAGTGGGGAGAACAAGTATTTGATACACTGCCGATTTTGCAGGTTTTCCTACTTACAAAGCATGTAGAGGTCTGTAATTTTTATCATAGGTACACTTCAACTGTGAGAGACGGAATCTAAAACAAAAATCCAGAAAATCACATTGTATGATTTTTAAATAATTAATTTGCATTTTATTGCATGACATAAGTATTTGATCACCTACCAACCAGTAAGAATTCCGGCTCTTACAGACCTGTTAGTTTTTCTTTAAGAAGCCCTCCTGTTCTCCACTCATTTCCTGTATTAACTGCACCTGTTTGAACTCGTTACCTGTATAAAAGACACCTCTCCACACACTCAAACAGACTCCAACCTCTCCACAATGGCCAAGGCCAGAGAGCTGTGTAAGGACATCAGGGATAAAATTGTAGACCTGCACAAGGCTGGGATGGGCTACAGGACAATAGGCAAGCAGCTTGGTGAGAAGGCAACAACTGTGGCGCAATTATTAGAAAATGGAAGAAGTTCAAGATGACGGTCAATCTCCCTCGGTCTGGGGCACCATGCAAGATCTCACCTCGTGGGGCATCAATGATCATGAGGAAGGTGAGGGATCATCCCAGAACTACACTGCAGGACCTGGTCAATGACCTGAAGAGAGCTGGGACTACAGTCTCAAAGAAAACCATTAGTAACACACTACGCCGTCATGGATTAAAATCCTGCAGCGCACGCAAGGTCCCCGTGCTCAAGCCAGCGCATGTCCAGGCCAGTCTGAAGTTTGCCAATGACCATCTGGATAATCCAGAGGAGGAATGGGAGAAGGTCATGTGGTCTGAAGAGACAAAATTAGAGCTTTTTGGTCTAAACTCCACTCGCCGTGTTTGGAGGAAGAAGAAGGATGAGTACAACCCCAAGAACACCATCCCAACCGTGAAGCATGGAGGTGGAAACATCATTCTTTGGGGATGCTTTTCTGCAAAGGGGACAGGACGACTGCACCGTATTGAGGGGAGGATGGATGGGGCCATGTATCGCGAGATCTTGGCCAACAACCTCCTTCCCTCAGTAAGAGCATTGAAGATGGGTCATGGCTGGGTCTTCCAGCATGACAACGACCCGAAACACACAGCCAGGGCAACTAAGGAGTGGCTCCTTAAGAAGCATCTCAAGGTCCTGGAGTGGCCTAGCCAGTCTCCAGACCTGAACCCAATAGAAAATCTTTGGAGGGAGCTGAAAGTCCATATTGCCCAGCGACAGCCCCGAAACCTAAAGGATCTGTATGGAGGAGTGGGCCAAAATCCCTGCTGCAGTGTGTGCAAACCTGGTCAAGAACTACAGGAAACGTATGATCTCTGTAATTGCAAACAAAGGTTTCTGTACCAAATATTAAGTTCTGCTTTTCTGATGTATCAAATACTTATGTCATGCAATAAAATGCAAATTAATGACTTAAAAATCATACAATGTGATTTTCTGGATTTTTGTTTTAGATTCCGTCACTCACAGTTGAAGAGTACCTATGATAAAAATTACAGACTTCTACATTCTTTGTAATCCTCACTGTATGTTGGAGAACAGTAGAGAAAAGCCAACATAATTAGGCCTGTTTCTTACTGGACAGTACTGTACAATAATCATAATATCATGAAAAATATGTTTTATTCAATAGTGACACTTTTATCAAGGCTACTGCTTTCATGTAGACATTTGATATCAAAAAAGATTCCTTGATCATTCCGGCATTAGTCAGGAATCATTAGCATCACTAAGCAAATGACAGGCAGACTCGAGCCTGTATAATGCATGCAGCGCCAACGTCATATGCATCTTCCGGCTCGTAAGCAGGAGAGAAAACCCCTCAGCCATAATCAGTCTTGTTATCCACACTGGGGCAATTACAGATTTCACGCTGCCTGACTGGCTTTTACTAAACGCTGACCTCGTATGTACAGTGTTTTTGTTTCCCAACTTCGTCAAAGTGAATCTGGGAAGAGAAAAAGCTGTGGAAATAGGAAAAATATTGGAGGAAGCTTTACGACCTGGAGTCTGGCTCGTTTAAAAAGCGTGATCGGTCCTGTACGTGGAGCACCCTTAACAAACACTCCCGAACTAGCAAAATCAAATCCAATTTTACTCGTCACATGCTTCGTAAACAGGTGTAGACTAACAGTGAAATGCTTGCTTACTTACGGGTACTTCCCAACAACGCAAGATTGGCCAGCAGAACTTAAAAACGGCCGCTATCCACTGCACCTAGTCAAGCGCAAAGGTGTAATTACTGATATTTCTGCCTGAACGATGTAAAAGTGGCAAGTAACGGGATCGGGGGGGGGGTGGGTACACAAATTAATAACGATGGTTCAGGGAGGAGGCGCGTTGCTGGAGCCACTTGGCAAAGCTTCGTCTCATTTCAGGCTGGATTGGAGACTGAAGAACAGGTACAGGTTCAGGTTCTGGCCGAGTTGTGAGGCAGCCAAAATGAAGAGAAAGAGAAAGAGAGCGACGTGCCGTCAGAGGCAGTACTAGAGGAGAGTGGAGGACACAGGTTCAGAGAAACTATATAGTGATCTGGGAGAATGTTCTATGTTCTTTCTTTTACACCAAAACAGATTTAAAAAAGAGAAAGCAGGAAAGAGAATGGAGTGCTGTTGTGTTCTTCGGCCCAGAATGTGTCCAACAGGAAATGAGTCGAAAGCAAAGGCACTTTCCCCACCCGCCACTCTTTTTGTGACCCCTGCGATGAGCGTTGGCGCAGTGGTGACATCGCTGCCATATTAAAACAGACCTCCGGTGAACCGGCCAATTCGCCCCCCTCTCCTCCCTCCCACATCTGAATCCATTAGCTCTGCAGGTACACTGATCACAGCCAAATGGCCACGCTAGAGGATTAGACTCTGGCAGCTAGGGTCATGTCATATCTCTCTCTCTCGCTCTCTCTCTCTCTCTCTCAAACACAAGGCACACCCTAATACAGCCAGATAAAAAAACTCAGCAACACTCTTTCCATGACAGAAAAACACAGTAAAAACACATCATGCAGAGACAGACACACACCTTACAAAAGGGACACACAGAGATAGACACACAGAGTAGGGACACACACACACACACTGAGTGCCTCCAGCTGTTTCATCTCACGCTCCCGTCGATCTGACAGACACAAAGCAGACTGATCCTCTCAACTCTGGCTGTCACCAACTGCCGGCTAGCTTTTTCACTCTCTACTGCACTCCTTTTTCTCGCCCCCTCTACCCTCCCTTCTGTTCACTCCCCCCACTCCCCCTCTCTCTTCATCTCAAGGTCAAAGTAGTGCTCCCTTCGCTGTTTTCCCCAATCCCTTTGTCCCCATCTTTCTCTCTTTCATCTCTACCATTTTGCTCTGTGTCAGTGTGCCTCTCCATCTACCTCCCTTCCACTTTTCTCTCCCAGGGCCTCAAGTCGGCTCTCTTTACATCCAATGTCCTATCACGTCATTCATTCGCTCTTAAGCTTGTACACTCCGACTCACTTTCTTCCCTCTCATTGTCCTTGTACAGGCAGGATGGTAATGTGTGTGTGAGAATGTGTGCACCAGCTCTATAAAAAGAGACATTGTGAGAACATTAAAAAGAGATTAAGTGTGTGTGAGAGAGAGAGTGAGAGAGACAGAGAGACAGCGAGAGAGACAGAGAGACAGAGAGAGAGCATTTATTGTGTATCTGTGTAAAACAAAAATAATTGGTGTGCGTATGTAGGACTGGATCTTCATAATATACACAATGTGTGTGAATCCTCCTCCCATAGGACCCAGAGTGGTTCTGTAGCCATGTATCACATCTCTGCAATGGCTCTCCAACCGCACAACTACAGCTCTACTCCCCGGCCCTTCTATGATAAATGTATGTGGCCCCCAAACACAGTTATCCACCATCTATACACACGGAAAATAAAGAAGCTATTCATTTGGCTACGGACTCACGCTTATAAAACATGTATGAATGAGGCTGTGCGTGCCACAGTATGTACATGCTTGTCTTCATACTTCTGTATACAATTATTTCATCTGTCCTCTTCAACAAAAGCCTGAACACAGCCCTGCAGCATTCAGAAGAGTTAATAATTCATCCGCCTGGTTAAGAGAACGCTCTCCCTCTTATTAAATTATTGACCAGCAACATCTATACTGCACCTGACCAGGGGGAGGAGGAAGAAACCGATGCAGAGGAGGGAGAAAGGAAGAGGATGTGGGAGGAATAGAATTAGAGGGGGGGGGGAGTACGCTGCGTTCCAACATTATATAGAAGCCTTGTCGATGCCTTGTTACCATGGACTCCACTGCTCCCGTCTTGGTGCCGCAATATTCATTTGAGAGCCATTAGAGTTGGTCGCTTGTCTGTCAGCACACAGCACTATTTAATGACTGGATGGAGCAGGCAGCACAGCGTGAATGTCATCTGACAGAGAACAGCACTTAAGAAGAATTGAGTCCAGGTGCTGCACTGTTGCACCGGGTGACTTCGCCAAGCTGTTTGACACACATCAACAATTGTCTCTATTAAGAGTAGCCAACGACAAGCCAGACCAGGCCCATGTAAATGTCTTTGATAGAGGAGGTCTGTTGAAAGAATGGACGTCACACCTTCCTTCATTCCTTCCTTCCAACAAATATGAAAGTGAAAAGATACATAGGAACTGGAGAATGGGAAGGTCTTCTACCTTTGTGGACATTTGACATTGTTTGGACAATGTCTATTTTCTGTAGTGGGGTAAACCCAGCTTTTCCCCATTACCACACGTCAAAGTCATAAAGAAAAGCCACACCGCCACAATTACAGGACTATGGGCTCCAAGTCCCACAATCCATCCAAAAACGACAATTCCCAGAATCCCGCTTGGGGTGTACATTATTTACAATGAGTGTTTGTCTCTACAGGTGGCAGGTAGAATAGCGGTTAGAGCGTTGGATCAGTAACTGAAAGGTCGCTGGTTGGAATACCTGAGCCGACAAGGTGAAAAACCTGTCGATGTGTCCTTGAGCAAAGCACTCTAATTTGCTCCAGGAGCGCCATCCTATTATGGCTGACCCTGTACGTAGGCCGTCATTGTAAATAGGAATTTGTTCTTAACCGACTTGCCTAGTTAAATAAAGGTTAAATTTAAATATATGTAAAAAAATGGACTGTCGTGTAACTTACACTGAGTGTACAAAACATTAGGAACACCTTCCTAATATTGAGTTGCACCCCCCTTTGCCCTCGGAACAGCCTCTATTTATCGGGCCATGGACTCACTCTACAAGGTGTCAAATGAATTCCACTGGGATGCTGGCCCTTGTTGACTGCAATGCTTCCCACAGTTGTGTCAAGTTGGCTGGATGTCCTTTGGGTGGCGGACCGTTCTTGATACACACGGGAAACTGTTGACTCAAATCGGTACGCCTGGCACCTACTACCATACCCCGTTCAAAAGGCACTTAAATCTTTTGTCTTGCCCATTCACCCTCTGAATGGCACACTACACAATCCATGTCTCAAGGCTTAAAAATCCTTCTTCAACATGTCTCCTCCCCTTTCATCTACACTGAATTACGTGGATTTAACAGGTGACATCAATAAGAGATCATAGCTTTCAGCTGGATTGACAGTGGTCAGTCTGTCATGGAACGAGTGTTCCTAATGTTTTGTACACTCAGTGTAGATCCGTCATGTGCCAGGGCAAAGACCTATTTGGCTAGGGATTAACATCATGCATGGTTTTAGGAGGGTATTTATTCCTGAATCTGAGGCTAGATACTAGCTCTGCGAGTGAGAGAAACAGAGCAGGGTAGGCGAAAGGTGGGGGGGCTCGAACGCTGAATAAGGGGAGTTTCTAAAAGAGCACACTACCGACATTGAGCCACAGGCAGCGGTGTCCACAATTATAGTCAATCATCACGGTAGAACACCAACCAGGAGGGGAAACGCTGAATTACATTAAAAGGCAAGAGATTTATCCACTAGAATGAGAATAGGCAGCTTAATCCAAGTCTGCATTATAAACCAATCATGCTCCTGAACACAGATGAAAAGGTGCTGGGAAAAGGCCCATGCATATACATTGACGAAGGTCCTTGGAGGAATAATTAGTCCTGCTCACGCTGGGTTTACTTCATTGTTACAGTTTAGACAGTAAGCCATTAAAAAGATTGATTAACATACTGCGGGTTGTTGCGTACTCACCCTCTCAATTGCCTGGTTATTGATTTTGTACAATCTTATCTGGTAGACTTTGTGGACCGTAGTACTCCATTGGGAGATGTCAGGTCGGGTTTCTCCTCTTGCCTGAGAGTGAGCGACCGCATCGCAGATGTTAGCCTACGCCAGTTGCATTATTTTTTAAGTAAACAGTTTGAAAATACAGCTCAGATATTGCACAATTCCTTTTATTTAATTTTTTTAACACATGGGACCAATGTTCCCTCTATTTTTTTTCCAGTATTGAGCCAATTTCAGGTCTGCTGAGAGCAAACATGAACGTTGTGAAAATTCTGTGCAACTTCCAATGTGCGTTTACTGTGAACACTGAGGATGTACCCGCTTTAAGTTACAGTTTTAACAGTGACCAAGGAGGCTACTGTGGCTATTTGACCATAATGTAGGCCTACTAGAGTGGCCTACAATAAAATAAATGGAGAAAATGCATCCTATAACATTTTAACATGGAAATATCTGTTCTATCATTCAGCCTACAGTAGCAGCCAATGTGTGGTGCTCAATGTAGAAAAAAATACAAAAATAAATAAAAGTATTGACATTAACCCGTTTATCCACTTGTCCTTCAGACAAGAAGGTGACTGAAAATGTTGTGGCGTTTGATGCAAGAAACCACTTCACAAAATCAAATGTATTATTATTCCCATACCATTATTATTGAGAATCAGACACATTATGATACCCTCTGCCTATTGGCTACTTAGCTTATTCAAGCCTGTCTCAAAATACAACACTGCCCCAAAGCTCTTTACCGGACTCCCTTTTCAAAGACATCTAGAAATGTACACGTTTTGTGATCTTGTAGGAAGCAATCACTCCCTTATTGCTGACTACAAATTATCTATAACTGGCTAATAACTCACTAATTAGCAAAGGACATGAACAGAATGTGCACACGTGGCTACATGCAGCTCTGGCTTTGATCTCTAATCACATCCACAGCTGTAAACACAGTCAGGTTCAAAGTAAACGGCACAGATCCATATATTGTAAGGGTCTATTTGCATATAGGCCAACTGCAGCTCTGATTGGTTATGCCGTACTGGTCTGTGTAGAGTATGGGCTGAGTCGTGTGCAATAGAATCCTACTCTGAAGCGTTCTGCCTACAGCAAAATCTCTTGTATAGTTTGTTTTGTTTCGGTATGTTGCATTGAAAGTGGCTAATATTGCGTTGATTCCATCACAACTGCCACAGTAAAGGGAAACGTTGCTAGTGTTAACTAACGCGGAAAACTCTAGAAAGTTGAGTGAAGTTCAAATCTCGTGCTTCTCTCGGTGGGCTCATGTTTCTTCTTAGCTCTGCATGGCAGTCCAAGGGTGGCAGTCCAAGGGTGGCAGTCTCCCCCCACCCTGCACACGCAGCTTAGAGGGAACATTGCATGGGACCCGACGGCTTGGAAACAATGATGATTTAAATAGCAGGTGATTCACTCCAGGCACTGGGCTAGCCCTAAGGAAGATACATCACCGGATTTGCTTGAAACGGATAATGAAACGTGAGCAATGTAAAACAGCCACAGATGATGCCACCAGTTAGCTAGCTGAATACCAGGACACGAATGCATTGACACACTACGCCTCTGGATGGGATGCAACATGCAGTGAGTAGACCATTCAACTGAAACAGCCTCAGTTTCAACTCCAGACAGCAGTCAAAAGGTCGCACTGTTTTCATCAACATGCCATAGGTATCCATTTGGTGACGTTGGCAAGGACGTTGCCGTAAGGGCAGCACAACAGTTCAGGACTGGAGTTGCATCAGAGCCAACCTGGTAGTGGTTTATCTCGGCTGTGTGTCAGGAGTTCTCACAAACACACAGGTGGTGAAATCATGCTGGCTTTGTGACTTAAATCGTCAAATTAGGGGTCTTGCTACTCATCTCCCTATTCAGGGATTCACACCGATTAAACATTCTCAAATCTCTCATCTCTGGCTTCTAGGCTGGGGACGGGCTGCTCTCTCCCGTTGATTACATACATATATCTGGCTCTGCTCTGATCCCTGGATTTCCAGGATCACGGGTACAATCTGTCAGATGGGTGGGGAAAAAAAACATAACGGGAGAAATCTAATTAAATAACATCAGGTCCTTGGGTTAAAAGATGCTCCTCACGTCTAGCACCCTTTTCACCTCTACCCCAATAAAACAGACGTGATTGGCCGGTCATAAAGTTGCAGTCACCTCTACCCCAATAAAACAGACGTGATTGGCCGGTCATAAGGTTGCAGTCACCTCTTCCTCAATAAAGGAAATATACGATTGGCAAGATCACAAGGTTAAGGTTCCGGAATGTCACAGTCCAGCTGCTCACACTGTGCACCAAAATGAGGAGGGCCGTCTACTTTGTCAGATTCTACAAATTCAGTTTTGGTTTCTGAAGACTCTCTGGCCACATCAAATATCTTAACTTTCCTCTCAGTTCCATCTGGTTAGTAATCCTAAACTATCACACACACACACACACACACACACACACACACGATATTGTACCCATGCCCTTCAATCAAAACATATCAAAATGTCCTTGGGTGAGATTAGTCTGGACGAGAGACTGTCCAAATCCCCCCCCCCCCCCCTCTCCCCTCTCTTTCAGCAACAATATCAATATTTTTCATGACTCACTCAAGCCAACCGTAAACAAGTTGTAAACAGACTGCAATTCGATCCCAACCCAGCTTGCGATTTCCAGGAATGAATGCATGCTGGGCTATTGGTCGTCAAGGAGATGCGATAGTCACTGTGGACGAGGCAAAGCAGCGGTGAAGCTGAGCAACAGCTGTTCTTTCTCAGTCACATCTGGTGACAGCCCGCTCATCACAGAGCAGACAGACTGCCAGGAGTGGACGGGGGAAGGGGAGGGGCAGGAAAGGGGGATGATAGGGAGAGATAAGGGGGGTTGGGGGAGGGGGGCTAATAGAGTTGGAACAGACGTAGTCCTGTAGGCCTACACAAGGACAAATAATTGCATAGTAATTTAACATATTTGTAAAGCTGTTATTCTATCCATGACAGCAATCAAGAAAATATACACTTACTAGCATTTGTTACATGCAGATGATCAGGAGCGAGTACAGAATCTGAGGTGTGGCAGTTGCCAAGTGTCGATATGCCGACCAGTGAAACTATAATGATGATGATGATGATGATGATGATGAAGAACGACTCTTGAAGTACAAGACTATAAGTTTCAATAAGAGAGCTGGTAGGTAACACTTTCTTCAAGAGCATTCTAACTTCAAAACAGGCTTCTCCCCAGGAAACTTCATCACTTGTTAAGCCCGTCTTCAAGAGTCTCTCCAGTCCTCCTCTCCGCACTCCCACCCACTGCATCTGTCATTCACAGGCTGTCCTTCCTCTCAGTCACTCGCGTTCATGTTCCCCTCTCTCTACACCACATCAGTCTCCCCTCAAAAACAAACAGAAAATACCAGAAAGTCTGGAGAATATCCATCTGCATTTATTTAAATACCTTGCCAAGCCTGTCACGGATAAGGCACGCAAAGCGATCAATAAAAAAAGTGACAGGCACACGCACAAACCTAACAAGAAAGTGATATAGTTGCGAAAACTATATATGCCACCCCGTTCACGAAAATGGATCGATATACGGTGCATTCGGAAAGTATTCAGACCCGTTGACTTTTCCACATTTTGTTATGTTACAGCCTTATTCTAAAATGTATTACATTTGTTTTTTCCCCCCTCAACAATACCCCATAATGACAAAGCAAAAACAGGTTTTAAGAAATGTTTGTAAATGTCTTCAAAATAAAGAACTGAAATACAGCGGGTGAAATAAGTATTGAACACGTCACCATTTTTCTCAGTAAATATATTTCCAAAGGTACTATTGACATGACATTTTCACCAGATGTTGGTAACAACCCAAGTAATCCATACATACAAAGAAACCAAAACAAATACGTTCAGAAATTAAGTTGTGTGATAATGTGAAATGACACAGGGAAAAAGTATTGAACACACTTACTGATATTTATTTAAAACTTTGTACAAAAGCCTTCAAGCTTCAAGACGCCTCCTGTATGGAGAAACTAGTCGCATGCATTGCTCTGGTGTGATTTTGGCCCATTCTTCCACACAAACAGTCTTCAAATCTTGAAGGTTCCGTGGGCCTCTTCTATGAATCTTGATCTTCAGTTCTTTCCATAGCTTTTCAATGGGATTTAAGTCAGATGATTGGCTGGGCCATTCTAGCAGCTTTATTTTCTTTCTTTGAAACCAATTGAGAGTTTCCTTGGCTGTGTGTTTGGGATCATTGTCTTGCTGAAATGTCCACCCTCGTTTCATCTTCATCATCCTGGTAGATGGCAGCAGACTTTTTGTCAAGAATGTCTCTGTAAATTTGCCCATTCATCCTTCCTTCAATAATGAAATACTCCAGCGTCTTTTCAAGCAGCCCCACACCATGATATTCCCACCTTCAAACCTTTTTAGGGTGATGTGCAGTGCCATTTCTCCTCCAAACATGGTGTGTATTATGACATCCAAACAGTTCAATTTTGCTCTCATCTGACCACACTATAATATCCCAGTATTTCACTGGCTTTTCCAAATGTTGTGCAGCAAACTTTAAACGAGCTTCAACATGCTTTTTTTTTCAGCAATGGAGTCTTGCGTGATGAGTGTGCATACAGGCCATGGCGGTGGAGTGCATTACTTACTGTTTTCTTTGAGACAACAGTACCTGCTAATTGCAGGTATTTTTGAAGCTCTCCACAAGTGGTCCTTGGCTCTTGGACAACTCTTCTGATTATTCTTTTCACTCCTCTGTCAGAAATCTTGCGAGGAGCACCTGGTCGAGGCAAATTTATGGTGAAATTATTGTCTTTCCACTTCCGTATTATGGCCCCAACAGTGCTCACTGGAACATTCAGAAGCTTAGAAATGCGCCTATAACCAATGCCATCATTATGTTTTGCAACAATTAGGTTGCGAAGGTCTTGAGACAGCTCTTTGCTTTTACCCATCATGAGATGTGTCTTGTGTGACACCTTGGCAATGAGACCGTTTTGTAGGCCATCAGTTGGGACTGAACCAGCTGATATTAATTTGCACTGACAGGGGGCTGGTTTGCTTTTTAATTACTGATAGTTTTCAGCTGTTGTCTTGGCTTTCCATGCCTTTTTGCACCTCCCTTTCTTCATGTGTTCAATACTTTTTCCCTGTGTCATTTCACATTATTACACAACTTAATTTCTGAACTTATTTGTTTTGGTTTCTTTGCATGTATGGATTACTTGGGTTGTTACCAACATCTGGTGAAAATGTCATGTCAATAGCACCTTTGGAAATATATTTACTGAGAAAAAGGGTGACATGTTCAATACTTATTTCACCCGCTGTATGACATTTACAAAAGTATTCCAACCCTTTAACTCAGTACTTTGTTGAAGCACCTTTGGCAGCGATTACAGCCTTGAGTCTTCTTCGGTATTACGCTACAAGCTTGGCACACCTGTATTTTTATGAAGAGCGTCACTTCAGTTATTTTCAGGTCTCGCCAAAGTTCAAGTCTGGAAGCCACTACTGCATAGTCTTGGCTGTGTGCTTAGGGACGTTGTCCTGTTTGCTCTGGAGCAGGTTTTTATCAAGGATCTCTCTGTACTTTGCTCCGTTCATCTTTCCAGCATGACTAAATTGCTGAACCAATTTTTTAACAGGTTTGATACTGGCCCTGTCCACCTCCCCTCCAGCTCCCCAGACCACACACCCTCACGGCTGTCCCACCCCCACTTTGCTCACAACACCTCAGCTGAGACAATCAGTGACCCCACCTCCGCCCCTGCTCCCCCTGGACTGATCCTCAACACCCCCCTTCCCCCCACCTGGGCTGGCTTTCACCACCAACCAAGTGAAGAGAGAGCTAGAGAGACTACATCAGTGGAAAGCGGCGGGCCCTGATGGCATCAGCCCAAGGGTGCTTAGGGTCTGTGCTGACCAACTGTGTGGAATACTCCAGCGTCTTTTCAACCTTAGCCTGAGCCTAGAAAGGGTCCCTGTGCTGTGGAAAACATCCTGCCTCGTCCCAGTGCCCAAGAAGGCACACCCCACTGTCCTGAATGACTTCAGACCTGTAGCGCTAACATCCCACATCATGAAGACCCTGGAAAGGTTAGTCCTCGCTCACCTCAGACCCCTGGTGTGTACATCAATGGACCCCCTGCAGTTTGCATACCAGCGCAACATCGGGGTGGATGATGCAATCATCTACCTTCTGCAGAGGGCCTACTCTCACCTGGACAACGCAGGTTGCACTGTGAGGGTTATGTTTTTTGACTTCTCCAGTGCCTTCAATACCATTCAGCCCCTGCTACTGGGTGAGAAGATGAGGAGGATGAAAGTGGAAGCACCCTTAGTCTCCTGGGTCATGGACTACCTGACCGGTAGGCCACAATTTGTGCGACTACAGAGCTGTGTGTCAGAACGGGCAGTTAGCAACACAGGGGCCCCCCAGGGAACGGTCCTGTCCCCCTTCCTGTTCACCCTCTACACCTCAGTCTTCAGATATAACTCTGAAACATGCCACCTACAGAAGTTCTCGGATGACTCTGCTATTGTAGGGTGCATCAGGGGTGGGCAGGAGGAGGAGTACAGGAGCACAATCAGTGACTTTGTGTTGTGGTGTGAGCAGAACCACCTTCAGCTCAACATCAGCAAAACAAAGGAGATGGTGGTGGACTTCAGGAGAACCAAGGCACAACTGACTGCAGTCCCTATACAGGGGATGGATGTGGAAATGGTTGGGTCATACAAGTTCCTGGGAGTCCATATGGACAACAGGCTGGAATGGGCTGGTAACACCGGGGCCCTGTACAAAAAGGGCCAGAGCCGACTCTACTTTCTGAGGAGGCTCAGGTCCTTCAACGTGCGCAGTAAACTACTGCATACCTTCTACCAGTCTGTGGTGGCCAGTGCCATCTTTTTTGCAGTGGTGTGCTGGGGAGCAAACATCAAAGCCGGTGATGCTTCTCGGGTAAATAAGCTGATCAGGAAGGCTAGCTCTGTCCTGGGGATGAGCCTTGACACTCTAGAGGTGGCGGCGGAGAGACGGATCCTGGCCAAACTGCTGGCCATCATGGACAACATCACCCACCCTCTGCACACTATGGTTATGACGCAGAGGAGCACTTTCAGTCACAGACTGATCCCACCACGGTGTGCCAGAGAGCGCTACAGGAGGTCCTTCCTGCCGGTGGCTATTAGACTATATAATGCCTCACCGGGATGCCGTGCCGTCAGCAACATAGATCTGGAACTGTTCGGGTGCTAGGACCTAGCTTAACAATGATGCATCCATCCGTGAGTAACTCTGGTCCTTCAGCACTCATTCACTCAGGACCTATTTATTCATACAGGTCTGTATATACATACTCATGTACAGTTGTTATATCATATCACATGCAATATTGCTAGTAATTCTTGGACCTAACTTACGTAGGCATTCACTCAGGAATGCATATTAGTATCCTGTCAATTGCACCTTTTCTCATTGCTTTTAGTATATCGAATGTGCAATACAGTGGGGAGAACAAGTATTTGATACACTGCCGATTTTGCAGGTTTTCCCACTTACAAAGCATGTAGAAGTCTGTAATTTTTATCATAGGTACTCTTCAACTGTGAGTGACGGAATCTAAAACAAAAATCCAGAAAATCACATTGTATGATTTTAAAGTAATTAATTTGCATTTTATTGCATGACATAAGTATTTGATACATCAGAAAAGCAGAACTTAATATTTGGTACAGAAACCTTTGTTTGCAATTACAGAGATCATACGTTTCCTGTAGTTCTTGACCAGGTTTGCACACAATGCAGCAGGGATTTTGGCCCACTCCTCCATACAGACCTTCTCCAGATCCTTCAGGTTTCAGGGCTGTCGCTGGGCAATACGGACTTTCAGCTCCCTCCAAAGATTTTCTATTGGGTTCAGGTCTGGAGACTGGCTAGGCCACTTCAGGACCTTGAGGTGCTTCTTACGGAGCCACTCCTTAGTTGCCCTGGCTGTGTGTTTCGGGTCGTTGTCATGCTGGAAGACCCAGCCACGACCCATCTTCAATGCTCTTACTGAGGGAAGGAGGTTGTTGGCCAAGATCTCGCGATACATGGCCCCATCCATCCTCCCCTCAATACGGTGCAGTCGTCCTGTCCCCTTTGCAGAAAAGCATCCCCAAAGAATGATGTTTCCACCTCCATGCTTCACGGTTGGGATGGTGTTCTTGGGGTTGTACTCATCCTTCTTCTTCCTCCAAACACGGCGAGTGGAGTTTAGACCAAAAAGCTCAATTTTTGTCTCATCAGACCACATGACCTTCTCCCATTCCTCCTCTGGATCATCCAGATGGTCATTGGCAAACTTCAGACGGGCCTGGACATGCGCTGGCTTGAGCAGGGGAACCTTGCGTGCGCTGCAGGATTTTAATCCATGACGGCATAGTGTGTTACTAATGGTTTTCTTTGAGACTGTGGTCCCAGCTCTCTTCAGGTCATTGACCAGGTCCTGCCGTGTAGTTCTGGGCTTATCCCTCACCTTCCTCATGATCATTGATGCTCCACGAGGTGAGATCTTGCATGGTGCCCCAGACCGAGGGAGATTGACCGTCATCTTGAACTTCTTCCATTTTCTAATAATTGCGCCAACAGTTGTTGCCTTCTCACCAAGCTGCTTGCCTATTGTCCTGTAGCCCATCCCAGCCTTGTGCAGGTCTACAATTTTATCCCTGATGTCCTTACACAGCTCTCTGGCCTTGGCCATTGTGGAGAGGTTGGAGTCTGTTTGATTGAGTGTGTGGACAGGTGTCTTTTATACAGGTAACAAGTTCAAACAGGTACAGTTAATACAGGTAATGAGTGGAGAACAGGAGGGCTTCTTAAAGAAAAACTAACAGGTCTATGAGAGCCGGAATTCTTACTGGTTGGTAGGTGATCAAATACTTATGTCATGCAATAAAATGCAAATTAATTATTTAAAAATCATACAATGTGATTTTCTGGATTTTTGTTTTAGATTCCGTCTCTCACAGTTGAAGTGTACCTATGATAAAAATTACAGACCTCTACATGCTTTGTAAGTAGGAAAACCTGCAAAATCGGCAGTGTATCAAATACTTGTTCTCCCCACTGTACGTGCAGTGGTCTGTAATTAAGGACTGTATTTTAAGGGAATTACTATTATTACCCCAAATGATATCATACACACATTTAGCTATTAAAGTATCTCTTCCTGTCATTTACCTGTACAGTTTGTGTAACCATGCTAGTATTCACTTATCTGTAAATATAACTGTATACTTAACTGTACAGCTAATTTAACCATGTAAAATTCACTTACCTGTTCATTTACCCAGTCTGTCTATTAAGTAAACTATTATTACCCTCGCTCATATCATACGCATTTTTAGCTACTGAAGTATTTCTCTGCCATCGACCTGTATAGTATAGTTAACCATCCAACATCCACCAATGTATAGTGTACATATTCAGCCAACTACCCATACTATGCTATGTCTTTTTTATAGCTTTTATTTTTTTGCACTCCAGATAGCTTGTATTTCTATACTTTTTCATACTGCCGCTCTATGTATCATGTACCGTGTATCTGTCTTTTGTGTACTTGCGTTGTGGCATTTTGCACCTGCCCTGTGTTTTGTTGTAGCTGCTTGACAATGAAATTTCCCCCCCGGGGGATCAATAAAATATCTATCTATCTATCTATCTATCTATCTATCTATCTATCTATCTATCTATCTATCTATCTACTAGTCTCACAGTACCTGCCGTTGAAAAACAGATGTGACTCCAGATGTGACGTTTGGCATTCAGGCCAAAGAGTTAAATCTTGGTTTCATAAGACCAGAGAATCCTTTAGGTGCCTTTTAGCAAACTCCAAGCGGGCTGTCGTGTGCCTTTTACTGAGGAGTGGCTTCCGTCTGGCCACTCTACCATAAAGCCCTGATTGGTGGAGTGCTGCAGAGATGGTTGTCCTTCTGGAAGGTTCTCCCATGTAGCTCAGTCGTTAGAGTATGGCGCTTTAAACGCCAAGGTTGTGGGTTTGATTCCCACAGGGTACCAGTATGAAAATGTATGCACTCACTACTGTAAGTCGCTTTGGATAAGAGCATCTGCTAAATGACTAAAATGTCAAATGTAATTCTCCACAGAGGATCTCTGGAGCTCTGTCAGAGTGACCATTGGGTTCTTGGTCACCTCCCTGACCAAGGCCCTTTTCTGCAGAATGCTCAGTTTGACCGGGAGGCCAGCTCTAGGAAAAGTCTTGGTGGTTCCAAACTTCTTCCATATAAGAATGATGGAGGCCACTGTGTTCTTGGAGACCTTCAATGCTGCAGAATGTTTTTGGTACCCTTCCCCTCGACACAATCCTGTCTCAGAGCTCTACGGACAATTCCTTCGATCTCATGGCTTGGTTTTTGCTCTGACATGCCACTGTGGGACCTTATATAGACAGGTGTGTGCCTTTCCAAATCATGTCCAACCAATTGAATTTACCACAGGTGAACTGTGGATCCAGTATCTCAGAAACGGCCGGCCTCCTGGGCTTTTCACGCACAACAGTGTCTACGGTTTACCGAGAATGATGCAAAACAAGAAAAATCCAGTCAGCGGCAGTCCTGTGGGCGAAAACAGCTCGTTGATGAGAGATCGAGGAGAGTGGCAAGAATCGTGCAAGCTAAGAGACGGGCCACAAACAGACAAATAACGGTGCAGTACAACAGTGGTGTGTAGAACGGCATCTTGGAACGCACAACTCGTCGATCCTAGTCACGGATTGGCTATTGCAGCAGACGACCACACCGGGTTCCTCTCCTATCAGCTAAAAACAAGAAGCAGCTCCAGCGGGCACACGATCACCAACAATGGAGGAGTGGAAAAACATTGCCTGGTCTGAGGAAACCCGGTTCCTCTTGAGTCATTCTGATGGCAGAGTCAGGATTTGGCGTAAGCAGCATGAGTCTATGGACCCATCCTGCATGGTGTCAACGGTACAGGCTGGTGGAGGTGGTGTACCGCTGTTCAATCTAATCATGTCAGAATGGACCAACATCCCTATGGAACATTTCCGACTTATAGAATCCATACCCTGAAGAGGCCAAGGTGGTCCGACACAGTACTAGATGGTGTAGACTCAAACTGTCGGGTGAGTCTACACCTTCACCGTGGTCTACCAAGGACTTTAATGTGTCTGATTTTAACATTCTCATATAAAAATACCAGTGAAGAGCTGCTCTCCACATTCACCCACCTCTAGGTAAATATGCCCTGCATGGGTATCAGCTTATAGAGTTAATGGAACTTGACCCCTTTTTATGTAGCAGTATGTTCACAACAATGACCATGGGACTGATTTCTCATTCATAAAAAACTAGGGCACAAAAAACACGAGAGCTAAAACAAACTGGGCAGGGAACCCAGGCTGGTCTATTTTCTGTGTGGTCTGACATGCTAGCCTGGCCAAGGTCTGAGAGCTGAGCAAATGGCTCCACGGCAACGTGAGGTCTTCACCAAAGGAAATGCCTATGATGCGAAAAATGGGGTTTGTTATTCTCTGATTTTATCTGGTGGTGTGTTTATTTAGTAGGCCACTTCCCGAGGTCCACACAGAACAATTGAAACATCAGTCTACCCCCTCAGCAAGAGAAACAATGGACATTTCCTCTCTGTCCATTTGCTCTAGCCTAATTCAATTTCGGTCCTTGCATCACCTGACTCACGGATAGAGATGCACAGTGTCGAGTCTATCCATTTCACTGTGAGCTAGATAGATCACTAGCTATGCACAGATACAGTTCAATACAATTCTAAACAATGAGAGCTGTACAAGAATCCTTACATCATTTGGATTTACTGATGTCGATTCACAAAGTGTGTTTGAGTCCATCCGTTTCAGTGTCAGATCAGTAGATCTGTGCAGATTGCAGCTCAGTTCAGACGAGGCTTCTGTGGGAATCTCCCACGGCAGGCCTCCCTAATCATCATCACCCCAGTTTCTTCCCTCTCTGATGTGCGCCCACAAAGCGCACACCTTCATCACTTCAGCTCATTAAGGAGAACTGTAGACACCTTCCCTGTCAGCTTAGCACTCCCCCCTACCCAGCCCCCCTCCCTGTTTCTATATTCCATTACTTATAATGAGGCGACCCCACCCCTCTCTGCCTTCTGCCCTCCGTCTCAGTGACAGATCATCTCCTCCATTAACGCAGTACAACTCCCTCCATTATCTCTCCCTTCACCGACTTCTTTATTTTGTCTGCGCCGGTAGTTTCTCTCTTTCCTGCTGTTAGCGTTCACTCCATCTCTTCATGCAGTTCCCTCCACCTCTTCTTTCTCTATTTCCTCTCCTCTGATTTCTTCCTGTCAGATCTCTCGCTTTCTCCATCTCCCTATTCATCAACACCGGTGTCATTATCCCAGTGGATAAGCAGTGGCAGATTACATGTTCTCTCTAAGCACAGTTTCGAGGTCAGCCAAGCATCATCTGATCCAAACCTACAACACAGTATGAAGTGCCTTACTTCTGATTCCGGGTCAGCTGTTACGGACACCTCTTTAGGAGGATGCCTGCGTGACGAAACAAAGCCTCCGCTCGGGCTCCCGGTGTGATCGCTAATTAGGTGCTCGTCAGCGTCAGCCTGTCCTGTTGAATCCGGCATGGTTCCCCCTACAGTGTCCCCAGAGTGTAGGTACTGCCTAATGAAGTCCTGTAGCCATCACTGCTAATGGAACCGTCACATTGCTTATTCCAACAGTGCCAGGGCCTGGATCCTCTCCAGCATCTGCTGCCTTAGACGATGGGAGGCTGCACCACGGCACAGCTTATCTGGCAAACTACTAGAGTGACAAAGATCGAGAGGGACAGTCTGTGTGTGAGTGTGTCTGTCGGGGTCAATGGCAGAGGTGTCACTGGAGATTCCTAGCGATATGATGGCACATTAGCCCACATTTGTTCTGGAAGGAAGGAGAGTGTCCACTGAGCGATACTATACCACCACTGAGACGGTGGCCCTGGGTAGAGTGACTGTTCCATTCATAGTCAGACGTTTGTTCACTACTACCCAATGCAAACGAGCTTGGCGGAGGCGTACCATTCTTGTATTTATTTTTATTTAACTAGGCAAGTCAGAACAAATTCTTATTTACAATGACGGCCTATCCCGGCCAGACCCTCCCCTAACCCAGACGACGCTGGGCAAATTGTGCGACGCCCTACGGGACTCCCGATCACGGCCAGTTGTGATACAGCCCGGGATTGAACCCGGGTCTGTAGTGACGCCTCTAAGACCGCTGCACCACTCGGAATCCTCTGAAGTTTCACTCATTGAGAAACTGTTGAGTTCCGTTGGCTTTAGATTAGAGTTAATCTGTAATCTTTTAACCCTTTTATCTGGAGGCTGAATGGAATGCCAAAAATGCTCACTTCATGTGGGTTGCTCTGAGGGAGAGCCCATTGCGTTTCCCTGGCCACCCTCCCTCCCTCCCTCTCGCCCTCCCTTCCCCCCTCTCATTTGCTCTCTTTCCCTTCCCTTCCCTTCCCTTCCCATCTGATTAAATAAACATAGTGGCGGAGTGGGAAAGTAGGGCACTTCAACCTGGATGTACTGTACCAGTCTAACCAATTTGCAGAGATAGGACAAGGAACAACAGTGGATAGACAGTGAGAGAGATAGATTGAGAGCATGTCTGTTAAAGAGGGGGATGGTTTGAAAAAGGAAAATAATCAGGCAGTCTGTGCCAGGGAGAGCTAAAGAGGGAGAACATGGAAAAAAGGGCTGGGTTGAAGAGGTAAACTGACAGTCACTGAATCAAGGGAAGTGGAGAGGTGTCCTGAGAGGGGAGATGGGGGAGAGAGAGAGAAAGAACAGGGGAGGTGAGGGAGAGAGACAAAGCGGAAGGGGAACGTTTCGACATGGAAACAGGGGTACGGAAGGGCCACATTTCCACAGAGTGCATTAATAATCTATGCCGGTTTAAGTATTTATTTTGAGAGTGAAAGCGTCCCTGTGCCCGTGACGTGCAGTCTCTCCTCCTTTTCTCTGCTGCTGCCTCCCAAGGCATTGTCTATTTAAATGTGTGTTTAAATCAGGGAGTATCAAAGCTCTAATGGCGGCTGGCGTCACAGCCTTCTCTCACCCCACCCAGACTTCCTCTCTCCCTGCTCACAGCACTTTTAGCCTGTCTCTGGGACAGAGCAGGAGAGCAGAGAGGGTAAAGAACAGAGAGGGTAAAAAACAGAGAGGGTAAAAAACAGAGAGGGTAAAAAACAGAGAGGGTAAAGAAGGCCTAGTGGTGATGATGCATAAATGAATCGCTGACAAACTCTTGGGCTGAAAACGAGTGTAAGCACACGCCGAGGGGACATGACGAAGGGGGAAAAAAAGCTAAAAGCATTGAGTCTGGAATTAGGAAAGAATAGAGTTGGGTTGCAGCCAACAGGGCGGAGCCTGAGGGGGGTTGGGGGAAACTCCAGGGAGAACATTCAGCTCCCCCCCTCTCACTCCCCCCCGCCTCCAGCTCCCCAAAATAATGGCACGCGCTGCGCCCATGCACACCGAGCAATCGTAATCACAGCTCGGCTGCAATGCGAGGCCCCAATAAAGGGGGAACCTGGGGAAGGACAGGGCCCTCGGGGTGGTTTCTAGTTCAGGAGAGGTCCTCAGCAACACGCACCGATGCTCTCCACAGGCAGAATGTGCAGCGAGACGGCAAATAGCAAAGCCGGGAGAAAGAAAATAACCCAGATATACAGTCTGTCTCTTTTTAAAAAATAAGGCACAAACCCCCTCAGAGTCATCGGCATCACACTCTCAGATATACTGCACTGTCAACTAACAGTTACACAACATATACCCAATACACACAAATCTAAGTAAGGAAGTAATTAGGCCTATATACATAAGGACGAGTGGCATGGACTCATTGTCGTGTCGCTGGGAAAGCTCTTCTAATCTGGTGGCAATTCTTATCTTGAGTATATAATTAGCAACTGGGTGGAAAAGGTCACAAAATCTAGGGGCTTTTACAAGATGCATGGAACAATTGTTGGACGACTGCGCATGTCTGGAAAGTCCCTTTGGATTGCGTAGTCTGCCTTGACTTTGATGGTGCACTAGTATCACTCTCTCATATCAGTATCGTTATTTCTATGTATCAACAGGGCGGCTAAAATAAGGTTTCCTACCACATTAATAACGTTTACTTCACCGCAGTTATGCTGGCCTTGGGAGATAATTCATTAGTGCTACGTTGCTCTTAAGACTTAGAGAACTGTTATTGAAACCTCATGAAAAGAGTGGGTGAAGTACCACGAATGCTTTCTCCCTCATCTATTGACGGTACCGCTTCACAAAACTTCTCTAAACCAGGTCCAGATTGAGTGGCTGTCGGTACAGTAGATTGATTCTAGATTTAGAACACAGATGTTCAATGCCACGAGGACTATCGATTGAAAATGAACCTCATTGGATCGAAGCCCATTTGTCCTTCACACCATAATGGAAGAGAAGGTCTAATGCCCACATCAACAGGCTGGGCCACATACAAACAACAATGGTCTAATGGGGACAAAATCCTAGCAAAGGATCTATTCACCCACATTCATGAGTGGCAAAAAAAAACAGCCAGCTCCTCTATGGAGTGCTGTTTGGCAGAAAGAGACACTCAAAAGGTTGATCTGGAGCCAGTTTCGGTTTTTTTTTATCAATGAATCCCAGGGGCAACAGTTTGGGCAGGGAGAACCCAGAACAGTGTCACCGTAAACACTGATCCCATCGACTTATGGAAAGCTTCTCTCGTACAGGTTAGGCACACAGGCTTCAAAAGGGCCTCTCTCGCAATGCTCTGTCACAGTGAGAATGGTGGGAGGGAGAAAACTCACAGTCTATCTCCGTCTCGAGAGGCCAGGACTCTATTTTTCCAGACTACATGATGAATAGGACAGCGGATGACCTGTCACACAGTTCGCCGCAGGCAGGGCACAGGGCTTTGTGGACTGGAAAGCCATCTGTATATCATAGGGGCATGACACTCAGCTTAGGTGGCAATTAAGCTCCACCCCAGAGGGCATCTGTCTGGCTCCTTCCAAAGGCAGGACAGCAAGGGGCACCAGGAAGAAAGTCATGCCTGCAGGACAGCAAGGGGCACCAGGAAGAAAGTCATGCCTGCAGGACAGCAAGGGGCACCAGGAAGAAAGTCATGCCTGCAGGACAGGTCAGTGTAGATCTGCCGGGTCATCTTTTACTGTCCTCTTGGTGCAGACGCACCCTATATACTGTACAATACCCATCGTCCCTACTCATACTAAAGTCTGAAGGTGGAGTCAGGCAGCGGTATGGGGTTGTGAGAAGCACTGACACGCCATGTTGATCATCAAAAGTGACACTGCAATTAGTTTGTGCTATATTTGTTCTGGTTTATGGTGCAAAGGCAATGTTTGAGCTGGCATATGTTTTCAGGAATAAGCAATATATTATTCATATTTTTTTATCTTCATTCATTATGAATGGGGAGATGCGTCATCCCAGCTACAGGTCAAAGTGCTGAAAAGACGCACGCTATTGAAAATCCATGTAAAAAATAAATGCTAAAAATTGTAAGAGAACATTTTAAAATTAGACTAGCAAACACAAACTAGTAAGAACAGCGAATGAGCAAACAATATTAAACTGTCTCATTGTTGGTCGTTATGCAGGGACAATCTCCCTGAATACACGCAGCATTGAGAGGGAACAGCGAGGACGGAGTAGAGAGAGACAGCTGGAACGTCAGTGATGGTGGGGGTGGATGGGGATGGGGTGACAGGAAAGTCCTCAGGGAAAGAGCGTTAAAATAAGCACTTCTTCCAGCCTTTTGTGCTATGATATCTGGGTTCAACAACTCAGGCTGAAAATCATGTGTCAGAATGATAGATTATTTGTCTGCTCCTATGACAGAGAACTGGGAAATTGGAGAACGAGATATGAGGGGGGGAGTAGCATCTTATCATTGATAGTACAATATTATGCACATAATTTGGCAAAATGAGGGCACATTTATCATAACAAGATGGTCAATTAAATTGAATTGAGCAGAGGGAGAGGGAGAGGGAGAGGAAAGTCAGACAGTCAAACTAAACAGCTCTACTGTGTACCGGAGCCGACAAGGTGAAAAAGAATCTGCCGATGTGTCCTTGAGCAAGGCACTTAACCATAATTTGCTCCAGGGGCTGACCCTGTAGGTCGTCATTGTAAATAAGACTTTGTTATTAACAGACTTGCCTACTTAAATAAAAGGTTAAAGTTTTTAAAAAGTAGGAGGAATGTATTGAAAAGATAGAATAGAGAGAGCAGGGAGGGATAAGGAAATGGTGGATGGAGAGGCAGAGCACAAAGGGAGAAAGATTGGATGTGGTGAGAGGAGGAGAGAGGGAAAGAGATGAGACGGTAATAGATGGAGGCTCGGTGGCTCGGACTGAGGGTCACCGTTACAGATAAGCACTAAAATAAACATGACCGTGCCTGACCCTCTCAGCCGCCGAGTCAGCGAGAAATGGAGGGATTTCATGGGGAAAATATGAACGAGAAAACAGATAAAAGAGAGAGCTAGTGTGGGTGCCGGGGATTAATCTTAGAGGACTGGCTTTAATGTGTGAGGGAGAGAGAGACAGAATGGCAGTTGGAGAAAGACAGAGGGCAGAAAGCCAATTTAGCTTTCACAAGTAATCACGCTGGTAAGCCTTTTACAGGAAAGAGTTCGAGATGCTTTTCTATGACATGGTCATTTCAGACAGCATTTCTCAGCACTGAGCAGACACACTGTGTGGCGCTTGCTGAATATCAACAATAAATCAATCAATATAAACCTAGTCCTGCTATAGAGGCACATTATGCCTGCGGTGGAAGAAAATATTCAATGAAACATGTATTCATCACCTTTGTGCGGGCCAAGGAATCAGTTGCATGCCTTAAAAGGCACAAGTTAACACCGTCCCCCGTTACCATTTGCTTGGCACTGCTTATCCGATCGCACTTTGAACAGAGAGTGGGAGACGTGAAAGACGGAAGGGAGAGAGGATGAGCATAAATGCGAGAGTGGTGAAAGAGAGCAGCGAGGAGAGAGGCTGCGGCCCACGGTAATTGTGCTGTCTCGCTCCACTGCCCATATAAGGCAATGGAATGCGTGAGCAAATGGCTAAGGATAACCTGTATTGATCCAAAACCCTCGCTACAGTGCTCTCCAGACAAACAATATATTTACTATGCACAGAAACTAGCGCACAAACGCTGACCAACACAAATGGCATTTCCAAATAAAACCTGTGAACCTTGCTGCGAAGCTAATCTGGAAATTCTTCACATTCAGCCAGAAAGGCAGATGACCTCCAGCTGTGACCTCACCAGAGGGGGTGCGATGAGCGTCACCCCATGTGACACACACCGACTGAGCGATAGCGACTGATGGAGGTGGGAGGCCTGCCATGTCTTCCCTTTGGCAGAGTCCAGCCTGCATCATCCGTGAGTCAGACAGACAGACAAAAACCTGAACGGAGGAATTCATGCCATCCCCAGCCGTAATTCCCCCAACAAACAAGCTGGCCAGGGGGGCTCAGATATGGAGGCATAACGCTCTGTCTGGAAGCAGGCCTGCCAAAGACAGCGTCACTACCATGCCTTAAATAGCATACAGTCACCTTGGCTTGTCATGTTCGGTGTTAACACACCACCAGTGCAGAATTCTGGGTATGTGTTGCATATCAGAGGGTGAAAACAACCAGTCTGTTGAGGGTTGCTGCTATTGCCACCGACTCCATGTTGGTGAAATGGTACACACTAAACGCCTTAACTGTTTTCCCTCTGTAGTGTTGTATGCTGTTATGAGCCTCAGAGCAGTGTCTTCCTCCAGACGCTCCAGTGGACACACTCCGAGGAGGAGGCATCGAGCTCCCTCTTGACACACTCCAGATGGTTCATTCCAGGAAAACCAGAAACATTTTGACACTCAACAGGGAGCAGCAGCGTCACAGTGCAATAAACCCAGACACTATAAAAAGTTCCAGGAATAGCGAGAGGTTGATAATTCCCCCAAGATCAATGTGGTGTGTTACAGGGGAGAGTCAATTCCAGAGCCATGTAAGGTGACCACATTTAAAATACCCAAATGCGGGACAACAGGATGATTTTTTGGGACATTAGCGGGACAGTGTAGCCTTATTTAAAAACATTTTTCCATATGTATACTGAACAAAAATATAAAAGCAACAGTGTTGGTCCCATGTTTTATGAGCTGAAATAAAATATCCCAGAAATGTTCCATATGCACAAAAAGCTAATTAGTTCACATTCCTGTTAGTGAGAATTTTTTCTTTACCAAGATAATCCATCCACCTGACAGGTCTGGCATATCAAGAAGATGATTAAAACAGCATGATCATTACACAGGTGCACCTTGTGCTGGGGACAATAAAAGGCCACTAAAATGTGCAGATTTGTCACAAAACACAATGCCACTGAAGTTGAGGGAGCGTGCAATTGACATGATAACTGCAGGTATATCCAGAAGAGCTGCTGCCAGAGAATTTAATGTTCAATTCTCTACCATAAACCGCCTCCAACGTTGTTTTAGAGAATTTGGCAGTATGTCCAACTGGCCTCATAATCACAGACCACGTCAGCCCAGGACCTCCAAATCCGGCTTCTTCCCCTGCGGGATAGTCATAGACCAGCCACCCGGACAGCTGATGAAACTGAGGATTACTTCTGTCTGTAATAAAGCCCTAAAAACTAATTCTTATTGGCTGGATCTGGCTCCCCAATGGGTGGGCCTGGCTCACAAGTGGATGGGCCTATGCCCTCCCAAGCCACCCATGACTACGCCCCTGCCAAGTCAAGCCCATAGATTAGGGCCCAATTAATTGATTTCCTTATATGAACTGTAACTCAGTAAAATCGTTGAAATTGTTGCATGTTGCGTTTATATTTTTGTTCAGTGTATTTAGATTGCAATTGAATTACTGTTTCATGAGCAAATTAGAGCAGATGGTGTTCAACTATATAGCCTTCCTGTATTTTGTTTCAATCCAAGCACATTCTGCCTAGTAGCCTACATTCGCATGCTGTTAAGTTTTGGCCGCATTCGATTTTTTGTTGTTGGACTAATCACCTAACAATCCTAAAATCTCATAAGAAATGAGGTGGTGTTTTTGGTGTAACAGTAACAGTAACGTTATACATTTGTTTCTGTTATGTTGAATACTAATTAATCATAATGTGATCTTCCAAGATATTAATCTAACTTTACTAAACTAGCACCACTGTGAGAAGTGGCGGAGCGAAACTCTGGCACCTCTGCAGTCCGCTGCACTTAAGTAGCTAATAGCGCACCAGCAGCACCTAGTCTATTCTTTTTCCTTGTGCTAAATGTTGTGATGCCGAAACGAGACCACGTGTGGCTGTTTTATGAAAATCTGGGAATGTGGTGTCAAGGAAACATTCCTGGTTGCTCTCAGGGAACGTAAAACGGTTAGGAAGGGAGACTTTTAAAAACGGGATTGAGTGAAGGAGCAGCAAATATGTTGAACGAGCAACTAAATGTGTATGGAGACTGGAGAGCATCACAAGTTTGACAAAAGTACCTTGTATCTTTCAGTCTAATACGGCCAGTGGCGGTTCGTGCCGTTTAAGATTAGGGAGGATAATGTTTTGTAATGAGCATGTCCTTATTTCTATTTCAGCATATTGGATGACTGTCATTCATATTACATTCACCCAGCTCAATGTAACAGGTCGAGAGACATTTTTTAGTTATCAAAAGTGTTTCCGCTGCACTCATTTTGCTGTGGTGCTGCGCCACAAAAAACTACGGAACATGAAAAAATATTTCTGCTGAGGCGCATTTTGAAGATCCTAGAACATTCCACATGTACTTTTCCTCTCCAATCAAAACAAAGTAATTCATAGAAAATTGAACAACCCCATAGTAGAATAGTTTATCTATTTACCTAGTCGGCTTGTTGTTGTGTTCTGTGCTAGATAAATATTCCTCTCACTGTGCATTCATGTTGTAAGTGCCATAGGGAGGGAAACATGCATTCTGACAAGCAGTCAATGCAAAACAATTTTTTGCAATAGTGAAAACAGCCGTTTTGATGGGTTTTGTTAAAAAGAGGAGAATCCCAGCTTTCCATTCCTACTTTATTTCTGAACTCCTAAATATGTGCGAACTGCGCCATTTTAAACCCGTGTTTTTTTAGCAGAACCGCAGTGAGTGCATAGGGGAGAGTGGGGCGAAATGTAACACTGGTCAATTGTAGGGTGACTTGGGGTACAACGCCTCACTACTTCAAAATTATTTCTTAGGAATTACGTAACAAATTGTGATGAGATTAGCCCAAGAGGGTAAATGCAGATAGACAACCCCATGCTTCAGCCTATTTATTTTTATTTCGCTGCATCAGTTAGGCTAAAGGTGATATTGGTTATTGCTAATAGCATACCTGATAATATGGACCATGCATAGGCTATCTCCTGTACATGGCCCAATATGGTAAAATCATTTTAACAAATAATTTTACCAATGTGTTGTTGGGCTAATTTCTGTTTTGGAAATTATAGTTTAGATGTAGTCAGCATACTTATTTTAATTCATTTTGGAGTAGAATGTCCTTTTAAAAAGGTCACCATAACTGAGCTCCTTAGTCCTTCTACATACAAATTATAGGGGGGGACAAAATAAACTAGCTAGCTGCATTCACTAGCTAAGTAAGTGAAAATTAAAATAAATAAATAAAAGTCTCTCCCTCAAAATATCACCACATTTGTATGCTGTGCTAGTTAGCTGTAGCTTATGCTTTCAGTCCTAGATTGATTGGGTGGACAACATGTCAGTTCATGCTGCAAGAGCTCTGATAGGTTGGAGGATGTCCTCCGGAAGTTGTCATAATTACTACTGAAAGGGGTGAGAACCATGAGCCTCCTAGGTTTTGTATTGAAGTCAATGTACCCAGAGGAGGATGGAAACTGGCTGTCCTCTGGCTACACCATGGTGCTACCCAACAGAGTGCTGTTATAGAGGCTACAGAAGACCTTCATTGCAAAACAGTGTGTTTTAATCAATTATTTGGTGACGTGAATATATTTAGCATAGTTTTATCTAAAAAAGTATAACTTCTTGTTTTACTATTTTTATGAAGTTCACTGAGGAGGATGGTCCTCCAATTCCTCCTCTGAGAAGCCTCCACTGAATACAGCTATTTACTTACTTTTGTAGCTCTTCAGAGGCACTCTTTTTATAAGTAGTGAGGCCTAACTGTCCTCTCCAAGTTTATCCTGAAAGGATTTGAGAAATGTGATTGGTTGACAATATACCTATGACATTGTCCTAAGTCTCCTCTTGCGCTGCGCAGAATATCCGATTTCAACAACGATTGCAGAAATGTTTAACATAACCAGTACCACATCCTTATTTTTAATGTTTTTATTTAACTAGGCAAGTCAGTTCAGAACAAATTCTTACTTATAATGACGGCCTACCTACAGGGTCAGCCATAGTAGTATGGCGCCCCGGAGCAAATTAGGGTTAAGTGCCATGCTCAAGGACACATTTTCACCGTGTCGGCTCAGATATTCGAACCAGCGACCTTTCGGTTACTGGCCCAACGCTAACCGCTAGGCTACCTGCCGCCCCAAAACGATTGTGATAGATGTATACTCTATTTTCATAAGCACAACGTGACTACAAGAGACAGGTTGGAATGTCTGACTGAAATACGGGACAAATCTACCTTTTTTTTTTTGAAAATTTGCGGCATTTGAATTTGTTGATAAAATGCTGGACATGATTGTGTGGTTGTGGGACGTGGAACAAAGGGACGAAATGCGGGACTGTCCCACACAATCCTGGACATGTGGTCACGCTAATTGTTATTCCAGTCGTTCTGTATTCTAGTTGGATCAGATCATGCCCCCATTAACTGTGTTCAGTGCCGTGTGCTAGATGATTCCGCCAGCCTCCTGTCAATGTGTATGAATGTGTGATGCTGCGAACAGTAAGTCTCTTTAGCATGTGCTCACATATCCCTTCTGCACTCACGCTCACCAGTTAAACATTCTTAACTGTTTAAACATTTGTGTAGGCCTGGATTTTATACGCCAGGAATATCGGATTGGGCCTACTGGAAATGGTATGCAAAAAATGTCATGGAGAATACTTGAAAGAGAATGCATCTTATTAGCAACCTCTGTAGCAATCACTCACCCAGTGTGAAAATTGGGCACCAATAATTCACTCCCCCTGATAGTGAAAAACCATAGAAACATCCTGAGGTATTAGGGTGTCATCAACACATTTCTAAAAGCCTCTGCACTGAAAATATACTCTGGGGTTAAGACTGTCGGGCCTAGACATGCCTGTCAGTTTCATTTGCCAAACCCACTGGAAAATGAAAGCAAAATGTGGATCTTTTTGTTTGCTACCCAAGACAACTGTCATAAAAATGCATCTTGGCCTCACTGTTTTCTGTTTTTCCATGCATATCATTTCATTCCATTTTTGCTTTGATGCCTAGGGTTGAGGGAGTTGAACACATTACAATCAGAAGATGATAGTAGTGGAAATAAGATATCTTTACAGGAAGCAACTAGAACCATTTTTATTTAGTCATCAAGTTCAAAAGTGTCCTATAGGCTCAACAAAAAAGAACTGATACAAAAGTGGTGGGGTGAAAGTGCTCAGCTCCTGTTTGAAATGCTTGAAGGAGAGCACACTGAAGTGGCGAGGACAAGCATTGTGCTGCAGCTGTCAGGCACAATTTTCAATCAACCCTAGAATTACTGAGGGATATAAAAGTAATTAATAAAGCTTGCACTGGACCGGCGAAGAAAAAAAAGAAATTAGATTCTGTGTCTGTTTTACATAGAGAGGTGCTGTGAATACATTTTCACCCAGACACTGGTGGAGAGAGATGTTGGTGTGGAGTATGCAAATGAGAACGACATGCTAAAAACGCAGGGGAGTCGCAGAGAGCCAAGTCAGACAATCTGATTTAGACACGAGGAAGGGCGAGAGTTCTTCTAGCCCACTCTAGCCTCTGTTTCATCTCAAACTGCATGTGGATGGAGGGGTTTGGAAGACTGGAAAATCAGTAGCTTATCTGCCTCCATCTCGGTTGCATCAGCAGGAGGGGTTGGCCTAAACAACTTGTTGCAAACGATTTAGAAGTTACTTGGTGGAGGAGAGGGCATTTATTTATAGTGAACACATCTCATTATTCCTCCATAGCACTATTCATTTCTCATTCTATTCTATTCATTACATCACTGCATGTCTTCATACTACATTTGTACAGGTGCAGTTCTACTCCACTTGCCTGTAAGATTATCTTGAGACGGTTGACTGTTCATAAAAAAAATATATTAATCATTTTCTTTTGAAATTGTTATTATAATAGAGTTGGTAATTTAATATTTTACCACACCTGAAAACCTCTACATGGAAGAAGACTGAGGGAATGGTGGTTGATACCTACCCCTACAGCGAGAGGCCTGGTTTGGGTGAGCTGAGGACATGCAGGAACTTTTGTCTAAACATTTTCTCAGTTTGAGTCCTCCCCACCCCTCCCCACCCCTCCCCCTGCCTGAGTCTCTGACAAACCACACATCTATAAACAATGGGGCCCAGAACTCTGGGGGAGAGGGAGGGAGGGAGAAGGGGGATATTGGTCCTTTTAATTCACCAATGACTAAAGCTGCTCCAACAAAGGGCCAGGAAGGGAGCTGGAGCACAGTCTGAAAAATAGGCTAGAAAGAGAGAATGGGCATACTGTGAAAGGGCTGGATTTATTTTTCTCCGGGTGGGGGTATTGGAGGAGGAGTGGGGGGGGATAGAGGTTTTGTATGTGCAGTGTATTCAGGGTGCTTTGGATGTTGATTGAGCTCTGAAATCGTAAACATTCCTAAATTCATGCAAGCAAGGCGCCATCCAAGCAAGGTGCCAATTCATACTTTTACTATACTGACACCTGTTTGCAATGAAGATTTTTTGGGGGGATGGACATAAAAATTAGCAAGATGGATTCGTAGACAACAGGAATTTGAATTCAAGATGTATCAAATAGTATACTAGCAACACCACCAGACAGATGGACACCTCAATTCACAAAATGCATGCTGCCACTCATGAGTATCCATGACAACCAGCTCAAAATCTGAACTATAAACCCAGGCAAACCTCTACCCAGAAACTCTTAATAGGATCAAAAGATCAGGATACAGTCAATGTAAACAAATTGCATAGGCCTACGCAAAACTGTGCGATCAACCAAGAAATCAATAAATTCCTCAAATCTAGTAGCCCTAAACCCTAACAGGTTCAAGATATCTATACTCTCTCTGGTCAAACACCAGTCCAACATTATTTTTCATATCCGTGCTCAGGTTTCGGGCAGTGATAAGGCTTGCAGTCAAAGCACTCTTCAATGGTGCTGCAAGTTCTTGGAGACAAGGCTAAAATAACTAGTTCATAGGCTATGTAGGCTACATTAGCCATCTTCATTTTACAGTTTTGAGGCTACAATAGATTGACATTTGTTTCGTAATGAGTCCATTCTTGTTTTATTTTTTTCCTAATTCTCTCTTAAGAGCTTTGTCACAACGGACGAGTCAGTCAAACCACACAAAACGTCAAGTCAATAACCAAGTGTCTTCGCTGCCAATGTGGCGTAGCCAACATCAACACCCTGTTGCTTTTTCTGACTTCATTTCTGCTCTTGTAAAATAGCAGCTTGATCACTATTGACTGAAAGAATCTGCGGAACACCACCCCCCCCCCCCAAAAAAAAAATATATATATATATACATACACACACACACACACACACACCGAGAGTGTATCGAAACAGACCACGCACACGGCTGTATTAAGGTGATTCAGAACAATCACACCTGCGCTGCGGTCTTCGCCCTCTGAGAAATAAATACTCTGGGAGGCCACACCTTGCATAACACGGTGTCCCGAAACTCGGGATGAAGACAACCATAAGGTATTGTGTACAGTCAACTTCCACAACAAGTCTTGAGAAATCCAATACCGCCACCTCTGAAATAATGTATGACCGTGTGGATGAACCACATGCGTTTCACATGGGACTGTGGATGGATCTATGCCACAGTTCGGTTTCCGATACCGAACATTTGAATGAACGTGACCCATTGAAACACAGAAAGACAACGTATAGGTAGCCTAATAAATGAACAGAACATGACAGAAAATAGGTCAATGTTCATGGTTCTTACCTTGAATAATCAGAAGTATCCCTGCCGTCACCAACAAACTGTTTTTTGTTGGTGATACGGGGTAGTTTCTAGCGTAGTCTCTCGCCATTCTTCTAAAAATGCGAGGTGGATATAAAATCCCCACCACCACACCAGAACACACTGAATATTCCTTGACTGATTGCCTCTCAGGAAAAAAATTATAATAGCAATATACCGCGAAACAGATCAGAGTCGGTAAACTATGGGTTTCAGTCCGACGTCTTATGTCCTCGATATCAAATTACAGTCGACTCTTGACAGTCACACACAAACATTCAAACCCCCTCCCGGTGTGGAGCGGACGTAGAGCGTACAGGTATGTCTCTGGTGTTCACTAAATGGCACCAGAAAAAAGTAACACTCGTGTTCCGTGTGTCGGTTATTTTCACGAATCATTCGCACCCATTCTGAGTGGGGGGTTGGTTGTGATGTCACAATATGCCACCTAAAAGCAGAGCCATATATTAAGAGAGTTAGGCCAACTTTTAGAATTGTGAATATTGTTCTAATTCTAGACATTAAGTTGCAAAGCATTGTTTAAATATTCCCCATGTAATGTTAATGTTGAGCTAACATGGCTGCCATAGAACGTTGTAGTGTCATGAATATGCATCGTAATGTTCATTCTAGACATTACGTTTTATAGTCTTTTTTTATATATGCCCATGTAATATTAATGGTGAGCTAAAATGGCTGTCATAAAATGTTGAAGTGTCATGTTAATGCTCATAATGCGGAAACCGCATTGGCCTGATGCCGCGTTCAAAATAACTGGGAACTCGGAAATCTCTGACTTCCGACTTCAGTGCGTTCAAGACAACTGTGAACAGCTCCACCTCGGAATTCCAAGTCGGGAACTGGGGCCTCTTTTATTATTTGACCTCGTTTTTTCTGATTTCACTTTTTTTTTATTTAACTAGGCAAGTCAATTAATAACACATTATTATTTACAATGACGGCCTAAACCGGACAAATTCGGACGACGCTGGGCCAATTTTGGCCGGATGCTTTTATGACAACTGGGAACCCGGAAAAGAACGATGTCAAATCATGAAGGCCTATCTTGTTTTTCACCTAATTTTAACATTCTGCCATAAAGAGCAAATGTTCAACTTAATAAAAAATAAAAAAACGTTTTCCCATTTGAAGAGGTTAAATCCAAAAATGACTGTAGTTAGTGCCAAATTAATTAAAAGGGTTTACGATTTCATCTTAAATCAGCAATAAATCACCTTGGGGAAATGGAAGCTTGTTGTGTGCAACAGGGAGGGGCAATTGAATGCAAGCTTAAAAAAAAACGAGAGTTCAGTTAATATAACAGGGTTCACCTTAAAATGAGGGACAGGTTGTTGTGTTTCAACTTAAAATGTATCACTAATCACATGAAATAAATAATAATCTTCATAAATGAATTTATCAAAGCAACAAAATAACTAGGGATTTACAATGATGCTGGAAATTAGGGAGAAATGTTGGGGTTAAGTGGATTAAAATGTCAAAAGCTTTTATTCATATAATAAAACGGATTTATTGAATTTTCTAGGTGGTCTATATTAAAGGGCAATTAACTGAATATAACATGCTTTTCAAATGCAATATTGGTGAACAATTCCTACTTAAAATATCAAAGGCACTCATTTCAGGTTGCAGCCAATATATATATATATTTTTTTATCACAATAGAGAACATTCTTGCTTATTCCGTTGATCTATATGGATTGTGGATCCATTTTCTGTCTATTCGCCTATACATGTTTTATCTGTAGGATATGGCATGAACGATATCACAGTGGTAGACTACACACAGGATAATTGGGCTATTTTGAGTGGGTGGTACTCAATGATGAATATGTCTATGCTGAGACCACAGGTTGAGAGGAAGCAGAGACATCAAAATCAGGTTGTAAAAGGCAGTGACGTTTAGGGACTTTCCCACCACCAACACTCATTCCTATGAAACATGAAATTCAGGAACTTCCCCAAAATAATATTTGCACAACAAATTTTATAGCTGACCAGCTGTTTTCACAAGATCTTGACTTTCACAGACATACAATGCATTCGGAAAGTATTTAGACTCCTTGACATTTTCCACATTTTGTTATGTTACAGCCTTATTCTAAAACTGATTCAAATCTCCACACAATACCCAATAATGACCGAGCAAAAACAGGTAATTTGTTTGCAAGAAATTAAATATCACATTTATATAAGTATTCAGACCTTTTACTCAGTACTTTGTTGAAGCACCTTTGGCAGCGATTACAGCCTTGAGTCTTCTTCAGTATGACGCTATGTTTATTTGTACTAATAGCACAAACTCCTAGAACATCGAGTTGGGATTCAGAAGGGGTGCGGCATTGATGGAGTTTGATGCGCCAAGAGTTTGTGCTTTTTGTACATAAAAACATTGTGCTAATTTGTACATATAGTACATAATACATGAAAGACTGAGTATGACGCTACAAGCTTGGCACACCTGTATTTGGGGAGTTTCTCCCATTCTTCTCTGCACTATCCTCTCAAGCTCTGTCAGGTTGGATGAGGAGCATCGCTGCACAGCTATTTTCAGGTTTCTCCAGAGATGTTCGATCAGGTTCATGTCCGGGCTCTGGCTGGGCCGCTCAAGGACATTCAGAGACTTGTCCCAAAGCCACTCCTGCGTTGTCTTGGCTGTGTGCTTAGGGTCGTTGTCCTGTTGGAAGGTGAACCTTTGCTCCAGTCTGAGGTCCTGAGCGCTCTGGAACAGGTTTTCATCAAGGATCTCTCTGTACTTTGCTCCATTCATTTTTCCCTCGATCCTGACAAGTCTCCCAGTCCCTGCCACTGAAAAACATCCCCACAGCATGATGCTGCCACCACGCTTCACCGTAGCCTGGTTTCCTCCAGACGTGACTCTTGACATTCAGGCCAAAGAGTTTAATCTGGGTTTCATAAGACCAGAGAATCTTGTTTCCCATGGTCTGAGAGTTCTTTAGGTGTCTTTTGGTAAACTCCAAGCGGGCTGTCACAAGCCTTTTACTGAGAAGTGGCCTCCGTCTGGCCACTCTACCATAAAGGCCTGATTGGTGGAGTGCTGCAGAGATGGTTGTCCTTCTGGAAGGTTCTCCCATCTCCACAAAGGAGACATCTGTCAGAGAGACCATCAGGTTCTTGGTCACCTCCCTGTTCAAGGCCCTTCTCCACTGATTGCTCAGTTTGGCCAGGCGGCCGGCTCTAGTAAGAGTCTCGGTGGTTCCAAATTTCTTCAATTTAAGAATGATGGAGGCCACTGTGTTCTTGGGGACCTTCAATGCTGCAGAAATGTTTTGGTGCCCTTCCCCAGATCTGTGCCTTGACACAATCCTGCCTCGGAGCTCTACAGACAATTCCTTCAACCTCGTGGCTTGGTTTTTACTCTGACATGCACTGTCAACTGTGGGACCTTACATAGACAGGTGTGTGACTTTCTAAATCATGTCCAATCAACTCTAATCAAGTTGTAGAAACATCTCAAGGATGATCAATGGAAACAGGAAGCACCTGAGCCCAATTTCGAGTCTCATAGCAAAGGATCAGAAATTAAATAAGTTATTTCTGTTGTTTATTTTATATACATTTGCCAACATTTCAAAAAAAAAAGTTTTTGCTTTGTCATTACGGGGTATTGTGTGCAGATTGATTACATTTTTTTTTAATTTAATCAATTTTAGAATAAAGCTGTAATGTAACTACATGTGGAAATAGTCAAGGTGTCTGAATACTTTCTGAATGCACTGCATTGAATGCATTTAAATCCTCTGTTGATCAAATGTGGTATTTGGTCGATTGATGATTATAGGCTGGTGTTGTTCATCCCTTACGTAATTTCCCAACATGTAAACAAGATGTCACCTATTTTAAATATTTATGCATAAACACACCCTCATAACCTCCTTATGTATACATGTCGCTCAGAGGAGAATGTTGCCTCAGAATATGGCCCTGTGATTGGTGGTATGGCCTTATGTACTTCTCTATTAGCAGTTAATTATCACAGTGATCACCAGATAACTCACTGTCTTGGCAATACTCTCAATCAAACAATTAATAGTGGTGGAGCATCGAAAACCTTCTGTCCTCTAAACTAGTGACCACCCTTGTATGTACACAGCATACAAATCACCAACTACAGTGTGCCATCTGTTGTCAGTTTGATGCAATTGCGGCCATATCTATCCTCTCATGTTCAGGTTGTCCTGGCCTTTGCTCCTCAATCTCCTTCCAGGGGGGAATATAAATCAACTCCCAACCCCTGACTGGCTGTCAGCTCGGACCCCTATTGTGTTATTTACCCAAGATGCTTTGGTCCACCGCTGGAGCCAGGCAAGCTAACAAAGTGCTCTCTCCCTTATTGTTTTCTTTATACAGGAGGCCATGAATTTTATATGTGGCCCTCTGTTTTCACTCCCATTCCAACAAGCCACAAGGCCCATATGGTTTCCATGTGATTTGTGTGGATATAGATTTGTATGTTTTTCAATGAGGAAAGGGGACCCGCAGGTTGCCAGATAATCTTTCAATCTGCAAACATGTGGAGCGGTGGGTAAGAGGTGGCTGTCCATCACGATAAGGAGCCTGCTGACATGGCTGTGATTGGGGGTCGAAAACAGCAAACAGCAGGGGGCCAGAGCTGTGGCTGGGCAAAATGGGGGCAATGTTCACCATCACTCAACCAAGGGTAGATTGGGCTGGCCATATCATCTGCAACATCTAGCCGGCAAAAATGTAGGTCAAAAGGGTCTTAGTCTAAAATAATGCTTAACTTTAGCCTTGGGGTTTATTGGGGGTTTATTAGGGTTTGTGTTGGGGTTAGCTCCATGGAGACCAAGGGGGCCAAAAACAACAAAGTTAATACCTCCAACTACCCTTGGAAATTATCTTAGTTGTGCTGGTGAACTTTAAACACTGAAATACTGCACTGTTCAATGGGCAATCTTTTTCAACTAATACAATAATGTGTTTATCTGTCCCAAAGCTCTGCCAATTGACTGACTGGCACTACTGATGGCTCGACACAGCATTCTACAAGGAGGCTTCAATGGAAAACTAGTCCTTCCACTGTGACAAACAGACCAACAGAAAGATCATGCCTACAGTATGTCTGGAAAACGCACTGCCCACCAAAAAGTTGATTTGGTAAGAGCATGTCATCAAAAGAGATGACTACAGTAAGATAGATAGGTACTTTATTGATCCTCTATGGGAAATGTCTTCGTCAAGCAGCTACGAAAAAACACAGGGCAGGTGCAAAATGCCAGAACGAAATACACAAAAGACAGATGCATGATACATAGAGTCTGGAGTACAAAAAACTATAAAAAGGCATTGCATAGTATGGGTGAAAGGCTGAATATGTACACTATACCTTGTTACAGAGTGTTAGGTGAAAATATGATAAAGATATTGCAAGTTGATATGGATAAATAAGGAATATTTGCATGGTTAACTATGCTATACAGGTCGATAGTAGCTAAATGTGTGTATGATATAAGTGGGGGTAATAATAGTTAACTTAATATACATTCTGGTTAAATGAACAGGTAAGTGAATATTTGCATGGTTAAATTAGAATAAAGTAAATGCATCTACTAGCCTCCTCCATCTCCCCTCTCTCTGTCAGACCCTTTTCGTGCCATTTGAGACATTGCCCCTGTGGCCAGAGATCGGCTCAGAGGAATCAGATTGATTTAACAAGGTGCTGCTTAATGCGATCATGTATACGTTTAGCGCTGCAAGTCTAAGCCGTGGCAGCCTGCTTCGTTAAAAAAAAAAAAAAGAAGCGTTGATCTCGCATCTCCCTCCTCTCTCCTCCTCCCTCCGTCTTTTCCCTCCCCCTCAGTGACTTCCTTCTTCCCCCTTTATTTTCATTCCGTCATTAGAGTTTACCCCTCCCCTATTAGCTCAGCTGTAGCTAAGTGTCGCTTTGGTAAAGGCACTCCAAGGGAGCAGCAGATAATACTGTTCGCTTTAATTAAATACATTAAAGGGCTGGAGAGACATGGCGCCCCAGGGAGGAAGTGTTCTCACACCTCCTGAAATATTCTTCATTTCTTCCCCTCCATCTCTCATTCTATTTTCCATCCTCTCCCACTCCTTTCTCTGACTCTATCAGTTTCTCTCTCGGTGTCTCCGCCACCTTCTCCCTGGTAAATATATTCCATTAGTTTAGTACCGTGGACTTTGTTAACAGTTCATTAGTGTTTTCCCTGCTCATTTATTTCCAGTATGCTTGTTGCCGGATTTAAGAAACTGTGTGGGTTTGAGTTTCAGGCACAAGGGTGGTAGCTGTGCATTTGTGAATATATACTGAGGCCATTTTGTGTGTGTGTGTGTGTGTGTGTGTGTGTGTGTTTACAGCTTCTGTGAGTTGGCATTTGTCTCGCCTAAAGTGTATAATGTGTAGGCTTTTGTCCTCATGCTGAGAGAGCCTCTCCTAGAAGGCATTGTTGCATCTGGTCCGTCTTGTTTCTCCACATTTTGCCATTTTAAACATAATAATTGTGCATCTGTTCTGTTCCCTGTACGGCGTCTCTGGCTCCTGTTTGTGTGTCCGCTCATCCACAGCTCACACACAAACATAACGGCAGGCAGGCGATTTCTGATTGTCTCACATCCGCTCAACACTCCTCCATAAATAGAAAACCGGCTCCCCAGGCGGAGAAAACAATGTTTGGTGGACAGATTAAAGGGGGGGAGCTCATTGAGGGAGGGGCTGGCTGGCTAGATGGGTGAGTCTGCCGAGATTGCAAGTCCGGTCTCATTTCCTCACATTCCTTCCCAGTGTGAGAGAGCCTGTGGGTATAACATCCCTTGTGCTTGACTCATGTCTGCTGTTTGGCCCCTCGGCCATGTGAAATAGTAGGCCTTTTATTCCCATCACATATAAACTTAGCAAAAACAAGTACTGAGAATGGATTGAGACAAGAATGCTAGTTTACTGCAGCAGCTCAGATGCAGAGCAAGTGTATCACATAATTGTCAGTTCAACAGACTTCACTCAATCACCTAAAATACTTCAATCAATTGCAGAGAGATAACAGATATAGCCTACAGAGAGATAACGGATATAGCCTACAGAGAGATAATGGATATAGCCTACAGAGAGATAACGGATATAGCCTACAGAGAGATAACGGACATAGCCTACAGAGAGATAATGGATATAGCCTACAGAGAGATAACGGATATAGCCTAAAGGGAGATAACAGATATAGCCTACAGAGAGATAACGGATATAGCCTACTGGGAGATAACGGATATAGCCTAAAGGGAGATAACAGATATAGCCTACAGAGAGATAACGGATATAGCCTAGTGGGAGATAACGGATATAGCCTACTGGGAGATAACGGATATAGCCTAAAGGGAGATAACATATATAGCCTACTGGGAGATAACGGATATAGCCTACAGAGAGATAACGGATATAGCCTACTGGGAGATAACGGATATAGCCTACTGGGAGATAACGGATATAGCCTACAAGGAGATAACGGATATAGCCTACAGAGAGATAACGGATATAGCCTAAAGGGAGATAACATATATAGCCTACTGGGAGATAACGGATATAGCCTACAGAGAGATAACGGATATAGCCTACTGGGAGATAACGGATATAGCCTACTGAGAGATAACGGATATAGCCTACTGGGAGATAACGGATATAGCCTACTGGGAGATAACGGATATAGCCTACTGGGTGGATGCTTTCTTTCTATATTATAAGCAGCATATTCAGAGAAAGTGTACAACATAATTGGTAGTTCAACAGCAGTTTGCCCTTGTGGAAGTCTAAGCAGGCACTCCTTCACAGCCTACAATAAAGCCACCTGTCATTGCTACCATTTACTTTCATCCACTGAGTCGAAGCTCAATTGTTATGACTCAGAAATAGCCGTATTACCTGTGGGAAGGTGAGGTGGGAGCAGTGTATGCATTTTTTTTGCATTGTTAGCCCAATGACCTCAGCATTCTCCAATACATACAAGTTAAATACAATCTTGTTTTAATACTAAGATAACAATAATAATCAACTCTTGTGATGTTAACCTCATAACCCCAGATCACTCAAACACGAAGACATTACAGTGCAGATATAGCCCCATTTGTTTTGAGATTAGGATAGACTGGAGACTGATGGTTGTTCTGTTTACCACCTGTGGACTGAGTTCAGAGAATGAAGCATGCCACCCACTAAATAAATATATAAAATATAACAAGTAAACAAAAACACTCCTTCAAGTTTGAATTATAGCATTATGACAACAACCAAAGTGACAACAACCAAAGTGCCGCAAACAATATATTTGGCAACAATGCCTCTTGCAACGTCAGAGTGGGGGTTTGTTTTGAGCACGCAACTGTACTTTTTTGGGTCTCATCCGTAGACTCTCTCCGTACTGTTTCACATGATTCTTGCGTAGGTGGTAAAAGTGGTTAGTGGTGTTTGAGCCTGTTGTCGGGACCGGCCTGCCGCATATTTTGCAGAGGACGGTTTTCTGGTGCGTGTCAGACTTTTCATACCCAAACCACGTCTATGCGCCCGAAGTAGTAGAAAAATAGCTTATATCTCAAGGCCATCAGACTATTAAATAGCCATCACTAGCACATTGAAGGCTGCTGCCTATAGACGTAGACTAGAAATCACTGGCCACTTTAAGAAATGGAACACTAGTCACTTTAATGGAGTAAATTAGGGTCAACTCATTGACTTCCGGGTGAGAGTACGCTGGCATGATTTGGATGCCGCTTCTCTCCGGGGAATTTTTTTTTTTTGCGCAATTTTATCTTTTATATTTTTTGCACTTTTACTACGCCGGATTATTCTGATTTTAATGGCAAACTTTTTTCGTGGACGGCTGCTGGCGTTCACCCGGATCAACTCCCTACCCGGCCCTCCCATGCCTGATTGAGCTTTTCACCCTCCGTTGCTCTACTGCCGCTGGATTCACCGTGGCCCACAGCTACCATCCCAGCGGGCCCTGACAGATCTACTACACCTGTCAGAACCATTAGGACTTCTTCAACCATGGTCGGTCTGCTCATTTTAACCATGGTTACACTTCTCGAAGCCTTCCACCCCCCCGACATATGAACTGCTATGTAGAGGGAAACCGATGTTTTAATTATTGGAACTCTTCCAAAAAAAAGTATATGCATAGGGGCTCTGGCCGAGGTTACAACATTAACCCAAGTTGCAATAATAATAACATCATCAACTCCATAACGTCGCACAGACGCGCGCATCATTTTCCTACAGTCTATTGCAGCCTTTGCAAAAATGTGTAGCTGCCTCCGCCCCCACAAACTCCGTTCATATCTTACTTTTTAACACCCAGTCTCTGACCAATAAATCCGCTCTGATGCATGATTTTATTTCCAACGATGGCTCTGACCTGATATTGTTAACTGAAACCTGGCATAAAGAGGGTGATTCCTTTCACCTAAACGGGGCATCTCCACCGGGATATAATTACATTGAAAAAGCTTGTGCTCATGGCCACGGAGGTGGCATTGCTGTCCTGTACAAAGATTCTATACTCCTCCAACCACTGACTGTTTCTGAAAATTTTTGAGTGCCTTGCTTTTCAAATATTATCCACCAAATCCCTAACTGTTATATTTGTTTACTGTCCTCCAAAATCCAACTCATCTTTCAACCCGGAGTTGTTTAACTTTCTTATCTCAGTTTGTCCCACTCTCTCCGATATTGTGATATTGGGTGATTTTAATATACACGTGGATTCCTCCAAATGTTTCTTGGCTGCTGACGTACTGGCCCACCTGGACTCATTAAACCTCATACAACATGTGAATGGCCCCACCCACAACCGTGGCCACACACTCGACCTCATCATCACTGGAAATGTACCTGCCTCTGACCTAAACATCTTTGAGTTTGGAGTTTCCGACCATAAGGCTGTATCATTATCACTGGAAATGTTATTCTCCAATCACCCCTACCCCCCATCGAGAGGGTTATAAAGTACCGCAACCTGCACAATCTGGACACTGCCCTTTTCCTTGAATCCATAACGTCCTCTCTCTCAACTAATTTCAGCTCACTTTCCCCCCGATGAAATGATCAACCTCTACAATACCACCCTGATCACCTCTCTCAACACCCTCGTCCCTGAAGAAATAAGGAAAGCCACCTTCCAGCGCTCCTCTCCCTGGTTCACTGATGATCTGCACCGCATGAAGACCCACGGCCGCCAGCTGGAGAGGTTATGGAGGAAAGATGCTCTCACTGTCCATCTACTGGCCTTCAGAGAACACCAAACTGCCTATGCTGCTGCCCTAAAAGCTGCCCGCTCATCTTACTACTCTACAATAATTGACAATGACAAAGGCAATCCCAGAACCGCCTTCTTAACCGCCTTCTTAACCCTAACAACTCAGGCCCCCCAGCTGCCTCCCCAGAACTGTGCAACCGTTTCTCTGCTTTCTTTAAGACCAAGGTTGTAGATATCAGAGACAACATTGTAGCTTCCACAGCAGCTGCGACCCCGCCCACCTGTCCTTCCTTCTTCAATGGCTCCACCCTGTGCAGCTTCAAAGAGGTTATACCATCTGCACTTTTGGCCATCATAACTAAATCCAAGACCACTAGCTGCTCCCTTTACCCCATACCCACTCCCCTGTTGAAAGCCTGCTCACCAACCCTGGTTCAATTCTTCATTACACTCATCAACAAATCACTTCAGAATGGAGAGGTGCCCATCCATTTTAAAACAGCGGCTGTCACCCCACTCTTAAAGAAACCAAATCTGGACCGAGAACTCCAGTCCAGCTGCAGACCAATTTCCAACCTCCCGTTCCTCGCCAAAGTTCTAGAGAAAGTCGTAGCCTCACAGCTCAAGTCACACCTTTCAGAATATCAACTTTATGAAGCCCTCCAATCCGGTTTCCGGCCTGCACACAGCACGGAAATGTTATATCCTTTATAGCGGGCCACCCTTGTTTCTTTTTTTTATATATATATATATATATATATATATATATATACAGTGGGGAGAACAAGTATTTGATACACTGCCGATTTTGCAGGTTTTCCTACTTACAAAGCATGTAGAGGTCTGTAATTTTTATCATAGGTACACTTCAACTGTGAGAAACGGAATCTAAAACAAAAATCCAGAAAATCACATTGTATGATTTTTAAATAATTAATTTGCATTTTATTGCATGACATAAGTATTTGATCACCTACCAACCAGTAAGAATTCCGGCTCTCACAGACCTGTTTTTTTTTCTTTAAGAAGCCCTCCTGTTCTCCACTCATTACCTGTATTAACTGCACCTGTTTGAACTTGTTACCTGTATAAAAGACACCTGTCCACACACTCAATCAAACAGACTCCAACCTCTCCACAATGGCCAAGACCAGAGAGCTGTGTAAGGACATCAGGGTTAAAATTGTAGACCTGCACAAGGCTGGGATGGGCTACAGGACAATAGGCAAGCAGCTTGGTGAGAAGGCAACAACTGTTGGCGCAATTATTAGAAAATGGAAGCAGTTCAAGATGACGGTCAATCTCCCTCGGTCTGGGGCACCATGCAAGATCTCACCTCGTGGGGCATCAATGATCATGAGGAAGGTGAGGGATCAGCCAAGAACTACACGGCAGGACCTGGTCAATGACCTGAAGAGAGCTGGGACCACATTCTCAAAGAAAACCATTAGTAACACACTACGCCGTCATGGATTAAAATCCTGCAGAACACGCAAGGTCCCCCTGCTCAAGCCAGCGCATGTCCAGGCCCGTCTGAAGTTTGCCAATGACCATCTGGATGATCCAGAGGAGGAATGGGAGAAGGTCATGTGGTCTGATGAGACAAAAATAGAGCTTTTTGGTCTAAACTCCACTCGCCGTGTTTGGAGGAAGAAGAAGGATGAGTACAACCCCAAGAACACCATCCCAACCGTGAAGCATGGAGGTGGAAAAATCATTCTTTGGGGATGCTTTTCTGCAAAGGGGACAGGACGACTGCGCCGTATTGAGGGGAGGATGGATGGGGCCATGTATCGCGATATCTTGGCCAACAACCTCCTTCCCTCAGTAAGAGCATTGAAGATGGGTCATGGCTGGGTCATCCAGCATGACAACGACCCGAAACACACAGCCAGGGCAACTAAGGAGTGGCTCCGTAAGAAGCATCTCAAGGTCCTGGAGTGGCCTAGCCAGTCTCCAGACCTGAACCCAATAGAAAATCTTTGGAGGGAGCTGAAAGTCCGTATTGCCCAGCGACAGCCCCGAAACCTGAAGGATCTGGAGAAGGTCTGTATGGAGGAGTGGGCCAAAATCCCTGCTGCAGTGTGTGCAAACCTGGTCAAGAACTACAGGAACGTATGATCTCTGTAATTGCAAACAAAGGTTTCTGTACCAAATATTAAGTTCTGCTTTTCTGATGTATCAAATACTTATGTCATGCAATAAAATGCAAATTAATTACTTAAAAATCATACAATGTGATTTTCTGGATTTTTGTTATAGATTCCGTCACTTACAGTTGAAGAGTACCTATGATAAAAATTACAGCCTTCTACATGCTTTGTAAGTGGGAAAACCTGCAAAATCGGCAGTGTATCAAATACTTGTTCTCCCCACTGTATATATTGATATATCTTCTTTTACCATAGTCTTTTACTTGTGAAGCACTCCGAGATCTGTATCCGCAGATGAGAAGCACTATACAAATCCAATTTATTATTAATATAATTATTAATAATGTTTACATATCTTGCATTACTCATCTCATATGTACAGTTGAAGTAGGATGTTTACATACAAACAGCAGGACTGCAGCTTTTGACAACTGGAATCCGGGAACCCATAGGGTTCTGTGAAGTAGTCCCAGGAGTTCCTCAGTAAGGTGAAATAAAATTATCATGAGAATAAACATGTACAGTTGAAGTTGGAAGTTTACATACACCTTAGCCAAATACATTTAAACTCAGTTTTTCACAATTACTGAAATTGAATCCTAGTAAACATTCCCTGTCTTAGGTCAGTTAGGATCCCCACTTAATTTTAAGAATATGAAATGTCAGAATAATAGTAGACAATGATTTATTTCAGCTTTTATTTCTTTCATCACATTCCCAGTGGGGTCAGAAGTTTACAAACACTCAATTAGTATTTGGTAGCATTGCCTTTAAATTGTTTAACTTGGGTCAAAAAATTTGGGTAGCCTTCCACAAGCTTCCCACAATAAATTGGGTGAATTTTGGCCCATTCCTCCTGACAGAACTGGTGTAACTGAGTCAGGTTTATAGGCCTCCTTGCTCGCACACGCTTTTTCAGTTCTGCCCACAAATGTTCTATAGGATTGAGGTCAGGGCTTTGTGATGGCCACTCCAATACCTTGACTTTGTTGTCCTTAAGCCATTTTGCCACAACTTTGGAAGTATGCTTGGGGTCATTGTCCATTTGGAAGACCCATTTGTGACCAAGCTTTAACTACCTGACTGATGTCTTGAGATATTGTTTCAATATATCCACATAATTTTCCTTCCTCATGATGCAATCTATTTTGTGAAGTGCACCAGTCCCTCCTGCAGCATAGCACCCCCACAACATGATGCTGCCACCACCGTGCTTCACGGTTGGGATGGTGTTCTTCGGCTTGCAAGAATCCCCCTTTTTCCTCCAAGCATAACGATGGTCATTATGGGCATCTGTACAAACAATATACTTGCGTTCTATTGTTTGTACAGATGAACGTTGTACCTTCAGGCGTTTGGAAATTGCTCCCAAGGATGAACCAGATTTGTGGAGGTCTACATTTTTTTTTTCTGAGGTCTTGGCTGATTTCTTTTGATTTTCCCATGATGTCGAGCAAAGAGGCACTGAGTTTGAATTAAGGTCTTGAAATCCATCCACAGGTACACCTCCAATTGACTCAAATGATGTCAATTAGCCTATCAGAAGTTTCTAAAGCCATGACATAATTTTCTGGAATTTTCCAAGCTGTTTAAAGGCACGGTCAACTTAGTGTATGTAAACTTCTGACCCACTGGAATTGTGATATAGTGAAATATTCTGTCTGTAAACAATTGTTGGAAGAATTACTTGTGTCATGCACAAAGTACATGTCCTAACCGACTTGCCAAAACTATAGTTTGTTAGCATGAAATCTGTGAAGTGGTTGAAAAATCAGTTTTAATGACTTCAACCTAAGTGTATGTAAACCTCCGACTTCAACTGTATTCACTGTATCCTTTACTATTCTACTGTATCTTAGTCTATGACATCGCTCGTCCACATATGTATATATTCTTAATTCCATTCCTTTAGTTTGATTTGTGTTTATTGGGTATATGTTGTGAAATAGTTAGATATAATTTTTTTAGATATTACTGCACTATCGGAGCTAGAAACACAAGCATTTCGCTACACCAGCAATAACAGCTGCTAAACACGTGTATGTGACCAATAACATGTGATTTGATTTGATTTGACTGTCCATTTCATTACAAGTTGTGATACCAGTATGTGTTGTATTGCTTGGGCAGCGTGTTAAACCCTTTCTGATGAGCCTAATGACAGATAGGGTGCCATTAAAGTGTCATGTCCAATTACTGTCACACTTACTCTCCCCTCCCTCTGACACCAGGGACATCCATCAAAGTTAGGTATCTGCGACATAAAGCCTGGTCATGTGCGATGATCATCCTCCCCCTACAACTGGCAAATTAGAGAAAGGGAGGGGATACCTAGTCAGTTGCACAACTGAAAGCATTCAACAGAAATGTGTCTTCTGCATTTAACCCAACCCCTCTGATTATAAATGCTTAATAGGTGTTCCAGGGTGATTTGATCCCAAGTTAAGTATCTGACTACAATTTTGTCAGCGAAACAGGGTCATTAATATACAATGGACTATCTCTATCCCATTGCCAAGCCTGTGGTGATAAGTAAAAAATAAATTCTCTCCTCGGTTCTGCTAAATGTGATTTATTTAATTCTTTTAGAATCTGTTGTTACTGGCCGTGTTTTATTCATTATTGAGAAAGAAATCTAGCCCGGAGCGTGTTATAATGCTATAATCAGACGTTCATTTCCATGGCCCATTAATATTGTTTGACTGTAATTGATACACTCATTAAACTGAAAACAAGGCTTATGAACAGTGCGCTCATTGTGTTCCAAGCACTCTCAGGCTGTACTATTGAGTTAAAGGGTTTTCCCTCCTCTCCTGACTGGTGCGGGAAGCCCACCAAACCAGGGTCAGGATGGGGTCGGAGGAAATAGTAAGCGTCTCATATCCTGCACTGAGGGCAGAAACAGGTTCTTGGGGGAAGTGGCAGCTACTCCAGTGATCCCATTAGGCCTCAGTAAGCCTGTGTGTCAGCCACACCACACCTCTCAGGAACCAGAGCACATATGGGCCAAACTCTCAGTTAGGCTGAGGTGTCTGATAATATTCTCACAGTAACTTATCTCACCCGCATGCATTCAAAGATATTGAATTCTCTTTGAATTGTGTAATGAAAACATATATGATTTCCTTTGAAAATAATTGGAAATGGCTGCATAAATATATCCAGAAGGGTAGTTTTATACCAGGCACTTACAAGTGATGTAAAAAGCCATGGAGTTCGCTTAAAAGAACAAGACATCCCTCTGCTGGTGACATACAAAAACAACGTAAAGTAGCTTTTTAGCTCCATGTTCTCATTTCCACCCCACGATAACAGTACTGTATTTTCCCTCAGACTACAATTATCTCCGCCAAATAGATTTTCCCTCCCCGCTGTCTCATGTTCAATCACCTCCAATGTTCCCAGAATGAACACTGCCTGTTGCTGTGGCTGGCCGAAAAAGCGTTGCCATAGAAACACGTACAATGTAATACACTCTCCCTCGAGTCGGCAGCATTTTTCTCCTCTATAATCTATTTCCCTGGCGGTCTTCGAGATAGTCTGCAGAGATCTGACTTGGTATCGTGTTAACTGGGGCTTTAGGGTACACCTCGCTAACCTGAGAGCAGACGTGCTCCAATTGGAGAAAACATTTGGATGAAAAACTATTATAAAGGCCGGAGAATGTTATCACGACTCACAACCCACGACCCAGAACCATAGATGGATATGTACCCTAGAGGGCCTAAGTCTGAGTCATGGTTATATAATGGTGAATTGAAAAGAAGCTCACCACTGGTGAGCTTGATGCGCCACAGAAGATCAACTAAATCCGTGATGCTGCTGCATAGAGATCACTAGTGTGCTGGAGTTTCTTTTCAATTTAGCAGTTTTTAACACCTGGTGATTCAATAGCCAATAGGTGTGTGTTATACTTTTTCAATAAGAGTCATGGTGAACAGAACAGACTGGTGAACTCCAGGTTGAAAAATATATTCCATCAATACATTTTTAAATACCTTTTATTTCTTCCCTGATAACTTTTTGAAGAGAAACATCCAACTGTAACGTGCTCTTGCGAGCTTATATTATAATCATTAAAGTGAAGACAGTTTGAAATATTTGGTGATCATACATCAGGTGTCGCAAACCCTCCTCCTGGAGAGCATGCTTTTACTCCAGCCATACTATATTACACCTGGTTAAGCCAATCAAGGTCCCGGTGAGCAACTGTTGAGTTATAGTAGGGCTGGAACAAAACCCTGCAGGAGGGTAGCTCATCAGGAGGGTTGGCCATCCCTGCTCTACAGCTGGACTTAAATCTATTTGTGTTATGGACAGATATGCATACATTGTTAGATATATAAATCAAAGTCATCAGACAGCTTATGTTAATTCCAACAAAAAATAAGTCGGCATGTTATAGATCAAATATCAAAACAACTAAAGAGTGTGAAAGCAGAAAACCCATGCTCATCTCTTTTGAACGGGATAGAATCAAGCTAAGCATATCCTTGCTCGATTATTTGTATTGTGTGATTATGAGAGTATTGCAACACATATTGTGTTACTGCACATATGAATTTGGTCAATTCTCCAATAGCACCTTCATTAGCCCCAATCAACAGCAGGGTTATTCACAACCCAATAAACAAAGTTAAAAACCTGCAGTCTGTCACTGTATGTTGTTTTAAGAATTGTACTGTACACCAGAGTAGCCTTTGTAGAGCTAAAATAGTTCAACACAGTTCATATCAGTCCCCGGGGTTACTACTGCTAACCCACCCGCTGTATTCCTCAAATCATTGCTCAACATTAGAGCGAGCTTGGAAGAACACTTTCAAAAATGTCAGTTTAGAGCAGCCTCTAATTATTACGATCATGAGACCAGCCCTACTGTCCGTAAGAGCCTCAAGTCGCAACAAAAAACCTCCACAAACACTGTACAACATCTATTTTGATCATATAACAATCAACATCTTTTCTTTTTTCCCCCCATAAACAAGCCCCAAATTCATTGTGGTATGATTAAGGCATTAAGTGTGTTCTAGTGTAGGGGGCTGTGATCCACTCCTGCTGTATCAGCAGCAGCCACAGTGGAAGTCTGCGTTGGGGTCCAGCAGGAGGTTCTTGGGGTCGCAGTGCAGGCAGTCCAGGTGGTACCAGGCGTCGCAGTCGTCACACTGGACCCACTGCACCGTGTCCTGCTGGGGAAGGCGGCAGCGAGGCGCGGCACAAGGCTCCACCCCCTGGGACACTCCCTCCTCTTCGTCTTCTGAGGAGGACGAGGAGGAGCTTGAAGAGGACGACGACGAGGATGAGGAAGATGAAGAAGAGGACGGAGGGGGAAGGGAGGGCTGCGGAGGAGGGTGCTTCCTTGGTCTGCCCCGCCGCTTGCTGGAGAGGGAGGGAGAAGAGCGAGGTGTGAGTGTCACATTTAACTTTCAATGCATTCAACTATATTTCACAAAAAATACATATTTGAGAATGTGAAGTGAGAAGGTAGCATATTTATTTCTAGAGAAGGAAACTGTACAATGAGAAATACTAATATGTGATAGAGCAATATCACTGTAGTCTGGATGATGTCACGAGGGCGTTCTCACCCAGAGGCGATGTGAAATCTGGCAAACTGCCCTGCCCGTCCGCTCTCCTCTCTGCAGATCCTCAGGGATGGGGACGCCAGGGTGTAGCTCTCTCCTCCCACCACCATAGGGCAGTACACTGGGGAGCTGTGAGCCCGACGCCTTCCCCGCCCTCCTCCGGGCGGGGAAAAAACCTTCTTCTGGCGGAACACAGAGACGTTCATATTTGGGCCAGTCCTTTGATTGTTTGGGTCGATCTCCCGCCTCTGACTGATGTTGAAGGAACCATGGTTGAGTTTGCCATTAGCGACGATGGTCTGACAGTTTGCGATCGGTTTGGGCCCAGGCACCTGTTTCAGTTCGAACTGGCAACGTACATCCTGGGCCGTTTTTGGTAAATGAGTGTGGAAACCCTCAGACTCTGACTTGTAGAGGCGCCTTCTCTTTGTCCCCCTCGGTCCGTCCTTCACTCTTCGGTGGTTCCAGGCCTCGTCCGAGCTGTCATCCTCCAGAAGGACAGTGTGGGCTGACTTGCGCCTGCTCTTGGATGAGGGCAAGAGTGTCTTGGATGAGGCCACAGAGGTAGTGGGTGGAAATGGAGGAGGGGTGGAGGGCGGGACCATGGATTTAAAGGGCAGGGAGCTGGAGCTTGTGTCTGTGATATTGCCGTCACTCCTCTTAAATGTCCAAGGAGTCCCATTCATCTTGCTCAGGCTTCCGATGGAATTCAGAATAACAGTCGCCCTGTTGATGGACAACGTGGAGAGATCCAAGTTGGCCACCGCCTTGCGGTCCAGGCTCGTTCTGATACGGTTCTTCAGGTCTGAGGAGAAGGTGCCGGCCTTGGGGATGGTGATAGCGTCAAAGTCCAACGGCCGCACGCTAACCTTCTGGAAGAGGAAGTAGAACTCTGGGCTCCCTCTCTCTGATTGGCCGCCGAAGGTGAGCGTGTCACCATCCGAGAGCTCCCATTGGACACCTGGCTGCAGACGGACCTCATTCACCCAGGTACCTGGCATGGGAAGGTGGAGGAGAAAGCTCGGATGAACGGCTAGTAGAATAAAGTTGAATGAGACGTACGGAAACTAAACATAAAAGTGTGTGTAGTTGTAGAATGTTAAAACAAATGTAACAAAATAAATATTAATTCCCTCCCAAAGATAGAATGACAGACATCATATCAGACTACATCACAGGTGATTCTTCTAAGAGCGGTGTACTGTAATCATGTGGGATGGTGTGGAACTCACCATGGCTGCTCCTGTCCTTTATCTGCACCTTCCAGCCCCCATCGGCCGCTCCCTCCGCCTCCCTCTCAGCGTGCAGTTCGGCATGGATCCGGGACACAGACGTCGAGTCCAGTGTGACGTCACACAGCTCTGCCGCACGGCCCAGCCGGAACACTGAGTGGGTCAGCACAGGCCGGAACGTGTACAGGTCCCGGACCGAATCCGTAGAGGACGAGCCGATTCTCAGCAGTTGGAAACACGGCTGGACTCCGGACAGCATGGCCACGACTCACCGATGCCCACCCCAGTCAGTGACAGCTACTTTCTTACATAGAGCTTTCCATGGTTTAAATAGCACTTAAAGTCAGTGAATGTGATAAAATGCTATGTGCAATGCTGGTAAAATCTTGGTTTAGTATGTGGTATTTAATGAATTTGAACAGAGTAAACATTAAAACTCTTATTTTAACAGTAAAAATATTGTATGCAATCTATAACCTGCATGGTTATTTGCTGAGTGTCACCTAAATATCAGTTGTAATACGAATGTGTTCAGTTGACTAAGCTAACTAATTTATAAATTGACACAAAAAAGGCTGGGTGCTAGAACTGGTGGTTCAATCTGAAAAGATAGAAGAGGGTGTCGAAACGGTTACTATTTTGGACGATATGATATCGATACTTTGACTCCAAGTATCGATTTGTAAATCTACCATTTGCTAGTTGGAACACACAGGTGTCATTTCGAAATTCGGTTGTGCGTCATCAGTTTCTCGTTATGTCAGTCACTCAATTAGCCCATGTCAGCTAAAAAATTTTAGATTGTTAAAATTAGTCTAACCAGCTTGTAGCAATCATGGTCGAATTATCAACCGGGTGGCCATTAATTTTGTTAGTTGCCCTCCACCTTATGGCAAAATGTGTACAATTGCAGGAAATTAACTCAAACGTTTCTGTCCAATGTCAAGAGGGGGACTGCTAAAATGTTTTGCTCGGAAGGAAGGAGAGTTAAAAAGACTACAGCCCTGACTACATGTATGGATGTGGGTATGAACCACTGTGGCCCCTCATGATGAGTTCTGATGTTCGCCATCCCTGCGCTATCTGCATGTGAGAAAAGTTGCATTAAAAAAAAAAATGCACAAAAATAGACGGTTACATGTAGTTGAATAGTAGTAGGTACTACCTTGCCGTTAGGAGCATTCGCCAATATGATGCACATGGTTCAATGACAGATTTACAAAATACATGTAGCTAGCTAATAGCTAACGTTATTGGATGCCTGACAGTGTTGCTGATTTGATAGTGTAGCACAAGGCTCGTGCGGTGAAATGGCAATGGGACAAAGCAGTGCACAACAAGTAAATCACTTGTGTTAACTATATAGTTATCTAGCTAAATTACAATGAATAGCTTTGCCAAGATGACTATGCAAATGTCAACCAACTAAAACTATCGTTACACCGATTAAGAGGTGTATATCATTAAATATTTCAAAATACACTACTCAGAAAAAGCATTTCACAATCAAGGCGTAGACAGCTGGGTAGTTCCTGTAATCCACAATGGAAGTCATACCTCCACAAAAGTGGTTCGAATCGGGTGCACTTGAATTCTTATCCACTGTCTAAATATGATGCTAACGCTGCCGATTGTTTAAAACTGTCTATATACTTTAGTCTTTTGATAACTTTTGACTTGTGTCCAATTTAAACGTCTTTGTTTGCTGAACGGAGGTTTTCGTGTTCTTTTCCCCAGGAAGTCCTTTGAAATTTGGCGCGCCAGCCAGGCTTCTTTGCGAGAGATTCCACGCAATTTCCGCCCGCCTCTGTGCTGTCACTCACAGCTATGGCATAGTTTAAAATGAAACTCAAGTCAATGCAGAGCGATGTACTGTAGCTACCTGGCCTGCAACTACATATTGAAACTCGCAGGTAAGGTGTTGTTAGTTGATAGGCTACGTGGCCCTCACTTTAGAACAGTGCACTGCAGCAGCTACAGATTGTAGGCCTACTACACCTGAACGTTACAGGTTTGCCTATACAAAACAGCGCAATAGATTTTTCAACTAATCTCTCTTTGTTCTTGATTCTGGAAAACAGTTATCTTATAAATGTCCGTGTCCAGTTGCAGGTGGTTCTACCAAAAAAAAGTGAAAACTAAGAACATTTCCTCGCCATCTTAGCCTCCGCACATCTAGAACTTCCCAGCATCTTTGCCAGAACTAGACACAGCCACATGTAGGAGTAGACAGTGCGACTAAAACGAAGATACATGCATATCTCACTCGATACAAAACATGGATGTACTATCTTCCTTTTCTATGGTGTTTGTAGAACCACCTACAACTGGATACAGACATTTATAAGATAACTGTTTTCCTGAATCAAGAACAAAGAGAGTATCGCCAAATGCAGGTTAGTTGAAAAAACGTTGGTGAAGTTTTGTATAGTGTAAGGGCTGATATATGTTTAGCTAATGAATATGTTAATCTACAACAAGAGTTATTAAGTGAATGTATTGTGTGATCATAGATCTTTAGAACTGCTGTAGGTTTGGGTAAGGGGGAGCTATGTGGAAGGAATGTGCTAGCTGGGGGTTTTACGATAGAACTGTGTCTTGTAATATGAAGCTTGGACATCTACTGAGAAGACCACTACTTCCGTCAACTGGATTGCGTCACGAGGCTGGGACCAGCCTGCACGCCAACGATAGGCTGAGTAAGTTTAAACCACACTCAGCCTCTACTCCGACAGGTCAGCAAGGAGCGGAAACGATTCTGTCGGAGTATTTAAGGAAGAACAAAGGATAGGGGCGCTTCTCTTCTCTAGGCTATGCGCTTCTATAGCGCTGCTCGCTGATTCTCTCTCGCGCTCTCTTGCGCTCTCTCTTTCTCTCTCTCTCTCTCTCTCGCTCTTCTCATGCGCTGTTTGCCCTGCGTGGTGTCACAGTGAGCCTGTATATACGAACTTCATATTTACCATTTAAGGGTTTGCTAGAATAAAATACATAGATGATTTAAATGGCGTAGTAATCCTTTTGTTCCAATACCAGATTTGAATTGACGCAACCCAACAATAGGCAAACCTGTAACTTCCTGTAATGGACACCAAAAATCTGTGGTTATATCACATTATCTGGTGTACAATATGTAGCTACACCTGCAGGAGGCCCAGGGCCGGCCCTAGCTATTTGGGGGCCCTAAGCGAGATTTCGTTTATTTTGGCTTATATCGCTTATGCCCAGGGCCGGCCCTGAGTAGGCCCTAGGACTACACATTACAGAAGGAAACTCAATTCACTTCCAGAATTTGACTTCATTATGGAAATTACTTTCCCAACCCCCCTACACTAAGAATGTTCCCTAGTGAGTTTACCTCAGCTCAATATTTTTGTTCCGAAAATGTCAGTCATTATATTGGAAGAATATTATTGAAGACATGGCAGTGGCACACAAAACAATAATGGCATCCTTTTCCTTCTGTCACTTCAAAATCCTTTAATGGACATTGCTCATTCATTACTGAAAACAAATATTTAAAAAATTATGTGCATGATGCCAAAAGTATAACATTTTCTAAATTGTTAATTATAGCATTCAAGGGCATAGTTGTTTGGTCATGATAGCGAAGTATTATAAAAGTCAATAATAATATAGCTAGAGAGCCAACAGTATGAATTCTGGGCTTAAACCTAACAGACAAGTTTGGAAAGTAATTCATTTTAAAGTAAAATAAACAATAAAATTCAATAATAACAACCAAGGTTAGCATGCATCATTTCATTTGCAGAAGCAGTTTTCCTGAATAAATCTGACATATTTTCCCACCAAGGTACCTGAAATAAACCTGCCAGGTAGGTATAACATTCAGCTGAATTCAGCTATGGACTTCGGGCTTGTGAACTCAACCCTGAAGTAGGTAAACTGGACATATATTGCTGAATACTAAATACTACTGAGTCTTGTTTGTAATGAATGGTCATACTTTGTTCACTCAATCACTCATTCTTTACCTGTATATAGCATAAAGTCACTCCAAGACATACTCTCAACCCTGGGTGATCATTTGCTTGCATACCATGTTGGCTGACATCAATATTTATGAAATATAGTTATTATTCTCTTCTGATGCCACAAAAAACATGCCCTCTCATTCTAGCATTCTGACACATTTTTCCCCTTATATTCACATCATAAGCATTAAAAAATAAACTGGTAGATGTGAAAATTGCAGAGGTGATTTTGTAATGGCTTTTGCGGGCGACGTGTACATTAGTCCAGTCTTAACCATAGTAATATTGACAATGAGAATACCTCCTTGACTGCATGAACAGACACCAAAAGGATAGGATCTACAGTGCAATTTAAATATTACAGTATTCCTGCTGTCTCACGGGCAATCTACAGGTCAACATGCAGCAGTAGGTTTTGGGCACACTATAGCTGACAGCAGTTATCTGCATAAGAAGAAAAAAAGCGTAATATTAGTTAAAGTAGTCGTGATACTAAGAGTTCTTATGAAATGTTCAAGCATGTCTAGCATTTTCCCCCAAAACATTCTGAGGTGCTGATACTATTGTGTGATACTGTACATAGATGATATGTGATGCAAAAGAGAGCAGAAGAACATTTTACTGCTGTTATGTCTCCTCAATGCTTCTCCTATATTAGGTATATCAATATAACTACTGTGAACATAGTGAAAGGATAAATTACCCAACTCAGGGATATAAAATCTTACATAACTTTGCAGTAAGAAACAGTATTGGCTATACACATGCAATATATCTAGGCTATGTACAAGAGTGCTTGAAAGTGAGCTTTGGGTAATATTTGTAAGGTAAGAATTGTAGATATATTTTTTTGTTTTCTTTTTGGATTTTTTTCAACATATCAGTGCTATAGCACAGGTATTGCTCAAGATTCAATCAGAAATCAATCCCCCTTCAATTTGCTAAAATAGGAATGGGTTCAAATGTACCTCAACAGACCGTGGATTCAGTAGCTTATTACCTGATATGAAAGGGAGAGCTTTAAAGATTAGGTGGCTTTTAAATTGTATTTTAGTCAAAGTTGTCATCCATCTTAATCCAATTCTAAATAATCTGTGCAAATTCAGCACCATTTGAACACAAATCTATAAAATTGTAATACTCTACAAAACCAAGATAATAGCTGATAGAATACCAACGATCAAGTAGGTACATCATATATGATGAATATGATATTTATGCTGTCCAGTATTCTCATATTGCATTTAAAAAAATGTAACCTTTTTTTTTTTTTTTCAACAAAAAAAGTAATGTAGAATCATACTTGTATTTTGCAGGTGTTATTATTTGCAAAAGCTGCAATTCAATTCATTTTTCCCCTTTTTGTTATACTTTGTATCATATTATATTTGTGCTTTTTCTTTCAGACACCAATCATGTCTGCCTTACTCCCTTGAGTTCCACTCACGGACATCCTAAATCGGTTACAACATGGGATAGCGATATTGCTAGCCGATGCGATGCTGTCCCCAACAACAACTATGCCACGTCCCAGAATGCCTGGGACCGTTACACCTCTCCATTACTTTGTACCATGATAATAATATGCAGAACCTGATCAGTGTCGAGTTTAAACCAATGAGAAGCCTTAGTGGAATGGTTTGTCAGACAATGTAATGGGTGCATCAATATACTGTTACTGAAGAAAATGGACTGGTGGTGTATGTCTTTGTAATGTATATTTGCAGCAAATGGACTGATAGACATCTCTCGCTGATGTTATCTAAACGGTTTGGCTAACGGTTCTGCGTTTTTCCTGTTCATACTGAATAGATTGAATAGATCTGGGATATAGGCCTATTTGACAGTACAGTTCTAACAGAACTTAGACAATACAACAATCTTGACATTTCAACAGTTCAGCAATCACGATGTTGGATAAGAATTATGTTCTGTTTTGCATTGTGACTTTGCCTCTTTATTGTTATCTACTCATGCATTCTCACCTATCTGGAATGCAATGCATTAGAAAAAATGCTGCGCTGAATTGAGATGAAGTAGCTACTCTTATTCAATTATAGATTCTGAGCGGAATGTGTGGTTCAAATAAATGAATTGGACAGTACATATTGTGTTAAAATGAAATGCGAAAACCTTCTCCCATAAAGACCGGGATGAATGTAGCAGCAAATGCATTGAATCTTAATAACGTGCTTGCTTTGTTGAAACTCCAGTCTTAGTAAGCGATGTGTTTTCAGTCTGTCAGGAAAGGTGGCATCGCTAGCATTTATCGATTCAGCACTCCGTTCATCATGGGTGACATCATGCAGGCCATTCATTCTCAATAGGTCTGCCTAATCATCTTGTTCTTCCACAGTCACTCTTGAGTCTGTCTTTATTAAAGGGCAACGATCCAAACGTTCAGGTCCCTTCCAAAGAGATCATTGCCATGTCCCATCCTCCAGAGAAGTTCTAGAAGTCCCTGTTCCAAGGCTTGTTCTGCGATGGCTGGGGTTGTAATGAGAAACATGTCCTTATGTGGATGGGTTGAGAATGGCCTAATGTGAAGTTGCCGTTGTATTAGTTCCCAGTCGTTTGTGTTGCAAGATGAGGGATCTAGTACACATTTACTTTACTGGATGATATCATCAAAAGTGGCAGAGATTGGACACCTTGTTATATGCCCAGGGTCACTACTATCTTTCTTGCATAGCATGGTGTTATTCAATCTACGTGTCTTGTGTCAGTTAGCAAGAATTATCTAAGAAGATCTTGAGGGTTTTAACTCTCCAACTCGGGTATTCTATAGAGGCTACATGCTGAGATAAGCACTTTCTCTGAGTTTGTGTCAAAGCCTTCTGCCATGCCTTTACTCACTGTTAGTAGTGTCTCTGGATGGAATGAAATTGTAGCAGTGTAGGCCTATGTCAGATACTCTGGGCTTATGGTTGTCAGAAGTGTTATTTACCAATATTTGTTTTAGAAAATAAAGTTGTCTTTATTGGTTTTGTTAGTCTAGTATTACAATGTTATTCATATAATTAAGTTAGTCTATTACCCTATCTCATACTTTTTGCTGCCCCACATACAGTATTGGTGGTAGGAACATTCAATGCTAATTAGAAAAATGAATCAAATATATTGTAGCTCTATCAGAAATGTTATCATTTTTGCCATTATAGGAATTTGGGGATTCATTTTTACAGGATTTTTTATTTTTTATTACTCAAATCTGTGTGCGCTCATTCCTTTAGGATATTGTAATCTTAATGGATTTTCATCAAACATCATAATGCATTTTCCCTAAGTCCACCAAGTTAGGGCGGCAGGTAGCCTAGCGGTTTAAGCGTTGGGCCAGTAACTGAAAGGTCGCTGGTTTGAATACCCGAGCCGACAAGGTGAAAAACATGCCGATGTGTCCTTGAGCAAGGCACTTAACCCTAATTTGCTCCAGGGGCGCCGTACTACTATGGCTGACCCTGTAGGTAGGCCGTCATTGTAAATAAGAATTTGTTCTTAACTGACTTGCCTAGTTAAATAAAGGTTAAATAAATCATCTTAAATATTATCTCTGAGTCTGTGGTTCTTAGGCATGCATGCACTACACAGTCATTAATACTATCAACTGCCTCTTGGGCCAGCTAAGGAATAATCCTGGCTTTAAGTCTAATTTAAAAACATGTGTGCTGCTAAAAGCTTACCTTCCTACACTGTCTGACTGCCCCATGCTGGGCTCAAACCAGTGATCCTCTGCTTCACAACACACGTGACCACCCTCCTTGACAACATTCCAACGGGTTGAGCCACCCAAAAGGTACCAATTGGATGGCTCCATCCGCAACATTTCAAGCTAGCTTTGGAGTGAGCTTACGGTATGTTCTTAACTCCTTTACACATGCATTTCCCGTACGCACAGAATTCATGTGTTCTAATGAGCTATGGTCTTGTATTTCTTCTTTAGGAAGTCTAGTGCATTTAGACTGCCAATTTTTACACCAAGTATTTTTTTATAGCTTTAGTTTAAAAAAGCAGTGATCAGGATTTGGGTAGTATCTGTGTGTGGGTTGGGGGGGAGTAATTGAGGCTGAAGAGTAAAGATTGTCAGGGTGTCCGTTGAATTGTGTCTGACTTTTAGGAATACAATGCAGGAGCTCTCAGGTGGTGGTGCTCTCTGCAGTGGTATTGGGAACCAATGGGCTGCTTGCTTTGTCGGCAGGCTCAGCAACTCTGTCGGCTGCCTCAAGTGCTGCAGCCAGCTCGGCGCCCCTAGTTGCCATTTCTGGCGTGCTGACACCCATCAGGTCTTCTTCAGGGACGTCGGCCTCAGAGCGGGCCTGGGTCACGGGGCTGGGGCTCATGGCAGAGTCAGGGGTCCAGTTCGCGTCTTGATCTCCCTCAGGGAAGACGGTGGCGGCCACGCTGTCAGAGTTGTTGAGGAGCAGCTTGTGGGAGGTAAAGGTCTGGGGCATGTCCGTCTCGCATTCGCTGTCCAACGGGAGGGCGGAGGAGTTGAACTCTACCCCCGAGTCACTCATCTCCAGGAAGTTCTTGTCGGAGGAGAGAGTGTGGTAGTGGCCTGCTTTGGATACCTCCAGACCCTGTGGAAGGAAAGTAACGTGGGGGGAGGGGAGAGTAAACAAAGGGCCAGCAAAAAAGGAACATGAGTGATTCATTTCATATGTTTCTGCAAATGTAGTTTAGGTACTGCTTGGTGTGGAGGCTGGTTATTTTCAACCTTTGATGGAAACATTGCCCCAGTATTTCTGTTTATGTCTTTCTTTATTTAAAATATTTACAATTATAATGGTGAAATCTGTTTTCCTCTTGCAACTGAACATGCTCACCAGTAGCCCTGCTTACCTTAATGGTGACCTCAGTGCTTTCTGTAGCATTGCTGTTGTCCCACGTAGACGCCATAGTGGACTCCTCAGCGAACCGTGTATAGGCCTCTTGAACAACCTACCAACAACAACACAAGAGGGTCGTATTTTAGCAGGAACCCACGGCAAGCACATTACAGTAGCAATCACAAGTTCACTTCATCATGTATACTGTGCATCATAAAAAACACATAAGGGTAAATAGGAGTTGGCACAAAAAAAGCACATGTACTGCACATGAAGCTCTTATATAGATGTATAAGATCGTAAGGTGGTATATATAGAGTGACAAGTTGAGAGACTGGAGTTGTTAGTGTGAAAAGAACACCCTGGAAGTTTAGAGGAGCAGGCTACAGGGAGCCATCGTTCTTGAGGGACAGAGAGAGATGAGGTAGATCAATCCATTTTTATCTCGTAACGCTCCAGGAAACTGCTGTGGGGACCGCAAAGGCAATCAGACAAGCTGTCCAGGTTTGTCGCCTAGTCTCCAGAAATCCATAATGAAGTGGGACATGAAGCCTCGCTGCATCTTAATAGTGTCGTCTAAACCTCCAGAGCAAACACCTTACAGGGGGATTTGAACAGTAGAGGCCCCTCACAACATGTCACAATATATACATGTAAATTATCTACGGTACACCACTTTCAAACACAAAAATGTATAGCATCAGGTGTACAAAAATTACAGACACACACATAGACACAGACAAATAAAAACAAACATCGAAATGGCACACCTTTGACACAAACGTCTGTTGGGCCTAGTAGCTGATTAAGCAATAGAGTTCCCCTAAATGTTTGGTAATCAAGAATACAATCTTACTTGGATGTACAGTGTCGCATACTTTGTACTTGAATTGGCCCGGTTTGCCAAACCCAGATTAAGCCTGTAACTGAACTAAAAAGCATCCTCAACAGAGATTGAGCGTGTGTTTTAGACCAGGAGTAATCTGTCTCCAGGGAACCCATCCAGTGTGTACTCTTAAACTACATGATGTCATAATGCATAATGCTATTGATCGAGGTACAGTAGTTACAGTTGAAGTCGGAAGTTTACATACACCTTAGCCAAATACATTTAAACTCCGTTTTTCACAATTCATGACATTTAATCCTTGTAACAAATTCCCTGTTTTAGGTCAGTTATGATCACCACTTTATTTTAAGAATGGGAAATGTCAGAAAAATAGTAGAGATAATGATTTATTTCAGCTTTTATTTCTTTCATCACATTCCCAGTGGGTCAGAAGTTTACATACACTCAATTAGTATTTGGTAGCATTGCCTTTAAATTGTTTAACTTGGGTCAAACCTTTCAGGTAGCCTTCCACAAGCTTCCTACAATAAGTTGGGTGAATTTTGGCCCATTCCTCGTGACAGAACTGGTGTAACTGAGTCAGGTTTGTAGGCCTCCTTGCTCGCACTCGCTTTTTCAGTTCTGCCCACAACTTTTCTATAGGATTGAGGTCAGGGCTTTGTGATGGCCACTCCAATACCTTGACTTTGTTGTCCTTAAGCTATTTTGCCACAACTTTGGAAGTATGCTTGGGGTCATTGTCCATTTGGAAGACCCATTTGCGACCAATCTTTAACTTCCTGACTGAGGTCTTGAGATGTTGCTTCAATATATCCACATAATTTTCCTTCCTCATGATGCCATCTATTTTGTGAAGTGCACCAGTCCCTCCTACAGCAAAGCACTCCCACAACATGATGCTGCCACCCCCCCGTGCTTCACGGTTGGGATGGTGTTCTTCGGCTTGCAAGCCTCCCCCTTTTTCCTCCAAACATAACGATGGTCATTATGTCTAAACAGTTCTATTTTTGTTTCATTAGACCAGAGGACATTTCTCCAAAAAGTAGGATCTTTGTCCCCATGTGCAGTTGCAAACCGTAGTCTGGCTTTTTTATGGCGGTGTTGGAGCAGTGGCTTCTTCCTTGCTGAGCGGCCTTTCAGGTTTTGTCAATATAGGACTCGTTTTACTGTAGATATAAATACTTTTGTACCTGTTTCCTCCAGCATCTTCACTAGGAGACAGAACGCGTCTCCTTCCTGAGCGGTATGATGGCTGCGTGGTCCCATGGTGTTTATACTTGTGTACTATTGTTTGTACAGATGAACGTGGTACCTACAGGCGTTTTGGAAATTGCTCCCAAGGATTAACCAGACTTGTGGAGGTCTACAAAAACCTTTTCTGAGGTCTTGGCTGATTTCTTTTGATTTGCCCATGATGTCGAGCAAAGAGGCACTGAGTTTGATGGTAGGCCTTGAAATACATCCACAGGTACACCTCCAATTTCTTCTTCTTCTTCTTCTTCCTTTTTGTTTGGCGAATCGCATCGATTTCGTGCATTACCGCCACCTACTGTGAACTTGATCCAGAGACTCTAACATCTACCCATTCCTCATCCTTACCCACTATATTAAAACATTATGTGCTACAGCCAGCGCTGCGTGTTCAGCTCCTCTGGCTCAAAACAATTAATTCAAATTTAAATTAACAAAAAAAAAATAATACAAATATCTATATATACACAAAAAAAAAAAAATACAACCACCCTTTCAAATCCTATTAATTAAACCTGTATTCTCCAAATATTTAAATAAAGCTTCTCTTTTATCATTTTCCTGTTCTTGTTTTAATATGTTTCTCAAAGTTATATCAGTCTCCTCTTTCCTCCGAATCTCTTCAAATAATTTCTCTCTATCCTCTTTATATCTTTCACAATACATGATAACATGTTCTACTGTTTCATTTTCTCCACACCATTCACAGAGTCCTGTCGGATGCTTAGACATTAATTTCAATGTTTTATTAAGTCCTGTATGTCCTATTCTAAGTCTTGATAAAATGTTTTCCTCCCTTCTACTTCCACCTGTGTACCTCTTTTTCCCCACTTTTGGTTGGATTGCATACATATGTCTACCCTTACTTCCTGTTTCCCACATTTGTTGCCATCTTTGATTTATTTGTTTTTTAATTATAGCTTTAATTTCATCTATACTATGTGTTATTTCCATTTCTATTCTATCCTCCTGCAATGCTTGTTTTGCCATTTTATCTGCTGCCTCATTCCCTTTTACCCCTACACCTCCAATTGACTCAAATTATGTTAATTAGCCTATCAGAAGCGTCTAAAGCCATGACATCATTTTCTGGAATTTTCCAAACTGTTTAAAGGCACAGTCAACTTAGTGTATGTAAACTTCTGACCCATTGGAGTTGTGATATAGTGAATTATAAGTGAAATAATATGTCTGTAAACAATTGTTGGAAGGATTACTTGTGTCATGCACAAAGTAGATGTCCTAACCGACTTGCCAAATCTATAGTTTGTTAACATGAAATCTGTGGAGTGGTTGAAAAATGTGTTTTAATGACTTCAACCTAAGTGTATGTAGACTTCCGACTTCAACTGTATTTGATGCAGTAATTGATGTCTATGAATTAATCTCCATAGTATTCCATTACTAGAGAACACTAATTGCTATAATCCATAGTGTACGGCTGTGATAATCTTAGTCCAGGTGGCAACTTAATCCCATGTATTATACAGCCTAATCCCACATTATGTCTGTATACTCTGCATGTAGGCTACTGTAAATGTGCTACTAACTATGTGTACATATCCTGGTTCCCAATTTATATGTTAATCGCTACTGCCCCGATCTTAGACAAACGCACAGTAGACACACACACACAAATCAGCACATACTCACACATACACATAAACACATGTTTACCTTGTAACTCCGCCCCCAACTACAATATACAGCGGGTGAAATAAGTATTGAACACGTCACACTTTTTCTCAGTAAATATATTTCCAAAGATGCTATTGACATGACATTTTCACCAGATGTTGGTAACAACGCAAGTAATCCATACATACAAAGAAACCAAAACAAATAAGTTCAGAAATTAAGTTATGTGTAATAATGTGAAATGACACAGGGAAAAAGTATTGAACACACTTACTGATATTTATTTAATACTTTGTACAAAAGCCTTTGTTGGTAATGACAGCTTCAAGACACCTCCTGAATGGGGAAACTAGTCGCATGCATTGCTCTGGTGTGATTTTGGCCCATTCTTCCACACAAACAGTCTTCAAATCTTGAAGGTTCCGTGGGTCTCTTCTATGAATCTTGATCTTCAGTTCTTTCCATAGATTTTCAATGGGATTTAAGTCAGGTGATTGGCTGGGCCATTCTAGCAGCTTTATTTTCTTTCTTTGAAACCAATTGAGAGTTTCCTTGGCTGTGTGTTTGGGATCATTGTCTTGCTGAAATGTCCACCCTCGTTTCATCTTCATCATCCTGGTAGATGGCAGCAGATTTTTGTCAAGAATGTCTCGGTAAATTTGCCCATTCATCCTTCCTTCAATTACGTGAAGTTTGCCAGTACCATTTGCTGAAAAGCAGCCCCACACCATGATGTTCCCACCTCCAAACTTCACTGTTGATATGGTGTTTTTAGGGTGATGTGCAGTGCCATTTCTCCTCCAAACATGGTGTGTATTATGACATCCAAACAGTTCAATTTTGCTCTCATCTGACCACACTATATTCTCCCAGTATTTCACTGGCTTTTCCAAATGTTGTGCAGCAAACTTGAAACGAGCTTCAACATGCTTTTTTTTCAGCAATGGAGTCTTGCGTGGTGAGCGTGCATAGAGGCCATGGCGGTGGAGTGCATTACTTACTGTTTTCTTTGAGACAACAGTACCTGCTAATTGCAGGTCTTTTTGAAGCTCTCCACAAGTGGTCCTTGGCTCTTGGACAACTCTTCTGATTATTCTTTTCACTCCTCTGTCAGAAATCTTGCGAGGAGCACCTGGTTGAGGCATTTATGGTGAAATGATTGTCTTTCCACTTCCGTATTATGGCCCCAACAGTGCTCACTGGAACATTCAGAAGCTTAGAAATGCGCCTATAACCAATGCCGTCGTTATGTTTTGCAACAATTAGTTTGCGAAGTTCTTGAGACAGCTCTTTGCTTTTACCCATCATGAGATGTGTCTTGTGTGACACCTTGGCAATGAGCCCTTTTTGTAGGCCATCAGTTGGGACTGATCCAGCTGATATTAATTTGCACTGACAGGGGACTGGATTGCTTTTTAATTACTGATAGTTTTCAGCTGTTGTCTTGGCTTTCCATGCCTTTTTGCACCTCCCTTTCTTCATATGTTCAATACTTTTTCCCTGTGTCATTTCACATTATTACACATAACGTAATTTCTGAACTTATTTTGTTCTGGTTTCTTTGTATGTATGGATTACTTGGGTTGTTACCAACATCTGGTGAACATTTCATGTCAATAGCAACTTTTGAAATATATTTACTGAGAAAAATGGTAACGTGTTCAATACTTATTTCACCCGCTGTATGTGCATGTGTGCTTGAGAATAGCTGAATGTATTGGACGGCTGCATCTGTATGCTTATTTGCACTGAGGCTATGACTGCAGTTATCATGAATGAGTAACTGCAGTTATTTGTCAGCTTGGAGATTAGCTAAAGGAGGGAGGGGTGAGGAATGGATGGCACAGACACATAATCACTGATGGTGGTACGAGGCCCACACAGCATAGTGACGCTATGACCATCCCCAGAGCAATAGTACAAACACCCATACAGATTCATCCACTTAACACTACGGAATGAAGCCAGAACACAGTTCTCTCACCAAGCAGAGGCTCCGTCGGAGGCTCCTTTAAGAGGGAGAAACGTAACCAAAGGCAAATCGTTAACTAGATTTTCCCCAAACTTGTAATTAGGCTGACATCTATTGGGTGGACCAAATACATAAGGATTGAGACTAAGATGATGGGTGGACAATAGCAACATTGTGGGCTGCAAATGTACAAAACACTTAAAATGGCCACTATGATGGAATCTCCCATGTGGGAGTGTGACGACTAATGATGTATGGATGATCTCATTTTGTGTGATTCAAAGCATCACACATCCAGGAATTCGGCATTGGGCAAATAGGTTTTGTTCCATTGTGAGTTCCAGCGAATTAATAAAAGTAAATAAGCACCTTCTTCCCATTGACTTGCTTTGGATTTTTGCCACTAATGCTAAAAGATTAGCAGTTTAAACAGTGGCCAGGTAAACAAAACCATAGCATGGATTGCTGTCATACCTTGTACAGGGTAAGGAATCCAATATGTAATTTTGTCAAATGTCTATCTGTTTAAGAGGGGTTACCATCACCATTATTTATTTAACAATCACTTTGCAATCTGCGACCTGTGTAATAGGAATATAGCATTATCATTTTGGAATCATATTCAGCCATTGTCGCAGTGTTCTATGGTCTACGTGTATATTAGGCCCACAATCATAGTAACAGGGTTCCAAAATATTAATTAATAACCAAAACGTGAAAACTGCGCTCTTAAAGAGACAATGGCCAATAATTGTTAGTAAATTAAGTGTTTTGACATAAGCATATATGATAAAGCAGATTCTGTTTAACTAGTAAAAGGGTTGGATCGTGGTGTCTTAAAGTTTTCACCCCTGTGGAGGAAGCGTTAGGGTGAGTTACCTTGACGAATGCGTCTCCATCCCCCTTGCCCGCCTGCTGGGCGATGAGGGCAATTTGCCTCGCCTTCTCCGCCCGACGGCGCACATTGATCAGGCAGGAGAACAGGCACACCAGCAAGAGGAGGACCAGGAGGCCCAGTAAGGACAGGATTGCAACATACAGCGTGGGTAACTTATAGGCTAAAAGAGAGAGAGGGAAGAAGAGAGAAAGGATGGTCGAAAGGAAAGGAAAGACAAGGAGAGGTGGATGACAGAGGAGGCAAATGTGGAGAGTCCATCATCAAAACAATAGAGTGAAATATAGACGAAGAAGAAGAAGAAGAAGGGAAAGACCGTTAAAAGAGGTGATACATGGATCCATATGTTAAAGCCCTAGTCTCCTCCATTGACCCACGGTTTACCTTCCACCTCCAGGTAGATGTTGGTCACAGGGAACCCCAACAGGTCTGTCACTCTGAAGAGCCCCATGTCACTGACCCGGACCCTCTCCAGAATGCACACGGAGCCTTCTACAGTCAGCCTGCCGTCCAGTGATGGGTCCACCGGCACCACTAGCTCTCCTTGCTCCATTATGACCCGGTCCTTCCGGTCCCAATCTGGAGTGTACAGGATGTTGACTTTGGTATGGTCCACAAACAGGTTGATCTTCAAAGTACTGCCATATGATAGGTGGACGAAGTTCTGGTGCTCTTTGGAACAAAGGGGAAAGATCAAAAGGATCAAAGTTGTCAAACAATTCTGCTTGCTCTTACCTTGTCTTGTGTCTTTCAATCTTTGTTAACCATATTTTGCCCACATGCTAACCACAATTTCAAAACCCCACGTATGTCAGGCTCTGGCCATAGAGAAGCCTATTTGCTTCTCTATGTAGCTATGGTCCGAGTCTGACAGTGTCTTTCTTTTCTGTTTCTTTGTGGGTTTTGAGTGGATCTCTAATTAGAGGCAGCTGCTCCCGTTGTCTCTAATTAGGGATCCGATATAGGGTGAGTCTGTCCTTCACGTGGTGTGGGTTGTTATCGTACATGTCGAGGTATATGTCGCAGTCACGGGTGAAGTAAGTGTTCTTTTGTTACGTCCGTTCATTCCGTGTGGTTTTTGTGAATGGGACGTTAGAGTATAGTTTCAGTTTTGTATCCTGTAGTTCGCCGTTTATTTTCGATTTATACATATACAATAAATAAGAAAATGTCGAACTACTATCCCTGCGCTGCGTCTTGGTCTCTCCAACACCCACATCGTGACAGAACAACCCACCACTACCAGACCAAGCAGCGTAACTGGGGAGAGAGGGAGAGAGAGGAGGTGCCGCTGCGTTATGCGCGATGCGCGAAAAGGGGAAACGCCCGCCAACAACCCCAAAGGAATTTTGGGGGGGGGCTATGGGGGTGGTCTGGCCGAGAGGAGGAGGCGCCAGTACCACTCTCCAGGTGGAATGATGAAGAGGAAGAGGAACAGGGCTGGACGGCGTTGGAAGAGGAGGCGCGATACCGGGCTGGAATGTTCAGGAGGATCACAGAGTTGACTAGGCAGAATTGGAAGGAATGCGAGAGGACGGAGCTGAGGGGAAAGAGGCCCAAGAGGGGCATTCCCAATCCGGGTCATTCGGAGGCAACCTTCAAAGCCGAGTCTCCAGGAAGCCTCTCCAGTTCGGTACGGACCGCACCTACTCTCCGCACTCGCCCTGAAGTGTGTGTCACCAGTCCGGTGCCATCGGTGCCGGATCCACGCACCATGCTTCCAGGTCACCTCTCCAGTTTGGTACGTGCAGTGCCTACTCTCCACACTTGCCCGGAGGCGCGTGTCACTAGCCCGGTGCCTCCAGTGCCGGCTCCACGCATTCAACTTCCGGTGCGTCTTCCCAGTCCGGTACGCCCAGTGCCGGCTCCACGCACTCGACCTCCAGCGAAGGTCAGCAACCCTGCACCTCCAGCGAAGGTCAGCAACCCTGCACCTCCAGCGAAGGTCAGCAACCCTGCACCTCCAGCGAAGGTCAGCAACCCTGCACCTCCAGCGAAGGTCAGCAACCCTGCACCTCCAGCGAAGGTCAGCAACCCTGCACCTCCTGCGAAGGTCAGCAACCCTGCACCTCCTGCGAAGGTCAGCAACCCTGCACCTCCTGCGAAGGTCAGCAACCCTGCACCTCCTGCGAAGGTCAGCAACCCTGCACCTCCTGCGAAGGTCAGCAACCCTGCACCTCCTGCGAAGGTCAGCAACCCTGCACCTCCTGCGAAGGTCAGCAACCCTGCACCTCCTGCGAAGGTCAGCAACCCTGCACCTCCTGCGAAGGTCAGCAACCCTGCACCTCCTGCGAAGGTCAGCAACCCTGCACCTCCTGCGAAGGTCAGCAACCCTGCACCTCCTGCGAAGGTCAGCAACCCTGCACCTCCTGCGAAGGTCAGCAACCCTGCACCTCCTGCGAAGGTCAGCAACCCTGCACCTCCTGCGAAGGTCAGCAACCCTGCACCTCCTGCGAAGGTCAGCGCCTCTGCACCTCCTGCGAAGGTCAGCGCCTCTGCACCTCCTGCGAAGGTCAGCGCCTCTCAACCTCCTGCGAAGGTCAGCGCCTCTCAACCTCCTGCGAAGGTCAGCGCCTCTCAACCTCCAGCGAGGGTCAGCGCCTCTCAACCTCCAGCGAGGGTCAGCGCCTCTCAACCTCCTGCGAGGGTCAGCGCCTCTCAACCTCCTGCGAAGGTCAGCGCCTCTCAACCTCCTGCGAAGGTCAGCGCCTCTCAACCTCCAGCGAAGGTCAGCGCCTCTCAACCTCCAGCGAAGGTCAGCGCCTCTCAACCTCCAGCGAAGGTCAGCGCCTCTCAACCTCCAGCGAAGGTCAGCGCCTCTCAACCTCCAGCGAGGGTCAGCGCCTCTCAACCTCCAGCGAGGGTCAGCGCCTCTCAACCTCCTGCGAAGGTCAGCGCCTCTCAACCTCCAGCGAAGGTCAGCGCCTCTCAACCTCCAGCGAAGGTCAGCGCCTCTCAACCTCCAGCGAAGGTCAGCGCCTCTCAACCTCCAGCGAAGGTCAGTTCACTGGTGCCCATTCCGGGTCCAGCCACCTGCTCCGCCTCAGTGCCAGAGCAGTCCGCTCCACCAGGACCCATTCCGGGACCAGCCGTCTGCTCCGCCCCAGGGCCAGAGCAGTCCGCTCCACCGGTACCCAATCCGGGTCCAGCCGCCTGCTCCGCCTCAGTGCCGGAGCAGTCCGCTCCACCGGTGCCCAATCCGGGTCCAGCCGCCTGCTCCGCCTCAGTGCCGGAGCAGTCCGCTCCACCGGTGCCCAATCCGGGTCCAGCCGCCTGCTCCGCCTCAGTGCCGGAGCAGTCCGCTCCACCGGTACCCAGTCCGGGTCCAGCCGCCTGCTCCGCCTGCTCCGCCTCAGTGCCGGAGCAGTCCGCTCCACCGGTACACTGTCCGGGTCCAGCCGTCTGCTCCGCCTCAGTGCCGGAGCAGTCCGCTCCACCGGTGCCCAGTCCGGGCCCAGCCGCCTGCTCCGCCTCAGTGCCGGAGCAGTCCGCTCCACCGGTGCCCAGTCCGGGCCCGGCTGTTTTCCCAGCTCCATGGCCGGAGCCGTTTGCCCCACCGGTGCCCAGTCCGGGCCCGGTTTCTTGCCCAGCTCCATGGCCGGAGCCGTTTGTCCCACCGGGGCCCAGTCCGGGCCCGGTTGTTTTCCCCGCTCCATGGCCGGAGCCGTTTGCCCCACCGTGGCCCAGTCCGGGCCCGGTTGTTTTCCCCGCTCCATGGCCGGAGCCGTTTGCCCCACCGGTGCCCAGTCCGGGCCCGGCTGTTTTCCCCGCTCCATGGCCGGAGCAGTTTACCCCACCGGTGCCCAGTCCGGGCCCGGTTTATTGCCCAGCTCCATGGCTGGAGCCGTTTGTCCCACCGGTGCCCAGTCCGGGCCCGGTTGTTTTCCCCGCTCCATGGCCGGAGCCGTTTGCCCCACCGTGGCCCAGTCCGGGCCCGGGTGTTTTTCCCACTCCATGGCCGGAGCCGGTTGCCCCACCGGTGCCCAGTCCGGGCCCGGATGTTTTCCCCGCTCCATGGCCGGAGCCGTTTACCCCACCGGTGCCCAGTCCGGGCCCGGTTGTTTTCCCCGCTCCATGGCCGGAGCCGTTTGCCCCACCGGTGCCCAGTCCGGGTCCGGTTGTTTACCCCGCTCCATGGCCGGAGCCGTTTGCCCCACCGGTGCCCAGTCCGGGCCCGGTGATAAGAAAAGGGCATGGGGCAAAACTGTCAAACTCACCGGAGCCAGAACCGCCCCCGAGGGACTAGTCTTCCCTCCCATTAACCCCCCCTGTTTTGTGTTTTTGTTTGTTTTTGCCGTCCGGGAGTCCGCGCCTTGGGGGGGGGTACTGTCAGGCTCTGGCCATAGAGAAGCCTATTTGCTTCTCTATGTAGCTATGGTCCGAGTCTGACAGTGTCTTTCTTTTCTGTTTCTTTGTGGGTTTTGAGTGGATCTCTAATTAGAGGCAGCTGCTCCCGTTGTCTCTAATTAGGGATCCGATATAGGGTGAGTCTGTCCTTCACGTGGTGTGGGTTGTTATCGTACATGTCGAGGTATATGTCGCAGTCACGGGTGAAGTAAGTGTTCTTTTGTTACGTCCGTTCATTCCGTGTGGTTTTTGTGAATGGGACGTTAGAGTATAGTTTCAGTTTTGTATCCTGTAGTTCGCCGTTTATTTTCGATTTATACATATACAATAAATAAGAAAATGTCGAACTACTATCCCTGCGCTGCGTCTTGGTCTCTCCAACACCCACATCGTGACAACGTATTATCTCCCTTCCATCTCTGACATTGACCACTCCCTCTCGGACTTTGGTCTTCCTCATCTCACCTTTCACGTTCAGGCATGACCTCCTCCTGACTTTCCCGTCACGGTCCAGTACGGTGAAGCTTCCCTCGTCTGTCCCTTGCACCATGCTTAGAGTCACCCTTTTCTCTGACACACTCAGACGACCCTTGTACTTTTCCGTGGGGATGGAAGTCTGGTTGAGCAGCACCACCGCCGGTGGCTCCGTGGTCTGATTGGCTAGGGCTTGACTGGGCCTAAACTCCAGGGTGATAGGGCCCAAGATGTCGCTGAGTGGGATGTGGTATGTCTCACCGTATTTGACCACCTGCTCTAGCGCGCAATCTGCCAGGGAGCACACAACATTACAGTACTGTCACTCTGGGCTCAGGGGGAGTAATGCTTTCCTATACAGTTGCACTTGCATCAGAACAGTCATCGTAATCGATTGCAGACCAAATGCAACTACGTCAACAATGCAAGAAAGTCTCATTTACATCGGTGTCTGCCTCTAAGGGTTACATTGTTTGCGCAGAGTTAGGATACAATCTTAGATAGTGAATGTACTGGATAAACAGCGATATGAAGAAGTATACAAGCAAGTCGATTGCAATGTTAGAAGAAAATATTATTTAACTGTACAGTAATTAGAAGAACAGTACCCCTGACGAGGAGGATGATGTGTTTGACATCGGCAGGCGCCTCAGTGTTCTTGATCATGTACATGCCCTCGTCCTCCTCCCCCACATCCTCCAGGATGAGGTGCTTGAGGGAGTTAAGCTGGGCCCGGTGGCTCACCACCCGCCCATCCCTCATCAGGACCACCTCCGCGGTGGGGTTGGTGGCGGGCTTGAAGAGAACCTCGGTGTTGTCTAGGGATGGGAGAGGGATGTGCACATCCTCGCCAAAAAAAGCAACCTTGTGTTCTTCTTTGACTGAAGACAGAGAATGTAAAAAAGGTAGAGATTGATAAGGGTACTCTCTCCGAGTATAAGGAATAATATGCCAGAATCATACTGATGGTGTTCATACTCAACCTTCAGGTTTTAAGAGTCACAGACAAAAAAAATACATACATTACTTTACCTTTCAGGGATGCAGTCAGAACTGTAGAGTAAAAGAGAGGTTTATTTTAGCATTACTTTATTTTCTTTGTCAATGTTTACAAAGATCCTTCAAGAAGTTAGAAAATCTTTGTTCTGCTGGAAGAGAAACCTCAGAACTTGGCAAATATCACAAAGCGTTTGCAATGTAAATGCCCTACATTCTCACTGCCAAAAATAGAACTGCTGTCAACAATATCAAACCCTCCATAAATTAGTGAGGGAAAAAGTAAAAAAGTAACAGATCATAAATGCTACCCATTTTGTGCTCGTGTGAATAAAATCTGATATAATCATTTGACTGTCAAACACTGCTTTATGCTCTTTCAACCTCTAAACCTAAATCCCTGGTGATAATTCTCCAATATGCTCACCAGTGCAGAACATGGCTCCAAACACGGCAACAGCAATTCTTTTCATCTTGATTGAATCTCTGAAAGCACCAAATAAATGTTTTTACAGCAGGATATTGCATATCTAAATATGGATTAAATTATTGTACATGCATGCACAGTATACAAAAACCTTATCAATATCTATCTATCTATCTATCTATCTATCTATCTAATTCTGGACATGCAGAGCGCATATTCAATAATCTACTCCCAGTAAATTCGACTGTAACTGGAGGAAAAAAGCCATTTAAGACAAGGTGTCTGCAATGGTATTGGCATAATTTCCTGAGGTTATGAGGAGTGGCTTGTAGTTCCCCAGGGCATTAGTCAGCTCTTTTGAATGATGATAAGGCTGACCACCGTTAGACTAGAGTGGACATGAGCCCAGGCTTAGACCACCATTCTGCCTACAGTGACAGGAGATGGGGAGGAGGGAAGGGGAAGGAGTTTAGTGGCTGCAAGGATCCTGTTGTACAACCATGAAAGAACACAGAGTACTGTTTAATTAACACTGGCTCTTTCAGGTAGGTAGGTAGGTAGGTAGGTAGGTAGGTAGGTGTTTGGGTGGGTGGGTTGATTGATTGATTGATTGATTGATTGATTGATTGATTGATAGGTACTTTATTGTGATATTGACTGTACGTTTGTTTATTCTCATGTGTAACTGTGTTGTTTTTTGTCGCACAGCTTTGCTTTGTCTTGGCCAGGTCGCAGTTGTAAATGAGAACTTGTTCTCAACTGGCCTACCTGGTTAAATAAAGGTAAAATAAATATAAATGAGGGTAATAATAGTTTACTTAATATACAGTCTGGTTAAATGTACAGGTAAATTAATATTTGCATGGTTAACTATACTATACAGGTCGATGGCAGAGAAAGATACTTAAATAGCTAAATGTGTGTGATATAATTTAGGGTAATAATAATAATTCCCTTAAAATACAGTCCTTAGCACAAGGTTTAATTACAGATAAATGCACGTATTGCACATTCAATATACTAAATGCAATGAAAAAAGATACTACTGACAGGATACTAATATGCATTCCTGAGTGAATGACTAGGTAAGTTCAGTCCAATAATTACTTACAATATTGCACATGATATGATATAACAACTGTACAATTGGTTTCCAATGTGTTGTATTTAGTATCAGAGTTGAATAATAGTGCCAAACAATATGACATGCAAATTCAGTTTGAATGGTCTGATCACACAAAAACAACTCACATCACCATCACCACATAACAACTGTCATGTTCAAGTTTAGTTTGTTTATGCTGCATGTAATGAAAACCTCTCCAGTTCATGTCAACCTATAATTTAAAAAAAAATACAAAAAGCTTCTCATATAGGCCTAGAAGAAGGATGCTTATCTACGTTCGAGTTAAGCTTGCGTTCAGCCTGTCGCATGCTGTCAGGCTCTGGCCATAGAGAAGCTTTGCTTCTCTATATTTCTATGGTCAGAGTCTGGCAGATCTATCATTTCTATTTCTGTCTGGTGTTGTGTGTGTGGGATCCCTAATTAGAGGCAGCTGCTATGCATTACCTCTAATTAGGGATCTTACTTATATGTCTGTGTTCCACTCCGTTGGCGTGGTTCATTGTTGTATATTGTCTCGTGTCGTGTTACGTGTGTCTTTATATATATATCATTTGTTATCTTGTATAGTTCGTCAGTTAATTGAATAAAGATGTCGAACTATCGTTACGCTGCGCCTTGGTCTCTCTACACACCCGAACGTGACAGAATGAACCACCACCCGACCAAGCAGCGAAAATCTGGGAAAAAGGAGAAGAATGGAAGACAGCGGCGTAATCGTGGAAACGGAGCCCGTAGTCAACCCCAGGAAAATTTCGGGGGGGGGCTATGGGGGTGGTCTGGTAACGGAGAGGACGCACCAGTACCACTTTCCATGTGGGATGCACTGTGCCCGACATATAAATGGGGGGCGCAAAGTGAAGAAGAGGAGGATTATTTGGAGAGCCATTTTGGAGACGTTTTGGAGGAGATGTGGGAGATTGCGGAAGAGGTTGAACGGGAAATGTCGGAGTGGAATAATCCGTGCCCAGTCGCCTACTCCACTCCCGTGAAAGAGCAGTCCGCTTTACCGGTACCCAGTCGGGGTCCGGCCGTCTGCTCTACTCCAGTGCCAGAGCAGTCCGCTCCACCGGTGCCCAGTCTGGGTCCGGCCGTCTGCTACACTCCAGTGAGCCTCTCCAGTCCGGTACGTCATGTGCCTGCTCCTCGCACTCGCCCTGAGGTGCGTGTCACCAGTCCGGCGCCATCAGTGCCGACTCCACGCACCAGGCCTCCAGTGCGCCTCTCCAGTTCGGTACGTCATGTGCCTGCTCCCCGCACTAGCCCTGAGGTGCGTGTTATTAGTCCTGTGCCACATGTGCCGACTCCACGCACCAGGCTACCAGTGCGCGTTCCCAGTCAGGTACGTCCTGTGCCTGCTCCCCGCACTCGCCCTGAAGTGCGTGTTACTAGTCATGTGCCACCAGTGCCGACTTCACGCACCAGGCTTCCAGTGCGCCTCCCCAGTCCGGTACGTCCCGTGCCGACTCCCCGCACTCGACCTCCAGTGCGTGTGCATAGCCAGGTTCCTCCAGTTCCGGCTTCACGCACCAGGCCTCCAGTGCGCCTCCCCAGTCCGGTACGTCCCGTGCCGACTCCCCGCACTCGACCTCCAGTGCGTGTGCCCAGCCAGGTACCTCCAGTGCCAGCTCCACGCACCAGGCCTCCAGTGCGCCTCCCCAGTCCGGTACGTCCCGTGCCGACTCCCCGCACTCGACCTCCAGTGCGTGTGCCCAGCCAGGTACCTCCAGTGCCAGCTCCACGCACCAGGCCTCCAGTGCGCCTCTCCAGTCTGGTACGTCCCGTGCCGACTCCCCGCACTCGACCTCCAGTGTGTGTGCCCAGCCAGGTTCCTCCAGTACCGGCTCCACGCACCAAGCCTCCAGTGCGCCTCTCCAGTCTGGTACGTCCCGTGCCGACTCCCCGCACTCGACCTCCAGTGCGTGTGCCCAGCCAGGTACCTCCAGTGCCGGCTACACGCACCAGACCGTCGGTGCGCCTCATCATCCCGGAGCCTCCCGTGATGGTCGACAGCCCGGAGCCTCCCGTGATGGTCGACAGTCCGGAGCCTCCCGTGATGGTCGACAACCCGGAGCCTCCCGTGATGGTCGACAGCCCGGAGCCTCCCGTGACGGTCGACAGCCCGGAGCCTCCCGTGACGGTCGACAGCCCGGAGCCTCCCGTGATGATCGACAGCCCGGAGCCTCCCGTGACGCTCGACAGCCCGGAGCCTCCCGTGACGCTCGACAGCCCGGAGCCTCCCGTGACGCTCGACAGTCCGGAGCCTCCCGTGACGCTCGACAGTCCGGAGCCTCCCGTGACGCTCGACAGCCCGGAGTCTCCCGTGATAATTATATGGCCGGAGTCGCCTGCCACACCGGTGCTCAGTCCTGGCCCGGTTATTTGCCCCGCTCCATGGCCTGAACTTGTTCCCCCACCATTGTTATTTAAAGGACCGGTGGGTTGCCCCTTTACTTGGCCGGAGTCGCCTGCCACACCGGTGCTCAGTCCTGGCCCGGTTAATTGCCCCGCTCCATGGCCTGAACCTTTTCCCCCACCATTGTTGTTTCCAGGACCGGTGGGTTGCCCATTTACATGGCCGGAGTCGCCTGCCACACCGGTGCCCAGTTCTGGCCCGGTTATTTGCCCCGCTCCATGGCCTGAGCCTTTTGCCCCACCATGGTCATTTCCAGGACCGGTGGGTTGCCCCTTGAAATGGCCTGAATCGCCTGCCACACCGGGCCCAATAGAAATGAGGAGGAAGACATCCACTTCGCCGGGGCCGGAACCGCCACCGGCGATGGTTTATGTTTGATGTTTTTCCCTCCCTGACCCTTCCCTCATGTTTTTGTGTTTATTTTTCTTGCGGCCGGGAGTCCGCGCCTTTGGGGGGGGGTACTGTCAGGCTCTGGCCATAGAGAAGCTTTGCTTCTCTATATTTCTATGGTCAGAGTCTGGCAGATCTATCATTTCTATTTCTGTCTGGTGTTGTGTGTGTGGGATCCCTAATTAGAGGCAGCTGCTATGCATTACCTCTAATTAGGGATCTTACTTATATGTCTGTGTTCCACTCCGTTGGCGTGGTTCATTGTTGTATATTGTCTCGTGTCGTGTTACGTGTGTCTTTATATATATCATTTGTTATCTTGTATAGTTCGTCAGTTAATTGAATAAAGATGTCGAACTATCGTTACGCTGCGCCTTGGTCTCTCTACACACCCGAACGTGACACATGCAATTACAATTTACATCAATCAGAACTCTGAAAGGGTCCGGAGTCTATTTGACGCACGCAACATCCCAAATGCGGAGCTAAAGGTGTTCACTCCAATTTCTCTCACATATCTCATCAGTTTGACATCCCGGTGTCGCTCTTCCTCCTCTACACACACACACACAATATCGCGCGCAGATTCCTCTTTCTTGTTTTATCTCTCAGTTAAACAGTGTGCAGTCTACAGCGGTGCGACAAGGGTGTGTCACGCTCCGCCGCATGGGCTGTCCCAACAAGATAAAATACAGCTGTGGTTATGACGAGGACTATACTGCTCTTAGGAATTTGGAAGATATAGAGGAGACTCCTCCTCACCCCCCCCCCCCCCCCCCCCCTTTGCACAAGAGCAAGTGCCATTGAAAAAACGGTATTCTCTCTTCAGTACAGTGAGTATGTTACCATACCAAACACTTATTTAGCGACTATGCTAAATGTGCCATCTGTCGTTTCCATTAATTACGTAGCCTAACGAGTGGGTGTCCTGGCAGGGTGTCTACACATTAACGCATTGGGCAGGACATCAAACAAATAAGGAAGAATCACCAATTTCACATCCAACTACCATTTGTTCATCAATTACATAAACGATTGAGGGGGTGCCGTCCTCATATTGTTCGTTCTGGTTTTCATTGTAAGGATATAGGCTACAATCTGAAGATGCAGAGGCCGTTCAACCTTTCGAAATAGCATAAGTAGCCTATGAAATTCTGCCTGGTGCCCAACAATAGTCATTGTCCCCGTTTCAATTTCCTATTATTAGCCTTTATTTGTGGGAAGTGCTATACTCTACATGTAAAATAATCATGATTTATGTCTTATAGGTGAAAATAAAGGTAATTACTGTCATCCTACCCGATTATGCTGTTATTACCGATAACACGCCCTAAATCACACATATTAGATATAGCTGTTAGGCATGCATAAAAAAACAACCAAATAACCAGCCATCAAACGAAACAACTGCAAAATTTAACCCATAAATTTCCCGGTGAAATAGTAAAAACAGAACTGCTGGTAAATACCTCTCAGACAGGCTTGGATCCGAAAACAGCAGAGGGGACAGACGGCGTACAGGAAGTAGGGTTTTTTCTTTTTTTTTCTTATTATTAATAACTTCCCCCTCTCCCTCACCCCAACCCGTCAAAGAAAGGGACTTCAATGGTGTTATCTGGAGAGTTTCGGTAGCTGTCGGCTTGTGGTTTATTAATGATCGGTGGAGCTCGTGCAATTTCGTTAGAATCCGGAGGTTCGGCTCTGGAACGCTACCACTCTTATTCATGTGGGATTATGACTACTCGTTTCTGATTGGCTTGAAGGGCATTCTAGAGCGTGCATTATTTCCCTATAATGCACAGCAGGCCTATATTTACAAGGTAGAATTCAATGGCTACAATATCACGCTTATAGGTGGGTTAGTTACATTGGTGGCTGTTGAATTAAACAAATTCAAAATGGTCCTACATTTTACTATTTTTTCCCCTCCTCTGAGTTCTTACCCCACTGGTGGTGAACTGTTTGTACTAACATCAGAAGAGCCCGATTCCAAACCTGTTGTTTACGAGCATGGGATGACAAATACAATTTGATTTGTCACTGTTTATGTCCTTTTGGGCCCCATCATCACAGACCCAGGCGGAGGAATCTACATATTCTAATCTACTGTGTTAGACAAGGTAGCAATATTTTTGGAAGATCATTTGGGTATATCTGCTGTTTTCAAGTGTTTATTCATATTCATACTCATTTTACAAAGGATATTTTTTTGCCTTTGCCCAACAGTTTATTGATTTAATATTTGTTTCTATCTAACTGATTTTCAAAATGTTCAATGCAATGGTGTTACAGTACATTTTTGCAATAGTTTTATTGTGAATGAATTATTGCTTCATTGTTATTATTTTACTTCCAATAAAAACACCAGAGTGGTTTTCAAAAAATGAATTTTTATTTCTACCCAGAGGCACCTTGCTTTTCACTTTCTCAGAGATACATTTTTTGAATAATCAGAATAGAAAAAGAAGCATAAAAAAAAACACATACAAGAGAGTTGCCGTTTCAGCCCTTCATAGTGCAGTACAGATGTCAACAATACCTGACACTATAGCTGGGTTTGGACATATAGATGACCTGGCTTGGACCTAAAATAACAACGGCATCTATTTGAATAGTGGTTCAAAATGTAAACATTTACTAAAATGTTCTGTTCACACACATTTGCAGAGGTTCCTTCAGATAATCTTGTTTAAAAACCTTGCTATGGTCAAATGGATTTAAATCCCTGGACCTCTCCCCATTATGTTCCAGTTCCACTATCATTGAGATTGATAATACTGTTAGAACCCAACACATGTTCACTGGTCATTGCCACAATATTGTTGTTCATTATAAAGCTCCATTGGCACTATCAAACTAAATCCATTAATTAATTTAATCCCACTTTTGTCTGTGTCATCCTGTATTAGCAGACGTTGGTTGGCGTCCGGGTGAGGGTGGCTCCAGGTGGCACAGACACCTTCATTAAAGTCAGGCCAGAATAAAGCCCCCGTTCAGAAGTGAATTAGTCTGAGCCCAGATCTGTTTGACAACAGCGTGGCAATGACCATAGAAGTTGGTGGCAAGACGGCACAAACAGATCTGGGACCAGGGTATAAATTAATAACCGTAGTCTCAAAACCAGAACTCCATCTGTGGGGTGAGAGGTCCTGTAGTGCTTACGTGATCACGTTCACATTTATTTGTGACATGATTCAATGCAAAATGGCAACAACAAAAATAACACTGAAAATAACAGGAATCTTTTCATAGGGCACCAGCTTCTTCTTTAACTTTCTTTCAACAATTTTGTTTCTTAACTTACTTGTTTATTAATGGTGTCACATAAATGGAATGCAGACTGTGTCCGGTTTTATTTGTTCATAATGCTGCTTGTAACTCCTCTCCTCCACCCTTACTTACATTCATTCTCCCTTGTCCAGTCACATTCTTCATTGATTCTGTTCTCGTCGAGACATTTCAGCCATTTTCTGATTTTATCCTCCATTTCTGGGTGTGCAATTGGACTCCTCCTCTTCTTAGCTACGTTCTATAGTATTTCTCCGGTTTTCTTTTGGCACTTTTCTTGTTTTCCTCTTTTTGTTGGACTTTTCTTCATTCTTCCACCTCACTTGTGTTGCTTCACTCCGTCTTTAAGCATCTTCCTCAGCCTCCTCCTCAAACTCAGCCTCCTCCTCCGCGGTGGCATCCTGGTACTGCTGGTACTCAGACACCAGGTCGTTCATGTTGCTCTCTGCCTCAGTGAACTCCATCTCGTCCATGCCTTCTCCGGTGTACCAATGGAGGAAGGCCTTGCGGCGGAACATGGCGGTGAACTGCTCAGAGATGCGCTTGAACAGCTCCTGGATGGCCGTGCTGTTGCCGATGAAGGTGACGGCCATTTTGAGGCCTCTTGGAGGAATGTCGCAGACGGCGGTCTTGACGTTGTTGGGGATCCATTCAACGAAGTAGCTGCTGTTCTTGTTCTGGACATTGAGCATCTGCTCGTCCACCTCCTTCATGGACATGCGGCCACGGAAGACTGCGGCGACAGTGAGGTAGCGACCGTGGCGCGGGTCACATGCGGCCATCATGTTCTTGGCATCGAACACTTGTTGGGTGAGCTCCGGCACGGTGAGCGCACGGTACTGCTGGCTCCCCCTGCTGGTGAGGGGGGCGAAGCCGGGGATGAAGAAGTGGAGGCGGGGGAAGGGCACCATGTTGACAGCCAGTTTACGGAGGTCGGCGTTGAGCTGGCCGGGGAAACGCAGGCAGGTGGTGACCCCGCTCATGGTGGCCGACACCAGGTGGTTGAGGTCTCCGTAAGTCGGCGTGGTGAGTTTGAGGGTACGGAAGCAGATGTCGTAGAGAGCCTCGTTGTCAATGCAGAAGGTCTCGTCTGTGTTCTCCACAAGTTGGTGAACCGAGAGGGTGGCGTTGTAAGGCTCCACCACAGTGTCTGACACTTTAGGGGAGGGCACCACGCTGAAGGTGTTCATGATGCGGTCGGGGTACTCTTCACGGATCTTGCTGATGAGAAGGGTGCCCATGCCCGAACCAGTTCCCCCACCCAGGGAGTGGGTGAGCTGGAAGCCCTGGAGGCAGTCGCAGCTCTCAGCCTCTTTCCTCACCACATCCAGGACTGAGTCCACCAGCTCTGCTCCCTCAGTGTAGTGGCCCTTTGCCCAGTTGTTTCCTGCGCCGCTCTGACCTGGAAACATAAGAGAAAAGGAGGGACGAGAACAGGGGAAGAGAGGATGACCATAAGAACCCCTCAAACCCTATTTTACTTCAAAACGACGGGGCTGTTTCATGATATGTCTTTTGATCCCTCCGTTTCATTTTCCTACGTGCTAACTAATAGTGATATGTCCCTTAAATGTCCAAGCAGTGCTAAACTCAAACCCCTCTCATTCCTTACCAAACACAAAGTTGTCTGGTCTGAAGATCTGTCCGAAGGGTCCGGATCTGACAGAATCCATGGTGCCGGGCTCCAGGTCCACTAGGACTGCTCTGGGTACATACTTGCCACCTCCATGAGAGACAAAGATAGAGAGACATACACCAGCTCAATACCGCAGGGAACAATGGGTTAAATGATGTCAAGGGGAGTGGAGCTCCTATATGACAAAATATACACCTAGTCCACAAATTGAGTGATCCTATTCAGTATCCCCTTCCACATTAAGATTTTTACCCATTACATTACGTTAAGGATTATGCATGTATGTTTGCATATATGTACATGTATGTGTAAGCACCAAAGATATTCTTCAGTTGAAAGGTTATTTGTAACTGTAGAGGGTGTATATGTGCTACCTGAAGCCTCGTTGTAGTAGACACTGATCCTGTCCAGCTGCAGGTCGCTGTCTCCATGGTAGGTGCCTGTGGGGTCAATGCCATGTTCATCGCTGATCACCTCCCAGAACTAAAGAGGTCAGATCGATAAAAGTCAACAGAGAGGCTTGAATTGACACAGGCCAGCACTGTTAAAGTGCAGGTTGCACTGAGTGGCTGAACTACAAACAGAATGTAATAGCCCATTCCCTTGTGGTGTGGTGTGAGGTCAAGTGGTTGGGAAGCTGAGCTATTGGTGTATATTTGGCTGGTTGTTACTATATTATAACATTAGAAATGTAATGAAAAACATGACTATTGCTGTAAAGATGAACTTGACCATCTACCATATAAGGTATTCTCTACAACACATCACTTACAAAATATAATGTTAAGTTGAGCCATATTCCATATAGTTAAATAAAGGTGAAATAAAATAGATATTCAATACATGACATCATTCCAAAACTATTTAAAATGTCTCCCAGTGGCGTTGTCTATCCTGGCACAGATGTGTGCTCTTGACCTCCCAGCTACCACATGGGTGAAAAATTGCTGTTGAATTCCCTCAGGGAGTGTAGAAAGCAGACGATGGCATTGGCTCAGAAACAACCCTCAGTTCCATCCCTCCTGAAGCAAATCCAAGAGATAATTACCTTCACAGTCACAAGACATTGAGCAGTACGTTCAAAATCGCATTTGCAAGCCTGGGCTTGCAGTCACACTGCAAAGCCATGGTGATCCGGCAGGTAGCCTAGCGGTTAAGAGCATTTGGGCCAATAACCAGAAGGTCATTGATTCGAATCCCCAAGCGGACTAGGTGAAAAATCTGTCGATGTGCCCTTGAGCAAGCCACTTAACCCTAATTGCTCATGTAAGTCGCTATGGATAAGAGTGTTTGCTAAATGACGTACATGTATGTGGTATTTCGAAGTGGATGTGAGTATGTGTGTGTCCAAGCATGTATGGTTGTGTCACTACCACTGGTGTCACTTTTCTGACCTGGGAGGCTGCAACAATAACAAGGGATTGGAGGAATATGGATACACATCTAGCCTTGGAGGAAGCCAAGATCAAGAGATGGCGTAAAGAACTGCTTAAAACAACTATACTTATATTAGAATAAGACCGTCCATGAAGATTCATAATAAATGGCTAAACAAGAGAGAGAGAGAGAGAAGCAATATTCTGTATGCTACCACATAAGCAGGCAAAGTATAACCATCCCAGAGGAATTAGACTACTGGGACAGATTGATGGGGTGAGACGTTAAGGCGAAACTTCATTAGATAGATAGAAGTGGCACAGACTGTCACACAAACTCAACAGACCCTAATCTGAAATAGAGAGAGAGCGAGAGAGAGAGAAAGAACCTTGTGTTATATCATACACCTCTTGATATTTCACTCCACTTTGCCATCCATTCTTTAACCCCACTCATACCAAGAAAGACTTGTGAAATGGCCAAATCTTGTTAACTGTGCTAAATTCTAATTTAACACATCAACAAGTTAGGGCTACCAAATAAGGCTAGTGACACACTCCATTTCCATTCACCACAAAGGGTAGGACTGAATAGACGTATGTAGCTATCCGGTATAGACATCATATTTAAATAGAGTAACTGAGGCCTTGTGGATATTAAATTATGTTGATTACATTTCACTGGCCCACTGGATTCTCCATGGCGGTGTTCCCAAATGGTGTTGTGTAAAATAACTAAGTTGTGGATAGAAACATACAGGCTACACTAAAGTGTCAACTCGGCTCTTTATCAAAGCGTTAGTCATTTAAATGACGTCATCTGCTCTGATAGTCTAACACTTGTTCATATCCCTCCCCCTCGCCCAGAAGCCCCCGTCACAGTTGGCATTCGTTCCTCTCCTCTGCCTGCTTCAGCAACTTTCCCCTTTTTTTCTTAAAGGACGTTTATTCAGCTCCAACAAGACCACAGCTGAAGTGTCCCCACTATTCTACCTAAATCTAGAGTGTATTCTACCTAGGCTATCTAGAGTGTAAATGTGTAATGCAAGGGAATACTGAGACTAGATTATAGTACATCTTGATTTGGCAAACCACAAACAAAAAATGGTCACGAAAAGTATATATTTGCGCATCAACATCTGTAAACCGCGGGGGGTGAACTATATGTAACTATAGTTTTTTCCACGGTGCCATAACTGTAGGACTAAGTGTTTTTTTCTTCTTTTTTTTCTCATTTGTGTTTTAAAGTCTTCATTTTAGACATCTGTTTTTCGTAGTCTATTGAAGAGAAGGCTATTCCAGACACAAAACAATGAGCGTGGCAGAGAGAGAGGCCAGACAGGGGGAAACAGCCACACGCCCAGCGAAATCATGTCTCCATAGACTTAATAATAAAATAACTGTCCGCGTTTTTCCAGTTGCGCTTTCTTCTACGACTAGTTCACATTGGCAAATGATACATTCATATCCCATAAAGAACAAAAACGAAGTAGAAGCTTTACAACATTACTGAAAAGTGGACAACAAAAGGGATATTCTTTCCGGTACTCTTCATCCATTGTGAGAACTTTAAATGGCCATCTCATGATAGAAAAAGAGACCATAACGGAAAATTCTGCATTGAATGTTTATCATTTAGCTTAAGTGGAACATTTCAACTTAAAATACACATAGCCTAGAATACAACTTTTTGTCTCGAGAAGCAACAAATGGTAAAATGTATTATTGATTAATTCCCAAATGTAAGCCTTTCAGTTTTCAAGATTCTTACCTTGGCACCAATCTGGTTACCGCACTGACCAGCCTGAATGTGCACGATTTCCCTCATCCTGAATGGTTGTTATAATAGAAAATACAAGAGAATAAGGGGAGTGCTGTTATGCCCAGACCTTTGAGCAAGGCGGGACAAAGAATTTATAAGTCTGCACGGTGGCTAAACTGAGGCTTCGGAAACCCAATCTTCATTGGCTGAGGAAAGAAAGTATAAGGGGTTTCTCTGCCGTAATGATAGGGGCCGGAAGTAGAGAGGGAGTGCCGCATCCCGTCCTGTCATAACTGTCCTGTTGGAACAGGCCATGGAATCAGCGCACTTGCTATCAAAGATTTTCTCGTGTGACTTGCCTGCCATGCATCCTGTAAGACTCACATGAAGCAACACATTCAAGTACAACCTGTGACATTGGTGCCGTGACCCAGATCACAGCAGATTGGCCTCAGTTGAAAGAAGTTTGGTTTCCTTCCGAATGAGAGGCTATAGGTAGACAATTAGAGGGCGCACACACACACACACACACATCCTCTCTCTCTCACACCGCTTTTCAAATATGCATGATGCCTCCACATCCATCTATTGAGGCACTGACACAACAAAGAAAAATGGCAGCTAAATTGCATAAAGTCAATAACTGTGTTGATATAGCTAAGTAATTCGATGTTGTATCCCTAAATGCTAAATATACAGTTGTTATATCATATCACGTGCAATAGTGTAAGTAATTCTTGGACTGAACTTAAGTAGTCATTCACTCAGGACTGTATTATTAGTATCCTGTCAGTAATATCTTTTTTCATTGCATATTGTATATTGAATGTGCAATACGTGCATTTATCTGTAATTAAACCCTGTGCTAAGGACTGTATTTTAAGGGAATTATTATTATTACCCTAAATTATATCACACACATTTAGCTATTTAAGTATCTCTTCCTGTCATTTACCTGTACAGTTAATGTAACCATGCAAATGTTAATTTACCTGTACATTTAACCAGACTGTATATTAAGTAAACTATTATTACCTTCATTTATATTTATTTTATTTTATTTTATTTCACCTTTATTTAACCAGGTAGGTCAGTTGAGAACAAGTTCTCATTTACAACTGCGACCTGGCCAACACAAAGCAAAGCAGTGCGACAAAAAACAACACAGTTAAACATGCTTGACAATGAAATTTCCCCCCCGGGGGATCAATAAAGTACCTATCTATCTATCTATCTATCTATCTATCTATCTATCTATCTATCTATCTATCTATCTATCTAAACAAACGTACAGTCAATAACACAATAGAGAATCTATATACAGAGTATGCAAATGTAGTGCAAAATGCAGTAAGGTTAGGAAGGTAGGACAATAAATAGGCCAAATTAACACTGGAGTGATAGATGTGCAAATGATGATGTGCAAATAGAGATACTGGAGTGCAAAATGAGCTAAAATAATACATATGGGAATGAGGTAGTAGGGTGGGCTATTTACAGAAGGGCTATATACAGGTGCAGTGATCGATAAGCAGCTCTGACAGCTGATGCTTAAAGTTGGTGAGGGAGATAGGAACCTCTAGCTTCAAGGATTTTTGCAGTTCATTCCAGTCATTGGCAGCAGAGAACTGGAAGGAATGGCGGCCAAAGGAGGTGTTGGCTTTGGGGGTGGGGGTCATACGCACTTTTAGCTATTTAAGTATCTTTGTCTGCCATCAACCTGTATAGTTAACCATGAAAATATAAACTTGCAATAATTGTATCATTTTTTCACCTAACACTCTATAACATTGTATGGTGTACATATTCAGTCATTCACTCATACTATGCAATGTCTTTTTATAGCTTTTTGCGCTCCAGACTTGTATTTGTATACTTTTTCATACTGCCGCAGTATGTATCATGTATCGTGTATCTGTCTTTTGTGTATTTCGTTCTGGCATTTTGCACTTGACAAAGAAATTCCCCCTCGGGGATAAATAAAGTACCTTTCCATCTCAAGTATTTCACACTGATCATTGAATGAAATCCAATTCATCACTACACCACCAGATGGAGACAGTACATTTTGCAATGGGCGTGAGACGATGATTAGACGCTTTTGACGTGAAGAGCTATAACGGGACAGAAGCTTCATCATACATTGGACAGACGATAGCAACAATAACACGGCTGTATTTTGAGAGCAAAACAAATATTGTTGCAACGCATCTATCTATACATTTGCATTCTGCATTAGTTCATTCTGTCAAATTGGTAAGTGAACGGACATATTTTGCCTAATCTTTCGACTGATTTGATGCATCTTGGATTGTAACATATATAAACATCTGTGGGGTCTGGCAAAAATGAATGGAATGGAATTGGATACATTTGTATCATTGCTAAAGAGTTGCTACGGCCCTGCATGTTTTATTTATATCCTATTTGCACGTTTGTTGTTACATGTGTTGATACAGTACATGAGCGTGTCTTTGTGCTTTACCAGCAAAACGTACTGGGTGGGTTCGTGATTCAGTTGGTGCGCAACATTTACGCAGATTCAATTAGCTGCCAGGGATTTAATTTTTACCTTTATTTTACTAGGCAAGTCAGTTAAGAACAAATTCTTATTTTCAATGACGGCCTAGGAACAGTGGGTTAACTGCCTTGTTCAGGGGCAGAACGACAGATTTGTACCTTGTCAGCTCGGGGATTCGATCCAGCAACCTTTCGGTTACGGGCCCAACACTCTAACCACTGGGCTACCTGCCGCGAGAGCTTTTCTCAATAGAAATATGTTAAACATGTAGTCACATTTTGTTACTTATGGCAACTATATCAAATTATTATTAAGCCTACTGTATAGATTTCAGTCAATGCTGTCAAGCATGACTGATGAATTACAAATGCTTGAGCAATAGGCCAATGTAAGTGTCAGGATGGTGTTTAAAGATGGACCAAGGCGCAGGCTATAATAATCAGTAGAATTTATTTAACCAGAAAACCAGAAAACGGAGCAGACAACCAAGGTGACATGTGTTAGGCACACAAGCAAAATAACACGTCACGAACATGACGTGAGTGTGCGCTCACATGGAACAAAGCGCTCTACAATGAACCACAATGCCTGTGTGAAATCATGCAAACTAAATAGGGTCCCCAATTAGAGACAACTCATAGCAGCTGCCTCAAATTGGGGACCAACACAAAACCACCATAGAGTTTACTAGAACTATGCAAATCCTAAACCTATCAGAACGTAGAACCATCTCTGACAGTAAGGCTCTCAAGTAACCCACTGTCAGGTCCATTGCCCAGCCTTGGAGCTTGGTATATGAAATCGTTTAATTAAATTGTGTGTGTTGTTTTTTGTCTTTACAGCATCTGAGGAAGAAAAACATGTTCTACACGTGTGGTCCAAATGAGGCTATGGTGGTGTCAGGTCCATTCTCTAATCCAGTGTTTCCCAACCCTGGTCCTTAAGTACCCCCAACAGCACACAATTTTGTTGTAGACCTTGACAAACACCTAATTCAACTCATTGAGGGCTTGATGATTAGTTGACAAGTTGAATCAGGGGTGCTTGTCCAGGGTTACAATAAAAATGTGTACTGCTGGGGATACTCAAGGACCAGGGTTGGGAAACACTGTAAACATGTTACATTAAATAACTGTAGGATAGAAATTATACTCTCATGCATATCTCACTACCCTCCCTCCCTCTCTCTCTGTTTCTCAGGGTTCCTCCGTTCTCCTCCAGTAATGATTGCTGGAGGCAGAGTGTTTGTGCTTCCTTGTGTTCAGCAGATCCAGAGGTAAAGTCTCTTTTCCTGTTCGTGTCTGCAAACTCGTATGGTAATAATCTAGCCATTGTATAGCCATCTGCCATTGTTTTGGGATATCATACTACAACATTGTATTATATCTCTCCCTCCTTTTCTCACTCCCAGGATCTCCCTGAACACTCTGACGCTGAACGTGAAGAGTGATAAAGTCTACACCCGCCATGGGGTTCCCATCTCGGTCACTGGTATTGCCCAGGTTTGTGTCTCCATTTCTTTCTGAGCTAATGTAAGTACACTATTCTGTCACATCACCTGTAATTTAAGCATGTTTAGACAACCTAGTTTTGAAGGGCTCTTTGATTAGGAGGTAAATCTAAGCAAAGAGATGTATTCAATCCACTATTACAAACATGTGCATTTAACATAAAAACATCTCTATATTTAGTATTTTGATCGTCAACAAGGTGTATTTAAGCTATGGTCAGCGCCATTTTAAATTGCCATAGAAACGAATGATGCCAGTGCGTCACTGGCAGGAATCAGCAAACTGTCTGTGGTATTGAATCGGTGCATATTGAGGTTTTCGGGCGGCGAAGTAGTAATTCAAACATGAACTGTATTGTGCCAGGCTGTATGAATTGGCTCCAAAAAAAAATCACTCTGTAAACGGCTTCCCAAGGACCCACAACTTTAGAGGAAGGACGTGCCAGCTCAAGCTAGCAGGATATGCAGACAGCACTTCACAGAGGCAGACTTTGCGATGAAGGGCACTTTCGATGCGGCAATCAGAAGTTTCCGAATGGAAAGGAGTCACAGGCCTATGTTGAAGCCCTCTGCTTGCACCTCCATTTTAAATTTCTAGGGTTACTGACCGACCATCATCAACATAGGCATAGCTGACTTCGGAGTCAAGCAAAAGCCAGACTGCACGGAGGAGGCGACACGAGTCAATGGAGCCTGAGGTAACGTTAACCGGTCATGACTGTTGTTGACTAGGCTAGGGTTAGACACTGGACAACTTTGTTGCAACTCTAGTTGAAGGTAACTAGCTAATTGCGTCTGAAGTGTTTTGTGTAACACCTCTCAGCAACTAACGTTAGTAAGCAACTCAACTGCAACTAAAATTGCATCAGTTTCTCCGTGTTATTAGGTAGTTCCTGTAGCTAGCTTCCACCTCAGATAGTCAAGTACTGTAATACATTTTGTTGACAGATTTGTTTTTGTAATGTTTTATTAGATCCACCTTATTTAGCTAGACTGAAGTTGACATAGGTCATGTTTGCTTAAAAATAAGTGTGTGTGTGTGTGTGTGTGTGTGTGTGTGTGTGTGTGTGTGTTGACAAATCATACAAGACAGGTAGCTTGTTAATGCCAACTGATATATTTGGGTTCAGTTGTCTTAACAAAACGTTTTTGTTTTCAGGATGACATCTTAATCGCTGAAAAGGTTTTCATCCTGGAGGAGACTGCAGGAGGCAGAGGAGGTACAGTCGTGGCCAAAGGTTTTGAGAATGACACAAGTATTGGTCTCCACAAAGTTTGCTGCCTCAGTGTTGATGATGGCAATTGGCATATGCTCCAGAATGTCAAGAAGAGTGATCAGATGAATTGCAATTAATTGCAAAGTCCCTCTTTGCCATGAAAATGAACTTAATCCACCAAAAACATTTCCACTGCATTTCAGCCCTGCCAGAAAAGGACCAGCTGCCATCATGTCAGTGATTGTCTCGTTAACACAGGTGAGAGTGTTGACGCGGACATGGCTGGAGATCACTCTGTCATGCTGATTGTGTCAGAATAACAGACTGGAAGCTTTAAAAGGAGGGTGGTGCTTGAAATCATTGTTCTTCCTCTGTCAACCATGGTTACCTGCAAGGAAACACGTGCCATCATCATTGCTTTGCACAAAAAGGGCTTCACAGGCAAGGATATTGCTGCTGGTAAGATTGCACCTAAATCAACCATTTATCGGATCATCAAGAACTTCAAGGAGAGAGGTTCAATTGTGAAGAAGGCTTCAGGGCGCCCAAGAAAGTCCAGCAAGTGCCAGGACCGTCTCCTAAAGTTGATTCAGCTGTGGGATCGGGGCACCACCAGTGCAGAGCTTGCTCAGGAATGGCAGCAGGCAGGTGTGAGTGCGTCTGCACGCACAGTGAGGCGAAGACTTTTGGAGGATGGCCTGGTGTCAAGAAGGGCAGCAGAGAAGCCACTTCTCTCCAGGAAAAACACCAGGGACAGACTGATATTCTGCACAAGGTACAGGGATTGGACTGCTGAGGACTGGGGTAGAGTCATTTTCTCTGATGAATCCCCTTTCCGATTGTTTGGGCCATCCGGAAAACACCTTGTCCGGAGAAGACAAGGTGAGCGCTACCATCAGTCCTGAGTCATGCCAACAGTAAAGCATCCTCAGACCATTCATGTGTGGGGTTGCTTCTCAGCCAAGGGAGTGGGCACCTTGCCATAAGGCAAAAGTGATAACTAAGTGGCTCGGGGAACAAAAAATCTACATTTTGGGTCCATGGCCAGCAAACTCCCCATACCTTAATCCCATTGAGAACTTGTGGTCGATCCTCAAGAGGCGGGTGGACAAACAAAAACCCACAACTTCTGACAAACTCCAAGCATTGATTATGCAAGACTGGCCTGCCATCAGTCAGGATGTGGCCCAGAAGTTAATTGACAGCATGCCAGGGCGGATTGCAGAGGTCTTGAAAAAGAAAGGTCAACACTGCAGATATTAACTCTTTGCATAAACTGAATGTCATTGTCAATGAAAGCCTTTGACACTTATGGAATACTTGTAATTATACTTCAGTGTACCATAGTAACTACTGACATAAAGATCTAAGAACACTGAAGCAGCAAACTTTGTGGAGACCAATACTTGTGTCATTCTCAAAACTTTGAGAATGACACAAAATGACACAGGAAGCACAAAACTGTAAAATGAAAATCCATGATATTTCTAAGGCTATTGTTTATTTCAAGACAGTCTGTCATCCCATATAAAATGGACAATATACAGTATTTGCAGTGATTCTTGAATATAACTATAGCCTAATAGATGCCTTAATTGTTTTCTACCAACAGGAAAGAACGTTTAGTACAGCATCCCAAACTGACCCCTGGGTGCCAGTGTGTTCCTGTGCTGCGGTGGAGAAGAGGTCCACCGGGACCATCACTAAAGAGCTCGTGGTCCAGCTAGATTGAGCTCACCACCATCAGTATACAACCGAGTCCTGCCCCTATACAGGAGAGTGAGATCAGTGAAGACCATAACTCGCTGTATGAACCTGAGAGCTTAGAATCACAATCATCACAGTGCGAGCCAAGATATACTATGGATCACTTTGGGGGAGCAGGCTGGTGTTCTGAATATGGAGAAGGAGCAGGCCATTCAACAGCGAATTCAAAGATACACCCATCCATAAAGGGAATCGGAGTGGAACTGTTTTTCCACAGATTTTTTTTTACCCGTTTCAACAGATGTGCTACCTTGTCCCAGTCCTGCTGTTTCCACTCTCTCTCTCAACCTATCAATGCTCAGCTATGAAATTTGCTCCTGAAGTGTTGAACTGTTGCACCATCTAGAACCACTGTGGTTATTACATTTGATTGTTTGCTGTGCTGGATGCTGTGTATTCTGTCTGGGTGATGGGACATTTTTATAGTGTCTGTAACATATTTTGGTGTGTATTTAATCTGCATCTTAACTTCTTAAAGTGGCAATCAGCAGTATAAACAATAACAAAGGTTCTCCCTGCTCCTCTTTCGGTAAAAAGCTGAGGGATGGGGCTGGAGAAATGTAACCACTATCAAATTCTTAGACAGAGCTATAGATGCAAGGACTGACCATCCATGATATCAACATTGTAATCCTGTTTCTATTATCTGTTTCCACTGACATGTACCCAGTTCACTTTGGATAAAGGCGTCTGCTACATGGCATATATTATTAAAGTCTACTTTGACTATGCCAACTAGCTGCGCAGTGTAGTTACCATTCCTTTCCAATAGATGGCAGCCAAAAATAGATAGATACTTTATTGATCCCCGTGGGGAAATTGCTTTATCATGCAGCTACGAAAAACACAGGGAAGGTACGAAATGCACAAAAGACAGATACATGATACATTGTGCGGCAATATGAAAAAGTATAAAAATACAAGAAGTCTGGAGTGCAAAAAGCTATAGAAACTCATTGCATATTATGAATGAATGACTGAATATGTACACTATACATTGTTATAGTGTTAGGTGAAATAAATTATACAATTATTGCACGTTGATATTAATACAAAAATATTTGCATTGTTAACTATACTGGTCGATGGCAGAGAAAGATACTTAAATAGCTAAATGTGCGTATGATATAAATGAGGGTAATAATAGTTTACTTAATATACAGTGTTGTTAAATGTACAGGTAAATGAATATTTGCATGGTTAAATTAACTGTACAGGTAAATGACAGGAAGAGATACTTAAATAGCTAAATGTGCGTATGATATAATTTAGGGTAATAATAGTTTACTTAATATACAGACTGGTTAAATGTACAGGTAAATGAATATTTGCATGGTTAAATTAACTGTACAGGTAAATGACAGGAAGAGATACTTAAATAGCTAAATGTGCGTATGATATAATTTAGGGTAATAATAGTTTACTTAATATACAGACTGGTTAAATGTACAGGTAAATGAATATTTGCATGGTTAAATTAACTGTACAGGTAAATGACAGGAAGAGATCATTAAATAGCTAAATGTGTGTATGATATAATTTAGGGTAATGAATGTAGGGTTAATTACAGATAAATGCACATATTACACATTCGATATACTAAATGCAATGAAGAAAAAAATATATACTACTGACAGGATACTAGTATACTGTCCTGAGTGAATGACTACACAAGTTCAGTCCAAGAATTACTTACAATATTGCACGTGATATGATATAACAACTGTACATTAATATGTATATACAGTCCTGAATGAATGAGTGCTGAATGAATAAGTCCTGAGTGAATGAGTGATTACAGACCAGAGAGTTACTCATGGATGGAAGGATACCTTATTGTTAAACTAGGTCCTAACACCCCAACAGTTCCAGGTCTAAGTTGACGACGGCACGGCACCCCAGTGAGGCATTAAATAGTCTAATAGCCGCCGGCAGGAAGGCACTCCTGTAGCGCTCTCTGGCACACCGTGGTGGGATCAGTCTGTGACTGAAGGTGCTCCTCTGCATCATAACCATGGCATGCAGAGAGTGGGTGACGTTGTCCATGATGGCCAGCAGTTTGGCCAGGATCCATCTCTCCACCACCTCCTCTAGAGTGTCAAGGTTAATCCTCAGGACAGAGCTAGCCTTCCTGATCAGCATCACCAACCTTTAAGTTGGCGCCCCAGCACACCACTGAAAAAAATATGGTAGTTTACTGCACACGTTGAAGGACCTGAGCCTCCTCAGAAAGCACAGAGCCCCGGTGTTACCAGCCCATTCCAGCCTGTTGTCCATATGGAGCCCCAGGAACTTGTATGACCCAACCCTTTCCACATCCATCCACTGTATAGGGACTGCAGTCGGTTGGGCCTTGGTTCTCCTGAAGTCCACCACCAAGTCACTACTCTAGCGACAGGGACACAGGATTAGTGCGCGTTGAAATAAGTTTTATATTCAAACAAGTTTATCTGGTTACGCTTGAACCTGTTGTTATAGTGGACAATATAACTAATGCTATTTTTACATAAGGGGTGGCAGGTAGCCTAGCGGTTAGAGTGTTGGGCCAGTAACCCCACAATGTGTCCTTGAGCAAGGCACGTAACTCTAATTTGCTCCAGCGGCTGACCCTGTAGGTAGGCCTTCATTGTAAATAAGAATTTGTTCTTAACTGACTTGCCTAGTTAAATAAAGGTTAAATAAATAAATAAGTAAGTCGCAGGCACTAGGTCTATGTCTAGAAAATAATTACAGCAGGAGTAAGGAGCGGCACTGCATCTCGGTGCTAGAGGCGTCACTACAGACCCTGGTTTGATTCCAGGCTGTATCACAACTGGCCGTGATTGGGAGTCCCATAGGGCGGCGCACAATTGGCCCAGCGTCATCCATGTTTGGCCGGTGTAGGCCGCCATTGTAAATAATAATTTGTTCTTAACTGACTTGCCTAGTTAAATAAAGGTTAAATATAATGCCTTTGCTTCTGGGTATTTATGTAGGAAACGACACACGCAGGGATGAGACGCAGGGATGAGACGCCGTACACCTCGTCCAATTCTCCCTTGTTCACATAGGGTGAACTGGCGATAAACTGCCAGCCTGTATGCTCTGCAAACAAAATCATAAGACAAGTTAGTCTGATACCAAAACTAAATCACAATGTATTTATAGTAAGCACAACCCATTATTGGTTAGAATGATATTTCACGATTCATAAATGTGTTACCATAACGCCACACAGCGCAGGCAATAAAACGTTGTTAGAGGATACTAATTATATATAAACTAGTTCCCAGACTACGAGCTACTCGGCAAATTCAGCCATTTTTGGGAGTTCCAACATTTTCTCTCCTGCCAGTGACGCAACAATGTCAATATGGTGATTTACAGTTACAGTTAGATTTACAATTACAGTTAGATTTACAGTTACAGTTAGCTGGCGTTCTAAATCCTAGTGCTTCCATTCCCCTTTAAGTAGGTATCAAGTAGACAATTAAAACGTGCCATCTGTTTTGCATATATCATTCATTTATACACTGGCATTCAATTATTAAATACCTCACTCTCTTGTGCTGTGGACAGGACATCTACTACTACTGTGTAGTTGGGTAGTGTACAGCACTGTGCATACCTGAGTTCATTAATCACCTAAAACCGACTAAAATAGGGAAGGACTACCTGAACTTGCTCAGAAATGCTAATTTTCGTTATGCTATTATGTTTTCTCTCCTCGCTACAGATGAAGATCCAGGGGCAGAACAAGCAGATGCTGGCCGCAGCCTGTCAGATGTTCATGGGGAAGTCGGAAGGCGAGATCTCCCAAATCGCCCTGGAGACGCTGGAGGGCCACCAGAGGGCCATCATCGCCCACCTGACTGTGGAGGTAAACTTGACAACACGAGAGGGCGTGGGTTTTTACCTTTTTAGCACAGCTGTGCTGCGGTCGTCGGTACAAGGCTTGATTTGACTAACCCGCTGTAAAACATCAGTTTTGCAAGATGTCACAAACAGATCTGGGAGCAGGCTACATTATAGCAGCTTACTCATTTTAGTGCAATATAGAAACATTTCGTCACTATTTGCCTGGCAGCAACCTTACTGGCCACATCCACAGTTACAGTTATAGTTAAATAAATTATATTACATTATAGCAGCTCACTCATTTCAATGCAGTAAAGTCATGACCAAAGCCAAGAGCTATGGCCAGAGATACTCTCCGCTACGTATACAAAACTTTTAATTTGGCTCTGTACTCCAGCATTTTGGATTTGAGATCAAATGTTTCATATGAGGCGACAGAATGTAACCTTTTATTTGAGGGTATTTTTGTATGCACCATACTCAGCACATTGCATGGTAGAACTGTCTTGTGACATACCAGAACAAACATACCAGAACAAACATACCAGAACAAACATACCAGAACAAACAACAAATGTGACAGTGTATATACATCACAACCATAGTCATATGGCTATCTATGTCTGGCTAAAAACTCTGTTATTTCAACCCCTCCAGGAGATCTATAGGGACCGTAAGAAGTTCTCGGAGGAGGTGTTCAAGGTGGCCTCGTCCGACCTGGTCAACATGGGCATCAGCGTGGTCAGCTACACGCTCAAAGACGTTCATGACGACCAGGTGTGCGTTCTCGCTCTTCTTTCAATGGAGACTCCATTCTTGCAACTGCTAGGGAAATAATGGACCCTAAACTGAAAAGTAACCAATGTTGTTGTCTTCCTCTCTGTGGTTCAGGACTACCTCCACTCCCTGGGGAAGTCCAGGACTGCCCAGGTGCAGAAAGACGCCCGCATCGGAGAGGCCCAGTTCAAGAGGGATGCAGTGATCAGGGTGAGCCACCTCTCCCTTCACTCCGCTCTCCCCTTCTTTCTACCTTCTTCTATCCTTTATTCTATCCCTTGCTCGTTTATTTCTGAATTCTCCATCACATGTTCTTTCACTTGGTTTTCCCTTTCTGTTCTTACTTGTCTCTTTTCTCGTACTCCATCTGAACCTTTCCTTCTCCAATCTCCTCGTTCCTTTTTTATACTTCCTGTGTCTCTCTCTCTCTCTCTCTCTCTCTCTCTCTCTCTCTCTCGCTCTCTCTCTCGCTCTCTCTCTCTCTCTCTCTCTCTCGCTCTCTCTCGCTCTCTCTTTCTCTCGCTCTCTCGCTCTCTCTTTCTCTCGCTCTCTCGCTCTCTCTCTCGCTCTCTCTCTCGCTCTCTCTCTCTCTCGCTCTCTCTCTCTCTCTCTCTCTCGCTCTCTCTCTCGCTCTCTCGCTCTCTCGCTCTCTCTCTCACTCTCTCTCGCTCTCTCTCTCTCACTCTCTCTCTCGCTCTCTCTAGGAGGCCCATGCCATGCAGGAGAAGATATCAGCCCAGTATGTCAATGAGATCCAGATGGCCAAGGCTCAGAGGGACTATGAGCTGAAGAAAGCATCCTATGACATTGAGGTCAACACCAAGAAGGCAGAGTCTGAGATGGCCTACCAGCTACAGGTATGTCCATGATATTACACTAAGACATGGATGTATTGTATAGCACACCTAATCTTGTTATTTGTTTCTCAAAATCACAAAGTATGGAAAGCAGCTCACTAAACCAACACAGAATATAAACAAATATTGAGGAAAACATAACCTCGTAAAAATGGTCATAAAGAGTACTACTGAGATCTTGGGCTTACCATTCGAACCCTCCCCATCAGGTTGCCAAGACCAAGCAGCGCATCGAGGAGGAGAAGATGCAGGTCCAGGTGGTAGAGCGATCTCAGCAGATCATGCTCCAGGAGCAGGAGATCACCCGCAAGGAGATGGAGCTGGAGGCCAAGGTCAAGAAGCCTGCTGAGGCCGAGAGATACCGCATGGAGAAGCTGGCCGAGGCCCAGCGGTGAGTACCAGCTAGGGTTGGGCCGATTTATTATTAAATCGAATATCGTGATATTTGACATCGACTAAATATTGTGATGTGCAAGAAAATACAGTGGGGAGAACAAGTATTTGATACACTGCTGATTTTGCAGGTTTTCCCACTTACAAAGCATGTAGAAGTCTGTAATTTTTATCATAGGTACTCTTCAACTGTGAGTGACGGAATCTAAAACAAAAATCCAGAAAATCACATTGTATGATTTTTAAGTAATTAATTTGCATTATATTGCATGACATAAGTATTTGATACATCAGAAAAGCAGAACTTAATATTTGGTACAGAAACCTTTGTTTGCAATTACAGAGATCATACGTTTCCTATAGTTCTTGACCAGGTTTGCATACACTGCAGCAGGGATTTTGGCCCACTCCTCCATACAGACCTTCTCCAGATCCTTCAGGTTTCGGGGCTGTCGCTGGGCAATATGGACTTTCAGCTCCATCCAAAGATTTTCTATTGGGTTCAGGTCTGGAGACTGGCTAGGCCACTCCAGGACCTTGAGATGCTTCTTACGGAGCCACTCCTTAGTTGCCCTGGCTGTGTGTTTCGGGTCGTTGTCATGCTGGAAGACCCAGCCACGACCCATCTTCAATGCTCTTGCTGAGGGAAGGAGGTTGTTGGCCAAGATTTCGCGATACATGGCCCCATCCATCCTCCCCTCAATACGGTGCAGTCGTCCTGCAGAAAAGCATCCCCAAAGAATGATGTTTTCACCTCCATGCTTCACGGTTGGGATGGTGTTCTTGGGGTTGTACTCATCCTTCTTCTTCCTCCAAACACGGCGAGTGGAGTTTAGACCAAAAAGCTCTATTTTTGTCTCATCAGACCACATGACCTTCTCCCATTCCTCCTCTGGATCATCCAGATGGTCATTGGCAAACTTCAGACGGGCCTGGACATGCGCTGGCTTGAGCAGGGGGACCTTGCGTGCGCTGCAGGATTTTAATCCATGACGGCGTAGTGTGTTACTAATGGTTTTCTTTGAGACTGTGGTCCCAGCTCTCTTCAGGTCATTGACCAGGTCCTGCCGTGTAGTTCTGGGCTGATCCCTCACCTTCCTCATGATCATTGATGCCCCACGAGGTGAGATCTTGCATGGTGCCCCAGACCGAGGGAGATTGACCATCATCTTGAACTTCTTCCATTTTCTAATAATTGCGCCAACAGTTGTTGCCTTCTCACCAAGCTGCTTGCCTATTGTCCTGTAGCCCATCCCAGCCTTGTGCAGGTCTACAATTTTATCCCTGATGTCCTTACACAGCTCTCTGGTCTTGGCCATTGTGGAGAGGTTGGAGTCTGTTTGATTGAGTGTGTGGACAGGTGTCTTTTATACAGGTAACGAGTTCAAACAGGTGCAGTTAATACAGGTAATGAGTGGAGAACAGGAGGGCTTCTTAAAGAACATCTAACAGGTCTGTGAGAGACGGAATTCTTACTGGTTGGTAGGTGATCAAATACTTATGTCATGCAATAAAATGCAAATTAATTATTTAAAAATCATACAATGTGATTTTCTGGATTTTTGTTTTAGATTCTGTCTCTCGCAGTTGAAGTGTACCTATGATAAAAATGACAGACCTCTACATGCTTTGTAAGTAGGAAAACCTGCAAAATCGGCAGTGTATCAAATACTTGTTCTCCCCACTGTATACTCTATTTTAACTTTTCTAATAAACAGTGCAGTTTTATCAGTTAGGCTGTATCAATATGTTGAAAATTAAATCTAAATGAATTAACTAAGTCTTATTGTTTTGCAATATTTAATTAGAATGTGACTATAATATCGTAAATAAGCACAAAAATTGCACAGCCTGGAAATATCTAGTCATTAACGGCATTAAACAATTATATCGTGATATCGCAATATTTGGAATAGCATATCGTAGAAGAGATCTCCCTAAATATCGCCCCAACCCTAGTACCAGCAACAGTTCTCCAAATGACCACAGGTCTCCAAATGACCTTTCACAAAATATATATTGTATTTTGTGAACAATTTATTGCATAGACAATTAAAATATACTAGATATTGATGCATTCCATGGAGTATGAGACAGACAAACAAACATATATACATACTATACTGAATATGTACTTTATACTGTACACCTAACAGGCTAAACGTGGTGTAAGAGATCAAAATAAATGTCTATTTTCCCACAGTGCACAGCTCATTATGGAGGCTGAGGCTGAGGCAGAGTCCATTAGGGTGAGTGTGTCTATAAGTATCACATTGTTCCAGACAGATTCTGAAAAGCAAAAGTACATTGTTACTAATAGGACTGTTACGGTTCCAAGCTTGTTTTAACCCTAAAAGCAGTTCATTTTTGTGTCTGTGACTTGTATAAGCAGAGAGCACTTTAATGGTAATAGAAGTCCATGTTTACCACAGTCAAGTAATTCAGCTTGTTCAATCAATACTACTAAATCCTGCATTTAACTTACGATAAGTTACACCTTAAGAAGCTGTAACAACATAGTATGACCGTCATAATAAAATAAATGTCTTCTCTATCTCAGATTAAGGGTGATGCGGAGGCCTTTGCTGTGGAGGCGAAGGGGAAAGCCGAGGCGGAGCAGATGGCCAAGAAGGCCGAAGCCTTCCAGCAGTATAAGGAGGGAGCCATGGTGGACATGCTACTGGAGCAACTACCACTGGTGAGAAAACCTTTAAAGAGAGAGAGCTCAAATACACACTTAGGGCGGAATCCGCATTTAAAGATCGCATAAATCATGCATTGAATAGAAGATTTGCATGAAAAAGTCATAAAACTCATATAAAATTAGTTTGAATACAAAAATACACATAGTTGTAGAGTCCAAAATCTGATCACTCGTCACTGGGGTGAGCTTTTTGGCAGAGAAACTGGACGAACACCTCTATGTTCCTCTGCCCTCCTCTAGATGGCGGAAGAGATCAGCAGGCCTCTGGCGCAGGCTCAGAAGATCACCATGGTTTCCAGCGGGGGCGCCGAGGTGGGCGTGGCCAAGCTCACAGGGGAGGTGCTAGACATCATGACCCTCCTTCCAGCGACGGTGGAGAAACTGACCGGAGTCAACATCTCACAGGTGAGACAGCCTAACCAACACTGTGTGACGTATTATACAACTGGAGGACTTTTATTTGTCTGAATAACAACATTTTCAGTAGGTGCTTTACTCAAGGGCACATTTTTTATTTGTCGGCTCGAGTATTCAAACCAGTGATCTTTCGGTTACTGGCCCAATGCTCTAACCGCTAGGCTACCTGCCACCCCTGATTGAGTTATATTTCACTGAATAGTATATATGAATAACTTGCCAGATAAATGTGACAAACACACATGTATATGTATATCTCTTAATTTTACGGTTGATAAAGAATGCATCAAGTACAAGATAATACATCATGCAAACTTCAGGTTAGTATTGTTAGTAAACCTACTCACTGATCCTACTTTGTGAATCCCTACTCCTGTTGGTGTTCTATGCCAAGACTTGATTTTCTCTCTTTCTCCAAACCCCCCCCCCACCCCTTCGCTTTCTGTCTCTCTCTCCATCTCTCTCTCGAACTGTCTCTCCATTCTCTAGGTGACAACTCGTATGGGCTGAGGAGAGGCTCTGGTGCTCAGGCAGACCTATCATCACACCCCTGCCTACTATCACAGCCTTACCCTCTCTCCTCAAGTATGTTATACCAAAAACATACAGTGCCCTCTGTAATTATTGGGACAGTGAAGCATTTTTTCTTATTTTGGCTCTATACTCCAAATGTTTTAAATCAATCAATGACTATGAGGTTAAAGTGCAGACTGTCAGCTTTAATATGAGGGTATTTTCATCCATATCAGGTGAAGCATTTAGAAATTACAGCACTTTCTGAATGTAGTTTTAGGGAACTAAAAGTATTGGGACAAATTCACTTCTATGTGTATTAAATTAGTGAAAGGTATTTGGTCCCTCATTCATAGCAGACAATGAACTACATCAAGCTTGTGACACATTTGCTGTTTGTTCTGGTTGTGTTTCAGATTATTTTGTTTCCAATAGAAATTAATGGTAAATAATGTGTTGTCACTTTTATTGTAAATAAGAAAAAAATATGTTTCTAAACACTTCTACATTAATGTGGATGCTACCATGGTTACAGATACTCATGAATGAATTGTGAATAATGATGAGTGAGAACGTTAGAGGCATAAATATCATCCCCTCAAGATATGCTAACCTCTAACCTCTCACCATTACAATAAGGGGAGGTTAGCATTTTGGGGGGGGTATGATATTTGTGCATCTGTAACTTTCTCACTCATCATTATTCACGATTCATTCATGATTATCCTGAATCCACATGAATGTAGAAGTGTTTAGAAACATATTATATTGTTATTTACAATAAAAGTGACAAAAATTACACGATACATTATTTACCATAAATGTATTTTTTGTGAACAAAATAATCTGAAACACAAGCAAAACAAACAACAAATTCATCCAACGAATGTGTATAGTCACAAGCTTGATGTAGCCGTTGTATGCTAGGAATATCGGACCAAATACTTTTTACTCCTTTTGAAGTATAGAGCCAAAATAAGAGAAAATGCTTCACTGTACCAATAATGACGAAGGGCACTGTATGTTTATCTAGTATCTATCTTTCTATCAATCCCCTCTTCTTTCCGTGTCTTAATACCCCTTTCTCTGCCTATCTCACCTTTCACCTGTGTGTGTGTATATTTGTCCCTTGATGACCTCCTTCATAACCGCCTGTGTCCACTGCCTTGTTGCCAAACCCTAAGTGCATCTTAACTGGCGAGTTCAATGCAAACGGCCAGTAAAATCCTCCACCAAATATTCTTATTCACAGCGCTCAATCTTACTCATCAGAAGCAAAGGTGACCTGACCAAATCAATCATTGTTTTTAATGTTACTGGTTGTCGTTATAGTCTGACGAAATGTAATTGGTAAAGAGAGAAATGTCATGGCTCTGTTCGTACTAAGTTTGAGTAACAATTAATGTAAAAAAAAATACGAACCATTCAAAGTATCCAATATTCTAATCTATACCTGCAAAGGCTCTTGGGATAAGTATTGTGAATAGGCCTGTCAACTCTTGTTGTTGTTTCTCTATATATGATTATTTTCAATGGATTTCTATCTGCGTGTGCTTTCCCATTGATGTCTACATTCACTGTTACAACACGTCATTTACGTGTTGATGTTTTCATTGTATTGTCTGTGTCTCTCACACTGAATTATCCTATTTAATCGATAGTCTTTAGAAAGGACCTTTTAGTCACGCAGAATATGTAGCAGCTCTCACAAATGTGACTTGTATTAATTTTGTCTAGAGTGATACAGGATTGGTTTACTGCTCTGTTATAGCTGTCAAAATGCTAATATGACATTATAATCATGGAATTATTGCACTTCTGCCTAACACGACATAATGTCAAGTGGCACTATTGATGTTAACTGAGATGTACTGTTAGCATTGAAGCTACGTTATTATCAATGTGGTCCTCAGATCAACAGAAATTGTAGCTGTGATAATGAATAATAAAGGGAGGAATTTTCAGCAGTCTGTTTTCTCTATTTGAGAACCTTTCGCAGCCCTAACTAAAGCTAGCTGTGTCGTATTGTACTACTAATAGACGTAACTACTAGTACATAATAGCATGATATACAAGTATTGAGTACATGGCACATATTTCATGACATTGCATTTCACCAGAGGAAAGGCAAGCGGCCATTCCTCATCTCTGTATGTATTGTCTGGTGCAAGCGGCCATTCCTCATCTCTGTATGTATTGTCTGGTGCAAGCGGCCATTCCTCATCTCTGTATGTATTGTCTGGTGCAAGAGGCCATTCCTCATCTCTGTATGTATTGTCTGGTGCAAGCGGCCATTCCTCATCTCTGTATGTATTGTCTGGTGCAAGCAGCCATTCCTCATCTCTGTATGTATTGTCTGGTGCAAGCGGCCATTCCTCATCTCTGTATGTATTGTCTGGTGCAAGCGGCCATTCCTCATCTCTGTATGTATTGTCTGGTGCAAGCGGCCATTCCTCATCTCTGTATGTATTGTCTGGTGCAAGCGGCCATTCCTCATCTCTGTATGTATTGTCTGGTGCAAGCAGCCATTCCTCATCTCTGTATGTATTGTCTGGTGCAAGAGGCCATTCCTCATCTCTGTATGTATTGTCTGGTGCAAGCGGCCATTCCTCATCTCTGTATGTATTGTCTGGTGCAAGCAGCCATTCCTCATCTCTGTATGTATTGTCTGGTGCAAGCAGCCATTCCTCATCTCTGTATGTATTGTCTGGTGCAAGCGGCCATTCCTCATCTCTGTATGTATTGTCTGGTGCAAGAGGCCATTCCTCATCTCTGTATGTATTGTCTGGTGCAAGCAGCCATTCCTCATCTCTGTATGTATTGTCTGGTGCAAGCAGCCATTCCTCATCTCTGTATGTATTGTCTGGTGCAAGCGGCCATTCCTCATCTCTGTATGTAATGTCTGGTGCAAGCAGCCATTCCTCATCTCTGTATGTATTGTCTGGTGCAAGCGGCCATTCCTCATCTCTGTATGTATTGTCTGGTGCAAGCAGCCATTCCTCATCTCTGTATGTATTGTCTGGTGCAAGCGGCCATTCCTCATCTCTGTATGTATTGTCTGGTGCAAGCGGCCATTCCTCATCTCTGTATGTAATGTCTGGTACAATCAAATTTCCCCTCTGGGGGATTAATAAAGTACTATCTTATCTTATCGTTCAATCAATGCCTCAGATCAGTATATTCAATGGAAATGAATCAGATAGCATAGCTTGCTAGCCCTGTGTGTCTCATGGCATTGTAAGGTCTAGTGAGACGACTGACTCAGCACAGGAAGTGAGGTTGACAACCCACACACTGTCACCCTCTACCTCACCGTCGCCACACAAGCTCCCTATTATAAACTGATGTTACACTGAATGGACTGAATTATTACTCATTTTATTTATTTATGTGAAACACAAGATGCATGTGATTTATTATATTGAAGTGTTTTTTTTTTTCTATATGATTTGTCAGGAGCCTGAATGCTTGAGCCTTAGCAGGTACTACTGTTATATATCAGTAACCAAACCAGGGACTGAACCAGAGGTTCCAAAAATCGCCAAAGGATCAAAATATGGGAATATGTTAAGATGTTGTAATTATTGTAGAAATGCCGCTACTTTACCTGATGTAGTGAAGTATTCTAAGATTTTTGTTCAATTTAGCTTGAAACATTTTATATTGTACACAAAGATACAAAACTGATTTGAAACATGATTTTCTTATGTCACATTTATCTTAATTTATGAAGGACCTTCTGAGCTCAGTGTGCTGGCCTGGGGTTATATTCAGTTGCATCATAAGACCAGAGTAATCAAACATCCTTATCCTTACTAACAGTGTTAACCTGTTTCTGTTTTGTATCTTACTTTAACCAGGATATCATCTATTTTCATGGTTGTCCCTTGTTTTACCAAGAAATAATACCAATAGTTGCATATTATATATTCTTAAATGGCATGTTGAGCTCAAAACCAAACGAAGTTTGGGAAAGTTACTTAATATAATTTAATGAATAGAATGGGATGAATTCCATGGCAAGTAGATTGTATCCAGGACTGATTTCATTATATTTGAGTTATATTAGAATAGTGTGTTTACTTTGTTTTTTAGAACTGGAATGTGCCTCTATTGTTCTCAAATTGATGTGCACTGGTGTCATGAAGAACCTTAAACATTTGTATTCTGTAGGAAACTTATACCCTAAATTACATCAAATACATAATTCCTTTGATTCCAAAACCACAACCCTCGTCTTCTTTGGTGTGTGTGTGTGTGTGTGTGTGTGTGGGCATGGCACAGGGTATGGCAAATTAGTGTCTCAAACACAATCACCTAGCAAACCATTCCAACATACATAATATTTATATCATTTTAATGTAGAGTTTACCTATGTAATGTACATTGATACAATACCTTCAAACTGACTTTCCACAGCATGTCTGCATGCAGCAAAAGGATAATCTGACAGCAAGCTTGTCATCTCCGACTGTCTAACTTTATTGTCCTTACAAGGAGAAACAGTCTCTTCAGATGAATGTGTACTATGCATATACAGAAAGTGTAGCATAAGGGTAGTTAATAAAGGTATTAGGAGTGATAATAACAACATTAATAAGAATATTGAGAACTGTGTTATTTAAAAAGACACATAATGAAGTACAAGGATTATACATAAGATAACCAGCCAATCACGAGCCTGCTCAATAAATACAGAGCAGAATAGAGCTCTGTGATTGGATGGGTTAGAAATACATGTCAACGATTCGTTACTTTTGGAATTATTTAGTTTTCCTTCTCATATGCATTTAGATCTCTGGTTTACTTTAGAGGCAGTACATCATTCTCTTTTTTTTTATGAAAAAAAAAAGTAATTTCTATATATATATATATATCTACAAAGATTACAGTATCTTCCAATTGATAATAATGAGGATAACATTGATACAATTAGAATAATGAAGGTAGTAATATTCTGTATGAAAGGTACAAAAAAAAAACGTGTTAACAGTACCTGACAGCCATTTCATTGTTTTAACAGGATACGCCTTTCTCCCTTTCTCCCCCACGCTTTGCAAAAATGAGTTGGGAACATAGAAAATTGTCCTCTGTTTCTTGATGTTTCTTCTCACTCACTTTCCTTGCACAATCATTTTGCTTTCCCACGCCGTTGGTTAACACATTCCACTGTTGGTAGAAAAATACATACATATGATAGTATACATACAACAAATAAATGAGAAACCATGAGAAACTGAAAAAATAGACTGATCAAGTGCCTTCTTTATATCAGACTCTCCCCCCCCCCTCTTATTTATTATCCTTCTCCCTTTTCCATGTCTTTTAAGTGCATTCTTTGAACAATTAATATATCTTCTCGTCATTCAATACTGGACTACATATCCCATGCTTCCTCTTCATTTTACGTATTCCCTTCACTCCCTCCTTTCCTTGTTCTCTGATTGGGTCTTGCATCTCCAAACCTCATTCTTCCATCCATTCCTTCGCCAAACCCCAAGGCAGTGTAGTTTTTACTTAGTACTTTCTCCCTCCCAGTGGAGGCTGGTGGGAGGAGAAATCGGAGGACTGCCTAATTAAAATAGCTGGAATCGACCACATTTAATGTGTTCAATGTGTTTGACACCGTTCCATTCCAGCCATTACAATGAGTCCATCCTCCCATTTAAAGTGACACCAGCCTCCACTCCCCTCTGTCCGTCCTCTCGCTCTATGAGTTCATGTGCTCCACCTGGATGGCTGAGGTGGACACGGTCAGGCAGAGGTCCTTATGGGCCGACAGGTCGGCGACGCTGACTGGCTTGTACTGGATCTCGCCGGCCGACACTGTCTTGTACTGGTGCAGGTCGAAGGGGCACGGCACGCCCTCCGTCTGCGGGTAGCTGCCTTGCTGAGGGTTGTTCGAGTTCTGGGGCTGGTTCTGCCCCGGGTTCTGTCCCGCCCCTCCGGGACCGCCTCCTCTGCCACGGCCCCTCCCCCTACCCCCTCCTCCAGGAGTGTGGCCCTGGGCCTGCTGGGCAGCGACGGCAGCCGCCACCGTGAGGGGGTCGGGGTTATGCTTCCGCATGTGTTTCATCAGGTAGGTCTCCTGGAGAATAGGAGAGGAGAGAAAGAGGGTGAGCGAGGTGGACAGTGCAGTGAACACTTACCATGCAGTGGGTCTTGGGAACAAAATGCAAGGGCTTGGCAGCACTTACATACAAACTCAGTAATACGTATTCTATGCAAATGACTGGGAGGAAATGGGAAACCTACCTGTACAGTCCTATACAACCCTATAGGTTAACCATCAAGTCAGACTACTGCTTGTACTTGTTAATCTACTCTTCTACTGGTTGTTCAACTGTTTTCACTACCAACCAACTTACAGTAACCTGAAGTAGTCCTTCAAGTAATCTAAACTGCAGTTACTGAAAGAAGTACACGCAATGAATTAGTCTCCACCCTCACAATGCTCTAGCCCCTCCCCTAAATTATGACATCGCTGAACATCCCTTTCATGCAACAGGCCCCTCTCACAAATGGAGGCCTTGCATCTAGAAAGCAAAAGTGGGTGTGACACTTTTAAAAGGGGTGGGGCTTTATGTCGTTGCGGAGGAGTTTAAGGGCGATTGGCAGGCGTACCGAGGTGTAGGCTCTGTTGCACAGGCCACAGGAGTAGAGCTTGGCGTGTTTGACCGTGTGAGTGGACAGGTGCACCTCCAGACTGGCTGCGTCTGTGTAACCGCGGTTACAGTTGTGGCACTTGTACGGCTTGTCTTTGTTGTGTTGCCGGCGGTGAGACTGGGGGAAGCAATGAAAGAGTTAATACATTAGGATTATTGTGACTATGAAGTTATCATATCATTACGCTTCTGTTATTAACTGTAGGTAATGAACTTAGAGCTAAGTGAAGTTTTGCTATGAGAAACATAACACAAATAAATGGTTATTGAGATCTATTGGACTTATGAATTGGATGTTGAGATGTAGTAAGCCTACCTGTAAATTGGACAGCTGAGTGAATGCTTTCTCGCAGCCAGGATGGATACACTTGTAAGGTCGGTCCCCAGTGTGGATCCTATGGAAGTGAAACACGGTCTGTAATGAACTACAGCTTCCACAAACCCCAGTAGACTGACTACATTCATTACAGCGTCACTCACTCCATGGAACTGACAGGAACGATGGAAAGAGAAACATCCAATCCCAAATAAAACAAACTATCCATAGAGATTTCTTGATGGCCCTTCATATATAGTTTTCACCATATTGCTTCCTGGTACATCCAACCAGTCCTTTCAGATCTATGATTGAATGAGCAAAAACAGGGCTTGACATTAACGCTTGTCCTCTTATCTGGGACAAGTTATAACGAATTGTCAGACAAGAAGAATATAGATTTACTCTCCGAAATGGACAAATAAAAATAATCATACAAAAACCCCAATATCAAACAATTACTCTGATCAGAATTGGATGGGAGAGGCCAACATTGGAATAATATTCATATATATTTTTCATGTAGGCTACAAAACCGATGCTGACATGAGGGAAAATGTAGCCAAACTTTAATTACATAAATATAGGCTAAACGCTTTATTAAAGAAGTCTGTGGGGATTAGGGTTGTTTTGACATTGAGCAAGAAGATAAGAAGAGTGACTGCAGAGAGGGTGTGTGATGACGTGACTGCAGAGAGGGTGTGTGATGACGTGACTGCAGAGAGGGTGTGTGTGATGACGTGACTGCAGAGAGGCTGTGTGTGATGACGTGACTGCAGAGAGGGTGTGTGTGATGACGTGACTGCAGAGGGTGTGTGATGACGTGACTGCAGAGGGTGTGTGATGACGTGACTGCAGAGAGGGTGTGTGCTGACGTGACTGCAGGGAGGGTCTGTGATGACGTGACTGCAGAGGGTGTGTGATGACGTGACTGCAGGGAGGGTGTTTGCTGACGTGACTGCAGAGAGGGTGTGTGCTGACGTGACTGCAGAGAGGGTGTGTGATGACGTGACTGCAGAGAGGGTGTGTGCTGACGTGACTGCCCACTGTCCCTGTTTAGTAGTGTTTACCTGTGGTGCTGCTGTAAGTGACTGAGCTGCCTGAATGTTTTCTGGCAGAAGGAGCAGGTGTAGGGCTTGGCCCCGCTGTGGATGCGGATGTGCTGGGACAGGTAGCTGGAGTTGGCGAACGATTTGGAGCAGTGGGGACACTTGTGCGGTTTGCCCTCAGTGTGGTTTCTATCAAGGGGATGGGGAGATGGAGAGAGAAAAAGAGAGAGAGAGAGAGAGAGAGATTTATAATGTATCAAATCAGCGACAAATTATCTTTTTTTTATGCTGCGTCCGAGTTGCGAAACACAGTGCGGAAAACAGACAGCAGGCACAGTCCCCCTTTCGTTTCTCTCTTTCTCTCTCGCGCTCTCTCTCCACATATGTGTGCTAGCGATATTGTGTGGTCATCCTACAGAGGCCTACTGCTAAGGAATTTGAGTGAAGGCAAGCTCTTTCGTCTTTATCTTGAAACCTAAGGCTAAACATTGAGAGGGGCATGTGAGGGAAAGCAAAGAGTGCACTTAACTCTAACAGAATGGTGAGGGTGGGAGGGAGGAAGGGGAAAGCCATTCATTGAATTCCTCAAACGTTCAAGAAACCAAAGACTGGTTGAAGAGTGTCAGGGTAAGGCAGCGAAAGGAAAGGAAGAAATCAATACGGAAAGTTGTGGTCGTAGGATAGCTAAATGTACAGATCACTTGTCTGACAGACTTTTTAAACATTATAAAGCGGTTTCAGGGATGTTTACCTAAAATGACATCCTTTCCCCAAGGATGGACGTGATTTATTAGTATGTGCTGTGGTTGTCAAGCTAAGGTTAAAAGGTTAGAATGCAATCCGTCAAGGAGTTAACCTCCCCCTTCAGATCAAATGTGGTGTTCCACAGGGATCGATTCTTGGACCTGTACTATTTCTAGTTTACCAAACGCATCAAAACTACTTTCTCTTCTGTTTGTCGAAATTAAAAGCATCTTGAATTCTAAAAGACATCTGAAAACCACACGAAATAACCATAGCTGCCAAGACAGCAAACAACGCAGATACACTTGGCAACAGAAAACATTTCAAACAGCACACACTAGCTGTGACATTTCAAACAGCACAACACTAGCTGTGACATTTAAAAAAGCACACACTAGCTGTGACATTTCGACAGAGAAAAAAAAAAAGGTGGCGCTGCTTTGTCACACATCACCCGAAATATAAATATTGGGTTTGTTTATTCTAAACCTGCGGTCATAGATATTTTATTTAACCTATATTTAACTAGGAAAGTCAGTTAAGAACAATGACAGCCTACCAAAAGGCAAAAGGCCCCCTTGCAGGGATGGGGGCTGGGATTAAATTAAATATAAATATAGGAAGGAACACATACCACGACAAGAGAGACAACACTACATAAAGAGAGACCTAAGACAACAACACAGCATGGCAGCAACAAATAACAACCCAGCATGGTAGCAACACAACATGACAACAACATGGTAACAACACAACACGACAACAGCATGGTAGCGACACAAAACAGGATACAGACATTATTGGGCACAGACAACAGCACAAAGGGCAAGAAGGTAGAGACGACAATACATCACACGAAGCAGCCACAACTGTCAGTAAGAGTGTCCATGATTGAGTCTTTGAATGATGAGATGGAGTTTGAGTGTTTTTTTTGCTGCTCGTTCCAGTCGCTAGCTGCAGCAAACTGAAAAGAGAAGCGACCCAGGGATGTGTGTGCTTTGGGGACCTTTAACAGAATGTGACTGACAGAACAGGTGTATGTGGAGAATGAGGGTTGCGGTAGGTATTTCAGATAGGGGGTAGTGAGGCCTAAGAGGGTTTTATAAATAAGCATCAACCAGTGGGTCTTGTCACGGGTATACAGAGATTACCAGTTTACAGAGGAGTATAGAGTGCAGTGATGTATGCTATAAGGAGCATTGGTGGCAAATCTGGTGGCCGAATGGTAAAGAACATCTAGCCGCTCGAGAGCAACCTTGTAGTACAATAAGAGGTTCTGAAATCAGTATTATTTGGATTAATGCGGTCTCATTTGCTTTGTCAAAATAAAACCCTATGTATCTAATGGAGAGTGGTTACTCATATTGTAATGGTCAAATTCAAAGTCAAATGTAGAGAAGTACATTGGTATCACTATCCCTAAATTTGTAGTGATAGTAATTGTCTTTACTACCAATCCTTCAATCTTGTGTGACAGTCTATATACTGCAGTCACCCTGAAACCAACCACCACACACACACACACACATCCACGCCAGGGAGGCAGCAGTACCGTGTGTGCTGCTGTAAGTGACTGAGCTGCCTGAATGTTTTCTGGCAGAAGGAGCAGGTGTAGGGCTTGGCCCCGCTGTGGATGCGGATGTGCTGGGACAGGTAGCTGGAGTTGGCGAACGATTTGGAGCAGTGGGGGCACTTGTGTGGCTTGGCCTCCGTGTGAGACTTGGCGTGGATCTGCATGTCCGACTTGCTGAAGAACGTCACCGCACACATTCGGCACCTAGAGGATGGTTAAGAGAGAATGGTAAGCGGTGGAAATGGAGAGAAACAGAGATATACTGTTTAAGAGATGAGGATATGTTGAATGGGGAATACAACACAGGGTAACAAATGGTGAGAGTTAAGAAGTAAAAAGTAGGTGAGCACAAAGTCTGTCATCTACCTGTATGATTTGGTCCCATCTTTGTTTCCATGCTCATCCTCATCATTTGATAAGTCATAATGGTCGGCAGTGTGGTGCTATAAAAAAACAATTTTTTATCATTATGGATTGGATTGACTGAGGAGATGCAGTGATCTAACCACATTGTAATACTGAAGATAACTCGTTGCGTGCGTGCGAGCGTTGCTAAATGAATATAAACATACATGTTATTCAATCATTTCATCCAAACTGCTCGCACTTGTCAACGATCGTCTGCGTAGCCAGGCGCTAAAATAAAACTTCTATATTAGACGCTTGACACGCTGCAAGTCCCGCTTCTCCCATCTCCTTATTGGTTTTTAGGAGCGTATACCCACGTGGGTGATTGAAAGATGACTCCAGTCCAGTTGGTTGCAGTGATGCACCTTAAAGTTGGTTGCCAACCGCCATATAAAATCCACAGAAGAAGACTGAACAAGAGAGAGATTACTAGAAACTAACTAGATTTCCCCTTTTATCTGTGGATTAATTGTCGGAGTAGAGAACACACGATTGTGTGTGCGACTGAAAATGGGTCAGAATTCTACAAAGATCCAGCAAAAAAAATAAGGACCTTGTACATTTCAGGTAAAATAACAACCCAATGTTTATATCCCAGGACAAAATAGCTAGCAACAGAAAGCTAGCTAGCTAAATGTCCATGAACGTTTTATATGTGTTTCGACCTGTCCCCAAATTAATATAGTTGGTTCAGAGTTTGTTTTGATAATTCAACCTGCGTGACCTGATAGCATCTGTTGTGGATGGACAAAATCAACATGTGCGCAATGGCGCACGTGGACGCACGCAAGTGCCCGGGTAGTCAGCATGTTAGTTCTTATGTGACTTATCACTTAAAATCTCAATCACCTGCCCCCCAGCAGCCAGGTGTGCCAGAATCAACGCATCACTTCCTGGGGGGAGGTTGGTGCCAGCCCTCGGCATCATTGACTTCTTCTTCCTGCCCCGCTTCCCGGGCGTTGGCATGACAACGGGAGGGATGACCAAATCCTCTTTCTTGTCTGAAACAGGGACACAAAACGGTATGGGGAATGGAGGGAAGGGGAGAGAAAGGAGGAGAGGAATACAGCTCTGATTAAAAGAGACCAAAAACCACACAACATATCCCATGGGCCTCTCTGATTGGTGAGTATTATCCAAAGCGGTCTCTCCTGGTATGCAATGGAGAAAGCAACAATGTGTGAGTGGTACATCAACCCATAACACAGAGGCATTTTAATCTCTTCACCCATGTACTGGAACACCTGACAGACTTCATCACTGCATTAACAATCGGTTACACTCATCTGCCTATTTGGACAGTTGCACAGCTACGTAACTAAACAAAATGGATTATACTTTTTTGAATGGGCCAGCTACTGTAATTTGTATTTTTTGGAAGTTAATCCAAGACAATGATTTTCACCGACTTTTGAATGATCACATTCATGGATGGAATTGCACCACCAGAGAACATAGCGGCGTACTCCAGATCATATTCTTAGACTTTTAGATTGGGTTTTTGGAGTCTTGGACTTACTTGGACCCTCACATAACTCTATTGGACCATCAATAGGTCACAGCATCTTCATAATACGTTGTGCAATTTATAATGTGAGCTTAAATCTAAATAAAGTCTAAAGGTAAAACATTACATCCAAGCATCCTGCACATTTGAAGACAATTTATCATTTTTTTGCAGCTTATAACAGGGCTTACAGCAGCGTTTCGCAAACTGGGGGTCGCGACCCCATGTGAGGTCGCCTGATTTGAAAATGGGGTCGCGAGAAAAAATAAAAGTGTGCGCTTGGTTCATAGAACCCGGGGTTATGGCCGTAACCTCTGGTAGCTGCTAGATGCGGTGTGGTTTCTAATTTTCTGGCTCTATCTTTTGAACGGTTTAAGCTACAAAATATTATGACCCCATCACTGAAAGATAAGACTCCATGTGTGTCTTACGTTTCCCTCTATGATGAGCAGAGGACGGGCCCAGGCACAACATCAGACTGTGGGGGAAACATCATCAGTTCTACACAGAAGATCATACAAAATGATTGCCTGATGATCTTGTGAACTTCCCAAAAACTTTATAATGGATTTCAGTCACTTCAAACAATACTTCCTTCAGATTGAAATACTGTCAAAAGTGCTGTCAGACTGATTTGTTATAGACTGTCATAGCCACAATTTTTAAAAGTTAACATTGGGCGTTGACTACAAAAAAATTAAAATGTGTTCGTGGGCCAAAAAAGTTTGGGAACCTCTGCCTTACAGTATTGCCGCACAGACAAGTAATTTAAAAAGCAACTCAACTGCACATCCAAACCAGGCTTCAAATAGTTCAGAGGGCAAGTAAACACAACACAAGCACAGGACTGGCCATGGGAGAAGGCTGCAGGGCTTTGCTGCTAAGCAGTAGGGATGGATGATGGCATATGGGGAGGAAGTAGTGGTCTAGGTGAGGCAGGGTGGAGGGGAGATGGAGGTGGGTACTCACTGTGGCTGTAGAAGTAGAGAGAGGAGTGCTGGCTGCTCTCTGACAGAAACCGAGAGAAGAGGAGAACACACTCAACACACGGAGGTCACTACCTGGCTCGCTCTCTTACCGCAGAGGTTGGGGGGGTTGGATCAGGTCAAGGGTTAGTGGTTGGCTGCTGGCAGCGCGTTGCCGGGGTTAGCTCAAGCAGCAATGTGTGTGTTATTGTGTGTGTGTACGTGTGTGTGTACGTGTGTGTGTACGTGTGTGTAATGCATGTCTATAAGTGTTGAGGATGGACGTTTGTGATAAATAAAAGACTGTAGACGGTGGTGCCACACTTGCTGGGTCAGCCCATATAAACTACTGGATGAAAAAAAATACATGTAAATGCTCAAATTAATGTATGTCTTTATGTGAGTGTGTGCCAGTACATTTGCTTTGCTTGTTGATAAGCCAGGACAGGTTTGCAAGCCACACACAACCTATCACAGTGCGGGGGGAGAGGTGAGAGGTAACAGGTTTTGGGGAACGGTGGAATGGGGTGGATGTTTTACCTGTGTTTGTGGGGTGCAGTGCGGACACTATCATGGTGTTGGCAGGGGGTCCGGGCACAAAAGATTGTGTGGAGGTGGGTTGAGAGACCAGGGTGCCTTGGGGAGTGGTTATCACTAGCCCCGCTGAGAGGGAGAGAGAGACGGTGACCTGACTGCACCACACCCCTCCCTCCCAGGGAAAACCGAGGCACACACTACACACACAATGAAATACTGAGAATGTTTGAGAGACATCACTATAACATGATTAGCCCAGACAGAAACAGGGAGGAGAGACACATAGAACAACCACAGATAGCCAGACAAACTGACACTGGCAGTGTGCCTTGTTTACTCACCAGCAGTCATGATGCCGGTGGACTGGACGGGCAGCACCGTGATATTCTGCGAGGTGTGCGGCTGGTGCAGGTGACCGTCTCCACCTTCCTGTTTGGGCACCACCCGGCCTCCTGTGTCCATGGTGAGCACGGCGGTGGGATAGTGAGAGGAGTGAGGGAACGACGGGGAACCCTTATTGTCCGGACCCAACTGCTCCTTCATCTTGTTCAGGAACATGGCGTTTTCAATCTATAGTGGAGGGGATAGGTGGACAGGAAAGGAGGGATGGAAAAGAGAAAGACAGGTAATAGAGAGAATGGGTGAGATGCCAAAAGGAAATGAGTAGAGGATGAAATGGGAGAGAGGGGCAGAAGTGATCATTTGGGGAGGCTCGTTGTTTTGTTGCTTACACATGAATTACAGTGAATTTGATGTTTTGCCATCCTCACCTAAAGTGCAAGCTCATTATTTGTTAGTGGTAACTAACATGTTTTATTTCTTTATTTGCGACACCACCATGTACATTTCAAGATAAGGTCCAGTAATAAGGTTTCTACCTGTCCTTGTACTGTGGGAACGGGAGACCAAAAGTATGATGAGTTGAAATGGGAATCTTCCATTATTTCTGTAATTGAAAAGCAACATAACTTATAAACACCTGCACGGTCTACGTCGTCAGTTGAAATGAGACCATGCCCATCTCAACTGATGTCTGGCCAAAGTTATTGGTCTCTCGCAACTGCTAAGCATATCCAAGAAGTTGAGTAAAATAAATTAGAGTTTTGTTCAAGGGAATGGGGAACGTTGAACAATACGAATGCTGTGCTAACACTGTTTTCTTCAGTGGCATGCATTTTTCCCACTGCCAATAGATTTAACTAAGATAGAGAAGTGTGAGCCATATTGACTGCAAGTCTCCATGGCCCCCCGGACAGAGTGTTGCTGTTGGATTGTAAATGGCATGTTACTGTTCACATTCAAATAAATGCATGCAGAGCGCAGTAGTGGGGATGTACAGAAATAATGTTTTATCAATGGCTAGCACGGTCTACAGATGTGATCATAACAACAAAAAAGTATGGCTACATTGTATTGAATGCATAATAGAATATTTAGCTAAAATGCCATGCAACTCCCTGGAACCTACTAGCTAGCTTCTCTCGCTGATCTACATGGCTGGAGTGGGCACTATAAATAGCAAGGAACAAGGGCTAGTCTGTCATTGAAAACCATCCGGCTAGGTGTAGAACGGGGAAGTGATTTATTGTAGCTTTTTATCTCAATACACTAGCATCAGAGGTGTCTGCTAACCATTCTGATGGGGAATATTTACTTATAGTACTTCCTATCCCAGGCTAGAGCACACATAAGACAGCTTCCCAGACAACGGGATAGCCACTACTTCCTAAAAGAAAACACTTGTATACCTTTTCTTTTAGCTAAATGGCTGGTGGCAAGCTTGATAGACTGCTATTGGTGTTAGCTTGTTAATTAGCTATCAACAACAGAGGAGTGAAATATGAGCTAGTTAGCTAACGTAGAAGCTAGCTCCTTGATGTTAGCTAGCTACAGTAGCTAACTTGCCTCCATTCATTTTCAGCTTTCGTTAGCCATCTTGCTACAATGAGGACTATTTTTAAGTCGACAATAAACAAATAAACTTCCGCTTGAAAACAACAATGTCACAACCCCTACGCCTCCATCCCTCTCCCTGTTCGTCACACTGAGAGAATTAAAAAAAAAAAAAAAAAAAAAGCCAGGAGGGAAAAAAACGTCGACGCCAATGCCCCTGTGCAAGACGCAGTTTCATGCAGACTTCCGGCTGTCCAGACAGAGGGGAGTAGCAGCTCATATGAGTTGCTCTGTCACACAGAAATAATTAACGATTGAGTAATAACTCGATGTTAATTACCGATGTTGGCGATTCCCTCTCAACCCCGGGGTTCCCTCGGGTCGGGACAGTTCGGAAACTCAGTCCAAATCCGCCCGAACCCTCAGATTCTCCGATTTTTTTTTTCCTCGATTTTTTTTCTTTTTCCCTCTTGTGGGTCTGCTCCGCTCTACACTTCCGGTGCCGAGAAATTGATTTCCGGTCTTTAGGGACTATTTAAATGAATATGACCATATATTATATGATTATTTAGATACATGTATGATGATATGTTATTGTTGGTAGCCTTCCACTATCAATGATGGCTCATACAGGTATGCCACAGTACAGGCAAAGAAAGGGGTTCCCAAACTGGGTTCCCTGGTCCGATTTCCATCAAGTGCAATACAATTTTTTAAATAAATGATGCTCCCTCATCAGATATTGTGGCAAACAGAGGGAGCAGGAAGCATACCCTGGTCTCTGGCTTGAATACCCTGTTTTTACACTTGGAAAACACTGCCCTCTCCGAACAGACAACAGGAAGCCACATCCCCTTACTTCCACTAACCTCAGCCCCCTCACATCCCGGGCTATGTGTTCCGATGGCCATCCCACTTCTGACACCAGTGTAGCGAACGGAAAGAGCAGGAAGCAAACCCTGGTCTCAGGTGTGAAAGGAAAACACCCTACGCATCGTGCTATTGGGTTAAACCACTTGGTGAGGATCGCTACAATATACTGTTCCCTATCAGATACTGCTTTCCTGTCATATAGGCCTACTGTTGTTCCCCGATCATGGCCATCATTGACATTTCTGCCCATGACGTGAACAACAGCTGGACATGATGGCTTTAAACCTGCTTCATTCCTGCTCAGACATCACCATGCACCAGACAACCCTGAATAGCCTGGGATACATGGGTCCAAGCCAGCAAAATATCACTAAACCCATCTAAATGTAAAACCACCTTTGCCAAAAGACTTCAACCCATAATAACCCTTACTGAGTAGGGAATACGAGCCCCAGGTCTCCCACCCAAAAACGTACCCTGCTTAGCTTCAGAGGCAATCCAGCAGTGGGGTGCAGGCAGGGTGGCATGGCGGCTGGCAAGCTATGGCCAACCAACTCCAAAAAATGTTCCTCTGATGGCTAAAAAGACTAGGAGTTTCCAGGGAGGACCTCACCAACACCTACTCTGGGTGCATCTACCCGACAGAGTGCATATGCAATGCAACCAGTACATATGCAGCCCCAGCTGTTCTTTGAGGCCTGTAATAGCTCCCTAACAACAGCTCGAAAAGAATGTGATAGGAAGTGAAAAGTTGTTATGGGTTTTACAGGGTATCCTAAACATTAGTATCTGATGGGAACAGTATTTGACAGGGAACAGTATATGATGAGAGAAGAATGTCTTTTAGGAATGTAAAAATTTATAGAATGTATGTGTTTAATCTATAACATAATAATAATAACAATAATAACAATAATAATAGTAATCATCATAATAATTCATCAAAAATAAAATAATTTGGCAATGTGTTGTGGAAATATTTATCGGGGAAAAAAATAGATTTTAATGAATTCAAAAAGAGAATAAAAACACTGGATAATAATTCAATTTGTTTGTTTCTGTTTTCTCTCAATTCCATCTTGACTGTATCTGACTCAAGTTTCATATTCAACTTGCTCATATTTAACTAAATATTGTTATGATTCAGAGCTATATTTATATTCTATATTTGATATCAAGGTTATATAATCTCGTTGATCCCACCACGACTGATCAGTCGTGCACAAACCATGGATTTTCTCCTTCAGGAATGGAATTGCGGACAATTGCCCATCCCCCAAATGACTATAATTCAAATGTGATTGGGTAGTAAGGCAAAAAGGAGTTGTTATTGTGTTTCCTGTAACGCGATTGGTCTAAAGTCAACCAATTCCATTGGACGGTCTAAAGCGCCACCAAAACATTTCAATTTGAAATTCAAACGGCTATTGTGTCTGCATCGAAACCAACGTGAATGCGCGTATTGGTAAGTCAATAATGCTAAAATAAAATATGTGAAATGTCTCGTTTATATATTTGTAATAACAAAGAGTGGTTAAAATAAACGGCTGTTTGAATTTTGTTTTTACTGCTATGGCTTTGCCGTTCCCCCACTTTACCACGACTTGCTGGGTGTGTTAACTAACTAACTTGCTTAGCTAGCTAGGTTGGTTGGATAGTTAACAGTACAGTAGTTAACTTTTTTAGTTATCTAAGCCAGTTAATTTTAGCTACACTCCTGCTAACTTGCTATTGGTTTATTCACAACTAAAGCATGGATTTCTAGCTACAGTCTTTACAAAGTTGCAGTTTGTAATTCTAGCCACCATTCCACTTGGCTTCCTAACGTGTCATGCCATTGATTTGTGGTTAACGTTACATGTTGCGCCCTCTGTTTCAGGTACTAATTCAAGCCATATGAATAAAGAGGTGAGTGGGACTCTGATATAACTAGCTAGCTAAATATCAACCTAACGTTAGCTATCAGTCTGAATAGGTTGGTTAGGATATAAACAAGCTTAGGCCAGGAACCAGTAAGTTCACTCTCTTGCTCTATTGACAACTACAGAAAAACAACATGCAGCTAAATGTGCCTGCTACAATCTGTTATCACTTTGTAACGTTAGATGATTTTTCCTTCACTAACCTCTGCAGAACACCTCCCGACTACCAGTCATGTCTGGTAAAAGAGTCCTCTCCACTAGTAACAGCAGCAGTGAGAGTATAAACTCCTGCTCAGACCAACAACCTGCTCAGGTGTGTACAAACCTTTTGCAAAACTAATAGACACTGATGACGAACATGTACAATTCCTTTAGAAAGGCACCACAGCTACCTTTCTGGAAAGATGTTTTGAAATATCTGGAGGAATGGTTGGGGTTAACAATTCCAGTTTCACATAGTTACTTAATCTAACAAATTAGGAATTTGCATTGATCACCTTTGGTATCGTTACAGCAGCTACAGTAATCCTTAGAATTGGGAAGGGTCATGCCAGTCCTACTCTGAAACAGTGGATATAATCATCAATGTTGGAGGTAGCATCTTATGAACAAATGCTTGCTAGGATCACTGGTAGAAATTACAATTCTAGAAGATGGACGCCTTTTATTTGTTATGTTTCTAAGACTGGGAGGTGATTACTTATGCTTGTTATGTATTGTAGTTTGTGAGATAGTATTTGACTGTGCATATGTGCTGTGTTGGAGGATATGTCTTGATGTCATGCTCAGTGTTTTTATTCTGTACAGTTTGTTTGTGTGGGGGGGGGGGGGGGGGATTAAAAACTTTAATAACAAAAAAATGAAATGCACCACAAACAAAAGTTAGAAATGTACTTCTGTTTCCAATATATCCAGTAGTAAACGTGTTTTTTCTCCTTTTAGAAAAAGATGAGAAGGGTTGATTCTGACCTAAAAATGAGACAGGCAGCAAGTGCGATGGGAACAAAGAGGCCCCTTCCACCCAAGCGAGCTGTTGGTGAGTGTCCTCAAACACTTCAATGACTGGCTTGACCAATGTCATCACCTCTTGTTTTTTTTAAATAGTTGTAGCACTGTCTTTCTGTATTACCAGTATGTTTTTTTTTTTGTTTTATATATCTCTCTTAGCAGCCAAACTGATTCGGCCTACAGGAGCAGCCACTATAGCTGCTGGTCCCTCTAGAGGTGAGAAGTGTATATATGTGATATTAATAGCTAGCCTTGTTAGTCTACTGTCTTGTTTGGTAATATTTCTTCGCCATGCTGTCTGTCTTTAAAAAAAAATATATATATATACACGTTTTTTTGTTGCCCCAATAGGTTTTCAGAAGCTGCCCATTGCCTCTGTCGCTAAAGTAGGTAGGTACCCTAGTCCCTTTTATTTTTTTTTCACATGGTCCTTAGTTAATCACATTTTCTATATATTGTATCCACAAACATTCTCTTCCATATATTAAGACATGAGGTTGTTAAATGTGTTTCCCTAAACCAACAGCAGCTGTTGGGGGTTCACGGCGGCCTGCATGGGACCTGAAGGGAAAAGTTACCGACATGGAGGGCAAGATTTCCAACTACCAGAGCAAAGTCAAAACGGTGGCCCAGGAGAACGAGAGCCTGAAGGAGTCTGTAGCTAAAAGCAGACAGAAGGAAGCACAGATGACTTCAGACCTACAAGAACTCCACACACAGCTCAGGTACAGCGTACCAAGAAACATGCATAGGGTCGACCAGTATGTGAAAATGGGTGTAGTGGCATGGGAAAGGGCATTATAACCATATAGGAAAGAGTCATGTATTTTGCATAAGGAACGTTAAAGGAGAGTGTTGATTTAGCAAAACAAGTGGGCCTATAGCTGACATGATTTCTTGCCTTTCTTGAGTCCTGTACTAGTCATAACTTTATGCATACATTTAGCCAGTAGAACTAATAACTTGATGTTATCACTACATGTTACTCTTTTGGTCCTTCTGGTGTTTGACAAATCTTACCCAGTTGTACTGTGTTGCAGCCAGTATGAGCTGGAGCTGGCTGCCCTGTCTGGTGTCAAAGAGCAGCTGGCCATTGTGTCCAATGAGAAGGCCTCACTGGAGAAGATCTTCTGCAACCTCACAGAGGAGCACAATGTTCTTCTGGGCGTGAGGGAGAGTCTGGAGGCCGAGCTTCACAGTGTGCAGGTAGAACATGTTCTCCCCCACAAGGTGAAATGGCACGCAGGCCTACTCTTTGTGACAACGGATCACCTTGACTACATGAGATAAATGGTGTATAGCTGTATTGAATGAGGCAGGTTGGTTTTTTTCTAACGAGCCTCTGCTCCTTACTAAGTAATATCTAAGGAAGCCTAGCATAATCCCTTTGGTTCAGCCTCATTCAAACCCACTGCCATTATGGCTCGTCACCAGCCCCAGTTGCAGCCCAAGTTATATATATATATTTGACTTTATCAGTGTCTGATTTCTCTCTTTTCTACCAGACCCAGCTCTCTTTGCAGGCCTCCACTCTCTCCCTTTGCCAGACCACCCTGAGGGAGACCCAGGACACGGTCCGCAACTTGGAGGAGACTGTGGCCCGCCAGACGGACGAGATTCACTGTGGAGAGATGGAGCGCAGGGGGCTCCACAACGCAATCCAAGAGCTCAAGGCAAGGGGGTCATTCAGTAGGGGGAATAGTACATTCCCTGAAGATATGAGTGTGTTGCATAAAATGTAATACTCTGGAGCATATTGAATCATTTTTTTTCTTTGTTGTATTTCCGCTTTAAACATGCAGTATGTTCTCATTGGATAGGCCCTTGTCCATTGCAGCTCCATGACAGGAACAAAAAGTTGCAATGCTCTTCTCAAACGAACAAGACTGACCGCTCTCTTATTTTCATAGGGGAACATTAGAGTTTTCTGCAGAGTGCGCCCCCTGCAGACCGGTGGGCAGATTGACCATATTCAGCTCCCGGCCCACGACAACAAGTCTCTCACACTGGCCAAGACTGAAGAGGTAACAATCACACACATGAAGCACAATCGTGGGTCACTATATAATCATTGTTTAGGTAATTGTATGTTTTTCAGTGTGGTCCTCTAATCTTACTTACTCTAATTTTAAGTGTCAAAGACAGCAAAAAAAATCCCTTCCCCATTCCCACGTAGTCTCACATAGGGCGCTCCGGAGACACCCAGAAGAGCTACAACTTCAGCTTTGACCGGGTGTTTGGGCCCTCCATCCCGCAGAAGGATGTGTTTGAGGAGATCTCCCTCCTGGTGCAGTCCGCCCTGGATGGCTACAACGTCTGCTGCTTCGCTTACGGCCAGACGGGCAGTGGCAAAACCTACACCATGGAGGGTGGTGAGATGGAGGACATGCGTGGGGTTATACCCCGGGCTGTGCAGCAGATCTTCCAGGCCTCCAAGAAACTGCGGGAGCAGGGATGGCAGGTACTGATGACTCTATTGGTTTTCATCAGTATAAATGGTAGCTGTCTCTTCCGCTGAACATTTCTTTAATAGTGAACCATTTTTGGCTTTCAGATCAGATGCTGTATATTTCCCATTTGGTATTTAAGTGGAATGTAGGTAAAGCTGGTGTAAATGTATGGTACTTGCAACATCAACCTTTTTTTTTTCACTGTATTCCTGCAATTTTCTTCCCAGTTTACATTTACTGCTAGTTTTGTTGAGATCTACAACGAAACTCTGCGTGATCTCCTCTACACTGGCAAGGCTAACAAGAGACCGGAGCACGAGATTCGCAAAAGCGCCAACAACGAGGTCACTGTCACCAATCTGACCTACCAGAAGGTCAACTCTGAGGATGAGGTGGGCGTTTCAACACTCCTATTATCCCAAATATGACTAATGCTAGATTTTAAAGGTAGACTCTGCGATATGAAGTAAACGCAGAAAGTAAACCGCCTAGTGGGTTCATTGCAGTATCTGCGGTGCTGCTTGAGGCCACAACATTTCACTGAGTCGACCTTTAAGTAACTTGTCCATAGACATAACGAATTGTGTAGAACTAAAGTATTGGTACGTACAAATGCATACCAGTAAGTGCATAATAATTACCTCAATAGTGCTACAGTAAAGGAATGATGCAAAGTAGCCTCGTTATTCTTTTGCCCATTTAGGACCTGAGTTGACCTACATGTCAAACACAGGGAGGTAGAGCAGTTAACTGATAAACCTGTAGTGGCGGTTCAAATCCCTCTGCAATGAAGTATCCCCTATTCTATCGGCTAATCTAATGTGTCCATTTTGACCAATTGTCCATCCAGGTCTGCAACCTGATCTCACTGGCCAACCAGAACCGTTCCACAGCCCGGACCAACATGAACGACCACTCCTCCCGCTCGCACTCTGTGTTCCAGCTTGACATTGAGGGCGAGAACTCTGGGAGAGATGTCAAGTGCAAATGTCTGCGTTTTTGTACATCTGCAACTACACAAAGGCTGAGCTGTTAAATGAGAACAAATAACAGTCCTGTTGTCTGATTGCATTCTGGTATGAGAAGCCTGACTGTTTCTGTGTCCGTCCGCAGCCTCTCTGTGTCTGGTGGACCTGGCTGGCAGCGAGCGGGTGCAGAAGAGCCAATCCCAAGGGGACCGCTTCAAGGAGATGACGGCCATCAACGGCTCCTTGACCAACCTTGGGATTGTTATCGCCGCCCTGGCCAATAAGGTATATGTTTACAGACCAATGCCTCTAAGCTGGTGGCTTGCTTATGGAGCCATGGCTGCGTTCGCTTACCCTCTCACTCTGTCTGTATTCCAGGAGAGCTTTATCCCGTACAGAAACTCAAAGCTGACGTACCTTCTCCAAAGCTGCCTTGGAGGAAACAGCAAGACGTAAGTTGAAGTTGGGTTATGAGCTTGAATGGAATTTGAGCAAATTAGTAATTTTTTTTTTTATGGACTGTTTTTAAGATTGGGGTTGTGATTATGAGTCGATCAAAGTATGAACATTTCTGTCTTCTCTTCTTCTAGATTGATGTTTGTCAACATTTCCCCGGAGGCAGACAGTTTCCCGGAGACCCTGAACTCTCTGCGGTTTGCCAGCAAGGTCCGTGTCGTCTACAACATACAATTCACTCTGGAACATTTTCATATTAATGCTCTACATATTTTGTTTCAATATCTGAATTTACTGTTAATTTATTCTGTTGCAGGTGAATGATTGTGTTATTGGTACAGCATCGGCTAACAGGAAGTAAATGTGCATCCTGTCGGGGGAAATGTAAATTGAATGTGGTGTCTGTACATTATTATTATTTTTTAACCTTTGCCCTTGTATTAGTGGCTTCATTTTATATTATTCATTTTTAATCAATTGGATCAGATGTACAACTATCAATTAAAGCTCATTTTGAAAGTCTTGTTTATCTTGTACTTAATCATAGAGATGACCTAATGGCAGTTTTCAGTAGTGTAGGGTAAACACAGTTTGCCCTCCGTTTGCTAAAAATTCTGTTTAAGTATAGGCAGCGTAACTTTTTTCCCCCAGCAATATATCACTGGATGTTATACCACCAACTGACAGTCTGCTTTTACTATGTGAAGTGAGTCTGATCATAGCCCTTCTAGGAGAAAGGTTTTTTGGTCTGATAATGTTGCCTTCCAGATCTGTTGCAGAGGTTACGCTGAAATACAAATTTTACTTGAGTACTTTACACCACTGCTCGCAGACCATGAGGAACAAGATTCTCTGGTCTGATGAAACCAAGTTTAAACCCTTTGGCCTGAATGCCAAGCGTCTCGTCTGGAGAAACCCTGGCACTACCTTTTTTTCATTGCTTTTAGTATATCGAATGTGCAATACGTGCATTTATCTGTAATTAAACCCTGCGCACTAAGGACTATTTTAAGGGAATTACTATTATTACCCTAAATTATCATATACATATTTAGCTATTTAAGTATCTCTTCCTGTCATTTACCTGTACAGTTAATGTAACCATGCAAATATTCACTTACCTGTACAGTTCATTTAACCATGCAAAATATTCACTTACCTGTTCATTTAACCAGTCTATATTAAGTAAACAATTATTACCCTCACTTATATCATACGCACTTTTAGCTATTTAAGTATTTCTCTGCCATCGCCCTGTATAGTATAGTTAACCATGAACCATCCGCCAATGTATAGTGTACATATTCAGCCATCCACCCATACTATGCTATGTCTTTTTATAGCTTTTTTACACTCCAGACTTGTATTTTGATACTTTTTCATATTGCCGCTCTGCCCTGTGTTTGTTTCGTAGCTCCTTGACAAAGAAATTTCCCCTCTGGGATCAATAAAGTATCTATATCAGATGTGGCCAGGGCAATAAATTGCATCATGATTCAACCTTTTTTTCCTGAGTTCCCAGCTGTCTTGAAAGCACCATACATCCAGAGAATGACAGAATTTTATGACAAAATTTGCCCACAAAGGACCGCCCCGCCACCTTCCTGTTCAAGTGAGCACAGTAGGTAGCCTAGTGGTCAGAGTGTTGGGCCAGTAACTGAAAGGTAAATAAATAAAGTACCTATCTATATATCGAATCCCCAAGCCGAAAACCTGTCGCTGTGTCTTTGAGCAAGGCACTTAACCCTAATTTGCTCCAGGGGTGCCGTACTACTATGGCTGTCCCTGTAGGTAGGCTGTCATTGTAAGTAAGAATTGGTTCTTAACTGACTTGCCTAGTTAAATAAAGGTTAAAAAAACATGGTGAGTCCAAAAATGTCTTATATGCTGCTGCATAAATTATGTAGTATGCCAGGGAAATATGTATACTAAGTGTATGTTGTGTAGTAAGCTGTTAGTAGCCTATGTGCCTCACCCTAATAATTTGGTCTATTTTCACCTCTTAATTTCACCTACTGTTCTAACTTGGTTGTGCACATGTAGCCTATAACCTGTTTTTGAGAAATGTAATCATCGAATATTGTAAGAGCTTTCATTGTCTGCTTATATGCACCCTTTATTTATCCTATGGTTCTGACTTGGTGTACAGGGAGAACACTGTAAGAACTGCCCATGTTCTGAATTCTGTCGCAGTACATTTCAAACGTGCTGAACAAATAGTTATATTTACTACGTCCGTCCTAGCGCTCTCATTAATGTCTTAATCGAAATTAGATTGCCTCTTATCCGCTCGTCATCCCCTTATGCCATAGTTTGTACATCTCAATTGTCAGTAGAAACCACATTTGTGGTTTATTTTTTTTAAGGCAGTAAATGTGGCTGAATGAACTGTTTTGCTGCCAGACAAGGCTCTGCTGATAGCCAGGTGTAGCAGTGGTAAGGATTCACTCCATGGTGCTGAAAAGAAAACTATGCTGTTGGGACATACTGTATGTAGACCCTAACAGATTGTGGGCACCGTTTGTCATCGTTATAGTGCAATTAATGTATTGTTTAGTGTTGTGGCTTTGCTGGCATGCATAAAAAATGTCACCCCACCAAGATTTACATGCTAAAATCGCCGCTGATGATCATGCACGGCTCCATTTTGCAAGGATCTGTACACAATTCCTGGGAGCCAAAAATGTCCCCGTTCTTCCATGTCCTGCATACTAACCAGACATATCACCCATAGAGCATGTTTGAGATTCTCTGGATTGACGTTTATGACAGTGTGTTCCAGTTCCCGCCAATATCCAGCAATGTCGCACAGCCATTGAAGAGGAGTGGGACAACATTACACATGCCACAAGCAACAGCCTGATCCAAGTATATGCATAGGAGACGTGTCATGCTGCATGAGGCAAATTGTTCTGATCCACGCGCCTACTTTTTTTTAGGTATCTGTTACCAACAGATGCATATTTGTATTCCCAGTCATGTGAAATCTGTAGATCAGTTCATTTTAATTTCCTTGAAACGTAACTCCGCAAAGTCTTTAAAATTGTTGCATGTTGCGTTTATATTTTTGTCCAGTATACTGATTTAATTAACAAACCTTTTTTTATTAGCTTTGTTGCTATGGCATCTCCAGACAGTGTCTAATCGGTAGTCGAGACAACCCTGCCACTTGTTTAGTGGGCTGGTCTGTATGTCTGGCATTCCGTCATTCCGTATGCAAAACATGATGGGAAACAAATCATATCATTGGAAATGTATATGTAAACAACGGAGAGAGCGTCCCTTGTCGGGATAGAGAGTCTTGATTCACATCATTGTTTTAAAAGGTGCACATTATACAACGGTAAGTTGTTTAGCTTGCTAGCTAGATACATTTTAGCAAGCTAACGTTAGCTAGCTAGGCAGTTTTTAGTTGTAGCTAAATTATGCTCTCATGATTAAGAGCTTGAAGCTACCTATGCTTTGTAATGAGAGAAACTTCCAACACTGCCTTTTCATCGCTTGTCCACCGGCGCAGACTGCTTACACACCAGCTTGATATGCTACTAGCTAGTTAGGCTACAAATGCTAACTGGTTAGCATAATTTATTGACTGCAAGCCTGTGCTAACCTAGCTAACTAATTACATTGCAATCTGTTATTTTGCTATGCATGTGACATAATAAAGACTACTACTCATCACGTTTATTAATTGGCTACTGACAGTGTCTTTGGTCTTTAGGTTGTAACATTTCCCCAACATAATGTTCATAAATGTTTTTGAGTCTCAAGGTGGTGTCTGTCATTCATTTAAATTTGAGTCAATACATTCTAAGAAATAATCGGTTGTGATTTGTGAAGCAAAGCTTACATTAAATGAGTCTTGATTGGTTGATTTACCACCTACAGCAATTTTATATTACTGTTTCAGGAATGTGGTTGAACAAATATTTTGTTATAGACATTAATAAGCAATAAGGGTTTATCTCAGGAAAACTGTTGGCTCCTTGTAGGTTAATGAAAGGAGATACACCATTCATCCACCACTTCATATAATGTGTCCTTTAAGTTATTCTGTCACAAACTTAACTTTCCATCTCTTCAAAAGCCTAGATGCATTCTCTGTCCATGGGGCAGGGCTGTAGTAGCAGCTCAGGTGCCCCCTCCGGCTCGGTGGTTCAGGTGTGCTTCCCCAGCTCCCAGGCGTCTGTACTGGACAGCCTGAACCGGCAGCGCGAGGAGGGCCAGCTCTGTGACCTCTCCATCCAGGTGCAGGGGAAGGTGTTCAAGGCCCACCGTTGCGTGCTAGCTGCATCCTCACCCTACTTTCACGACCAGGTGTGTGTCTTGTTCTGCTTGCTGGCACGTTGCATAGCCAGACTGAACATAGTTTAACTCTAACATCCTCTGATAGTGTCTCATGTAGATGGTTTTTGTCCAAGGCCTGCACTGAAGTGAGAGTTTACATCGATAACTTAGATTCTGTGCGTTAGGATGTCGCCAACCATCATTAACTGTCTCTTCTCACCCCCCCCCCCAGGTGCTTTTGAAGAACATGTCCACTGTCTCCATCCCTGCTGTCATGGACACGCTGGCGTTTGAGAGCGTCCTGAGCTGCGCCTACACGGGCCAGCTGCGCATGCTCCGCGAAGACATCGTCAACTACCTCACCGTGGGCAGCGTGCTGCAGATGTGGCACATCGTGGACAAGTGCACAGAGCTCCTCAAAGAGGGGCGGGTGGTGGGGAGTGGGAGCGCAGCCCAGGGCGTCACTGGGGGAGCGCAGGGGAACCCTGGATGCAGTAGCAGTGAAAGCTCCCTAGGGGCTGGGAGTGCCCAAGCAGGTGGAAGCAACACACAGCCAGCCCCTCACCCTCCCAGCCGTCCATCCTTGAGTGAGAGCCAGTCTCCCAGCAGCACCAACTACTTCAGTCCCAGAGACGCCAACTTCGGAGGGGGAGCGGTGGCAGCTGGAGCTGCAGGGCAGGAAGGCGTAAACGCCACTCCCAGCTACTGCACCCCTTCTGGGGCTGAGGAGGCTTTCCTGATCGAAGAGGAGGAGGAAGAAGAGGAAGAAGAGCTACTGTACCATAGGAAGCGAGGGAGCAGCAGGAGGAAACGGACAAGCTCTGTTTCGGACCAAGAGGTTGGAGTCAGCGACAGCTTCGGCGTGTCGTCCTACCAAGACGGGGACGCCTCCCCTCTCCAGAAGCGACCCACCTACAGCCAGCCCAGCATCATGCCCCGGAAGCAGTGGGTGGTGGTGAAGACGGAGAGACCCCAGGACGATGACCTGATTGTGGTGTCGGGGGAGGAAGGGCCAGATGAGGAAGAGGAGAGAGAGTTGGAGATGTTGAGGGAGAGGGAGAGGACGTTCAACATATCCAACGTCAGGACTCTGTCTGGAGAGCTGAGCAGCAGAGTGGACCATGGGATTGAGACACAGGTTAGTCAAACCCTTGATGCGAAATGTTTGTCTGTGTATTTGGCTGCTTAACATTCTAACTTATCAGGAGGCCAACTGTCAGTTTCTGTATTTTTGGATTGTTACCAAACTGAATCACTTTCTCTCATAGATGGAATACTGCCAGTCTTCTGAAGACTACCTCAAGTTTGACAGTGGTTTGATGGACCAGACTCCCCCACAGCACCTTCATGACAGCGCTGGTCAGAGTGGTGGCAGAGCCGTCTCTGCCCTACTAGGCCAAGTCCAGTCTGCTGCTAGAGCTCAGCTCTTTCCCATAGACATGCAAGGCAACCAGATCCTCATGTACAGCCAATCCTCTTTAGACTCCTCTCAACCCATAGGAATAGGAGGTGGTATGGCTGGGGCAACATTTAAAGGGCCAAACTTAGAGCATGGAGCGGTCCATTTGTCAGCACAGGGGGGTTTGGGAGGTGGCATAGATGGACTGGATGGGGGTGGTGGCGGGAGTTCAGGGAAGGTGTTCATGTGCCACTGTGGAAAGACCTTCACCCACAAGAGCATGCGCGACCGCCACATCAACATGCACCTGGACCTGCGGCCATTTAACTGCCCTGTCTGCGCCAAGAAGTTCAAGATGAAGCACCACCTTACAGAGCACATGAAGACCCACACGGGGCACAAGCCCTACGACTGCCACGGCTGCGGCAAGAAGTTCATGTGGCGCGACAGCTTCATGCGGCACCGCTCCCACTGCGAGAGACGTAGCGGGGCGGCTGGCAGGAGCGAGGATGGGGGAGGGTCCGACCGCACTGATGGCATCTCCCCTCAGCACCTCGCTCATCTCCACCTCTTGACCAGTGAGGCCGGTCAAGGTGCCGTTGGTGGCAGAAGTGGGATCTCGGTCTCGTCCCCACATCATTCCAGTACAGGCAGCAGCAGCGGCAATGCGGTCTCTTGCCTGACCATGGCCAGTGCAGGAGCGCGCTTAGGGGTCAACTCTCAGAGCGTGTTGCAGGGTCAAGGTTCATCTGTGTTTGGTCAAGGTGGGTGTGAGGAGGAAGTGTGTGAGGTTGGTGATAATGATAGTAGTGTTACTTGACCAAACGGGTGGACACCATTTTGAGTGTTTAAGACAAGGACAAGGGGGCTTTGGAGAGGTATTCCAATGACCACTGGAAAGTGCCACCCTTGGAAAATGGCTAGGGAACCATTGTACAGTTCAGTGTACTCTTAAATGTCAAGTTTATTCTCTGTATGTTTTGTGGCACATGCTATGTGTCTAGTAAAAAAAACCAAAAATCAAGAGACTGACTCACCAACAACACCTTTGGCAAAATGTAAACTAGAACTAGAGAGGAAAGTTGCCTTGTTCTGCCAGAGAATGACATTTCAAGTAAAAGTGTCTGTGAAGAAGACCCTTGCAGTACTACCATCTTGTTTCACCGGATGCCCTTCCACACGGGTGGTGTTCACTGTCCAATTCCAGTGCTATGGTACAGTATTACTGTAAATATATCCTATTATATAATTTACTAATCTGCTACCATTGTAATAGGTGCAAAGCTATACAGTGTATAGTGTGTTTACAAGTAATCCTTATTAATATTGATCGTGGACAACAAAGCATTACAGTCTGAAATTTGGTTTACTTACAGAGCATTCCTTACTCAAACTGCCAAATTCCAATTCATGCCTTGAGAGACATTGAGTATTATTAACAGTAGGGTGGCTAAACAAAGCAGTATCCACCATGATTCTGTTTGTTTTGACCAAGGTTTCCCTTCTATGAAGGTTGTGGCTATTATATTTTTATTCAGGAGAAAAACTTGTCTGGAGTTAAGAGAAAGACCTGTTGCTTTTAGTGTTTGTGTGCTTATCTGTTAAATCATGTGGTAGAATGTATCTCGTGATTGCAGCAGTTGAGTTAATTGCGTTTGAAGTGAGCTTAAACTAATAGTGTATATAATGAAATATATTTATGTTTAGATAGATTTATCAAATAGGGAATATTGAAATATTTAACACTAATTTATATACTTAATTTGACTGCCTTACTAAACATACAGTGGACGTAGGGTCCGAAAATATTGACACCTTGATAAAAATGACTGTATAAAATACATTTAAATACTGGGCTATATTGTATGCAAAAAAAAAAAGGGAAATGTATATTTTATACTAATACAATTGCTCAGAGAAAGATTGTCTTACAAGTAATCAGGAAGGTAGGGGTAAAATTATTGACACCCCTGTTATCGATACCATCCAATACCTCACCTTGCAAGGATAACTGCACTGAGCCTCTCTCCAAAATGTTTTATGAGTTGGAGAACACGTTGGGAGGGATTTTAGACCATTCCTACATACAAAATCCTTCCAGATCCTTTGTTTGCGCTTATGGACTGACCTCTTCAGTTCAAACCACAGGTCTTCAATAGTTTTTTTTAAAGGCTTAGTGTCGTTATCCTCACAAGGTGAGGTATTGAAAATGGGGGAAATCTATTTCTCTGAGCAATTGTATTAGCATATAATATAGCTCAGTATTTTAATTATTTTATAGTCAATTTTGCTCATCTTTATCAAGAGTGTACATTTTGAACCCCACTGTATATATAGATATATAAAGTGCTTTTGGTCAATAGTGAGTTTTGTATTGAAAGACTCAGCCTTGACTCCCTCCTCTTCATACTCAAGGTGGCTGCTGTTTGTGTGAGATTGAAAAGGGAATTCCATTGACTGTTTCAAGTTTTTACAGTATGGTTTCAATAGAGGACTGTTCAATATCTTGCCTGGCTGCATTTCTTAGCATTTAACTGACATAATCAAAGGATTCAACTTCATGTAGCACCTTTTCATCAAGTTTGTACCATTAAGGCTTAACAGCCAGTATCCAGTTGTCATCTTTATGGCAGGACAAAACCTTTTTCATAAAGGGAAAACATTGTAGAAAGCTTGTAGCTACTGCACACTAGGTCTGAAATATACTGTTATACACTTACAGCATCATTGCGCAAAATGGTACGCAACATCGTCCGGATACGTGCGCAACAAAAGTTCAACATTCACCTTCTGCTATCAGCCTTTTACGCATACAATGCTATGCATACGTTCGATAAATACAACTGTATGCACCACACACAATACACTGAAACTGCCTCTGCAAATGTTGCAAGGCAAATGCAGTGTTCCATTGGAAATGTATGTACTTCTGGTGTACCGAAACGCAGTAGGTGTGATCGAGGCGCAAGTCGTTCTTAGACATTGTTACTGTAGGCCAAGTACCTCAGTGTGATCTTTACTAATCTGTATCAAAAGGCTAAATAAATCAATACCTGGTGTAATTTAGCAAGCTGTGCCGTGTGCCAATGTGTGATCTATGTTATTAAAAAATATAAACTTTTCTTAAAGCCCCTTTTCTTACAGTCTTATACTAAGCTGGCCCCTCCCCAGATTTTGTGTTGAACGCACTACATCAAAGCTCTCTTAGTGCAGGCTAAAGTTACATCTAGACTTGGTTTCCTCTATCGTAATCACTCTTTCTCCCCAGCTGCCAAACTAACCCCAATTCAGATGACCATCCTATCCATGCTAGATTACAGATACGTTTATAGATCTGCAGGTAAGGGTGCTCTCGAGCGGCTAGATGTTCTTTACCATTCGGCCATCAGATTTGCCACCAATGCTCCTTATAGGACACATCACTGCACTCTATACTCCTCTGTAAACTGGTCATCTCTGTATACCCGTGACAAGACCCACTGGTTGATGCTTATTTATAAAACCCTCTTAGGCCTCACTCCCCCCTATCTGAGATATCTACTGCAGCCCTCATCCTCCACATACACCTATTCTGCCAGTCACATTCTGTTAAAGGTCCCCAAATCACACACATCCCTGGGTCGCTTCTCTTTTCAGTTTGCTGCAGCTAGCGACTGGAACGAGCAGCAAAAAAAACACTCAAACTCCATCTCATCATTCAAAGACTCAATCATGGACACTCTTACTGACAGTTGTGGCTGCTTCGTGTGATGTATTGCCTCTTCCTTATTGTCCTTCGTATTTGTGTTGTCATGTGTTGCTACCGTGTTGTGTTGTCATGTGTTGCGTCGTCATCTTAGGTCTCTCTTTATGTAGCGTTGTCTCTTGTCCTGATCCGCGTTGTCCTACATTTTTATTCCTCCATCCCCACAGAAGGCCTTCTGCCTCTTGATAGGCTGTTATTGTAAATAAGAATTTGTTCTTAATTGACTCGCCAAGTTAAATAAAATAAGTGTTCAGTTAATTTCTGTAACCTGTTTTCACTTCTTGTTTTCCAGATGTACAATTCATGTTTTACATTAACTTGCCCTATGCCTTTACCCACAAAACACCTGTGGAGTGGATAGCGGGACAAGGTTTTGGAACGTTCAGAAATATGGTATGTAGAACAAACATGCATCTCTGACATGTACAATAAGTAAGCATGTCGGCTTTATTCACGGCATATCGATCTGCCATGTTCAACCACGTTGGGCAACTGAGCGTGGCCCTGGTGGAAAGGCAATTGATAGAAGTGGTTCTTAAATTATGTAAAAAGGACAACTTACCTAATTGCTTTTAATGACGAGGTTTACCACAAAGCGCTTTCATTTATCAAAGTTTATTTAAAGGAAATGTGATCTTTGCTTTTCAGTGTACTAAAAGGAACATTTGATAATTAAGCGGCCTTTCCCCGTAATCTTATTGAATTGGTAAAAACAACAGAATCCAATCAAAGCGTCTTAGGGAGGTTTGAAAAATATGAAGTCTCATTAACTTAAAATATTAAGTCTCACTGTTTGCAGTCTCAAACAAGAAGCGTTATGAACGTTCCTAAAGATGAAGTCCAAACCAAACACCTGCTTACTTACTACATTCTGAGATGGACCTTCCCTATAACAATATGCATCCGCCTGAACACACCTATTTCTGTAAAGTCAACATGAACATTTCTTCAGGAGGTTATGCCTGCATAAAGTAGGACACTGCACTACATTTCACGTTAATGCAAAACTGTACCTGTCCGTTTAGATCAATGCATCTGCTCAATTGAGTTTGTTTGGCATCTTGAACAAAATTCAACTGACGGCCAGTCTGCCACCTAGTTACGGTTGCAATACTACTTGGGCGAAAATAGCGGTGTTTATGCCATTAGGTTGCACTATGTGGACACAGCAACACCAACCATACAACAAATTATCCATGATTGCAGAGACAAAGTTGATGTGTAGATCCTGTATTGGTTCTGTATAAATCTAGGATACAGTACTACTGTATTCAGCTGGTTCATCTTCTATTGCCAGCATAGTAACACAGACACGCATTCATTCACCCACCCAAAAGAATTGACAAAAAAAAAAAAAATCTAACAACTCATTTTTACAGCTAAAATACAAAAATAACCTGACGTGATGCTGCTCCCTCCTCGCACAATCCAGACGCTGGGCATAAATTGGCATATAAATCCGAAGTGTAAACACTGGTGGTAAACTACCACGTCCATCGCCAGTTTCAATGAGTAATGAAAAGGTTGCTCTCTCCCGTCTGAAAATGTGTGCATTTTCAAGAGTTCACATTAGCAGGCACTGGTTTGGAAGTCAAGAGGCAGTGATGGGATGGCCTGGTCCCAGATCAGTTTTTGTAGCATAAACAGACCTGGTTCCAGGCTAGCAGTGATGGGATGGCCTGGTCCAAGATCAGTTTGTGTCGCATAAACAGACCTGGTTCCAGGCTAGTAATGGGAAGCCTGAAGACCCGGTAGGGTTGGGGCAGAGGTCATTCCGAATCCGATAGGACGATCACTTCGTCCGGGTCACACTGGGTGGCCACGTTGACCTGAAAATGACACAAAATGGAGGTTGGTAAGAGGTTTGCATACTGTACACAAGTGACTTCACAAAAAACATTTTTGGTGATATGTCATGGCATCAGAGCTAGATCATGACACACACACACACACACACACACAGGGGACAGATGTTTGGGGGTTTCTGTGCAAGGGTATTATATGCTGAGCATACGTGGGGAAACTGTATAGTGTCGTGATACTTAAACATCAGCAATCATCATTTACTCTCACCTTGTTTTTCTTGGGAGGCGGGGTGGACTGAGAGCTGGTGACCATCTCCTGGCTGGGAGTGTCGGCCCTGGTGGAGTCCGCCTGTAGGGGGCTACTGGTTACCACACCAATGACCAGAGGGAGGTCACGGTCACTGCAGATGGACAAAGAGATAATTCATTAATTCAAGCCTCCACATTTGAAGATGGATAGATATCTTCCATGTTTTTTTTCCCATCGTTCATTTGGGTGCTACAGCTTTACCTCCCATTGTGGTGCCTAAGACCCCTGTTGTGAGACTTCCTGGATTCCACCTCTATCCACTTTCTCTTCCTGCCTCTGGAGGCGTCTTTGGGACTGGGTGGCCGGGGGCTGCAATTCGCTGACCTCGTCTCAGTGATGAACGTGCAGGAGTCCTCATTGGTCAAAATCAGCACCGGTGACGGCGGCAAAGAGACCTGATTCGCCGCCATGGGGGAGGCTGAAGAGTCCTTAGTTTCCACACTAGTGCTTACAGACACTACTGAAATGTGATTGGAGGAAACAATGTCATCCTTTGTCAGGTTGGTATTGGATGAGTCGTTCCCCTTGTCTAACTCCATCGCTTCTGATTGGCTGGGGCTGTCTGTGGGGGATTCGTCGACTAAGGACGAGATCCGTGCGGTGTCACCCCAGGAAATGGGGCTGATTCCTGTCGTCACGGAGTCTTTGTCCTCCTCAGCGTTCTTTTCTCCCTCTCCTCCATCCTGGTCTCCGTCACTCCCACCATCCACCTCATTCTCACTCTTGTTTGCTGCCTCTACCTCATTGTTCTCCTCCTCCTCCTCATCCTCATCCTCATCATCCTCCTCTGAAAAAAAAGAAAACCCAAATCAGTTGAAAACAGATCTTTATTTGATCTCCTTGTTGTCGCCAAAACCCAGGATTAGGTTAAAACACTGATTTTGAGAAAGGTGCTGTGTAAATGATCATCCTCATCACCTGGCCCTGCTTGTGATTTGCTGGCCTGGATCTCCTCCTCGATGTCTGGATCAGACGACTCGTCGTCTTCATCATCCTCTTCCTCAGCTTGTTCCTCACACTCATCCTCTCCATCCTCTCCCTTCTTTAGGGGATTGTCATCGGCTGTGGTGGCCTCCAGCGCCGATGACTGGCCCTTCCATTGATATTCGCACGCACACACACACACACAGAGAGAGAGAGAAAAGACAGACAGTGAGTGGTGACAGATAGTCATTTATGTAAATAAATACCATGAATTTTCAAAACAGATGTGGAAAAGCTTTGGCTGACTAGAACAAATCAGAATGACAGAATTTTAATATTTTTCTCTCATCTCCAGTCATTTCTAAAATGTCTCATTCAACACCTTTCTTTTCCTCCTTCTAGTACTCCTACCTCTTTCTTCTGCCGGTCTCTCTCTATCCGTTTACTCCTCTCCTCCTCCTCCGTGTCGTCCTGCTTCAGGGCGTATCTGGAGATGACCTGCTCCAGGCTGGAGAGAGCCACCTCCCGGTTAGAGCGCAGCTTACGGGCCAGTGTGGTGTCCAACAGGGCAGGGTCAGTGGCTGTTAAGAGTGGGGGGTTAGTGACCTCGTAGTCAATCTTCCTTAATAGTTTCCACACGTTCAACCTGATATCCACAAAGCAGCATACTGGTGTCACTCTTTGTGTAATTGTGTGTCAACTAACAGGTTTTCACAGCTTGGTGAAGTGTGTAACAGTGAAGTGTGTAATAATTGATAGTTACATATCGGTATTGTTTTTGAAAATGTTTGTATCGTTTCGACAATATCGCACTATTATCTTTGCGCTAGTTTGCTGTACCTGCACCAAAACTCCTTCATATCTCGTTCTCCATATATATATATATATTTTTTTTAAATGGGGAGCCAATTTGTTTTCAGCACATTTATTTCCATGATTGATCAAAACTAGTTCTCATGTCTCCCTCTTGTCCCTCTGCAACAGACATATGGTAATCAATATGTTTGGAACGCACTAATATCACAGTATCGAATCGCAATACATATAGAATTGTGAGAATCATGATACACATCTTATCAGCAACTAAGTCTGGTGATAATATCGGATCGTGAGGTCCCCTGGCAATTCCAAGCCCTAGTGTGTAATTCTCTTCATCCTTGCACACAGAAAGACAGACATCGGACTGACGGAAACACACAGCTCCAACCAGAGGTGAGTGTACTATGTTCTCGTACCTGGTTTGTAGAGGTCTGTAAGGTGCGAGCCGAAGTTGTAGACCATGTCGAGGTGGCGTCTCTCCTGCAGGCGGTTGCCAGTCTCGCGGAAGGCGTCCTGGGCGATCTGGGTCAGCTGCTTCTTGCTGAGGTTGAGGCCGTGGCGCTCGTTGGCCCGGCGGACATGCTGCAGGATGTCCGTGTAGTCGGGTGGATTCAGCTGGGCCTCGGGACTGTTGATGAAACGCTCAATCTGCGTGTGGGGAGGAAGAGCAGGATGAGGAGGGGTCAGAGCGCACTGCATCATAATGAGTAAACACAAAGGACAGCCAAATCAATTGCTAGGAACACAAGCATATCTCTACACCCGCAATAACATCTGCTAAATATGTGTATGAGAGCAATCAAATTTGATTTAGATTTTAATTGAATGTTTTGTTATTGTTTTTATGCATTTCTTGCCTATTTATTCCTTGATTTCTCTCATACTGGGGTTAGTTTTAATTCATAGTCTATATAACATAAATATGCAGTGGTCAAAAAGCATTGGGTTGTCGATAAACAATGAGTTGGTTGATTATGTCATGTGTTGGTTACCTTTCTGTTCACCTCTGGGTATCGTGTCCCTTTGTATTGGATCCTATGCTCGATCACTCTGCCCGTCAGACTGCTGCAGCCCTTCAGCTCACAGAGCTTATCATAGATCTTCATCATCTGAGAGAGAGATAGAGGTTCAGTGGCTCAAAAAACATGATACTTCTATCTATCAAAGTCATGTATGGATAAACACATTTAGTATGTGGCTCATGCAGGAATCAAACCCACAGCTCTGGTGTTACAAGCATCACATCCCAACCAACTGAGCCATTGGAACCAATAGGCCTCGGTGTGCTGACCTTGCGTTTGAGCTTGTGCTCCTGGATGTAGCTGGAGTCCTCCTCCTCCAGCTCGTTCACACTCAGCTCCTTCTCCTGCAGCCGCTGGATCTCATCATTGTACATCTTCAGCAGGTTCTCCAGGTACGCAATCTGAGAGAGGAGAGAGGAGATTAAGATATGCCTGGCACAGTAATCTACACCATATTCAATGCTTTTAAACCCTTGAGGGTTCCCAGTGCACAACTTGGGCAGAAGAGGAAGGGAGTAAATCCATAGAGAAGTAATTATTGGGTGCTGCTGACCTGTCTCCGGGAAGCCTTCTTCATCTTCTTCTCTTCCTCTTCCTGCTGCCCCGAGGTAGACGGTAGCTCCTCTGTCAGTGCCTCCTCTTCCATCTTCTTCTTCTCCCCGACGGGAGGCTCCACCTTCGAGACAGTCTGCCTCCTCTTGTCCGAGTGCTGTTTGAGAACGGTGCACAGCTCGTTGATGTAGACGAAGGTCTTGGTGCGGCGGGCCTGGGCGCGCGTGAGGCAGCGGCCCAGCGTGTTGCGGAACTCCACCGAGGCCAGGAAGTCCGCCGAGGCCTTGGAGTGCTTGGCGTGCAGGAAGGTCATGACCTCAGGGCAGTCCTCCGTGTGGGACGAGCAGTACTCTACAAACTGAACAAAGCGAGGGAGGGGAGTGAACGAGGGAGAAGGGTTTAGAAGAGTGTTCTTCAATCTTTGCACCGGGACACACAGACACACACACACACCACAGGGTTGGTGCAGACATTTGTTGCTCCTCAATACAAGGGCTTAAAGATTAGTGGATGAGTTATAATTAGGTTAGTGCTGGGATGGAACAAAAGCTTGCAAAACTACGGAATTTGAAAAACACTGATTAATAGTGATGTGGAAAGGCCCAAATTCGAAAGGGTCACGCACAAATGATCGCGGTGGACTAACAGCCTGCAAAGACTCAAATCCATAGTTGTGCTTGCCAGTGTTGCAGCTTGTATTTGTATTGTGACTGTACGAAACATCTCCACTATCCATTCCTCCGCCCATGAACCCTCTTACCTCAGTAAAAAGCTTCTGGTTCTCTGCTTTAAGAACATGGCTTTCTTTCTTCGCTGTGGCAAAAGGAGATTGGGTGATGTGAGTAGGAGTGGGCTGTTGGATTTTTGGGGGAGTACGATGATTGGCTGAGAGTTTAGAGGAAGTGGAGGAAGAGGGCTGAGGCCTCTCCTCTTCCTCATCATCATCGATTACAATGCTGTCCATCACTGCTGCTGAGGCAACCGCCATCAGATAGGGACTATTCTTTGCTGAGGGAAGGCAAAAACAAGTGTCAAAATGGTGCATTGGGCAAATTCAAAAGTAACATACCACTGTTACCAATGTCATGCCATCTGAAACGTAGGCCTATAGTCTGCTCTGTTCAGTGACTCATAGTTCATATAAAAGGTGTTGGTTTAGTGAGTCTATCCAATGGTAAACAATTTACCATATGAGAATGACACAGGTTCAGGCACAAACACCACTGCTACCTACTATCTATTGTAAACTCCACCCCTGTCCTTTTTCACAAGCACGAATGAAAACAAATATTATAACAACAGTCATTGTTTGTACTTTGTAGGCTTACGTACAATGAAAACAGACACGGACCACCAGTTCAGACAATTAGTAACCTTAGCTAGCTAGCTAGGCTAACATCAGGGAACTCTTGCTAACTAGTTAATTACTAAGTATGTATTTGATTAAACTTTTGTCAGGAAAATATCACATGTATTATATTGTTTACTGCAAAAACATTCCAAAAACCATTTCTGTGTTTGTTATTTCCTTGTTGGCTAGCTAGTTAGCTAGCTAACATCAGTTAGCAACAAGCTAACGTTAGCTGGCTTGTCAGGAAAGCGCCAACCTTTCTGGGTAAAATGGTAAGGGTATGACATAGACAACATGTAAACAAATACTTTGACTAGCTTTATGTATGAAATACAGATGTATATACTATAGCAATTGTTTTAAGACTGTGATTAGAGGGTTAGCTATGGACAAAACAATGAAAGTCAACTTACGCGCTTGATACCGAAATTTCTCCCCCCCGAAGAGCACGGGAACATTCAAGCCTACCATTGGTTGTTGGTTGGTTGTCGCTCAGTAACATCGTCGATCATTGGTTATTTACTTTACTCTTAGTTTCACATGTCAGGCGTCTGCTTTTTAAAGCTGTATATCTCACTTGTTGGTCGACCAGACCAAATTGTCATATACATGTGTGTTATGGATCTGCCATTCTTCATTGAAAGCAAGTTTAAGAAGTGTTAGATCTGTTCTATGTGCGCTATTTCTATGCTTCTCGTTCTTAAGTTTTTCAGTCTTTTACTTTCGGTTTGTACACCCGCTTCAAACAGCTGAAAATACCATATTTTTTGTTATGGAAAATATATTTCACAACAGTTTAAAATAGATTATTTTCTACATTATACTTGCTTGTTTTATTACATAAACTGAAACTATTAGAATTTTAGCAACCAGGAAATGGCGGAGCGATTTCTGCATAGTGAATTTACCAAAACCAATTTGTTATAGTGTTTCTGAGACTCATAGGATACATTTTGATAGCATTAAATTAACATAAATAAATCAAAATGTGTGTTTAATTTGGGATCAGGGATTAGGCGGATACAGTTGCGCTCCTTGCAACTGAGAGTACAACCATAGTTAAAACTAGCCAATAACTCAACTCCACGATTTACGAAGGAGTTGAGCAGCGACAAGTGTGGGCTGGCTGCACTTGTCAGTCTATACTTGTAATAGTGTCCGTTCTTGAATGCCTACCTTGTGGCTATGTTCGTCTTGTGTATCTGCGTTTTTATCTTTGGGTGCTGCATTGTTTTACGTGTCCTGTACTAAGGGAGCCATTGTTTTAACAGAGAAGGAGCAACCTGTCATTGAACTCTATTTTTTTGTTTTGGCAGGGAATGTATACGCTATAATGCATTTTTTACATAATTTTTTTACATAAAAAACTATGGATTAAAAATCCAACTGACAACTCTGTAAAAATCATGAACGTCACAGAAACACAGTAAGCGTTCAATAATGGATATTTATAAAAGTATGGAGTGGTAGTGCGTAGTTAAAGTAACTTCCTACTCCATTGAAAAACAGTGGATATGGGGTGTAGTTTGACAGACATTACATAAAACAGTACTTTCATCAAAAACTATGGATTATAGCACCCAAAGAAAAGAACACTGACACAGGACAAACATGTACAGGGTAGGCATAAAAGAATGGCCATTTTTACAAGTATCGACCGACTGAGACTTGATGTACACACTTGTCGCCGCTCAACTACATTGTAAGTCGTGGAGTTGAGTTTAATCAACTAGGTTAAAACCAAAGAAAAACATCAAGTAAGTATTTGCATCCTTCAGTCAAGTTGTGTGGAAGCAGAAAACACCCCTAATCAAAAGAGCAGGATTTTCATATGATAAGTACTCCTAATCTATTTATCACAAGACCAATAACACAAATTAAACAAAGGGGGAAACTGTTTTGAAGATTAAGAATTTATTACATCCCATCACAAATAGTACTCATTTGCTCAAAGTTGTTTCTCATTCCTGGCAAATACACTAATCTAACAATTCTGATTTGGTGGTAGGAACATCAATAACAAAAAGCCTACACTGTCTATACAAGGCAAGATAAAATTAAATATTACCGAAAACAAACAAAATGAAAACAACATATACACACACTTCCAGGGAATTACACATTTTCTGATGGAAAAAATGATATTCCAATTGAAAAGATGTTGTCTTATATTCACCTTCAGAATCCATAGAAAGCAAATAATGACAGGGTGCAATCTTTAATTACAGGGACAATTAACACAATAAAACCACTAATAACAAAACAAAAAATCCACATGTACACACACTCATGTCCACAAGTCTCTTGAGTTCTTCTAGAGATGAATCCACAGTTGTATAACAGTATTTAAATATGTCAATATTTAAATCAGTCGCCTATTAAAATATTTTTCTCGCCCAACGCCTTGTTAGATCATACATTTTCAACTGCTGTCAGAATCTCCTTTCCATGTACCACCTTCCACAACCTTCCACAAACGATACACTTTTATTCCTGAAATTCCAGCTTTGTTGGTTCCATTACACACTCACCTGGGAATCCCAGGTGTTTCCACATTTACTTCATTTTCTGTAATTGAGAGACGATAAGGATGAGCCCAATGTGTGTAAACTAACAGAACAGACAATGGGAGAAATCCAAGGACTTAATTCAAAATTCACTAATACATAAAAGATGTCATCATATTACATAGTAATCAATAGTAAATACATTTGATTGATTGATTAATCCAGGGGCTAGAGTTATAACTAGAGGGATACAGCTTGAGATAAAACAAATTTGGGCAAGACAGTGTTAGCTGGGAAATATACATAGATAGATAGTAGTTACATTGTCTGACAATTACCTTCTCTTGTGAGTTAGCATCATCGGACCCTATAAAGGCAAGAAAAGGTCAAGCATTAGATTGACAGACAAGATCCAAATTCACACAGTAGCTTTACAGCTTCAACATCTTTTTTTGTGTATCTTAGTTCAAACCGATTGTAGTTACCAGAGCTAAATGTCCAGGAGACAATCTTGATCAAACCATAGAGCCCCAGGGCCACGGCAACCATCGCCATGGAGTCCTCAATAGAGGGACCATTTACACCTGATTGGGGTGACGAGAGAGGGAGTAAATTTAAGACATACTCAGGATAAGTTGTGTTTTATCAAGTAGAATTTATTAGACTTTTCGGATCAATGTAATTGCACTGGTAGGCCTAGAGACACTGATATATGGACCCATGTATGGAATGTAAAGAACATTGCTTGAGGTATAAATGGCCCCAATCCTAACCTTTACAAGGATATAAATATCTGGCTCTGAATCAGTGGACCCAGGGGCAACATCCATCAACTCAATGCAGCTCTATTAAATTATCTCTCACCGATGACATTGAGGGTGGCGCTGGCCCGCCGGGTGCCTCCAGGGTGGACGGCCACACAGGTGATCTCCCCTCCACGGCCAAGGTCCAGCTTGGCCGAGTCTAACTCCAGACGGGTGGTCTGGCTGTAGGTGTTGTCTGGGCCCTGCCTGTGGCCTGTCACGCTGCCCTGACCCAGGGGCCTGACCTTACCGTCCGGCCCTGTTAACTCCCAGTGGAACTCCAGGTTAAGGGGGAAGAATCCTGACGCCTCGCATTGCACCTTCACCACCTGGCCGGGCACGGAGAGAGGGAGTGGGGAGGGGAAGATGGAGAGGGACGGAGGCTCTGGGAGAGATAGAGGGTGAAATAGGAGTGAGAGAATGAGGAAAGAGAGGATGATACACACGAATGGCATGTATTCTAATGCCATTTTGTTGTCCATGACATACCATTATAAGAATGTACTGTATATGGACTTACAGTAGTGAATATACTATACATAGGGGTTGAGATTCTACTCTTTAGTATTGGCAGAATAATCAAGCATATTCATCTGGCCTCACCTACAATCTCCAGCTCCACTGCCACCTGAGCCAGGAGATAGGGCAAGTACACCGTGCAGATGTAGGTTCCTGTGTGGCGCACTTGAGCTTCCTGCAGGATCAGTGATGCATTTCCTGTCTCGTGCAGAGCCGTGAAGTCTAGCCCCGCTCCCTCTTCTTGGGTCTCGGCAAATCGGTCACTCTTGCCGTCGTAGGCCAGGACCAGGCGGCCATCGCCCCTGAACTGGTAGCGCCACTCCACAGCAAAGCCAGAGACAGAGAGAGGAGAAGTGGCCTCCATCCAGAACCCACAGTCTAGAACCACCGGTTCCCCGAGTCTGGAACGGACCAAGGGGATTCTACTCGACACACTGAGCACCACTGGGAGAAAGAGGTAGGAGAGAGACATTACACTTTTACACTACTTTATCACTGGTTTCTATACTTCTTTCTTCATGGTGTATAACAAATTCATTTAAATTACGGTTAATAATAAGTCATTATCACTGTGGTGTTGGTAACTGTATGCAATTTTGATTAGAAGTCCATCTTTATCACTTGTAATGGTTAAATACAACAATCTGTCTGACTTGTACAACCCTTGCTCAAGTAGAATGTACTTCCTTTTCAATCATATGACTTTTTACCAGTGGGTTCCTTGGATGCCGTGGGAGCACGCATGACACTGGACAGGCCCAGCTGTCCGTCAAGGCCCTGCAAGGAGGCAGAGTACCAGTCAGCTTGCAGGTAGATTGGACTGTGGGCAGAGTCAGTGAGTGGGACTGCCCATTGGACGGTGGAGGGCTGAGGCATGAAGGGGTTGATCTCGCACTGTGGCTTATGGACTGAGCCCTCTTGTGGGTGCAGAGAGGAACTGCAGAGGGTGGCTGCTGGGTCTGATGAAAGAGAGGTGATAGATTTGTCTATAGAAGTTATCCTTTCAATTAAATAACATTTATTTTTCTGAAAAGCTCTGCCTAAAATGACAACACTCTTGTAGTCTTGTATAATTTAAATTAGAGGCTTGGTGTTAGAAGATGGCGAATTGTTGGACTGTAACACAAAATTGACTGAGTGCACCTTTAACAGCCACTGGTTTGTCACTCAAATCAGTCATAATTTCTAAAGAGATTGTCCTATTTAATGTATGTTTAATGAATGATAAGTACTGACCAGTGACATAGTAGACTCTATCATGGTTGATGTCTGCAGATGGTCCCTGCTGTGAACTGGTTTCTTCACTCCTTGGGCCTGTATTGATATACAGTAGTGACTTCTCCTGCATCATTGCAGCTGCGAATCCCCCACCTCGACCTGGTCTCTCCTGGACAAACCAGCACTCCAGAACTGGACAGCTTGTCCCATAGACTAGAAGAGAGAAGTATGAGAAAGGTGTGTGAATATGTGAGACCAGCGATGTGGATAGGTGAGAAGATGTAAACTACTGTAGATTAGTTTAGTAAGAACGGATATGAAAAGGCAATCAAAAGAGCAAATAGAGATGTTTAATATTCAGACAGTGAAAACTAAAATACTGTAAGTCTCTATTACTGTAAATCTCTATTATTGAACTGTAATAAATACAAATACAATTGCATGCGTATGAACGCATATATGAGTTGAAAGGAAATACAGTAAGAAAAGTCGACCATTTTACCGTGTATGAAGTAAGTAAAGGCGAGAAACGATAGCTTGTAAATTGTTGAAACATTGGCCATGGTTGTCTTCGACACTGTCCTGGTGTAGTTTGAAGTTGTTCAAGCATGGAGAAATATTATTTTGTCGTCGGACTTCCCCTACAGCCTGCAATTCCCCTGCAGAAACTGCTTTTACTTTCATTTTGCAGACAGACATGCGCATAGCTAGACGAGGCATAGCTCATGATAAACCACCATGGTGTACAATATTAGGTCAATACACTGATGAGGCACAAATTTCATAAACATTTAGTGAAAAATAAATTGTGTTACAAACTCAGAGAGCTCGTGCACAATAATTTTTTTTTGCCACATTGCAGAAAGCACACAACACAAGATGGTGCTCCAACACTACTTTCAACGCGACCCACGGTGGTCAAGATCACTTGATTTCTTTGAAACTGGAATCTGGGGACATTAGAGTTTAAACCTGGCTGGCTGCTTGTGTTCGAAATTACGAACATCACATGGATTTCGATACAGTGACATTTAAAACATGTTAGGTCATTATTTTATGAAAGAGTTAGCACCTGCCTGTCTTGTATATCCAGTCAACAGGTGAAATCTGCTACCTTTAAAATATAAAATTAAATAGCTTGTTTTTAATTCTTCCTGAATTGGAATGTCACAGGGTTGCTTGACTGTTTTCAGAATGCAAAGAAACAAAATGCCAAGAAGGAATAGGGTAATCTGATGCAAGATTTATGGTGAGGCAATTTCTACTTTGATGACCGAGACGAGACGGAGTAACTGTTGGGTGAAGTTATCCCTAAAACGCTGATTTTGGGTGAGATTTTCCCCACTAATGGTTAAGGTTAGGATTGGTGAATGGCTAATCCTAGATCTGTTCCTAGGTGAAATTTTACAACCCACGGAGCGACAGAGATACCCAAAAGTCATGTGACTCATCATGTGATTTCTTTGAAACAGTAGTGAGGAGAGTTACAGTCTACCTATAGATGGCACTGTGGCATTGTTCATCCTTCACTGTAGCCTACACGGAGGCTGTTTTTTTTACCCATTAATTATTATTTTCAGGGACTCTCCATTCACAAACTTTATTAAGTAACTGAACTTTCCCGTCACACGTATAACAGAACACACGGTGGGAGTGTGCAAAAAAATCCAGAACACATTTTCATTGGGGAGAGAAAATCCGAAAATATGACCAAAGATGACTTGATTGGACGTGTAGGATTGTTACTGTAGTTATGGTCAACGAGTTTTCAGCTGGTATCCACTGGCACTCTTTTAGTTATTTCAGTAACCTAGTCTTTGTAAAACAAAAACACGTTTTAAATTAAAATAATGGGTCAATGTCAGTGGTGCAAAGTACTTAAGTTAAAATAATTTTAAGTACTACTTAAGTTGTTTTTTTGGGTGTATCTGTACTTTACTTTACTGTTTATATTTTTGACAACTTTTACTTTTACTCCACTACATTCCTAAAGAAAATAATGTACTTTTTACTCCATACATTTTCGCTGACACCTAAAAGTACTTGTTACATTTAGAATGCTCAAGCAGGACAGAATTATGGCACTTATCGATATAACGCTTTGTCATCCCTACTGCCTCTGATCTGGCGGACTCACGAAACACAAATACTGTGTTTGTAAATTATGTCTGAGTTTTTTAGTGTTCCGCTTTCTGTCTGTAATTAAAAATAATACAAAAATCTTGCCATCTGGTTTGCTTCATATAAGGACTTTGATGTAAAGCATTTACTTTTACTTTGTACTTTTACTCAAATATGACAATTGGGTTCTTTTTCTACCACTGTACCTAAGTACATTTGAAACCAGATACTTTAAGACTTTTACTCAAGTAGTATTTTACTGGGTTACTTTCACTTTAACTTCAGTCATTTTCTGTTAAGGTATCTTTACTTTTACTCAAGTATAACAATTGAGTACTTTTCCCACCACTGGTCAATGTAATAGTCCTACATCCAGCTCAGCAGTATGGATATGAAAAACCATGTACAGGCTACTAGAACTAGATGATTCGTCGGTGTGTCTGCCATTTCATGATTTAGGATAGATAGACACAAGATGGCCGCACACTGACGCTCTTATTGGAAAGGGTTTGGGACTTACCTCAACTGTTTGACTCCACCCTCCTCTGTATGTACAAGGTACTTTCAATTGCATTTCTATGCTGAATTATTTTATTGCTGTGTTTTTCAATGTGATATGGAGCTAGATCCAGATGGAGCTAGATCCAATACAATGCACCTCCTTCAGTGGGTCACGTAAAGTACTAAACCACAAGCCCTCTGAGAAACCTATAGGAAGAATATATTGCTTCTCCTCTTTCACATCAAAGTAATCCTCCTCCCATGTTATTGATTTGAGTCAAGGACATTGTAAGAACTAAACATACAGCAGCAGATTAGTGTAAAGCCTCCCTGTAAGTAGGTCTACCACAATATGCTTGCAGTTTATCCAGACTGGCTTGTCTTAGATGAGAAATATATTACTTTATTGTCAATTGTCACAAAGATACGGTGTATTTTTCCGTTATCCTAATACATCTGATATACAGTAATCAGACCCCTTTACTTTTTCCACATTTTGTTGTGTTACATCCTGAATTTTGAATGGGTTAAATTGAGATTGAATTGTCAAAGTGGAAATAGGTTTTTTATTTTTCTACAAATTAATTTAAAATGAAAAGCTGAAATGTCTTGGGTCAATAAGTATTCAACCGCTCAGAAGGCTGAAGAAATTTGGCTTGGCCTCTAAGACCCTCAGAAACGTTTACAGTTGAGAGTATCCTGTCTGGCTGTATATGTCACAGGAAAGCTTAAAAGATCATCAAAGACATCAACCACCCGAGCCACGGCCTGTTCACCCCGCTATCATCCAAAAGGCGAGGTCAGTACAGGTGCATCAAAGCTGGGACCGAAACACTGAAAAACAGCTTCTATCTCAAGGCCATCAGAGTGCTAAATAGCCATCACTAGCCGGCTACCAACCGGTTACTCAACCGTGCTGCCCTATATACATAGACATGGAATCACTGGCCACTTTAATTATGGAACTCTAGTCACTTTAGTAATGTTTACATAATGCTTTACTCATCTCATATGTATGTATGTATGTATGTACTGTATTCTATTCTAGTGTATTTTAGTCAATGCCACTCCAACATGCTCGTCCTAATATTTATATATTCCTTAATTCCATTATTTTACTTTTAGATTTGTGTGTATTGTTGTGAATTGTTAGATATTACTGCACAGTTGGAACACAAGCATTTCGCTACACCCGCAATAACATCTGCTAAATATGTGTATGTGACCAATATAATTTTATTTTATTTGTTATGGCAAGCCTAAATAAGTTCAGGAAGAAAAATCTGTTTAACAAGTCACATAATAACTTGCATGGACTCACTCTGTGTGTAATTATAGTGTTTAACATGATTTTTAATGACTACTTCATCTCTGTACCCCACACTTACAATTATCTGTAAGGTCCCTCAGTCAAGCAGTGAATTTTAAACATAGATTCAACCACAAAGACCAGGGAGGTTTTCCAATCCCTTGTAAAAAAGGGCACCTATTGTTAGATGGGTAAAAAAAAAGCAGACATTGGTCATCCCTTTGAGCATGGTGAAGTTATTAATTACACTTTGGATGGTGTATCAATACACCCAGTCACTACAAAGATACAGGCATCCTTCCTAAATCAGTTGCCAGAGAGGAAGGAAACCGCTCAGGGATTTCACCATGAGGCCAATGGTGACTTTAAAACAGTTACAGAGTTGAATGGCTGTGATAGGAGAAAACTGAGGATGGCTCAACAACATTGTAGTTACTCCACAATACTAACCTAAATACAGGAAGCCTGTACAGACTAAAATATTCCAAAACATACATCATTTTTGCAATAAGGCACTAACGTAAAACTGCAAAAAATGTGGCAAAGAAATTAACTTTATGTCATGAATACCAAGCGTGGTTGTCTAGCAATTATCATCAACCAATTTGACAGAGCTTGAAGAATATTTTAAAATTTCACAATTCATGACATTTAATCCTAGTAAAAATTCCCTGTCTTAGGTCAGTTATGATCAACACTTTATTTTAAGAATGTGAAATGTGAGAATAATAGTAGAGAGAATGATTTATTTCAGCTTTTATTTCTTTCTTCACATTCCCAGTGGTTCAGAAGTTAACATACACTCAATTAGTATTTGGTATCAATTAGTCGCTGGTATCAAGGAGGACTTCATCACGGTTCTGACTGAGCCGGGTAAGAGAGAGAAAGATTAAAATATACACTACCCAACCCTCCTACTGAATTCGCCCAATATTCCTAATTTCTAAATTCAGTCATCTGCTCAGTGACACTACCTTTCTGACTGCATGTTCTCCTTGACCTCCTGACCTTTTATTGACATTGACACGGATTGTCGCTTAGAGTTCATTTTCAACTAAAATGTACCATCTAGCACTATTGTCTGAATGCTCTGTTCTGATTATTACAGGTGGCCCAACCACCATCATTGTCCTCATCATTGTAGGGGTGGTAGGTCTCCTGGTCATCATTGCTGGTGTCGGGGTCGTCATTTGGAAGAAGAAGTGTAAGAAAGGTCAGTTGTGAGAGAAAGACCTCTCTATTTTCAGACCCTGACTCTGACAACTCTGGGAGAGGAGCCCAGATGACTTGAGAGACCTCTGCTCTTCTGTAACATCAGAGTAAGTCACTTAAGGTGTTCTCATATTAATGAGCAAACTGATACAACCACTACCCCACTGGTACACAGTCTGACTGTCTATACTGTGTGTCATGTGTGTAACCTCTCTCTCTTCTTATGTGTTTTAGGAAGTAGCTGAAGAGGAACTTCTCAAGAACATAACACATGTATACTTACACACTCATGTCTCTTACACACACACACATACAACACAGGAGGTTGTTGCCACCTTAATTGAGGAGAGCAGGCGTGTGGTAATGACTGGAGCAGAATAAGTGTAATGGTATCAAATACATCAAACACATGGTTTCCATATGTTTAATGCCATTTGATCTTCTCCGTTCCGGCCGTTATTATGACCTGTCTTACCCTTTGCAGTCTCCTGTGACACACACACGCACGCACGCACGCACGCACGTACACACACACACACACACACACACACACACACTGTAAACACAGATTCATATATCTACAAAAAACTCTGCTGTCAAATATATTCTGTGGTGATTTTAACAGTTTTACTTTTCTATGGTTTGGCATTTTAAAAGTTGTGCTGTAATTGTGTTGAATTATAAAATGTTATATTGCCACTGTGTGATAGACTTATCTAAGTCTTACAGGTATATAAGAGTCAGTGGAACACCATGAAAGTGTCTTTCTGGAAAGGACTAGATTGTTGTGAGATGTTACATTAAGGTTTTAACTTAGATTATTCTACACATAAAACATAAATTAGCTTGATTTTACCCTAACTGAAGCCATCAAAACCACCACATATAAAAGATATTGCTGTAAACTGGAAAAACATAACTATTTTGTTTCAATATGTAGTGTATCTGGACATATCTATAGGTTTTAATGGTATAACATACAGTAATTGTGTGACATGTTAGAACTTTGCTCACACTGTAACTTGTTTAATTGTATAGCCATGAACCAGACAAGGCCTATCATCTACATGTTCCAATTGTACTTTTTTCTCTTTTAAGAGATACATAAACAACCAGCCAATCAAGACAAAGAGATACTTTTTTGACTGTTTGTTTAATGTGTAACTCTGTGTTGTTATTTGTCGCACTGCTTTGCTTTGTCTTCGCCTGGTCGCAGTTGCAAATGAGAACTTGTTCTCAACTGACCTACCTGGTTAAATAAAGGTGAAATAAAAATAAAAATAAATAAAATACATAAACAACCAGCCAATCAAGACAAATTAGAGACCAAATTCATGCATTCTGTAATAATGTTGTTACACTTTTCAATAAACTCTACAAAATGTTTACCAAAGTGTCATACTGGGCCTTTTAATAATGTTTCCAGTAAGATATTACGTTATAAACGGCAAAAGATTTGAAGTGAAACAATATCATTTTGTATATGGGCTTAAGAAGAAGTAATATATATTTTGATGACCTGTATGAAAGATGATTGGGTGGCAGGTAGCCTAATGGTTAAGAGTGATGGGCCAGTAGCCGACTAGGTAAACATCTGACTGTGCCCTTGAGCAAGGCACTTAACTCTTATTGCTGGATAACAGCATCTGATACTAAAATGTATATGTTTGAATAAAATGCTTCTTCTTCTTCTTTCTTTTGTCCTGAGCATTATCATACGATACAGATTCAAAATAAATCACTGCTCGTTTTAATTTTCTTCTTCTAATCAGGGACTGATTCAGACCTGGAAAACCAACTCTGGCCAATGAATCAATGATATTTATTCATCAATAAACTGCCAGGCAGAAAAGCTGAAGCAGTACATCGGCCTTCTATGGCTGAAATTAATAGTGTTATAAAAAGCTGTTGCACAGAATCCTGCCTGGCAACATGACATTAATGTTGGGTTCATTTTAATAATAACCCACTGGGACCTACAGTATACCACGCTCCACATGTAACTACTGCACACACTATTCATTTCCACAGTGACTCATTTATCAAGCTGAGAAAATGTACATAATATGGAAGCTCTAGGCTACTTCAGGTTCTATGGCAAATTAATTCCAATAATATAAGCGCTTTATTAGACCAGTAAAATGTCCTCTGATGACACAAACCTTGTGTTTGTAGAATTGAATTAGTACAATTAACTACAAAACTAGGGTGTAACTTTATTGGATGCTGCCAACGAAAAGATACCTGGGTTCTGGGTAAACAATGATGCTGTAAACAGTGCTTGACTTGAGTTCTAGCACCTCGTGTACTGCTTGAGCTCATGTTCCTCAAAGTAAATAAGCGTTTTATTCAAACATCTTTCATACATGTCAACATAATATCTAGAATGTTATTTATTCATAAACGTATTGCTACAAAAGTCAAGCACTTGCTGTAAACTACAAAGGGCACGAAGAAATAGGTCCTCATATTGGGTGCTGTCCTGTTTACGTCTAGGTGTAGAAGTGCCACAATACTTTTGTAACAATATAATTGGTTTTTGAATAAATAACATTGTAGATATTGACCTGAGATGTTTGAATAAAATGCTTATTAAAATAACGATCATCTCTATTTTCTCCTGAACAGTAATGATATGATACAGAGATTAGAATGAATCATGTTCAGTATCTTCACTTGTCTGGAGGTCCTTATCACCTTCTAATCAGGGACTGATTCAGACCTGGAATGCTTGATGAGTAAACTCTGGCCAATGAATCAATTATATTTATTGATCAATAAACTGCCAGGGAGAACAGAGCAGCTGTAGCAGTACATCTGCCCTCTAATAGCCTGTCGTACAGTATTCACCAAGACCTATTGCACAGAATCCTGCATGGCAACAGATGACATTAATGTTGGTAGACTGTAATGGAATGTAGTTGCTATAAGGGATGTAAACTCTCTTTTTATAATAACATGCTGGGACCTAGAGTATACTCCCCATGTAACGACTGCACAAACTATTCCACTATTCATATCCACAGTGACTAATTTATCAAGCTGAGAAGATGTATACAATATGGGAGAAATAGACTACTTCAGATTGTATGGCAAATTCATTCCATTCATTTAAAACTTCCTTTGATAGCACTAACATTTTGTTTGTCAAGTTGAATTTATGCAATGAACTCCTACACTAAGGTGGAAATTTACAGAATTGTACCAACCAAAAGATACCCGGGCGAACACATCCAACTGGTTTGGGACATCCGACTGGTTTGTGTTTCAGGAAACAGTTTGTTAGAGGCAAATACGCTAAACAAAACTATAAGGACTTCACTTCCTCCTTCAACCTTTTGTATGGAATTATTTTTTGACAAATCCTCTTCAAGTCACAAAGTTGTCAAGTCATAATTGATTTAATGTGTATTTCACAAGTCTTAGATAGATAGATAGATAGATAGATAGATAGATAGATAGATAGATAGATAGATAGATAGATAGATAGATAGATAGATAGATAGATAGATAGATAGATAGATAGATAGATAGATAGATAGATAGATAGATACCGCCGGTGTTCTACCCGGCGGTCGTGGGACGACGGCAGCAACACCCTTATCATCCACACCTGTTTTGTGTTTGCTCATGCAGTTCAGTGTGTTTGTTTTACCCCTCACGGGTTATTGCTTTCACTTGGTTTCATGTCCGTGTGTTGCTGTCACTATCATTAAAAAGCCTTTTTCCGTTACTTCGCTATTTCTTCGCCTCCTTTTTCGCCATCACCACTCACAACATCACAATTTGCAGTCTGATTCTTTGGGGGCATTATGTTCTGACCCACTGATCATCCGCTCAAGCATAAATCTAGTCATATACTGAACATTTGACAAGGATGACCATTTATTTTGACTTAAACATTGTTAGGCATGTAAGTAAATAATAGAGCAGTGTTGGGATCGGTTGAGAGAGAACACAGTGTGGCTGTGTGAGTGTGGAAACTGATCTGGGATCAGAACATGCCTTTCCTGTAGCGGTGGATCAGCTCTGAGACGTCCTCCTTACACACCTTTATCCAGCCGTCCTCCTGCATGTGGTACACTGGACAAACACACAGACACAGTTACACGTACAGTACATGCATTTAAAATACTAAAATATTAATTTAAAGATATTGTTTTCATTTTATTTTCCACATATAATAAATCCTTACGAGATAAGATTATAACTGAATATTTAGTTATAACCTCACGTGGAATTCACACCTGGAATTGACACAACAAACACCTGTCCATGCTTCACATGGTCTCACGTGAACTGACTTAGTCAAATCAAATCAAAATTGTTACAGGGTGAGTATAGGTTTAGATCAAGGTCTCTCACGGTTGACCACTCCTCCAGAGTAGGCGTCTCTGTGTGTGGCGTGGGTGATACCGCGGCGACCCAGCTCGTACGCCTCCTCTACCGTCATGTCCTCGCGATAGCCGCTGTCAACCACTCCGTACGCATAGCTGCTACCACAGCCAGTAGAGAACATATTACCAGAGAGACGTGTGGCGTTGTCATCCACGTAGTACAAACCAGGGCCCTGGACAGCAACACACAAATATATTGATACTGATTAACAGACATTACATTTGGAAGCACTCCAATGGTACTCACACATGTTGGGTACCATCAGGATGAAAATGCAGGCTATAAAACAAAGCTTTCAAATAAAGTTTAAATGTATTTGTATGTAAACGTCCGACTTCAGCTGTACATTCCCTTCGTCACTCCCACCCACCCTGTACCTTACTGTCCCAGCCAATGATCATGCTGCCCATGGAGAGGCCCATGCCCCTGTAGCCCAGCATCATGTTACACAGCAGCTTAGAGGCAGCAGACACGGAGATCCTCTGCTTGTTCCTCAGTTTGTACAGCCTGAGACACAAAGACATGGAGGGTCAGTCACTGTACGAGACAAGGCAGTCAAGAGTGCTAACACACTGGTTTACTTCCAGATACATTTTAACACCCCAGATACATAAAGGGTCAAGGGATTTATGTGGCTTAGAAGACCAAGAAGACCAAGATAGGGAGAGGGCGAGTTTAGATCAGCATTATGGACAAAACATTAAGTAAGATGGCAACCACAAAGTCACTGGTTGATACTGATGTGGTTGTGAGGGGATTACTTTATGTCCCACGCATTTGTTATCAGTGTAAGGAAATTGATCGGTACATCTTCTCTTCATCCAACCCTTGCCCATAAGCCTGACTTACACAGACAGGCATTGATGATTGTGATATTAACACCATGTAACTGTATAGCGGGACTCAATCCCTCTGAGACAAGCTCCAACAGACCTGCACTCCTTAGCCAGCAGTCTCTCCCAGTACTGGCAGTCAGCAGCACTGCCGGACATGGTCCCCAGCAGGTAAGGGTTGATCTCGATCACCTTGTTAGCCTCCTTCGACGCTACAGGGAAAGATAAAAACATGGCAACAGGGTTAGAGAATGACTGATTTATGTTTGGTTATAGATCTCTGGGGAGCTGAGATTCATTCTGCATCTGGTGGTGTCTACAGAAATCTAACGGAGCAACTCAAGGCTGATCACATCAACCTTTCAAGGTAAATCACATCAAAATGGACGATCTTACAATCACCACTTGTAGATTTGGTTTAGTACTCACAATACAGTAGGCAGTGATAGTAGTAACAGTAGTACGTAATAGGTCCTTCATAGCTCAGTTGGTAGAGCATGGCGCTTGTAACGCCAGGGTAGTGGGATCTATTTCCGGGACCACCCATATGTACAATGTATGCACGCATGACTGTAAGTTCCTTGGGATAAAATGGTCTGCTAAATGTCATATATACAGTATATGTGCTATTAATGATTTATTACTGTGTATAGGTGTCGTCGGATGAACACAAGTGTACGACATAAATTAGAGATTAACAGCAACTTTTTTTACGTTATAAATCTGAACCAATATGCAACCAAGTCTCTGCAAAGCTGATCAGGTGAAGTGGTTTTGGTTATCAAGGAAAGATATTCCCTATAGAATGTGATGTTTACCAATGTAGCTGCCAGCTGAGGCCCTGGAGTCCACAGCCACAATGACACCATGGCGGAATTTGAAAGCCAGCGTAGTAGTACCATGATTCAGATCTATGGACACACCACCTTCACGGCTGCATGACTTGAGGAACCCTGAGGGCTAGAGAGAAAGAGAGCAATTTAGAGGGGAACAGAAATATATTGATCCAATCGTTTAAAAATGAGTGAGACAGCAGCTCTTGTCAGCATATTTTCAGGAGTGTGTACACGTGTGTAAAGTGTGCGTGCGTGCGTGCGTACAAATGAGCTTGAGGTGAGTTGTGCTTGTCCATTGAACCAAGCTTAATGCTATAGTTCACTTCACATAGGAAACTTTAGATAATGTAGTCAATCGTATCATTGTCACAGAAGAAACAGAAACTACATGCAGATTGAGACGCGTAAAATGTACTTTGGCACATTCCCAAGATCACGGTCTCCTTTAACAATCTAATATGAAGACTAATGGATACATTTCCTTTTTTTAAATTGAATATCATGAATTCATTTCCCAATATTTGTTGTATAAAGGATAGGATACTCACATCCACTCCAACGGGAACAGCAAATTCCTGATTCGGTCGGTCGATAAGATGCCCTACTCCTGTTCCAAATATCTGCCCACGAAGTTCGGAGTGGGACTTAAAACCACTTACATCGAAAAGGGCCATAATGATTCGAACAAATATACGAATGTAGGCTCAAATATAAGAATGTAGACTATCTCTTCATTAAAAATACAGCCGTACTTCGCTCGGTTGGATCAAGGAAATATATTTCCGTACAATGCATACGAAACCGAAAGGGTTTTTAAGGTAACTTCTCATTCGTGATCGAAGAAGTTACAAAGATAGATAGATAGATAGATAGATAGATAGATAGATAGATAGGTACTTTATTGATCCCCGGGGGGGAAATTTCATTGTCAAGCAGCTACAACAAAACACAGAGCAGGTGCAAAATGCCACAACGAAAATACACAAAAGACAGATACACGGTACATGATACATAGAGCGGCAGTATGAAAAAGTATAGAAATACAAGATATCTGGAGTGCAAAAAAAAGCTATAAAAAGGACATAGCATAGTATGGGTGGTTGGCTGAATATGTACACTATACGTTGGTGGATGTTGGATGGTTAACTATACTATACAGGTCGATGGCAGAGAAATACTTCAGTAGCTAAAAATGCGTATGATATGAGTGAGGGTAATAATAGTTTACTTAATAGACAGACTTGGTAAATGAACAGGTAAGTGAAAATGTTGCATGGTTAAATTAGCTGTACAGTTAGGTATACAGTTATATTTACAGATAAGTGAATACTTGCATGTTTACACAAACTGTACAGGTAAATGACAGGAAGAGATACTTTAATAGCTAAATGTGTGTATGATATCATTTGGGGTAATAATAGTAATTCCCTTAAAATACAGTCCTTAGTGCGCAGGGTTTAATTACAGACAACTGCACTTATTGCACATTCGATATACTAAAAGCAATGAGAAAAGGTGCAACTGGCAGGATACTAATATGCACTCCTGAGTGAATGCCTACGTCCAATAATTACTTACAATATTGCATGTGATATAATATAACAACTGTACATGAGTATGTATATACAGACCTGTATGAATAAATAGGTCCTGAGTGGATGAGTGCTGACGGACCAGAGTTACTCACGGATGGATGCATAATTGTTAAACTAGGTCCTAGCACCCCAACAGTTCCAGATCTATGTTGCCGACGGCACGGCACCCCGGTGAGGCATTATACAGTCTCATAGCCGCCGGCAGGAAGGACCTCCTGTAGCGCTCTCTGGCACACCGTGGTGGGATCAGTCTGTGACTGAAAGTGCTCCTCTGCGTCATAACCATAGCGTGCAGAGGGTGGGTGACGTTGTCCATGATGGCCAGCAGTTTGGCCAGGATCCGTCTCTCCGCCACCTCCTCTAGAGTGTCAAGGCTCATCCCCAGGACAGAGCTAGCCTTCCTGATCAGCTTATTTACCCGAGAAGCATCACCGGCTTTGATGTTTGCTCCCCAGCACACCACTGCAAAAAAGATGGCACTGGCCACCACAGACTGGTAGAAGGTATGCAGTAGTTTACTGCACACGTTGAAGGACCTGAGCCTCCTCAGAAAGTAGAGTCGGCTCTGGCCCTTTTGGTACAGGGCCCCGGTGTTACCAGCCCATTCCAGTCTGTTGTCCATATGGACACCCAGGAACTTGTATGACTCAACCATTTCCACATCCATCCCCTTTATAGGGACTGCAGTCAGTTGTGCCTTGGTTCTCCTGAAGTCCACCACCATCTCCTTAGTTTTGCTGATGTTGAGCTGAAGGTGGTTCTGCTCACACCACAACACAAAGTCACTGATTGTGCTCCTGTACTCCACCTCCTGCCCACCCCTGATGCACCCTACAATAGCAGAGTCATCCGAGAACTTCTGTAGGTGGCATGTTTCAGAGTTATATCTGAAGTCTGAGGTGTAGAGGGTGAACAGGAAGGGGGACAGGACCGTACCCTGGGGGGCCCCTGTGTTGCTAACTGCCCGTTCTGACACACAGCTCTGTAGTCGCACAAATTGTGGCCTACCGGTCAGGTAGTCCGTGACCCAGGAGACTAAGGGTGCTTCCACTTTCATCCTCCTCATCTTCTCACCCAGTAGCAGGGGCTGAATGGTATTGAAGGCACTGGAGAAGTCAAAAAACATGACCCTCACAGTGCAACCTGCATTGTCCAGGTGAGAGTAGGCCCTCTGCAGAAGGTAGATGATTGCATCATCCACCCCGATGTTGCGCTGGTATGCAAACTGCAGGGGGTCCATTGATGAACACACCAGGGGTCTGAGGTGAGCGAGGACTAACCTTTCCAGGGTCTTCATGATGTGGGATGTTAGCGCTACAGGTCTGAAGTCATTCAGGACAGTGGGGTGTGCCTTCTTGGGCACTGGGACGAGGCAGGATGTTTTCCACAGCACAGGGACCCTTTCTAGGCTCAGGCTAAGGTTGAAAAGACGCTGGAGTATTCCACACAGTTGGTCAGCACAGACCCTCAGCACCCTTGGGCTGATGCCATCAGGGCCCGCCGCTTTCCACTGGTGTAGTCTCTCCAGCTCTCTCTTCACTTGGTTGGTGGTGAAAGCCAGCCCAGGTGGGGAGGTGGGGGGAAGGGGGGTGTTGAGGATCAGTCCAGGGGGGGCAGGGGCGGAGGTGGGGTCACTGATTGTCTCAGCAGAGGTGCTGTGAGCAAAGTGGGGGTGGGATAGCCGTGAGGGTGTGTGGTCTGGGGAGCTGGAGGGGAGGTGGACAGGGCCAGTATCGAACCTGTTAAAAAATTGGTTCAGCTCATTGGCTCTGTCCTGGGTCCCCTCCGTCTGGCTCTGTCCTGGGTCCCCTCCGTAGCCTATATATAACACAGTATATATAGGCTAATGTTCGTAATTGCGCATCCCGAGTGGTATTTGGCAATAGCCTATCCAAGCCTATTGTCATACGGATAAACAATTGTTAATAGTCTTGACGTTTTGCCATAATATATCACAACAATATACAGTAAATTGACTGTAAACGTATCACACATTAAGCCAATCGCAGAGCCTTATTTGTGGTGTCATCATCAGTAAATATGGAGACTTACCTGTTAGTTACATTTGAAACATTTGAAATATCTAAATCCCCTGGAAAGCAATAGCAGGCATATTCTTCATTGGTGAACCATGGCAAGAATATTAAAAACACATCAAAATGAAGATGCTGTGAGCTGAAACTGTGCTGAAAGGAAAAGGGAAATCTAAAAGTGAGTAAGGAAAACTCAAACACATAATGTAGACTTTTTATTCAACAATCACTTTCCAGTATTTCACCCACTGCATATAGACCCAGCTATAGCCTACACTTAGAAAAAAAGGGTTCTTCGGCTGTCCCCATAGGAGAAACATTTGAAGAACCATTTTTGGTTCCAGGCAGAACTATTTTTGGTTCCATGTTCCAGGTTATAGATAGCACCTTTACTTCTAAGAGTGTAGGCCTAGTATACCTGTTCAAAATGCATCACTGACTACAGTTCATTCAACTTAGGTCTAAAACTAAGGTTTTTATTGCTTTGCATTGTAGTGTGTTGTCAAGTCTTGTCATTATTTGGTGTTGCTTTTGTGTCTGAATATTGTGATAAGCCTCTGTATGACTGTCGTTTCTGAGTGTTCAGGTTCAGGAGGTATCCATCCGCTGGACTATCTCCTGCATTACCTCCAGGTCCAGAGGGACTATTTTCTCTGTCAAAATAGACGTTGTACGTGGGCCATACTTGTATCTCCTCTGCCTGAATGAGAGAGGGAGAGAGAGAGGCAGATAGAGAGAGAGAGAGAGAGAGAGAGGGAGGGAATGAGAGAGAAGAGAGAGAAATTAACCACTGTTCTGTCAAACAAAAATATTTTTTTGCAAATATGCTGTCTAGACCAATACTTGAAGCAGAAGCTGAGGATGGTGACATCCTATACCTCTTGTCTTTGTACTCTGACTCCTGGTACGGCCTGATGTAGTCCACCCCCTGTTTAGTGATGACACAGATATCTATGTTGTTGCCTGAGCCCAGGTCACTCATGATGCCAGAGTGGATGGCATCCCGGACCAACTCCTTAGCCTCCTCCATCTAGTAGGTCACAGGAATGGGGGAGTGAATGAAGGGACTGGGATGGGGGAGGTAGGACTACAATACATCCATCTTAATGTAAACAAAACAAATGTCTTCTTTATGGGGAGTCCAATGACTTAACTTTTAAGACTTGAACTCTATCGATGCGATAGATGATGAACTAAATGTATATACAACTCCTAGCCTGCCGAAGGAAAAGTCACTCACCTCCATATTAGGTTGGAACCTGTCCTCCAGAATCCCCAAAGCAGCCAAGTCACCAGACCCTACACAAAACACAATTCAAGGTAAAACACAATTAGGAATCAACTAAATGTAATTATTTATAGATTATTCATGACTGGTCGAATAATCAACTCATAATGGTCCAAACTATAACAGTGTATGGGTGTATGTTTATGTATGCTTGACACAGTAGCAGTCACTCACCCATTGCAAGGTATGGCACATTGTCTATGCTCCCATAGGGCCCCACTGTGTAGAGGTGATTGCCGTTGCAGTCCACCCCTCCTAGGATTAGACTGGCCCCTATCTGGCCCCGGTACCTAAAGATACAGTGGGGCAAAAAAGTATTTAGTCAGCCACCAATTGTGCAAGTTCTCCCACTTAAAAAGACGAGAGAGGCCTGTAATTTTCATCATAGGTACACTTCAACTATGAGAGACAAAATGAGAAAAAAAAATCCAGAAAATCACTGATAACAAGTTCAAACAGGTGCCATTAATACAGGTAACGAGTGGAGGACAGAGGAGCCTCTTAAAGAAGAAGTTACAGGTCTGTGAGAGCCAGAAATCTTGCTTGTTTGTAGGTGACCAAATACTTTATTTTCCACCATAATTTGCAAATAAATTCATTAAAAATCCTACAATGTGATTTTCTGGATTTTTTTTTCTCATTTTGTCTCTCATAGTTGAAGTGTACCTATGATGAAAATTACAGGCCTCTCTCGTCTTTTTAAGTGGGAGAACTTGCACAATTGGTGGCTGACTAAATACTTTTTTGCCCCACTGTACACATATGAGATCCATTATGAACAAACAATAATTACTATTTTGAATCTGCGATTGCCTCATCCATTTTTGGACTTTTAAATTAATGATATATACCCATTGATTCATGAAGAATGTAACTTATAGATGCCTCATGAGTTTTAGTTCAACTGTCATACACGTATCAGAACCCAAAATATATATATTTTTTACTCCAATGTTTATAAACAATGTAGTTGCGATCAAACACTGTAGAGCCTCAAAAGATGGGCCGAGATTCAATCAGTTCAGCTTTAACCCGCGATAACCGACAGCTGCATTGCATATCATTGCTTTTGTTTAGTCGATGTCGGAGGTGTAACTGCGTTGAAGCTGTCAAATCCTGTTGTCTGTTAGACTGTATCGCGGACGTTGTCATAGGGATGCACAGAGTTGCATCAGTAGAAATCCCATTTAATATTATTTTGTTTTAATCATTTTCAATTTGAGAGTCATTATTTCTACTGAACCTACACTTTCTCGTTCTGAACTTGTAAAGCAAGTGGTACGGTGTGGCTTTGTGACAATGACCACACGAGCAGCCGCTCACCGAATCGTCAGCTCCAACGCAATTAACATTGACATCACGTGAATAAAAATGTTAACACTGAACTGATTGAATCTAGGTCATGGTAAAAAATTATAATAATTGACCTCACAGATGGTCAGCCCTTGCATCCGTAGCTCTGTCGATGAATTTGAGAGTGGTTACATTTCTCCAGCCCCATCTCTCAGCTGTTTACCAAATCATTGGCTGGCTGACCGCTTTGTTGTTTTAACTGCAGATTTCCCCTTAAATGCTCTAACGAAGTGTAATGTTTAATACTCCGTTTCCAGAGTACCCTCAACAGTACACATTTCTGTTGTGGCCCCGGACAAGCACACCTGATTCTACTAGTCAACTAATCATCAAGCCCTTGACAAGATGAATGAGGTGTGTTTGTCTGGGGCTTCAACAAAACTGTGTACTGTTGGGATAACTCGAGGACCAGAGTTATGAACCATTGCTGTAACGGAGTGGTAAAGATACACACACACAAACACACACACATACACACACACACACACACACACACACACACACACACACACACACGCAAACACACCTGAATAGCATGTCCTGTAGTATGTTTACTGCCATCACGACACGTGGGTTCCTGCAGCTGTTCATAGAAAAGATGGTGAGGTTGGAGGAGAGCAGGTCGGTCGTCTTCTCTGTATCTGCTGCAGTTCCAGCTCCACAGCAGCTGAGAGAGGGATGAGGCAGGAGAGAGAGGTCAAGAGAACAATGGATGTGTGGGCATGGATATCTCAAATAAAAGTGACGGCCTCAATTTTTTCACTACTTCTCTATTACACACATGACAATCAATTCCATTCGAAAAACACAAGTCACACATTTGACTATCCCTTAAACAGGTGTAGGCCTACTCACTATATATTGGGGGAGATATAGTGGATCTTCGCACACATCTTATCAGCCACCACTTCACCGGAGGTGGCCCGAGTGTCTGCTCCCAGAACCACTCCATCCTGCACAAACAAGGACCAAAAGAAGGCTCCATTTTACTATCAGTATACATAATTCATTTCAATAAACTTTTTCTATCATTGTCTTTTTTTTAAGCCACATAACGACAGACAAGGATCATGATGAAATACACGGAACAAAAATATAAACACAACATGCAACAATGTCAAAGATTTTACTGAGTTACAGTTCATATAAGGAAATCAGTCAATCTCTCATGGCACAGTCCCCAAGTCCAGAACCGACTACGGGAGGCGCACAGTACTACATAGAGCCATGACTACATGGAACTCTATTCCACATCAGGTAACTAATGCAAGCAGTAGAATCAGATTTAAAAAGCAGGTAAAAATACACCTTATGGAACAGCGGGGACTGTGAAGTAACACAAACATAGGCACAGGCACATGCATACACACACACAATAACATACACACTATACACACATGTACACATGGATTTTGTGTTGTAGATATGTGGTAGTGGAGTAGGGGCCTGTGGGCACACACTTAGTGTGTTGTGAATTCTGTAATGAATGTCTTGTAATGTTTTTAAAATGGTATAACTGCCTTAATTTTGCCGGACCCCAGCTAAAATTAAGGCAGCAGCTAATGGGGATACATAATAAATACGCAATTCCCATGCTCCCTGACGGTCTAGCATTCATTTCGTGAATATTAACAAGCTAGACAGTACAGTGCTGGACTTGGGCAGGAGCTTAACGGAGCTGAGTACCACTGCTTGAGCTCCTGTTCCTGTTATAGAATATTAGCTCAAAAGTATTGTGGAACTCCTGCACCTAAATATAAAGAGTACCTGCACCCAAAATAAGTACTGGCACCTACGATATGTCAGTCCACATCAAGCACTGGTTCAGTATATTATGCTAAATTAACTTAAAATATATGAAATTGCACCCAAATGGCTCTTCCACTTATTAGAGATGCCTTCCCATTTCAGTGGACATCACTCTTACCTTGCACACTACTCCAGCTATGGTGGTCCCAGTCTTCATAGGCTTAAGTGCCTTGGTATGTCCTCCCTCAAGCAGACCCTCCAGAGCAACATTTCTGTTTGATAAAGATATAGACTAATCAAACACACTGTAATACAATACCACTACAGTGTACCACAAAATTATACAGAAAAGCCCTATCTAATGACGACCAGATCAATAAAATTGCAATCAGCTGATTAACACATAGAAGTATGACTTTTATAACAATAAAATACAGAAAGAATCAAATGCTGCCTTTAAAATGATTTAGACTTGCGGGTCTTTTTATAAAACATATTTTCATAGATCACACGAGAGACATTACTTTCACTTTTGATATAGGCTTGGTGTGAGAAGAGATAACAAAACAAACTCAAATTATTATCCTTAAAAATAAAAGGGAAATCATACCTGGCGACGTTCTCGAAATTAAATCCAGATTCAGGTATTTCGAGAACATTTGATAGAGCCTGAAGAGGGTTATTTTGCACTAATTTGTAAGATTTTTACTTCCTACGACTCTTTATTTCGCGTCGCATGAGGTCGCAATTTTCTCGATCTTTTCTCGATGTGGCCCTATGTGACTAAGTAACTCAGTTTTATTCTTCTTTTTCATCGGTGTTAATAATGGAAAGACACTTCATGGACACTCAAATCAAAGGAGTTAGCACAGGCGTAAGTAAATAATGTTTTATCTTTTGTACCTGATAATGTTATACAGTTGCGATTAACAGTAGCCTACATCTTGGGACCAATTTACCTGAATGTACCCTGAGGATTTTAATTCTAGGTTGTCTTGTTGGTTTTTGTCATTTATTCATCTCGGTAGGCTACCCTAAAGCTGAAATTCAGGGAAAACGTTTATACATTTAACTTGATAATAATAATAATAGTAATAACTTCATATTTTCCGAAGAACAAAGGGCTGAATTTACTTTCGTTTTCGAGTCATTCACCCGCAACGCAAAGAAATTAGCCTACGCTTTAGCACTGATCTATGATCAGTTTAGGCTCCCAAAATCCCAACCATATACCATCCATGACTGCATAGACCAAGGGTGTCAAACTCATTTTGCAATGGGGGCCGCATTCAGTTTTTAACGAGGTCGAGAGGGCTGAACTGAAAATTGGTTATATTTCAATTGGTTATAAAAATAGTCCTCTAGCCATCGAATATCCCATGCTCCCTGACTGTCTAGCTTTCATTTCGGTGAATATTAACAAGCTAGACACAGTCAAGAAACTATTACCATTATCATTTCTACACAGTTTTGATTTGGTTTTAGTCATTTTGAAGTATATTGACTTTTTTAACGCAATCCACCCGGATTGGACCCCCTCACCGGCTGGATGTTTAACACCCCTGGTAAAGACCATATCCATATGAAGGAATGTGCTAAACTGACCTTAGATCAGATATAATAAATGACATAAATATATTATCATACAAATATATCATTTGTATTATATCTTATATTGTAATTTTATGCTCTATTCTCATCTAACTGATTATACATGTATGTTATATTTGATGCTCTGCATTTGATCTCATACAGACCACCATCTTGGCGGTGACGTTCAATGGAGGGGTCATCATCGGCTCAGATTCCAGGGCGTCCATTGGAGGGTAAGGAGGATCTTCAACACCTATTAACACCTGGAACCAAGTTAATCATATTACCCCTCCTTTCCTCTAGACATGTCTGTGACACGCAGCATATTAAATAAATCAGCCATCACTTATAGCAATATATACATTGGAATGTGTCACCAGGAGTCTCTATCTAATGCGTCTCTATCTCTACTTCACCACAGGTACTACGTGTCCTCTAAGACCATCAACAAGCTGATCCAGGTTCATGACAGGATATTCTGCTGCATCGCCGGCTCCCTGGCAGACGCTCAGGCCGTCACCAAGGCTGCCAAGTTCCAGATCTCCTTCCACAGGTATAGACCACCCTGTCTCTTTCCCTGTCTCTTTCCCTGTCCCTGTCTCTGTCCCTGTCTCTGTCCCTGTCCCTGTCCCTGTCTCTGTCCCCGTCGCAGGTCCTGGTCCTGTCCGTGTCTCTTTCCCTGTCTCTGTCCCTTTCCCTGTCCCTTTTCCTGTCTCTGTCCCTGGTCCTGTCCCTGTCTCTGTCCCTGGTCCTGGTCCTGTCCGTGTCTCTTTCCCTGTCTCTGTCCCTGGTCCTGTCCCTGGTCCTGTCCTTGTCCCTGGTCCTGTCCCTGGTCCTGTCCCCCTGGTCCTGTCCCTGTCTCTGTCCCTTTCCCTGTTTCTGTCCCTTTCCCTTTCCCTGTCCCTGTCCCTGGTCCTGTCCCTTTCCCTGTCTCTGTCCCTGGGCCTGTCCCTTTCCCTGTTTCTGTCCCTGTCCCTGTCTCTGTCTCTGCCTTTGTCCCTGGTTCTGTCCCTGTCTCTGTCCCTGACCTTGTCTGGACCGACGTAGCTCATAATGGTTGATATCAAAGTAAAGAAGCTTGATTGATGTGTGATTGATTTGTATTATTATCAGCAATAGGGAGACCTCCATTTGAGATGTGGTCTTAGTAGTCTTAGTAGTAATGTGCAAGTTTACATTTTAGTCATACGTCCAGAGTGAATTACATGAGCAATCAGGGTTAAGTGCCTTGCTCAAGGGCACCTCAGCAGATAATTTTCACCTAGTCAGCTTGGGGATAGAACCAGCGACCTTTCAGTTACTGGTCCAAAGCTCTCAACCGCTAGGCTACCGCCTCTTGAATTACAATAGACATAGAAACAAACGGTTGAATAATCCTGATGCTGAATGATGACACCCATGTCTTCTCTGTGTCTGCCCTGTGTGGTAAGTATCCAGATGGAGTCCCCTCCTCTGGTGAAGGCAGCAGCGTCCGTGTTGAAGGAGCTGTGCTACAACAACAAGGAGGAGCTGCAGGCCGGCTTCATCACTGCAGGCTGGGACAGGAAGAAAGGGCCACAGGTAAAGCCCTGGGTCATAATAAACAGACAGATACAATAGAATACAATAGACTAGAACACAATAGAATATAACACAATAGAATAGAACACAATAGAATAGAACACAATAGAATAGAACACAATAGAATAAAACACAATAGAATAGAACACAATAGAATAGAACACATTATAATAGAATACAATAGAATAGAATACAATAGACTATAACACAATAGACTAGAACACAATAGAATAGAACACAATAGAATATAACACAATAGAATAGAACACAATAGAATATAATACAATAGACTAGAACACAATAGAATAGAACACAATAGAATATAACACAATAGAATAGAATACAATAGAATACAATAGACTATAAAACAATATACTAGAACACACTAGAACAGAACACAATAGAATATAATACAATAGAATAGAACAATCGAATAGAACACAATAGAATAGAACACAATAGAATAGAACACACACACAATTTCTAACTGTTATCTCACCTCTAGGTTTACACAGTGGCCCTGGGCGGTATGTTACTCAGTCAGCCGTACACTATCGGAGGGTCAGGGAGCACGTACATCTACGGTTACACCGACGCCAAATACAAACCTGACATGAGCAAAGAGGAGTGCCTACAGTTTGCTACAAATGGTAAAAGTTGATTTTCCCTTTAGGCTTCATTGTTTTATCCTAAAAAAAATTATATTGAATAAAAGACGTCAGATATTTATTTTTATTTTTTATTTTTATTGAAACTTTCCAGTTGGACAGGAGAGTGATTGTAGGATGGGTTTGCTATGGGATTGTTGGCACTGGAACACAAGAGATCTGTTTCCCGAAAACATGGACAGATATGGTCTCATACCCATCTCTGCCTGCCATCTGACTTATTTCCCTCTCTTTCCCCCCTCACTCTTCTTTTTCTCCCCTCACCCCACCTAGCTCTTGCCCTAGCTATGGGCAGAGACAATGTCAGCGGGGGCGTGGCACACCTGGTAGTGATCACCGAGGAGGGGGTGGAGCATATTGTCATCCCTGGAGACAAGCTGCCTAAATTCCACGACGAGTAGTGACACTTCAATCAGCCAATCAGCTGTGACACTCTGTGAGATTAATTTGGAATCTTCACCAAACCATTCACTGTTGTTCACACTGTACATGCACCATTTGGTGTTCATAGGCCTAACTATTCACATCAGTTTTGGGACTGCAGTTAGAAATAAACACTCATGATTTACAAGAGTCCAACGTGAGAATATTTTCTGATCCTGTCTATGTGTTTCCTAATCAACACTTTGTTCATTTTGTTTCTGTTTGTGATATTTTTTTAACCTAATGACCTCTGTATGGAATCAATAAAATCAAAGTAAAAAATATGTTTACACTGTGTGTAAGTGTGTTTTATTATAAGTATGTCAATCTGACAGTCCCCACTATAATTGATCTCTGAGGGAATACGCCCTATTTACGTTGAGGCATCATTAGCTAGAGATAATTAGTAAATATTATAAGCCTGTTATAACTAATGCATAACTTTCTGCGTATCTAAACCTATGTATTTACACGACAGCGACATACAAATCATTACAATTAGTACATATTGGTACAACGTAAAACTGATATATGATGAGTGAGAAAGTTACAGACGCACAAATATCATACCCTCAAGATATACTAACCTCTCACCTTTACCAATAACGGGAGGTTCACATTCATGATATTTATGCCTCTGTAATTTTCTCACTCATCATTATTCAGGCTTATCTGTAATCATGGTAGGATCCACGTTAATGTTGAAGTGTTTAGAAACATATATACACAACACATTATTTACCATTAATTTCTATTGGAAACAAAATAATCTGAAACACAACCAGAACAAACAGCAAATGTGTCACAAGCTTGATGTAGTTCATTGTCTGCTATGAATGAGGGACCAAATACCTTTCACTACATTAATACACATTGAAGTGAATTTGTACCAATATTAATGTTCATGGGGGACTATGTACAAAAACTGCTGTAATTTCTAAAACGTTCATCCAATATGGATGAAAATACCATCAAATTAAAGCTGACAGTCTGCACTTTAACCTCGTAGTCAAACCCAAAGAGTTTGAGTACAGAGCCAAAACAACAACAAAACTGTACCAATACTCTTGGAGCTCACAGTATGTTTCTTGTATAGTTATATCAGCCTCTCACTGGCCGGTCGGGGACTGACAATGTAACTTTCATTTTCAGTTTATTCCGGAAAATGGTGGACTAGACAGAACGGTAAGACGGCTCTTTTCTCAAATATCTTTAAGAGTTGATACTTAATACACAATTCTAGTTGAATAGCAAATGTTTGCGTATGTCCTAAATGAGGCATCGTTTGGTGTTAAATTGCATGGTTTTTTTTGCAGTTGTATTTTCATTTCGCGTTGAATCAATAGGCTTCTATTGCGAACTGAACAGGTTATCAACCCGACCAGCCACTTATCTTTCGTGCGCAAAACTAAAGTGATTCAAGATGTTAGAAGAATCATCAGAGCCAGGGTGGCTATCTGAAGAAGTAAAAACTGGGGTGAGTATAATTTTATGACATTTATGGAGGTGGTATTGATATTAGCCTAGATAAGTATTCTCATTGTAAAATGTTGTGGCGCGCATTCTATTTTTGTTTATTTTTATTAACGTATAAACAGAATGTATTGCCTTTTCCAAATGGTCAGTCTCAAAGTGAACTTAGTTTGGAAAGCACTTAATCAAAATTATGTCGGTGCTTTGCTTTCAGACCACCATCATTGCTATTGAGTTTGATGGAGGGGTGGTGCTGGGCTCTGACTCTCGAGTGTCTGCTGGGTAAGTCGCTGTTCCAAGTCTTTGAGAGCCAATCATTTACTATGAACATTAAAAAAGTGATGGTCCTCCCTCAACCCTCAGTTTTTCCTCCATCCTCCCTCTTCCCTCCACCCCTCATAGGGAGACTGTGGTGAACCGGGTGATGAACAAGCTCTCTCTCCTCCATGACAATATCTACTGTGCCCTATCAGGCTCGGCAGCAGACGCCCAGACCATCGCTGAGATGGTCAACTACCAGCTGGATGTGCACAGGTATTACCTGTACTACCCGCTGCATGGCTATTTATTGGGGTCGACAATAGCTCTAGTGCTATGTATAACACATTTGGTTGAGTTAAATGTATGGAAACGGTTTATAGGCCTACAGTGAGGATTTTGCCATGTTCTCATGGGGGTTTGCTTATATAGATATAGTTAATAAGAATTATGTTATTGAGCTTTGGCTTTTGTGAATTGTGACTTCTTTAACTCAGCATTGAGGTTGGAGAGGATCCTCTAGTTCGTTCAGCTGCAACTCTGGTGAAAAACATCTCGTACAAGTACAAAGAAGAGCTGTCAGCGCATCTCATTGTTGCCGGGTGGGACAAGAAAGGAGGGGGACAGGTCAGATGTTACATAGAAACATCTATAAACACTAGTTCCATCTGTATTCATTTCTTTATTGTGTACCTTTCAAAACATTGTCTTGCATCTAGAACATTTTAACTGATCCCTGAAGCTCAGAAGAGGTAATTTTGAATTCAATTGACCATTTTGTAATAGTTTTGAGTGTATGCTCAAATTAACTTTTAGTACAATTAGTACAGAATCAAACACAGTTGCATCAAACTCACAGTTGTTCACTAATCTGCATAATATTGTACTTACTTCAGAGTTTGCTAGGTTACTGTGCTCAAACATTCCCCACTCATTGACCCCTCCTAGGTGTACGTGACCCTGAATGGCCTGTTGTCCAGACAACCCTTTGCGGTCGGCGGCTCCGGAAGCTCCTACGTCTATGGGTTTGTTGATGCAGAGTACCGAAAGGCCATGAGCAAAGAGGACTGCCAACAGTTTGTTGTCAATAGTGAGTGACCAAAAATATACTTTTAAAATACTAATATGTATTCATATTAGTATTTTAAACAGCATGAATTAGATGCAATAAAGTACCTATCTATCTATCAATCTATCTATCTATCTATCTATCTATCTATCTATCTATCTATCTATCTATCTATCTATCTATCTATCTATCTATCTATCTATCTATCTATCTATCTATCTATCTATCTATCATCTATCTATCTATCTATCTATCTATCTATCTATCTATCTATCTATCTATCTATCTATCTATCTATCTATCTATCTATCTATTTATCTATCTATCAAGATGTTGTGTCATTTGTCAATAATATACTCTCTCTCTCTTTCTTCACCTCTCCTCTCTCAGCACTTTCATTGGCTATGAGTAGAGACGGTTCCAGCGGAGGTGTGGCCTACCTTGTCACTATCGATGAAAAGGGTGCAGAGGAGAAATGCATTCTGGGCAATGAGTTGCCCACTTTTTATGATCAGTGAAAACTGGGTTGTGAAAACAGTAACACTCAAGTGGTTGTAGTTATGAAACAGTGAGTGAACATATGGCCACCTTACGAACAAACAGTACTATTAAATCTACACAGGATATAGAATGTTTGGATAGGGGTATGAATCGTGCTGGTACAATGTTAAATATTCTCTCCACACATCACTACACATACCATTTCAAAATTATTCATAATTGTTATGCCCTGGGTTGAAGACACTGGTTTTATTTTGTGTAGCTGGTGACCTCATGCTGGGCAGTCTTTGGGTGATTCACAAGTCAATAAACAAGTCAATAAACCATCAAGTCAATAAACCATCTCTCAATTAAACTTTACTTGGATATTTCTCTGTATGTTTTTTTCAACACCAAAACAACTATTAAAGAAGTTAACAAGTGGATATGAAGCCAGCAGGTTTCATTTATCAAATCATTGTTGACTTTTGTGTTCATAGGCTAGCCTATGACAGACCTACATTGGCCTATTGAGGTTCTCCTAGTTAGTGGTCAAGGTAAAATAATAGACAATATATCAGCTATATCTATGGGTTTAATGAGGTCACAGACATGGCCACGTATATCTGTGGACTGTGGGAACTGTTACCTCACCTGAACTCCAAAAGGCACAAAGAGGGGATCGCACAAGAGACCACATGTATACGCTCTTAGAAAAAAAGAGTTCCAAATGGGTTCTTCGCTTGTCCCATAGGAGACAACCGAAGAACCCTCTGGAAAGGAATTTACATGGAATCCAAAATGGTTCCTAGGGGGAGAACCCTTTTAGGTTCTAGATCACACCTTTTTGTTTTTAAGAGTGTAGGATAAACCTGTCACCATAAACCAACAGGCTAAGTGCACAATAACTATTGTCTGGTATTTATTATGGCACAGAATACAAGCTAAATGAAAAGTGCATAAAATGGTCGAGAAGAATTCCCCCTCTGGTTAGGGCATACTGATATTGAAACTGAAACTAAACGTAGCCTCTGAAAACAACTGAAAAGGTCAATTCAGTGGAGAGGATCTTCACGAATTCGGGAACTTGCAATCTCTCACCTTTTATTTCATAGGTTATAGATAAAACACATTTTATACTATAAAAATGATGCTTAGAACGTGCGCGTTCGTTATGGCTGTAGGTATATCCATTGACATAACCACATTTTGCGCACCGGGTTTTAGCGCATCTATATACACTGGACCAAGAACTTTTGATGTTTTCGGAAATCTGGTGCGTCTATGGGTTGTAGCGGGGATTCGATTAGTTCTACTACTCGGTTTACCGCTACTCACACTAGGATCGATAAAACCCGTATTCAAACGCTGGTTAGCGGTGCACTGTTTCCTTGCCCCGGTCTATGAGACTGGGCGACTGATGCTGTATGGAGGTTCACCAGAGAGCACGTATGGATCGTTAGGGCAGGGGGGTCCAAGTTTGTGGCTATTGTGTACCGCAGCAGCAGTTGCAGCAGCATTATTTTGGGAGACAACCTTCCCTGACAGCAATGGAGAAAGTAACGTTAACGGGAAAGAGAAGACGCAGAAGGCACGAGTGCTGTTCACGCGAGTCCTCATCTTCTACAGACCAGACACCCTCCTGTTGGTTGGAGCGTTTATATTCCTGTCACTGGCTGTCCTCTGTAAGCATTAAAATGACTGACTATTATATGCTGATGACGAGGATGATGGTTGTGATGATGATGATGAAGATTACAATGATGATGGCGGTGGTGTTTGTTTTCAGGTGAAATGTTCATCCCATACTACACGGGAAAAGTGATTGACATCTTGGGTACGCAGTACAAGTGGAATAACTTTCTCACAGCTATCATCCTCATGGGGCTTTACTCTTTGGGAAGGTAAGCAGATACAACAGAGAGCTTCTAATCTGTTTTTCACTACTACAGACTATATCAATTTCATATTGTAGTTTGTATAATGTATGTATGTAAAGGTTATTGAATACACTAATTTCGCTGCTGCAAGTGAACATTATTTCAACCCTGCTGTAGCTTATGGTGGATGTTTGTTGCAGCTCTTTCAGTGCAGGCTGTCGAGGAGGCCTCTTCATGTGTGCCATCAACAGCTTCACCTCTCGAATGAAAGTAGAGCTGTTTGGGGCCCTGGTAAAGCAGGAAATTGGGTTCTTTGAGACCATCAAGACAGGTAGAGACACATGTATGATTATCCCAAACAATAACTAATGATCAGCATGCAATCTGTTGTCTTGCTGGAATGTATGGCACCCTTGTTTGTTCAAATTACTGTAAGTGAAATGCACTTTCTATTTAACTTCCTTTGTCATCCAATGGACTGTACTCTGATCCGTGGCTGAATATCTCTTGAAGACCCCACCAGTTTGTTCTTCTATGCGCCTTGGTTGTTCGACGAAGTTGCGACTTTCACCTCTGAACTCTCGTAGGTGACATCACGTCCAGGCTGTCCACAGACACAACTCTGATGGCCCGGGCAGTGGCTTTAAATGTCAACGTCCTACTGAGGACCCTCATTAAGACCGTGGGTATGCTGTCTCTCATGATGAGCCTGTCCTGGAAGCTCACTCTGCTCATGCTGATGGAGACGCCGATTACTGGCCTGCTGCAGAGTGTCCATGACAACTATTACCTGGTATGGTACACTCTATCTAGAACCTAAAAGGGTTATTCGTTTGTCCCCATAGGAGAACCGTTTGAAGAACCCTTTTGGGTTCCATGTAGAATCCTTTCTACGGAGGTTCTACCTGGAACCCAAAAGGATTCTACCTGGAACCAAAAAGGGTTATTCTATTGGGACAGCAGAATAACCCTTTAGAAACCCTTTTTTCTAAGAGTTGTTTGTGTCCAGATCAGAAGGTCCTGAAATGATATGTTGGTCCCTGCAATAATTCGCTGAAATGATCTAATAACGAAGGCCCTGACATTCTTGGTGGGAATATACAGTATATAAGATGGTGACTGCTAAATGTACTGAGTAACCTAAAATAGAGTCTAGTTAATGTTATTGTGTATTGACTGTTCCTCAGAGGCTCTCTAAGGAGGTGCAGGACTCCATGGCCAGGGCGAACGAGGCAGCAGGGGAAACAGTTGCGGGAATCCGGACTGTACGAAGCTTCAAAACTGAGCAGCGTGAGGCTGGTAGCTATAACGACAGGTTGATGGACACCCATAATCTCAAGACCAGGCGGGACACCGTCAGGGCAGTCTACCTGCTCCTGAGAAGAGTGAGTATGCAGGGATCACTCCCTGTCCCCTTATTCTCAGAAGATTTAAATGCTTTTTACTTTATTGGGAATAAGGCAAACTGCTGGTCAACAGTTCTTGGGATCTTCAGTGCATGTACTCATTACATTCTGTGTGTTTGTGTGTTACAGCTAACAGCACTGGTAATGCAGGTGGTCATGCTGTACTATGGCAGATTGTTTATCCAGCGAGGTCAGATGAGCACCGGCAACCTGGTCTCTTTCATTCTCTACCAGACTGACATGGCAGACCATATCAGGGTACGTTAATGCTACTTTATCTTTGTCTCAGCCCCATCATTCACAGCAAGACAACGTCTTATCAACAACCGTTAACGTTCCATCGACCATCAAGAGGGGAATAAATGTTACAAGTTTAATCGCAATGCATTTATTACTAAGTACATCATGTAAATGTTGCTATAGAGATGAGAAAGATCGATGTTAGGGAATACAAAATACATATTTTTTTATAGTGTAGAAACTGTTAGTCAAAAGACTTACATGTATTGAGTTACTATTGAGGTATGATGACACAATTATGTATAATAAATCTGCCCTCTGCCCTCTCAGACGTTGATTTACATTTTTGGCGACATGCTGAATTCAGTGGGGGCAGCTGGCAAGGTGTTTGAGTACCTGGACAGAGAGCCCAAGGTCAGCAACAAGGGGACCCTCCAACCAGAGACCTTGACTGGACACGTCCACTTCAACAACCTCTCCTTCTCCTATCCCACCCGCCAGGAACGTGAAGTACTGAAGGTAAAGCTCACATGGGAGGAGGATAAAACATAAGGCAACCCTACTGGGCAGTTTCGTCATCACCACATTTTTGCCTTTCCTTGTGCCTTTGCTGAGGTAGTGTGCCATTGGCTCTCTGCTTGTGTTAGGGCTTCTCTCTGGAGCTGAGGCCGGGTCAGCTGACTGCTCTGGTGGGGCCGTCAGGAGGGGGGAAGAGCACCTGTGTCAGTCTGCTGGAGAGGTTCTACCAGCCTCAGCAGGGAGAGATCCTATTGGACGGACTGCCACTGCAGAGCTACCAGCACCACTACCTTCACAGGAAGGTGATATAGACAACAACCAGCACCACTACCAATACACCTGCACAGCAAAGTCATAAGACCATCCCAGATATTGCCACTTTTACATCTCTAGAGAAAGCATAGCAGTCAAGATAACCTACTTTATCGTGCCTTTATGGCTACCAACATTGTAAGAATTTTCGCAGGAGAAGAAACATTGCATTGGTTTTGATTGGCTGATTGGTGATTGGTTTTGCCCTATTATTGGTTTTGCCCTACCAGGTGGCAATGGTGGGCCAGGAACCTGTTCTTTTCTCTGGGTCCATCAAGGAAAACATTGCCTACGGTCTGGCAGACTGCTCTCTGGAGAGAGTACAGGAAGCTGCTCGCAGAGCCAATGCCCAGAGCTTCATCAGCCAACTGGAGAAAGGTTACGACACAGGTACACTGGCCCATGGTCAATGACAAATAGTAATATTATATATATATCACTGCTGGATGACCACAAGGAGAGACTCGATAAATGTACTGTCTGTCTGTCCGTCTATTAGATGTAGGAGAGCGGGGTGGTCAGCTGTCCGGAGGTGAGAAGCAGCGTATCGCCATCGCCAGAGCTCTGATCAGAGAGCCACAGGTCCTCATCCTGGACGAGGTCACCAGCGCACTGGACACTGAGAGCGAACACATGGTACGGCCTCCCTCCTCACATGAACCATATAGCTTTAGCCTTCCGTCATTCATACTCTCAATATGGTTAGTGCTAGTGGTTTCACATATGTACTACGCAGCTATAGCTAGCATTGACATTCTCAATAGGGTTAGAGCTAGCTAGCGGTTTCACATATCTGTTCTCTGTTTCAGGTCCAGGAGGCCCTGGCTAGCTGCTCCTCTCAGACCCTGCTGGTGATTGCTCATAGGCTGAAGACCATTGAGAGGGCGGATCAGATCATTTTGATTGACCAGGGGAGCGTCCAGGAGCAGGGCACTCACCAGGAGTTGATGGACAGGAAGGGGAGCTACTACAAACTAAGAAAGAAACTCTTCACGGAAGACGACACACCACATTGACCAAAGCAATGCTACTGTTTGAACAGTAAATGGTGATGTCATATTCTCACTCCAATACTCACAACCTCCCAATATACTGTAAACTGCAAATTGATGTAAATATTGAATATCGTTATGACACTTCTGTTGTTGATGAGTTGTTTGGATTTTATTTTATTGTCTCGTTCTTCTCTTTACTTTATTTGATTTTGTAAAAATAAAATAAAAGGAAATGTCTGATTAAGAAATTAAGGGGCAGTGACCCTCGTTATAAAAACATGATGTTCTGGAGCAAAGGTCTATTATATTGCCTATCCTAGAGAAGAAATAATCTATTAAACATTTTAACCTCTTGCTAAATCACCTCTAATTTAATCTGACGCTTGTTTTACATTTCCTGTACACATCCATATCCATTGTTGTGAATGCTTTTGTCTTAAGTGTAGTATCAGTGTGACAGACTTGCCAGCAGCCATTTTGTGACGAAGTGTAACCCAAGCATTGGTTTAGAGATAAAATGTTTGCCGGTATTTTTATTGTGCATGAGCTTTTGTCTTCTTTTGGTGGGTTGTCTGATCCACATGAGTATTTATATGAGCACATTTTATTGTGGTATGGGATGAATGTTTGTTATTTTACCACACAGAGCACAAAGTCTTGGAAAGTCCCTAGAGGCCCGCCCCTTTTATTTTTTTTCAGATGTTTTTGGGAGTCTGCCTGGCTGCACCAAGGCTAAAGCCACAGCAAGATGTTAGTACTCCCCTAATAACACATAGACCTTATGCGATACTGGCAACCATTTTATGACCAGATATGTGACTAGTACACATCACCATGAAATGGCGGCAGTCGAGTCTCATACCAATATTGAGCATTTCCTTTTGAGAATCCTTAACACTGATATAGAAAACACTTTGTGCAACACTGTCTTGCTGGTGTTTTCAAGTAATCAGTGTCTTTGCATCGTCAGTTAGACATAAAGTATTGTCTCCTCTCCTGTCCCTTTAGGTTGGTGACTTATTAACAGCAATCCACCTACCCACTGCCTACAGATACCAACAAGGAGGGAGGGAGGGCACAAACGGGAAATACCAGCGGCCATCTCACCAGACCTCCTGGCATCCCAAAATGGCTGACAACTTGATCTGTATCTGGCATGGGTGAAGTGGCAATTGTGTAACCACTCCATACCAAATCAGTTGGCTTGCAATCACATCACGTTGGAAAGTCCCTTCTGCCTTTACTTTCTCTTTCACATTAGTACACTTCAACAAGCAAATCCAACACAAGCCAAGCCAAGCCTTGGGTCTTGTGACTGCTATTGAGGCTTAGATACGCAATACCGTTGTTCAACAAGGACACCTTATCTGGTTGTACACAGACTTGCTCTGGTGTAGTTATTTGAGAATAGTCTTAGCAAATTAAGCACAATTAGCCTCATCGTCAGCATCACCTTAGGAAACACATGTTAATGGTGAGTCACCATGGTGACCTGACAGAGAAGATGATATCAAACATACTGGTGGTAAACGAACAGCAGAGATAAACTGTTATGAAAGGTGAAACTAGAGTAACCAGTTTGTAGACACAGAGGTGGCATACACAAAACCAATCTAAATTATGCAGATGATATAAGATCTTTTAGACTAGACTGTACCATTTTACTGAATTTGTTGTACATACAGCAGCCAAAGTCCATTTCAGTAACCAAGAATACTGATGCAGTTTATGATATCACCATGATATTGTAGTGAACGGCGGGGCATGGAAGTGTAACATTCATGAGATACATGACATTTGTTAGATAACTGTGAAGTAGGCACATTCATCATCTCAACTAAATGAACATAAATGCAACAATTTCAACAATTTTGCTGAGTTACAGTTCTTATAAGGAAATCATTCAATTGAAATAAATGAATTAGGCCCTAATCTATGGATTTGACATGACTGGGCAGAGGCGCAGCCATGGGTGGGTTTGGGAGGGCATAGGCCCAGACAATCAGAAGGGCTTTATCACAGACAGAAATACTCCTGAGTGTTGCATGCTCCCTCAAAACTTGAGACATCTGTGGCATTGTGTTGTGTGACAAAACTTCACATTTTAGTGTGGCCTTTTATTGTCCCCAGCACAAGGTGCACCTGTGTAAGGACCATGCTGTTTAATCAGCTTCTTGATATGCCACACCTGTCAGGTGGATGGATTACCTTAGCAAATGAGAAATGCTCACTAATAGGGGTGTAAACAAATGTGTGCACAAAACTTGAGAGAAATATATATACGCTTTTTTCAGCTCATGAAACATGGGACCAAAACTTTACATGTTGCTTTTATATTTTTGTTTAGTATATTTTCTCTGTAGAAGTTTGCATTGTCAGTTAGACATACAGTGTTGTCCCCACTCCTGTCCCATTAGTTTGGTGACTTATCAACAACAATCCACGTACCAACTGACTGTATGGGTACCAACAATGAGGGAGGGAGCAGGGAGGGAGAGAGGGAGGGGGAAAAGGGGGAAATACCATCTCACATACCTGAGGTGCATGCCATGCATACACATACAACATGCATAAGTCCCCTTGCACAAAAGTTAAGACAATTCAGACTGACAAAAGTAGAGGCTGAAGACTGTGACTAACATCAGTCCACACTGAAACACATCACTGCCCTACCTTCAAATAAGATCAGACTATAAGCAGTGTATATGATTGAAACGAATGAAGGCAAGTCTTGCCCTGTTGTGTTGGTTTGTGACCGTTGCTGTCTCTGAAACCTAGAGAGAGGTTCCCTCCACCAGCTGCTGTGGAGCTGGTTTAACAGAGGGAAAAAAGCTCACTGGGGCCACTCAACCGGTACATCTTAAGTGGCTCAATCCGTTGGTAATTTTGTCAAGCAGGGTGGTCATGTGTGTTGAGACGCAGAACCTCCTTGGTTCAAGCCAGCAGTTGGACAGCAGGGAGGGTAACTGTTAGCAGCACACTGACCCTTGTGAAACTGGCACTGCAGCTGATACAGAGAAGATATTTGATACAGTATGCTGCGCTAAAATCTGGCCCTGCAGTCCCTCTTCATGTGCTGCAATCCCCGGCTGATCATGAGATGCTGCATGTTGCAGGACTTTACTTTCAGGTGACCCTCTAGTCTACATCATAATGTTTTGTCTGACAGAGGTTGATCTTATTAGCGAAGGGACAAAATGCAACTCTGAACGCACCAGTGGGTGGTATTGTTATGCAGTGTTTAATGCAAAACTGATTTGAGCCAGCTTCCATTTACAGAAGTGTACGCCTCTGGCTGCTGTTGAAAATGTTGTATTTGGGTTCAAAAGATACTGTGATAAACTGTTCATTGTCTACCATTCACTAAAAGAACAGGACAGTGAAAACAATTGATCTATTAGGCTTCTTAACCATGTCAGGCTATTTTGGAGTGCAGGCACACAGGCCAGAACAGTGCCATGCTGCTTTTGGGTGGAGTAGACTGCCCATATATCTTCACAGTGGGTCAATAAGGTCCCGTTCACTACCATGGGTTTATATTAATCTTCAATATTATTCTTATCAATGTGTATGCTTTCCCTGTGACATTGAGGAGTTGTTCGATACACAAAGATGGTATTGTGTTTTACACAATGTAGTATGTAAACATAATTCCCTCCTCTTCAAATGTCTGTCCTCTGCCCTCCCTGTGTCTGAGTTTGAATGAAGACAATTATAGAGGAAAGAGTGAGGACCTCTTGGAAGATGAAAGACAAAATAATATGTCTGGATATATTCATATGGTTTGTATGATTTTGTTCAGTTCAGGAGCTGGTGACCTTGCAACATTGGCTGTTTCCGAAGACCGTTATAAACCTAATATGACCGTAATTTTGCCTATATCTATTCATGGGAGGATGAGGCCAAGCAGCTTGTGCGGGACGCCATAACAGCTGGCATCATGAACCAGCTGGCATCATGAACGACATGGGCTCTGGAAGTAACATGAACCTGTGTGTCATCAAACATGGTGGCCTCCAACTACAGAAGCCAGAGGTGGCCCCCACTGCTACTACACTCTTTTCTCACTATTTAAATAAAACATCCATAACTGGTTACCAGTTGCTGTCATTTATTTGGTTTCAACCTACAGTATATAACAGAATAGAGAAACTCCATATAACAATTATCATTGTTGACTGTAATGTGAAACAAATAAGTCAAGCACTGACGAACAGTCATTATACACTGAACAAAAATATAAAGTGTTGGTCCCATGATAAAGTGTTGGTCCCTGAAATAAAAGATCCCAGAAATGGTCCTTAATCACAAAAAGCTTTGTTAATGAACATGTCTCCTTTGCCAAGATAATCCATCCACCTGACAAGTGTGGCATATCAAGATACTGATTAAACAGCATGATCATTACACAGGTGCACCTTGTGCTGGGGACAATAACAGGCCACTCTAAAATGTGCAGTTTTGTCACACAACACAATGCCACAGATGTCTCAAGTTTTGAGGGAGTGTGCAATTGACATGCTGACTGCAGGATTGTCCACCAGAGCTGTTGCCAGATAAATAAATGTTCAATGCTCTACCATAAGCCGCCTCCAACGTCATTTTAGAGAATTTGGCAGAATGTCCAACCATCCGCACAACCGCAGACCACGTGTAACCACGCCAGCCCAGGACCTCCACATCTGGCTTCTTCACCTGCTGGATCGTCTGAGACCAGCCACCCGCACAGCTGATGAAACTGTGGGTTTGCACAAACGAAGAACCGTCTCAGGGAAGCTCATCTGCATGCTCGTCATCCTCACCAGAGTATTGACCTGATTGCAGTTTGGCGTTGTAACCGACTTCAGTGGTCAAATGCTCATCTTCAATGGCAACTGGCATGCGGGAGAAGTGTTCTCTTCACGGATGAATCCTGGTTTCAACTGTACTGGACAGATGGCATACAGCGTGTATGGTGTTGTGTGGGTGAGCGGTTTGCTGATGTCAACGTTGTAAACAGAGTGCCCCATGGTGGCGGTGAGGTTATGGTATGGGCATGCAGGCATAAGCTACGGACAACAAACACAATTGCATTTTCATCGATGGCAATTTGAATGCACAGGCATACCGTGATGAGATCCTGAGGCCCTAGTAACTAACTATACTGAACAACCCGTACAGTATAGAGGGTACACCAGTATTTCTTAAATGAAGAATAATATTGGTGTATTTCAGGCACACTATTTTTTTATGCAGTAATGGTAACAGTGGCTACACAGTATGGGACAACTGCCTGGACAATGTGTTTTGACCTTGGCTACATAGAACACATTCATTTGAAAATAGTACTAAGCAACTGAACCAACATGGGAACCACAACTCTGTATTCTATACCGTTTGAATAGGCATATCCCTGCCATGATTGAGAAGGAATAGCAAAGGGAATAATTATTATGGCATAGGCTGTTTTTTATGGTGCTACTATTAGGTTTTATCACCACGTATTTATAATAATAAAAACAAAACTTTCACTTGCACCCCTCCCTTCCATCACTACCACTTTATTATTAAAATGTGTTAAGACAACTTTATGGCACCACACCAACCTTTTGATGTGATGTTACAAGTAAATTGTTACAGGTAGATAACCTGAATGGTAGTGATCTGCCTAGCAAAGTCTAGATAGGCATAGGCCAGAGCGCACATAGGGCAGCTATGGAATGGGAGTGAATGGGCACTGTCCCGTGGGAATGGTGTAATCCTACCCAACACAGTTAGTCTATGATTAGGGTAATGCAGCTCACAAATAATATATGAAATATAGCCAAGAAAAAAAGCATTGCATCTATAAAATATGTAGGTTCAATCTATTTCTAATTTGAGATTGACTTTACGCATTATTGTTACGATTTATCAAGAAGCCATTTGGAGACCTGTCTCCTTCGCACCCAAAGCATAACAAAGCACCATTTCATGGTGTTAGTACCCTACCGGTAACATTTCAGTTTCGATTTCAAAGCGGAGGAACAGTGAAACTCAGTATCTTCAGAATACTACAAAATGGCTCTTCTCGACGTTTGCGGCATATCAGATTGGGTTAAAGAGGACGGATTCAACGCGGAACGAGCGTCGGTGGATAAAGTCAATCACTTAAATTTCGCTGCTCAGACACCAGAGTTGGCGGTACCCGTTGGAGTTGATGTAAGTAACACCTGATAAATCGCGTGTGGGGCATGTCACTTCAGCTGTTTCCTATGGTGATGTTTGAGTTTACAAATAACATCATTTTTAATAACCTATTGACTTTAGATAGAAGTTCTTTACACATGTCAATTCTGGAAGCTGATTTTTAATTCATGTAGTAGTGAATGGCGTGACAGGTAGGCTAACACGGGTCTCAAGGCAAACACCGTACACATTGCGCCAATAAGGTTTACCCACTTGATGGGAGTTGGAACAACATGGCTCAGATAGCAAGGAGCGCTACAATATTCACCAGTGGTTCTGTGATTGTTATTCACCAGGGGTTCTGTGATTGTAAACTTGATCAAAGATGTAGGCTTACTGTTTGACAAATGACCATGCATTATAGAAAAACTGCAATTGAAAAGGTAAAAAAAATAGTTTAAAATACCTAGACCTTCTGCTGGATTAGCTACTTCAATCTGAATATGTGAATCAGCCCTATGTGTGCAATACAATGACAATATCTTGTAGCTTTTGACAATACAATCTACTTTGTCAACTGTGTGTTTCAACAGCCAGCAGAGTTTCTTAGGCCTCTGGTTGACAATGATGAGGGGGTGAATGGAGTGAAGATCAACCTGGAGCATGGTACTACTACTCTGGCTTTCAAGTTCCAGCATGGGGTGATGGTGGCTGTTGACTCCAGAGCATCTGCAGGATCTTACGTCAGTAAGTGATACACACACACACACACACACACACACACACACTTGGGACATACAGTTGAAGTTGGAAGTTTACAAGTTTAGTCATTATAATTCATTGTTCAACCACTCCACAGATGTCATGTTAACAAACTATAGTTTTGACAAGTCGGTTAGGACATCTACTTTGTGCATGACACAAGTAATTCTTCTAACAATTTACAGACAGAATATTTAACTTATTATTCACTAAATCACAATTCCAGTGGGTCAGAAGTTTACATACACTAAGTTGACTGTGCCTTTAAACAGCTTGGAAAATTCCAGAAAATGATGTCATGGCTTTAGAAGCTTCTGATAGGCTAATTGGCATCATTCAAGTCAATTGGAGGTGTACCTGTGGATGTATTTCAAGGCCTACCTTGAAACTCAGTGCCTCTTTGCTTGACATCATGGGCAAATCAAAAGAAATCAGCCAAGACCTCAGAAAAAAAATTGTAGACCTCCACAAGTCTGGTTCATCCTTGGGAGCAATTTCCAAATGCCTGAAGGTACCACGTTCATCTGTACAAACAATAGTACGCAAGTATAAACTCCATGGGACCACGCAGCCATCATACCGCTCAGGAAGGAGACGCGTTCTGTCTCCTAGAGATGAACGTACTTTGGTGCGAAAAGTGCAAATCAATCCCAGAACAACAGCAAAGGACCTTGTGAAGATGCTGGAGGAAACAGGTACAAAATTAGCTATATCCACAGTAAAACAAGTCCTATATCGACATAACCTGTAAGGCCGCTCAGCAAGGAAGAAGCCATTGCTCCAAAACCACCATATAAAAGCCAGACTACGGTTTGCAACTGCACATGGGGACAAAGATCATACTTTTTGGAGAAATGTTCTCTGGTCTGATGAAACAAAAATAGAATTGTTTGTCCATAATGACCATCGTTATGTTAGAAGGAGAAAGGGGCAGGCTTGCAAGCCGAAGAACACCATCCCAATCGTGAAGAACAGGGGGTAGCAGCATCGTGTTGTGGGAGTGCTTTGCTGCAGGAGGGACTGGTGCACTTCACAAAATAGATGGCATCATGAGATATGAAAATTATGTGTATATATTGAAGCAACATCTCAAGACATCAGTCAGGATGTTAAAGCTTGGTCGCAAATGGGTCTTCCAAATGGACAATGACCCCAAGCATACTTCCAAAGTTGTGGAAAAATGGCTTAAGGACAAAAAAGTAAAGGTATTGGAGTGGCCATCACAAAGCCCTGACCTCAATCCTATAGAAAATTTGTCTGCAGAACTGAAAAGGCGTGTGCGAGCAATGAGGCCTACAAACCAGTTCTGTCAGAAGGAATGGTCCAAAATTCACCCAACTTATTGTGGGAAGCTTGTGGAAGGCTACCCGAAACGTTTGACCCAAGTTAAACAATTTAAAGGCAATGCTACCAAATACTAATTGAGTGTATGTAAACTTCTGACCCACTGGGAATGTGATGAAAGAAATAAAAGCTGAAATAGATCATTCTCTCTACTTTTATTCTGACATTTCACATTCTTAAAATAAAGTGGTGATTCTAACTGACCTAAGTCAGGAAATTGTTACTAGGATTAAATGTCAGGAATTGTGAAAAAAACAGAGTTTAAATGTATTTGGCTAAGGTGTATGTAAACTTCCGACTTCAACTGTAAGTGTTAAAACATTTTAGTTGGATTGAGTGATTGATAGAGGGAGGGTGTAGAAAATGAAGCATGAAAGAGAGAGATGGTAAAATACAATAAAGAACAAATATGTTTTGTTAATCTACCGTGTGTTTTTAAGGCACTCAGATGTTTAAGAAGGTGATCGAGATAAACCCCTTTCTACTTGGGACAATGTCAGGCAGTGCTGCCGACTGTGTCTATTGGGAGAGAGTCTTGGCCAAGGAATGCAGGTGAGAGAAGATGGTCACATTATAGTGATAGCTTACTCCAAAATCAAAACCTTGGTAGACATTTTTAAACGTCAAAACTCAACTGCCGAGTGGTGCAGCGGTCTAAGGCACTGCATCGCAGTGCTAGCTGCATTAAAACAGATCCTGGTTTGATCCCAGGCTGTGTCGCAGTCGGCCGCAACCGGGAGACGCATGAGGCAGCGCACAATTGGCCCAGCATCGTCTGGGTTAAGGGAGGGTTTGGCCGGCCAGCATGTCCTTGTCCCATCTCGCTCTAGCGACTCCTGAGGCGGGCCAGACGGATGCACGCTGACACGCTTGCCAGGTGCACAGTGTTTCCTCTGATACATTGGTGTGGCTGGTTTCCAGGTTAAGCAAGCATTGTGTCAAGAAGCAGTGCGGCTTGCCGGGGTTGTGTTTCGGAGGACGCGCGGCTCTTGACCGTCGCCTCTCCTGAGTCCGTATGAAATTAGGGAGAAAGGGGGGTAAAAAAAAAATCATAAAAAATAACTCAATTGTGGTCTAATATTGAGTCCAAGTCCCATGTTTTGTTAATCAAACTATATCCCTCAATCCCAATTTAATGGGAAAGATAGGCACTGTCTAATTTCCTTTTATTTGGTACCTATCTTTTCCATCCTACACTCTTTTTCGAAAAAAGGGTTCTTTGGCTTTCCCTATAGGAGAACCGTTTTTGGTTCCACGTAGAACACTTTTTGTATCCAGGTAGTACTCTGTGTAAAGCAGGGACGATCAATTAGATTCAGGGCTATTTTTTGTTGAACAGATGTAATATTTGAATAAAACATAATCATTTCAAACCTGGCATTTGTATACGATCACGTGTCTCCCTATTATGCGTGGGAAATGTCACGTCTACTCCCACCCCTCCCCTCTGGTGCTTGTTGTTGCCAGTTTAGCCATTATTACGCACACCTGCCACCATCGTTACGCGCACCTGCGCCTCATTGTCATCCCCAGTGTAGGCCGTCATTGTAAATAAGAATTTGTTCTTAACTGACTTGCCTAGTTAAATAAAGGTTAAATGAAAAAACATTATAATAATTATGAGACTCACATGGACTCCATTACCTCCCCTATATCTGTCACTCCCTTTGGTTCGTTCCCCAGGCGTTATTGATTCTGTTCCTGTGTTCCATGGCTGTACGCTACTCACGTTTCTTGTTTTGTTCCATGTTTTATTTATTATTAAATTCACTCCCTGTACTTGCTTCCCGACTCGTACACGTTACAGGAATACTTGGGAACAGATTTCCACATTTAAATCACTTGTAGCTTATTTCCTAGTGTTTTCTTGCAGTCTTTTATGTAGAATAATGACAATTCTATATCAGTGGCAGTCGGTGACATTTAAGATGAGGGAGGACATGGCCTTATTTCTATTACATCATAATGGATGACTGTCATTAATATTCCATTCACCCAGTTCAATGTAACATTGTTAGGTTTAGGCAACTACATGATACTCAAATGTTCCCTGTACCCATCAGGAGGTTGCTACAACCTAGCCTATGAATGAAAGTTTACAACATAGGTGAACATGTCTATAGAAAAGTGAGTAATCAAGGTTAGACATTGACACATTCAATACCACCTTGCACAAGCTTGCCTGCATCTAGCTTATCTAGGGTGTAATCTGTAGTCCAACAGTTGCAAACTAGAGTTTCTATTGGATAAATTCAGATTTATGTTTATCCCTGTTTTGTTACATTTGCTTCCGTTTAATATATTTTTTTCAACAGAACTGGCAGAATGAATACACCCCTGATCACACGTAAACACAGTTCACTTTCATAGTAGCCACATACAAAACAGCATGCTTGTAGACTTCAGTGCACAACACATCTGTGACCAGGCGACAAAACCTTTCCAAGCCAAACCTTCATATCATAACCGCTAACCGCTACACACAGCCTACATTGTTGTCACCATATTAGCTAATGTCAAGTCAACATAGCTACTAGAACGAACGCATTAGTAAACATGCTACAATCATGCATATAGTGTACAGTTAGCAAGCAGTTTAGCAGTTACACCACCGGGCCCAGGTGGCAATACATTAATAAAACCAAAAACGTACCCTGACTTGGAAGAGCTCCAGTGTTGGATAGCCATAGCCAGCTAAATAACATAGCATCCCTCTCTGTTTGAGCCGGGTGTTTGAGTAAGCGAAACTAGCTAGCTGAAGTCCCTAGCTAAGTAAGTGAAAAAAAAAATGAAATATAGCCATCTCTCTTTCTCTCTTGCTTTTTTTTTAATCTTCTGAAATTCACTGAGGAGGATGATTCTCCCCTTCCTCCTCCACTGTTCCATATTTAGAATAATAAAAATATTTTCCATCTTAATTTAAGGATATACAAGCTGAGGAACAAGGAGAGGATCTCAGTATCTGCTGCCTCTAAGCTCCTTGCCAACATGGTGGTCAACTACAGAGGGATGGGTCTATCCATGGGCACAATGATATGTGGCTGGGACAAGAAGGCAAGTTAAAGTTAGGCCTTTCAGGTTGCTAGGTTTGTGTAGCCCACTGTTAGAAAATATTGTCTAGTCTATTATTAACAAGTAACCAATGATATAGTCAATATTTTGATAATGTCAATATTCAGTAATATCATCAATCGGATGTGTACGTTTTAACTACAAAGTTTGTTCTTTTAGTGGGTAATTAACAAACACCCATTAGTTGAAAATGTATTGTTGTCAGCTACTAAGAGACATTAATGATTATTATTATTATGATTGCAGGGTCCTGGGCTTTATTACGTTGATGATAATGGCCTGAGACTTTGTGGAAACATGTTCTCCACTGGGTCTGGTAACACCTACGCCTATGGTGTGATGGACAGTGGCTACCGGTATGACCTGTCTGTTCCAGAAGCCTATGATTTGGCACAGAGGGCCATCTTTCATGCTACACACAGAGATGCTTACTCTGGGGGAACAGTCAACAGTAAGTCTGAGTTTATTACCTGGTTTATAATGGTGGTGTGTGTGTGTTTGATTTTGTATTTGTTCTTTGCAGTGTATCACATGAGAGAGACTGGTTGGATCAAAGTTTCTCAAGAGGATGTTGGCGACCTGTACCACCGCTTTTACAATGAGAAGAAGTGAATCCGGCCCATTCTTACTATTTTCACAGTCACATCAATGCCATACAATACATCATAAACAAAATCAAATAAGTGTGTAAAATAATAAGTATCATGGAGCCTTGACCTTCTCAGGCAACATTATATGGCAGTCACTGTCATCAATAAAATACTCTTTTTGTAGAGAACTGTCACTGTCATTTTCTAAACGTTGTCGTTATGAGTATAAGAAAATTATTTTCTTTCAAATATATATTTAAAAATGTCCTTCCAATACATGTTTACATTTAGAATTAGTTTCCTCCTTTAAATTGTTTTTGTGTTTTACAATAAACTGTCGTTGGATCTTCCAGATATTTTGAAAAAAAAAACAGGGCTGACATAACATTTTAGCTCCCCAAGAGGTCTAATACCCTTTTCATACTACTGAGCTGAGCCAAACTGAGCTGAGCCGTGCTGAACTGCGCCGGCCTAGTTACGCATTAGGTTACGCATCCACAGTAGTTGCTGGAACCATGCTGAAAAGGACAACACAATCAGGTCAGCACGATTGTGTAAAAAGAGTAAGTGACACATGCAAAGCCATAGATTTATAAGAATTGATGTTATGGTTCTGATACAGTATAATGTACCTTTTCTGTAATCTACTAGCTTTTTACATACACACTGTATGTTTATCCCAGATCCTGTGGCGTACACGCTTCTGACCCTCAGAGTGTCCCGGTTTTCATTGAAGACTGGAATCTGGCATGAACAATAACAATACCATGGACACTTGTTAAGCAGGATACTGCAGACAAGGAATCAGCTATTCATTACTACAGTAATCTAACAGATCAGGCAGCTGTTCATGGCAGATAAAGCCTCTCCTTTTCTACTCTTTCCTCCTCATTTACATTCCTCAAAATACTCCTCAGTGTTCCGTATCTAGTTTGAGTTTTTTTTTATTTATTTACATATTTATTAATTTGCTTTATTATTGAATAGTGTTTGCAGAGTAAAGATGGACATTCCGTCCTCATTTTAATCGACCTGTCAGTGCCATCGTGTGATTGTCAGGCATCAAAGCCCTTGCCTACTGGGGAGAGGAAGGCAGACATCTCGTAACAAGAACAAAGACTAAATTACATCCATAAAATGGTGCATGATGAGTCTGAATAGAAATAATACACAAATTAAAATATGTAGGAAACTTGAACTGGTTCAGTCGGAAGCGCTGCTAATGTTATCTTATAAAAAGAGTTGAACTTGCCGAGCCATGTGTTTAGAGAGTTTAAGAATTTTGAATATTGTTCTAATTCTAAACATTCAGTTACATAGCATTATTTAAATAATCTCCACATATTTTTTCCCCCATATAATGTTAATGGGGCCCTAACATGGCTGGCATAGGAGAGTGTAGTGTCACGCAACCAAATCTCATTTAGGGCACGCAAGAGTTGGAGGCGGGTCTGGTCCACATGTGTGTATACATGAGCACACTATATTATGGTACGGGATTAATGTTTCTTATTTCACCACACAGAAAGTCCCTGGAGGACCGTCCCTTGATCTTTGTTGATGTTTTTGGCAGTCTGCCTGGCTGCACCACTGCTAAAGCCACAACAAGACGTCAGTACTCCACCTCCCCCTACCGGAGAACAATAACATATCGATATAAGGTGATACTGGCAACCATTTTATGACCCGATCTGCGACTAGTACACATCACCACGAAATGGTGGCAGTCGAGTCTCTTACCAATATTGAGCATTTCCTTTTGAGAATCCTTATCACTGATCTGGAAAACACTTGTGAGTTTTCTGCTCACCTTTACTGTTTGTGCATCTGCAGCACTGGTGCAGAAATTCATCACCCGCAAAACACCCGTCTCAACATCAACAGTGAAGAGGCTGGCCTTCTAGGCAGAACACTTTTTTCCAATCTTCCTCTGTCCAGTGTCTGTTCTTTTGCCCATCTTAATCTTTTTTTTTATTGGCCAGTCTGAGATAAGTTTTTTTCTTTGCAACTCTGCCTAGAAGGCCAGCATCCCGGAGTCGCCTCTTCACTGTTGACGTTGAGACTGGTGTTTTGCGGGTACTATTTAATGAAGCTGCCAGTTGAGGACTTGTGAGGCGTCTGCTTCTCAAACTACTAGACACTAATGTACTTATCCTCTTGCTCAGTTGTGCACCGGGGCCTCCCACTCCTCTTTCTATTCTGGTTAGAGACAGTTTGCGCTGTTCTGTGAAGGGAGTAGTACACAGCATTGTACGAGATCTTCAGTTTCTTGGCAATTTCTCGCATGGAATAGCCTTAATTTCTCAGAATAAGAACAGACTGACGAGTTTCAGAAGACATTTATTTGTTTCTGGACATTTTGAACCTGTAATCGAACCCACAAATGCTGATGCTCGCACCAAAGTACGTTCATCTCTAGGAGACAGAACGCGTCTCCTTCCTGAGCGGTATGACGGCTGCGTGGTCCCATGGTGTTTATACTTGCGTACTATTGTTTGTACAGATGAACGTCCTACGTCTACATTTGTTTTTCTGAGGTCTTGGCTGATTTCTTTTGATTTGCCCAGGTGTACCTGTGGATGTATTTCAAGGCCTACCTTGATGTCGAGCCTCTTTGCTAGATCCACAGGTACACCTCCAATTGACTCAAATGATGTCCATTAGCCTATCAGAAGCTAATAAATGGCACTTATAAATAATTTTCTTAAATTTTCCAAGCTGTTTAAAGGCACAGTGTACATAGTGTATGTAAACTTCTGACCCACTGGAATTGTGATATAGTGAATTATAAGTGAAATAATCTGTCTGTAAATAATTGTTGGAAGAATTACTTGTGTCATGCACAAAGTAGATGTCATAACCGACTTGCCAAAACTATAGTTTGTTAACATGAATTCTGTGGCGTGGTTGAAAAACAAGTGAATGACTTCAACCTAAGTGTATGTAAACTTCCGACTTCAACTGTAGAGATTCGATAAGAAATCTGCTGTTTCCAGCTACAATAGTAATTTAAAACATGCACAATGTCTACACTGTATTTCTGATCAATTTGATGTTATTTTAATGGACAAAAGGGCATTTCTAAGTGATCCCAAACTTTTGAACGGTAGTGTACATTCTGGATTGCTGATGCTATGTATTGGCCATTGACAGGCTTTGGAGTCACCGGTCTGCCATATTGGCACTCCCCAGTACGAGAGCAGTCCTCCATAGTAATCTTTAAAAATGATACTTTAAGGAAAATGTTTATACTTTTTACTTTTATGATTAGCTAACATAATATAATTTAAAAGTAGCATTAAGGTGTCTGTAATATAATAAATGTGGTAAAAACTGTATAAACTATAGCTTGCAGAAAATGTTTTACAACGGTGGGAGAGTGCCAAGATGGAGGCACGGTGGCTTCAACAAAGCCCTCCTATCTAGTGTATATATAAATCATTGATCACACCATATTTGAGAATAGTCTTAGCAAATGAAGCACAACTTCCTAGCCTCATCATCAGCATCACCTTAGGTAACCCATGTTGATGGTGAGTCACCATGGAGAGCTGACACAGAAGAGTACATCAAACATGCTGATGGTGGTAAACAAACCACAGAACTGAACTATAATGTGAAACTAGAGAAACCAGTTTGTAGTCACAGATGATGTGGGATACGCCAAAACAAAGTAGGCGGATTATCTAAGATCTCGTCCTGTTTGGCCAGAGTTCATGTAAGAATAACACTTATGTTTGCCATGTGTTAAAGCTGCAGTAAACTAGATAGTCTAGACTGGATCATTACTGAATGTGTTGTACCTGCAGCAGCCGTCCATTTCATTAAGTAAGATAACTGAAAAGTGTTTCCAATTTATAATACCTGATATATTATGATAGTGGACCTAGTGGTATCCAGCTACAGTATTTTGATTGTCCTGATTTCTGACTAAGACACAGTGGTATTATGCATTATTATGGATTTGACACCAGCCTTTTCCATCTCCTGAGATGACAGAACATAGTATTACATGCTTGGGGGGGTGTCAGGTAAACTCCCGATGTGTTGTTGTGAATCCCCTAGATTTCCCTGAGGACAACACATTTTATTGGCCCTTTTAGTGCATCATCTTACAAGATGACATGCAGTTTCCTGTCTCTTTACAAAAAAACGTGAATGTGGTCTACTGTAAAGTTCCTTTGAGTGTGTTGAATTAAGGATTACAGTAGTTAGGGAGTTGCGCCCCACAGAGGTACAATATCTCAGCACACTGCCCCACCACGTGATTTCAAAGAATTTAAACTCGGATCTGGAATTAGGTCACTAATGTGGGAGACAAGAACTTAAGGGGACGGAACTGGCACAATAACAAAATTGAGGACACTCAAGGGATAGCCAACTTCTGTTTTGGCTGATAAAAGACAGTGTTGCCTACATGCAAGAATCGTTCAGCTTCAAAAGATTCCTTGGTTGACGTTTCCTTTCTTCCTGGCTCATCAGAACGTTATCCTTCCTTTCTCCCATAGTAACTGACTATGTAATAGCAGTCCAATCATAGAACACCCCAAACTACTGCCAAGAGTTAAGAGAAACAAATAGATGTTATTTGCTGCCATCTAGCGGATCAAATTGGATTTAGGCAAACAACCACATTATTTGCAACATTCGGCTACTTTTTTTGCGACAGTAATTCCTAAACAATCATAAAAAACGTATTTTATGTCATAGGAAACACATTAAACTTTTTTAAATGGTTATAATATGTCTACACTTAAAAATATGAAGTGGTCAAGAGCTTTGTGGTCTTTGGGGAACCTACAGGAAGCCACAGGTGGTAAGAGGAAAGAGAGGCAGTACAGATTATTTTAGGTCACACACATCCAGTATGGTGTGATTGCAGACAATTCGGGGCGTTTCTTGATTTCGGCGTTCCTTGATATCAGGAAATGCCCATTGGTGCCTGCCATGGTCAGTCCATTAAAATCCTGTCATTGGTCAGTTCTTGCACTGTCGCATGCTGTTGACTTCGAGGATCAAATAATCAAAGTTAAAGAATTGGACTAAATCAAATCAAACTTTATGTAAAGTGATTTAGTCCAGTTTTAACTTTGATTTTTGGTTGAGATGGAAGCGTGAATCCAACATATTATTGATTACCTTGAAGATTACATTTGAAATCAACCAAAGCTTCAAACCCTTGGCCTATACAGTGCATTCGGAAATATTCCCACCCCTTGATTTTTTTCACAAAGTTACATTACAGCCTTATTATAAAATTGATTAAATATTTTTTTTCTCATCAATCTACACACACAATACCCCATAATGACAAAGCGAAAACAGGTTTTTACAAATGTTTGCAAACAGAAATACCTTATTTACATAAGTATTCAGACCCTTTGCTATGAGACTCGAATTTGAGCTCAGGTGCATCCTGGTTCCATTGACCATCATTTAAATGTTTCTACAACTCCATTGGGGTCCACCTGTAGTAAATTCAATTGATTGGACATGATTGGGAAAGAACACACCGGTCCCACAGTTGAGAGTGCATGTCAAAGCAAAAACCAAGGAATTGAAGGAATTGTCCGTAGAGCTCCGAGACAGGATTGTGTCGAGGCACAGATCTGGGGAAAGGTACCAAAGAATTTCTGCAGCATTGAAGGTCCCCAAGAACACAAATAGAAGAAGTTTGGAACCAGACTCTTCCTAGAGCTGGCCACCCGGCCAAACTGAGCAATCGGGGGAGAAGGGCCTTGGTCAGGGATTTGACCAAGAACCTGATGGTCTCTCTGACAAAGCTCCAGAGTTCCTCTGTGGAGATGGGAGAACCTTCCAGAAGGACAACCATCTCTGCAGCACTCCACCAATCAAGACTTTGTAGTAGAGTGGCCAGACAGAAGCCACTTCTCGTTAAAATACATGACAGCCCGCTTGGTGTTCGCCAAAAGACTCTCAGACCATGAGAAACAAGATTCTCTGGTCTGATGAAGCAAGATTGAACTCTTTGGCCTGAATGCCAAGTGCAGCGTCTGGAGGAAACCTGGCACCATCCCTACGGTGAAGCATGGTGGTGGAAGCATCATGCTGTGGGGATGTTTTTCAGCGGCAGGGACTGGGAGACCAGTCAGGATCGAGGGAAGATGAAAGGAGTGAAGTACAGATTGGGGCGAAGGTTCACCTTCCAACAGGACAACGACCCTAAGCACACAGCCAAGACAACGCAGGAGTGGCTTCGGGACAAGTCTCTGAATGTCCTTGAGTGGCCCAGCCAGAGCCCTGACTTGAACCCAATCAAACATCTCTGGAGTGATGTGAAAATAGATGTGCAGCGACGCTCCCTAACCAACCTGACAGAACTTGAGAAGATCTGCAGAGAAGAATGTGAGAAACTCCCCAAATACAGGTGTGCCAAGCTTGTAGAGTCATACCCAAGAAGACTTGAGGCTGTAATCTCTACCAAAGGTGCTTCAACAAAGTACTGAGTAAAGCGTCTGAATACTTATGTAAATGTGATATTTCAGAATATTTAAGTTTATACATTTGTACAAAAAAAAAATGTTTGCTTCATCATTATGGGGAATTGTTTGTTGGTTGATGAGGGAAAAAAGTATTTAATCCATTTTAGAATGAGGTTGTAACGTAATAAATGTGAGCATTTAGCATTTTGTGCCGACATGAAACAGCACTAATAAAATTGACTTTTACTCTTGTCCAACACCTCAAAAATCACATTGCATAGCCTACAACAAGCATATTAGACAATAAAAAGAGTAAATTACACAGTTAACACTAGTAATGTTTATTGAATGACCATTTAAAGTTGAAAACATAACAACAGTCTAACACTGACACATCTAAAAACTTAACTTAGACTGTGTGTATGTGGATTTCTGGCAAGGTGAGATGCTATAACGTTGTTATGTTAAGGTACAGTATTTTTACTTTTACTCAAGTATGACAATTGGGTATTTTTTCCACCACTGAAGCTCAGTACGTTACATATCAGCATTAAAGCACCTGATACAGCATATAAAAGTCTTGATGAGAGGTTGATATGTGAATCAGGTGTGTTAGTGCTTGGCTAGAACAAAAGCCTACCAAATGCAATTCACCTCCCATTCACAGACAGATCCCTCAGTATCAGGAGAATACACACCAACTCTGACAATTATAAAACAACATTATATGCTATACAGTACATATTGTGAATAAATACCAGTGACATCACAGGGTCATAGGTGATGAATTGGTTTGGAATGCTGCTACAGACTGAACTCTGACCTACTGGGTCCCAATTTAGTCTCCTATTCTGCGTTTAGAGAACTAATGAGAGAAGGAAGAGAAGGAGTAGACTTTCACCCAGGGTGTCGCAGAGTGTCGGAGGGGATGTGTTGCTAATGGACTGTAGTGTGGTCCAGGTATGTCTGTGTGTCTAGCTGGCAGTTTGACCCAGGGGTTGGACCTGCGGACCGAGATTGGTGGTTCGTTGGCAAAGATGTGGTTGCAGTGCTCGTCTAATGGCGGCTCAGGGTCAGAGATCGCAAACTGGGACGCATCCTTGATCTCCTTCCTGATCTCTACATCTATCTCCTGATGGGAGGGAGGAAGGAAATATATATATATATATTTTTTAAATAAATAATGAATTGGAGTGCTTGGAACACCTTGTGTGTGTGTGTATGTGTGTGTGTGTGCATGTGTTTGTGCATGTGTCGGTGAAGGTGTTATGTACCTTATGCGTTCCTTCAACATAGTGATGGGGTCACTCTTACTGCGCACTTCCTGGAACTCCTCAGGGGTACGCTACACTCTTAGAAAAAAAATGGTTCTTTGGCTGTCCCCCTAAGATAACCTTTTTTTGGTTCCAGGTAGAACTCTTTTGGGTTCCATGTAGAACCCTCTGTGTAAAGGATTCTACCTGGAACCAAATAGGGTTCTTCAGCGGGTTCCTCTGTGGGGTGATGGTCACAGGGTCAGGGGTCCGAGGTCACGTCACACCTAACCCCTGGGTCGCTCATGCTGTGATGAAATTTCCCCCCCGGGGATCAATAAAGTACCTATCTATCTATCTATCTATCTATCTATCTATCTATCTATCTATCTATCTATCTATCTATCTATCTATCTATCTATCTATCTATCTATCTATCTATCTATCTATCTATCTATCTATCTATCTATCTATCTATCTATCTATCTATCTATCTATCTATCTATCTATCTATCTATCTATCTATCTATCTATCTATCTATCTACCTACCTACCTACCTACCTACCTACCTACCTACCTACCTACCTACCTACCTACCTACCTACCTACCTACCTACCTACCTACCTACCTACCTACCTACCTATCTATCTATCTATCTATCTATCTATCTCTATCTATAGAAACGGTAGGTCTCTAGCTCCATGACAATAGGACCCTTCCAGAGAGGTTTCCAAACCAACAGACTCAACAAGGTAGCCAACGCCATGACACTGCTGAATAGCCTGATCAGGGATTTCTATTGGAGCAGTAGTTCCTCAGCATCTTCCTATATTCATAATCTTTGGCACTGAAGCACACCAGGAGTAGTTAAACTGGGACCAGTTGCAGCTCTGTACTGGAGTCTCTTCCACAAAGTGTCTCTATGCTGGTCACATAGCCTCCCTCTGTCAGGGAAGTGGTGTGATACTAGAAACTGATCATGGCTCTGAGATTTCTGAGATAAAATGACCAAGATGCACCTCCAACAACACATAAAACCTCACATAATTCTGCCCAAAAACCAGGGGCGCAACTTTCCCCCCACATTCTGAAATAATTGTTTTGTCCCCCCAGTTGACCCCCACACATTCTGTGATACAGAAAGCGGTATCAGTGTGCTTTAGGACTATGTCGGGTAGGCTGTTTGGCGGTTTCAAATGGCTGGATTTAGGACCGCACGGACACCACAGAGTGTACGAACAGCAGCTGCTGTTGTCTGTGTGTGTTGTGCTTTTTCTGAGAGTTGTAAAAGCAAGCAGAGCATAGCAGAAACTGGCTACTATATTTGACAGATGTAGCTGGCAAGATAGGTGCTGTTTTGACTTAACAGAAAATATAGATATATTCCAATTGCTGAGCTAGTAGTGTAACTGACATGTAACGTTACCTAATGTTTCCGCCCCTCTTGTCTGAAGTGAATGAATGAACTAGCTAGCTAGTAGCTACCACACAGCCAGTTCAGCTCTAGCCTCTAGCGATCTGTCAGGTAGCTGTATCTAACAGCTGTTGTGTGTATGGAAATGTTTTGTAGCCTTTTTGTTCCATTTCAAAAGAAGTAAATTAACTTGGCAGTTTTTTTGCCAGTTGATGTACCATTAGAGCTAGCCAAGAGTTGGGTAAAGTTAGCTAGCTAGCTCACTAACTTTAGATATTATTTTTGCCTCAATCACACTAGACCCGAATCAAATGATGAAACCAGCGGCCAAACGATTGAAGATCGATATTCTGATGTTTTTTTGACAGCGCAATGTGAGTTTATTAGAGTCAGTATAGCAATGTAATGTTATTGATCTCTCAGTTTCCATAGTTAATTCCCAATTCTTCACACCGACACAGTATAAACAGCTCTACAGTCTTCACTGTTATGGTGCACAGTCAGTCAAACAACACTATGCTCATTATGTCTATGCAGGATCAGATGGTGACAGGTGTCCCAGCAGGCTCAGACAGCCAGGGAAGACCAGTCTATGGAGCTCAGGTGAATTTTTCAGTATATTATAACAATCATTGAATGGATACAGAGTTACATCTTGAGTTGATGGGTAGGCTACGGTCTGGGATCTGGGAATAATGGTAATTTCAATTATTGAACCATTGATTCTACTCTTGGATAATATAATGTATAAATGTACACCAAGGTAATTCTTTGTTATGTCTCATCTGAGCAGGATCAGATGATGACAGGGGTCTCAGCAGGGTCAGGCAACCAGGGAAGAGTCTGTGACGGCGCTGAGGTGAACGTTTGCAGATACAACACTTTATTATCTTGGTGCAGAAAACAATGGACAAGCCAGAAGCTTCAAATATTGAAACTATTTTTAGACAGCCTACAAACCTCTAAAGTTTATTTCCAAACTGCATCAAGGGTTGATAGAGGCTTTTACCATTGACACAAAACATGTCTAACAAAAATGTGAGGAAGTCCTGGGAGACACTATTAATGATAAGGAATGGATACAGATATGTTTGAATGCCCAGTCATGTTCATATAATCTCAAACAAAAATTACTGCAGTTGAAGACCATCCATAGAACATACTATATGCCAGTGAAACTGAATATCATGCCCTCAGAAATGTAATTCCTCTGCTGGAGGTTTAAGGTGTAAAACACAAAAGGGGACATATTTGCATATGTTATGCTCTTGTGAAGGCTGGCTAAATTCTGGCAAAAAGTTATTTTATCTCAGCATGTCTACAGATTCTCCCTTCTCTCTTGTTGTTGTTCGCTTGGAAATGTTGATACTGGAGACTGTTATCTGAAGAAACTGTGTAACCTAGCATTTATAGTGGCTAAGTAGCGCATTGCCATTAATTGTAAGGTTGGTTATCCTCCCACAATGTCAAATTATGTATCACGAGATTTGTATTATTACAAGATTAAGGGTATACTGGTCAACTTTCATAAGGTCTGGATGCCTTACATGGAATACAGTAAGACAAAAGGAGTTTGTATTGAAAACATACCCACCTGTATTGTGTCATTTTGGAGTCTATATATGAATATATGTTTCTAAACACTTCTACATTAATGTGGATGCTACCATGGTTACAGATACTCATGAATGAATCGTGAATAATGAGTTAGATGCACAAATATGACAAATCATGTAGCAGATGTAGTATATATTAGAAAGAGTATGTGGCCTTATGTAAATGCATCACGGCATTGCATACATAGGCCTATAGGCTTAGGCAGACACTGTATGATATATACACATTTTTAAAGGAAGAGAAGCTTAGGCCTATCCCAGATATATGCCAGCAGCATGCTATGACACCAATATGCATTTATTTTTCCTTGTCAGAGGAACAAGGAACCTCTGTTATACAGATAAAGGCGTACAAAAGGAGGCTAATTTGTTAATTAATTTTTTATTTTTTAAAAATAATTTTGTTACATTATTGGAGTAACTCTGGTAGCCATAAAACATTCTTCCTCACCTCAAATTCAGCTGTCAGAGGCCCTCGGTATAATAGGCTAATTACCACACCTTCAAAGTTTATACATTTTATTAGGGTAATATCAAAAGTAACTCAAGCCATTGTTTATAGGGAAAATACAAGCAGGATATTATATTGTGGCAAACACACTGAGTTGGAACTCAATTTGGCCAAAGAAAATGGCTCAACAGAATGAAACAAACTGTCACGATCGGTAGGAGTGGCAGACCAAGACGGAGCGCTGAAGTAGTGTGACATGATTTATTTAAATCAACTGGCACAAAAATACCAAAAGAGCGATACAGGATTAAACAGCAGTAAACCAAAACAATGAAGCACACTGAGACACCAAACACATGAATTTATATATGGTCCCCAATTAGAGACAATGCAAAGCAGCTGCCTCTAATTGGGGACCAACACAAAACCAACATAGAAACAGAATAACTATAATCTGTCAGGCTCTGACCATAGACAGCTGGAGGGAGCCAAAGGCTCCCCTATGATCAGAGTCTGACAAACTTGCTGGTTTAAACCTTCATAAAGGTTTTTAACAGGTTATATTGCAGCAATCACCAAGAAAGGCCAGTGCCTACCCTACCCAACAAATGACAGCAACAGGCTAATTATATTTATTTTACAAAAGGCCTACTTATAACGTATCTTAAACTAAACACGAGCACCCAATTTAAAAAACAGATCAAACTTAATTTAGCCAATTAAAATGTCTCAACAGAATGAAACAAAACAAGTTTTGCATATTTAAGGAACTGCTTTTGATTAATAAATAGGCCTACAATAATAAAAATGATATACAATAATAATAATAATAATAATAAATGATAAAACAAATTAATATAAATATGACAAAATAAATAAAGTTCCAAAATGGCATCCTACCTGAATAGCGAAATGCACAGTAGCCTGCATTTGTCCACTTGTGTGGTATTAAAACATATTCTGCTGATGTCTTCTATCATGTCAATTAAGTAGAATTGAATTCAATGTTTTACAAAAGGCCAATTTATTTTTCCAGATCCTACTAAAAAATCTTCCCCATGTGTGGAAATCCCCAAAATGTGTCTGCTCAACTGTATGCCAGTACGCAAATGGCAGAATTAACCAGTTGTGCGTTCCACCTGGCCACTGCATTCAGCAGCGTATTTTGTGCATCACATAATCTATCACCTCACATAGTTTAAATCACTTTGGGATGGTGATTTTATGGCGATATGGGTGCCGTCTATTGCTCCGTTCGTATTTGGGAACCCATTGCTGGCATCATGACAAAGAAACCCCTCTTGACTTCAACCTAGTATTTCAACAATGTTTTCACTTTCACACGTACCTCTAATTTAATAAATGACAGTACTTTATATATATTATTATCGTAACAAATGCACTGATGTGGTCAAATTATATAGAACGCAAACAGGTGTTCCATGAATTTAAAATGGAATTACAATGAAATCGATATTTTTAGTATTATTACACTCACAATTTCACACATTTTAAACATATACAGTATTTCCCCCATTCTACAAAGGACAAGCAGTTCCATTATTCCACTGATCTACAAATTATAATGAGTACCTATTCATGATGCAAGGTGATTTGTAGTAGATCAGTCAGTTGGCAGTCGCCTGCAGTCATTTTGATGCTCTCAAACACAGCCATTGATAAATACCACACTTTGCGGGGAAATGATCCCACACATGGTTTAGCACAGATTTGTGCCTACACATTATTGACAAAAGTGGACCCAGGTGATTTGGTTGTGCTATTAGATGAAGCACAGTGTATAAATAAATAACAATTATAAATACATCATATCGGACATTGTATTCACATTTTAACTTCATTTATACACATTTATAAAATGTATTTAATTAAATAACAAAAAAGTGTAAAGTATAGACACTTATTTCCCTTCATAGTTTGTTTGCCTAAGCATGACCATCATCCACATGCCAATTTAAATATGTTTACCGAACTTTGCTTTGTGTAATTGGATATTGTTCATAGGGGGAGCTATTACCCCACGTTACTCTATATCACTCATCTCATGCATCCATAGCATTTAACTTAGATGATCATAATACTTTTCTGTAGTAAAATCAGTGGTAGGCTATTGATTATTTGCCCACCTACCCCACTGGGCAAAAACTGGTTGAATCAACGTTGTTTCCACCTCACTTCAACCAACCAAAATCAATGTGATGACATTTAATCAACGTGGAAAACGAATTGGGTTTGCAAAAAGTAATCAACATAAGGGCATTTCATATTTTTTTCACCCAACTTTTCATCTAAATTCAATGACATTGTGACATTTTTTGTTGATTTCACGTTGAATTAACGTTAGTTGACAACTCAACCAAATGTTAATCAAAACTAGACATTACATGCTAATGATGACCACTAGAAAGCACTGTGTTAATGTTAAGTTAATTTAAAACTAAAACTGAAAGAAAATGGTGCCTGGATACTAAAGGTAACACTGTATATACACCATTGTGTAAATCGTTAATCTAGTAGAAGTATTAGCAAAGATGGTGGATAAATGAAGATGTCTTATTCAGGCTGGTCACAGTTCCAGTCTGCCTGTGATAGCAGCTGGGTCTGGTCTGCTTAGTTCATTGACTGTATATGAACCATAAAAATTAGGCAGTGAAATGTCTCACTTTCTCTTCTGTCTCTGGTATTACCATAGTTAATTAGTGATATTTGCAGGGTCAATAGTAATTCTGTAGTACATTATTTGTGCTGCACTAGCATAGGGCTTATAACAGGCCTATTTGAAGCTTTGTCCATTTGGGACATCTCTTCTTTGTATTTTGAATAACCCACATGCATACATGACTGTCCAGCCTGGTCTCATAGACTAGACGTAACATAGTAGATGTAAATCCGAAACACTCCATTTAGTGTGATACAGTATGTTAAATTTGATATGGTTACATACTGTAAGACCGAAGGTTAAGGAAAAAATGAAAGTAGAGTGGTTGGTCAGGGAGGATGGGTAGGCGCATACCGCGAATGTCTAGCAACCAAAAGGTTGCTTTTTAAAATCACGAACAACTTTAGCATTTTAGCAACTTTGAAAATACTAACTACTTTTTAGCTACTTTGCAACTACATAGCATGTTAGCTAACCCCTCCCCTAACCTTTTAACCTAACTCCTAACCTTAACTGTGATCTTAACCTTAACCTTGATCTTAACCCTAACCCTAGCCTAGCTAATGTTTGCCACCTAGCTAAAGTTATCATTAGCAACCTAGCTAATGTGAACACAAGAAATTGGAATTCGTAAACATGTCAAAAGATTTGCTAATTAATAAAACATTGTACCAATTGCAATTTGTAACATATAATAATCTTTATTTTACTAGGCAAGTCAGTTAAGAACAAAGTCTTATTTACAATGACGGCCTACCTACAAGGTCAGCCCCTGGAGCAAATTAGGGTTAAGTGCCTTGCTCAAGGACACATCGACAGGTTTTTCACCTTGTCGGCTCATGTATTCAAACCAGCGACCTTTCGGTAACTGGCCCAACGCTCTAACCGCTAGGCTACCTGCTGCCCTATTATTCAAATTATGTCCAACATATTATAGAAATGGATGATGGACATCCACAAATTAATACATACCATACGAAATGTAAGATTTATACTGTTTCGTCTAGCCCTGAATCCAGGTTGTACTGTCTGGCAAGTACTGGTCAAATCAACAATGAAAGATGTTCAGAATCAACACTATCTCAGTGTATCTTTCTCTCTGAACTGGTACCTCAGAGTTGAACACCCCCCAACAGTAAACAAAATAGGACGAAGAACTTACTTAACTTTTGTGAAAGTATATATAGTTGAAGTCAGAAGTTTACGTACACCTTAGCTAAATACATTTAAACTCAGTTTTTCTAAATTCCCTGTCTTAGGTCAGTGAGGATCACCACTTTATCTTAAGAATGTGAAATGTCAGAATAATAGTAGAGAGAATTATTTATTTCAGCTTTTATTTCTTTCATCACATTCCCAGTGGGTCAGAAGTTTACATACACTCAATTAGTATTTGGTAGCATTGCCTTTAAATTGTTTAACTTGGGTCAAACGTTTCGGGTAGCCTTCCACAAGCTTCCCACAATAAGTTGGGTGAATTTTGGCCCATTCCTCCTGACAGAACTGGTGCTTTGTGATGGCCACTCCAATACCTTGACTTTGATGTCCTTAAGCCATTTTGCCACAACTTTGGAAGTATGCTTGGGGTCATTGTCCATTTGGAAGACCCATTTGCGACCAAGCTTTAACTTCCTGGCTGATGTCTTGAGATGTTGCTTCAATATATACACATCATTTTCCTTCCTCATGATGCCATCTATTTTGTGAAGTGCACCAGTTCCTCCTGCAGAAAAGCACACCCACAACATGATGCTGCCACCCCCATGCTTCACGGTTGGGATGGTGTTCTTCGGCTTGCAAGCCACCCCCTTTTTCCTCCAAACATAATGATGGTCATTAGGGCCATACAGGTCTATTTTTGTTTCATCAGACCAGAGGACATTTCTCCAAAAAGTACGATCTTTGTCCCCATGTGCAGTTGCAAACCGTAGTCTGGCTTTTTTATGGCGGTTTTGGAGCAGTGGCTTCTTACTTGCTGAGTGGCCTTTCAGGTCATGATGATATAGGACTTGTTTTACTGTGGCTATAGATACTTTTGTACCTGTTTCCTCCAGCATCTTCACAAGGTCCTTTGCTGTTGTTCTGGGATTGATTTGCACTTTTCACACCAAAGTACGTTCATCTCTAGGAGACAGAATGCGTCTCCTTCCTGAGCGGTATGACGGCTGTGTGGTCCCATGGTGTTTATACTTGCGTACTATTGTTTGTACAGATGAACGTGGTACCTTCAGGCATTTGGAAATTGCTCCCAAGGATGAACCAGACTTGTGGAGGTCTACAATTTTTTTTCTGAGGTCTTGGCTAATTTCTTTTGATTTTTTCCCATGATGTCGAGCAAAGAGGCACTGAGTTTGAAGGTAGGCCTTGAAAAACATCCACAGGTACACCTCCAATTGACTCAAATTATGTCAATTAGCCTATCAGAAGCTTCTAAAGCCATGACATCATTTTCTGGAATTTTCCAAGCTGTTTGAAGGCACAGTCAACTTAGTGTATGTAATCTTCTGACCCACTGGAATTGTGATATTGTGAATTATAAGTGAAATAATCTGTCTGTAAACAATTGTTGGAAGAATTACTTGTGTCATGCACAAAGTAGATGTCCTAAACGACTAGTTTGTTAACATGAAATCTGTGGAATTGGTTGAAAAATGAGTTTTAATGACTTCAACCTAAGTGTATGTAAACTTCCGACTTCAACTGTAAACACAGCAGTTTAATAGGTAGAGTTTACTTCTACTTTAACTCAATCTACACATGCACGATGAAAACCCCACTTTCTTTCTACTATCCATGTAGAAAAGCTTGAATCCTAATGATTGGAAGATATGAGAATTGTGAAAGGTTATTTAGCAGTGCATTTCCAGGCTGCTCCCTTGTTGTTTTCATTTCATTCTGTGGAGCGGAAACACAGGGAAGGTGACACAATGGGATGGCATACCAACCATTCACACCTCCCGGCCTGTTTGTCAACCACCAGACTGAAGCACAATCGTTCTGCCTGTGGTTTCAGCTGGCAGATGGGGGATAAAAGAGTGATAAAAACCCTGAGAATCACCAGTTAAGCCCCACCCAAGAAATCAATCATTGACCAGACTAGTGCACTGATTCAAACACACAAGTGATCTGACATCTGAGCAAACTTGAACTATCCCTGATGGAAAACTTGAGCTACACTTGAAAAAATGATGTACAAGTGAAACCAGTAAAATAACATATTGGTGGTTTTCTACATTACCTGGTGGCTTCTCACTCTGGCGTCAATGTTAAAAAAATGTGTAATTTAGGCTATTTAACACAAAAACTATGTTTGAAGTGAGAATGAGGGAGGTCTAATGCTGAAAAAGAAAGGAAATTCTTGCATACTTCACCCATATTTTCTTTGCAAAAAAAAGTAGTGTGTAGTTCCAGTAGCAAAACAGTAATGAACTACTGAAAACACTACTTAGATTTGCTTTTAGTTAAACTACCACCAAGCTACTGCAAAATGTAGTTAAATTACTAGTTGAACTAGATGTAGTTCACTACTCCAACACTGTAAAATAGTTACTCTTTGAAAAAGCTTTAGTGAACTGTGTCTGTTCCAAGAACACAAACTTGAGTGTTCTACACTTTGGAGTAACCTTCTGAGGGAAGCACCCTTCTGAGGGAAGTAACCTTCTGAGGGAAGCACCATTCTGAGGGAAGCACCCTTCTGAGGGAAGTAACCTTCTGAGGGAAGCACCCTTCTGAGGGAAGTAACCTTCTGAGGGAAGCACCATTCTGAGGGAAGCACCATTCTGAGGGAAGCACCCTTCTGAGGGAAGTAACCTTCTGAGGGAAGCACCATTCTGAGGGAAGCACCCTTCTGAGGGAAGTAACCTTCTGAGGGAAGCACCCTTCTGAGGGAAATAACCTTCTGAGGGAAGCACCATTCTGAGGGAAGCACCCTTCTGAGGGAAGTAACCTTATGAGGGAAGCACCCTTCTGAGGGAAGTAACCTTCTGAGGGAAGTAACCTTCTGTGGGAAGTAACCTTCTGAAAGAAGTAACCCTCTGTGGGAAGTAACCTTCTGAGGGAAGCACCCACTTCTTTTCAGATGCTAATCATCATTATTGGATGCTGGCTTCCTTCTGAGAGCATGAATGCATAGTTACACAGCTGTTTTAGAAGCCTGGACACATTTGTACAAACCGTGCAGCACTACATATACTTAATCAATTATCAATTAGTTCTAAATTAGAATTAGAGTTTAAGCCCATGTTTCAGACACATGGCTGGTTTTGGGGATCCAGGTTAAGTCTATTCCTGTACTTAAAATAACTTTCAATAGAGATTCTCCATTGGGCATGCTTTTTAGGAGTAGGTTTAATCTGTGTCTGAGAAATTGGCCCTTAAAATGAACTCAAGGCTTTTCAATTTGTGAGGCACACTATTTGTGCTGGCATTAGGACAGAACCCTGTTTTAAATACAGGGTTGTCAAAACAACAACACATTGAGCAGTGTCGACCAAACTGGGGCCTGCGGGTCCTTGAAGTTGCTGGGCCCCCCAACCAAATCTCGCTTAGCCTTAGACTGGCTTCATCACCATTTTAAAAGGTCTTTAAAATGTATTTCACAAAGCTAATATTATCTAAAAATGCTTAAAGGTATATACATGTGTGGTTTGGACAAAGTGCACTATCTACAAGTTTAGGTGTTCCTGACCTTAATTGTTTGCTACCGAGTTGGTTGCGCAGGTTGAAGCTAGCGTATAGTTCACCCATGCGTTCAGTCTCCCTGAGTAGTTCTAATCATGTTCTATTTGATGTACTGTATTTCCATAGCAGTGTGTTTGTTGCGACCTGTATGTACAGCGGAGGAGGCTGGTGGGAGGAGCTATAGGAGGACGGGCTCATTGTAATGGCTGGAATGGAATATATGGAACAGTATCAAACATAGGGAAACCACACAGTTGACTAGGTTCCATTGACTAGGTTCCATTAATTCCAATCCAGACATTACAATGTGCCCGTCATCCTATAGCTTCTCCCACCAGCCTCCTCTGATGTACAGGCAGTTGATATCAGCTGTCCTGGTAGACTCTCTTTAGTCGCAGTTTTTTTTATTTATTTAACCTTTATTTAACCTTTATTTAACTAGGCAAATCAGTTAAGAACAAATTCTTATTTTACAATGACTGCCTACCCCAGCCAAAACCCTCCCCTAACCCGGACGACACCTGGCCAATTGCGCGCCTCTCTATGGTACGATCATGGCCGGTTGTAATACAACCCGGGACTGAACCAGGGTCTGTAGTGATGGCTCTTGCTCTGAGATGCAGTGCCTTAAACTTCTGCACCACTCTGGAGCCTAGACCTCTCACATATTGTACCTTCCCTTGTATTTCCACACTACTCTGCTTGCGTCGTCAGTTGTCAAGGGGGGACGTTGCCAAGGATGGCTCGCCAGTGAATGAAATGAGGCGTCACGGTGGAGAGAGCTTCCCTAGCAACCACTCCCCTGCTGGCCAAATTATCATGTCACACTGCTCATGCACCGAATGCTTTGGTGACTCAGAGATGTCTTCTTCTTGAATGAGCGCAGTGAACTGAGGGTTGGGTGTGAGCATGCAACTTCAGCAGCAAGGCCTATCCACTTGTCAAGTCCTGAGAAAGCACAAAGGACAGCTTGTTCTCTGTTGGAAGCCTGATTAGATCATTAACTACACAGCGATAGCCACCTCAAGTTGGTCAGAATATGCCCCAAATATGTCAGTGTGTGGTGCATAAGGTACCTGATATGCTATAGACATCTGAGGTTGTGGCAAGATAACAATAAACATTTATATGTAGTTTGGAGATTAAATAAATTCCCAATATACTATATGATCATTGCACTGGTGTCTTAAACTACTACCCACAATCACAATGGGGGCTCCCAAGTGGTGCAGCGGTCTAAGGTACTGCATCTCAGTGCTAGAGGCGTCACTACAGACCCTGGTTCGATCCCGGGCTGTATCACAACCGTCCGTGATCAGGAGTCTTCCGAGTTAGGGTAGGGTTTGGCCGGGGTAGGTCGTCATTGTAATAATGACATGCCTAGTTAAATATAAAAATATAAAATGTCCACAATTATATAACGTTTAGCCTACTGTTACTTGAATTATAATCTTCTTTAAAACATTTTATTTTACATTTTCAATACATTACAAATACTAATCTTCTGACAATCTTCATAACAGCTGAAGGTGGACGTTGCCTGTGAGTGACCACAGATCAGATACCATCCCCAGGTCCTAACCAAACCTCTATGCCTTCTCGAAATGGAAAACTGACCTTAGAACAGAGTCTACTTTGTATAGAGGCAATCTCCCACTCTCCACTGGCTCGCCCATGTTTTACACATGCGCAGCAGCTTGTTTTTTCTGTCGCAGTGAAAGCCACTATGCTGGCAACCAGAATATGAACTTTGTCAAGAGAATACCTGCAGTTATAACAAATGTAAGGGGCGTGTCCATGCTGGAAATTGATATTCTCTGCTTGCATGGATTGTTGCAGTTTGTCGAGGAAACATTTCAATCGATATTTCGATAAATCCAAGACGCACCACGTGGTTTGGGTTTGTCCAATCGGAGCAACGCTTTGATACCCGAAAGTATGCCCTTTGTTCTGGATTTCGCCAAATTATCAACAATATGGTCGAATTACTTTTTATGCAGAAACATGTGGACAAAGGATATTATTTGTAACGGCAAGATGACAATTTCTGGATACATCGATGTTTTTTCTTCCTGTAGCAGTGAGTGTTTAGCCTACAACTTGTTGGCAAACATTGCGCCATGAGTTTATTCATCACATGACTTCCCTTCCCCCCACCTCAAAGAATGATGAAGAAGTCGGACATGTTTGAGGGAAATGTGTTGAGAAAAAAAAAGTATCGTGGTGGAGGACAAGGATAATTGTGAAGGAAAGCTTTACTCTGCATAATGGATTTACACATTTTTAGTTTATTTTTGTGTAACCCTGGGAATCAATAAGCAAAATATATTTTTTAGTATTTACTCAAGATTAAGAAACATTATTTTATTATTTAATTCGTTTTATTGTATTTAGAGGCTTTCAAATGTATACTTTTTGTCCGTACAATATAGAAAATTGCGAGGATTTAGTCGAGTGACATTGAAGAGAATGTGTAACCTTGGTGTGGGGGATGGGTATTAATATTAGGCAACCATTGTGTACAGTTTTTATAACTACTTTTACGAGTTTATTTAAATTTCGTTGAAGGTTGGCATTGTGCTGATAATTCAGTCTAGTTTGTTGCACATGGTCGAATGAGTATCTTGGTATGATAGGACATGTTTCGGGATTTAGTTGTGTAAATGTGTATATATAACTAGGTCGTTTGGGTTTTCTCTGGGCAGCTCATGTTGAAGAATAGGGTTTATAGTTGAATTTTAGTTGGAAGTGTTCAAATCGTGAATGCGGCCTACTTGGGGTGTTATTGAAGTTGAGAAATTTAGCTCTAAAATTCTTAACAGATGCGGCCTTTGCTTTAAGTGCCTCTTATAGTAATTCTTAAGTGGTTGTGTGTAAATCCGATATTCTTATCCGATTTAATAACAATTTCAGCAAAAGTTTAGAAAAATGCTGTGTCATTCAATGGAGGGCAATTTCCTTTGCCACTTTAACTTAAGGTTAAAGTTTGCCTTATCCTCCGTAAGACATTTAAAACATCAGTTTCAGGGCGAGTTAGGCTATTTTATCAATCAAATTCGTTATTAGTAGGATGTCAGGCCTTGGCAGAGTTCTGGAATATTAGTAGGCCTAGGATAATGGTAGCCTCTTGTAGTTGTCAGTAAATTAATTCCTCCTGGTAAAATATGTAGCTAGGTCGGACAGCACGTGTACCTTACTTGGTATAAGAGTGGTTTGAAACGAGGCGTTATGTTCATCGCCCTTTTGAGCCAACGCAGGGAGTGGTATTTTGTGACCCCATCTCATTGTATTGCAGACAGTCAACCTCGTGCGCACTTCAAGATGGCGCTCCGTCGATACTTGGAAATGACCTAAATGTGGGAGAGACTAAACTCTGAGAGAAATGTGTTTTTATGCGCACTGTCTACGTTTGGCATCTGACAGATACTTGTGACAGAACTCGCTAACCAATTGCTTGCATTCTGTTTATTCTGGGAGTTCGCGCTAGAGTTTCTGCGACCTATCGTTGCTTTGCCCACGCTGACGTAATGTAATTTGATAAGCGAAAGGGCTACATATTTTACCAAGATGAATTAATTTGGATGTCGCATTTCGTGAAAGAGTACGCAAAAAAAACAACAGATAAAGTATACATTTTGAGTGCCGGGAGGTCTAGCCAGTAATATCGCGAATTTAGTTTGATTGACAATAACAAAATGCGAATAGATGGATGGGAAGCTTATAGGAAAACAAATGGTGTTTGTGGGTGTGGTTACTCTGACTGACGTGTTCATCTGCGAATAGAAAATCCCGGGGTGTATTCGTCTTAAATTCCGTGTCCAATAGAATGCATGGTTGGTCTATAAATTGTCGGGCAAAGACGTGAGATGCCATTTCGCTGAAGCAGTGATAAGTTGAAGTCGGTGGTTGCTGGAGGAAAGGACGGGCAAAGCAGGAACTTGAATATTGGTATTTAAACAGAATCCGGATCCATCGTGATGGAGACGGCCATAAACCCGCCCCATGACAGGTACCGATAGGAACAATTGACTTTAAGTTTCTGATCTGAGAGGATATTGTCGCTTTAGGATTAGTATTCACTTATAAACACCTTTCTGATTACCGATATGTACGACCAAGACTGCTCAGTCGGCATAGAGCGTTTGTATATTTTTGCAACAAAAAACAATATATTGGACGTTTGTCAGGATATGACCACTCGTCAAGTTGCAAAATAGGACCGTACTTATTTGGGACGCCTGTCGTTTTAAATCTCACTGCACCGACGCCATCTTCCCAGCGTCTCGGCTAGTTAGTCCTTGCCGTAGTAGTCTTGCCATCTGGCGGGATAACACGCGAACTAACGGCATCTGCTGATGTCGATAAATTGGGTTTACCCGAGCATAAGTCTTTCTTTCTCTGTATATTTTCTCTTCCTGTTGGTTAGCTAACTTATTAATGGCTGGGTGAATGCTGACATGTTATCTAAGTTCTTTCACATTGTGATTGTTTGGTGGGTGCTGTTGTATTATCGCTAGTTATCTGGCGACCATGGGGATAAGCTTGTCAGTTCAATCAGCTACTGATAAACAGACGGTCATTGTTTACCGGGAAGTCTGCTTACCTAATTAGCAATTTCCCGTTACTTCGAAGTATGGATTTAAGAATATAACATAATCATGATTGTTTTCCTTACGTCAGCCATTGAAGTATCGTCGAGTAAAAGCCAACTATCAAGTGTTTTGGTCATCACATAACTTGCTAACGTATCTACCTAATGCATCACCAATGTGTTTGAGGTGAACTAGCTTCTCTTGGTAGACAAGGTGAACTGGGTAGGAAGCTGACTACTGGTTGGGACATTATTGTATTTGTATGGGGAGTGAGATGTTTGTCAAACAGGGTGGTAAACGTTGCATTTCATGGCTGCATTACTGTAATGGATAGTGCTGATCAGTTAGTCATCCTATCATTTCAGCCTAACGCCAGGTCCATGCAAATTTTTTTTTTTGTATATTTTTTTTTGTCAGCAACTACAAGTCAAGTATCTGATGTTGACTGTTGGATAAGAATAGTTTCCCATCAGTTCCTTGCAATGGCCTCAGTCCACTCACCAAACCTACAAAAATATCACTAAAATGTTTTTGTAACCATTCAAGTAAAATGTTTATTAGGTAGACGTTGACACATGTTACAACAAGACTGAAAATAGTTTGTAATCTGACCGTGAACTAGTCCAGTGCAAAGTTCTGTGGTTAGTAAAGTACTTCCTTTCCCCCACATTTATTTTTAAAGTAAATGTAACTCATGTACAATTATAACTTATGTTGATGTTTTTGTTTGTGTCGGTGACGTAAGTGTTATGTATTTTGAAAGTTTTTTACTTTCTTAATAAAGTACGTTAAATGTCAAATGTGTTTTCCAACTTGTGTCATTGAATAACAGTTGCTATGGTGCTGTAAGTAGGAGGGGTTATCTGTGACTTGGATTGTCATCTTGGTCAGCATAGGCTATAAAATCCACCTTTTTCCTGTCTTCAAGAAACTGAAAAATTCTTACATTTTGTAGAATTGGTAATGGGGGGGAAGAAAGTCACGACTGACCATATTGGTTACGTAATGGGCACTGTCTGCATCAGTTATATGTTTGTGTTCCTGCCAAGGTAAGCTACAGGTGATTATTACATTCTGGTCAGGTAGTCTCCAAGATCTAGTCCTGAATGAAGGGGACATGTAGACTTAGAATACAGTATGGAATGGTTGATAATGGGCTCTTTGATATTCACTTGAGCAGAGAAAGTATGATTTAGCAAATCTGATAAACCAAACAATCTTACAAAATTGGTCAGTTCATCTTTATAATTTGAGAAATGGGGATTGACAGTAAACATTTAATCCCCACTTTCCCGTCTTTGGGAGACCAGACCCTGTTCCCCTTCGTCTGATGTAAGCACAAGACGCCACCCAGTTGCATCACTGACAACCTTTCCAGGCTTTTCCCTATAGAGAAAGTTCATTCTTGGTAACAGTTGTGAAGAGACCAAGAGCATTTGTTCATAAGTGGTTTTAATTGTCGACAAACAGTGCACCTTTCAATACTTAGTCAACTATGTACACAAATAGTTCATTTTCACAAAGCCATTGAATGTTAATAAACTTTTGGCACAGTTTTAATGGTTTTTACTAATTTTTCTCAATGGGGTATTTGAACAGGGTTAGGTAGGTTCACTTGTGATCTGAGTGAAGCGATCACTGCACCCTTGAGCCCCTGGATTTATGATTTCCATTAAAACATACACGTATCTGTATCACAACGCTAGATGCACATACTACAATTGACTGCAGACTTAAACTTCGTAGTGTTGGTGGGATGTAGGGCCTATTTACCATAGTTATAACCTACCATCCAATGGAATGGACTCCTTAGCTTTGTTTCCAGGGAGACCAGAGAAATGGGCAGTTAAAAGCATGCGTGTGTTTTCGTTCCCCTTTTCTATAACATTGCTCCTCTCGAAACCGCTGTGTGTGTGTATAATGGCAGGACTATGGGATCATATCACCAGTACAATGGTCACCGCATTCTATTAAAACAACAGTTTCATTTAACAGGCTGCTTGTATGTAACATGTTATGTCACTTTGTTTGGTATGAGTATCACTGTTGCTGTGTGTCCAGCCATGCTCTTATCGCAGTTTCAATAGATAACTGTATCCATTGAGATCAGCTAGGGGCACTAAACCACAGCCAACACAAAGGATTCATCAGTCAAAGGTGCAACAATGCAAACTCTGCTGCTCAAACTAAATCTAGCCCTACATCCTTATCATGGCATTGCATAAGCTTTTTGGCTACTCTGTGAACCTCATAAATGCCTGCTGGAGACCAGCTGTCCAAGAACTCCTGAAACCACACCCATATTCCAATGTAAGCTTGCTGCATATATCATATTTTCTACAGCCCGTGACAGTACCGGTAGTCTGGCTAATGCTCTAGTTTCTGTCAATGCCGGTGAGGCAGCTGTGACTCAAAGCTCAATTGAAACGAAACCATGGTGATTAGGCACTATTGACGGGAAATGCTTTGCTAACCTGTCATTTTAATACGGTTAGTGGGCTAGCTAAGTAGAAGGCTTGTTCTACGAGGGCTGCTGTGTCACACATCCAATACCTTCTCCTTTCTCCACCTCCCCATTGCTCTATGCTTATTCCCTCCTCCCTTTCCGTCAACAGCTCCCTGGGCGGGGTCGACGTAGACCTGCAGGGCGTCATGGCGATGGAGCAGGGCCCACCGGGCCCCGGCAAGCGCATCCGGAAACCGTCACTGCTGTTCGAGGGATTTGAGGGCCCGCCGTTGCTCCCCCACGGGCAAGCTCCCCCCTCTGCGTCGCCACGGCCCCTAGTGCACGACACGAACCGGCAGGGCCGTGCCACCAACCAGCTGCAGTTCCTCCAGAAAGCTATGATGAAGTACCTGTGGAGGCACCACTTCGCATGGCCCTTCCATGAGCCTGTGGATGCCTCCAAGCTCAGCCTGCCTGTGAGTGTCCCTGCAAGCCCCTGTTCCAGAGAGCTCAGTCACATTGTACTTTAGCCAAACAAAGACAGACATTGGATTTTTATAGATAGATATTCAAATAGTGTTATTTAATCCTATTTGCATATTAGTATGTCACAGTTTTCAGAACTAACTGTAGAACTAGGTTTAAAAAAATATATATTCTTATCTTAGGCTGGGAACTTTAAGTTTTATTAAAGCTTTTCTTTCAAGCTTACAGACAATACAGTGCTGAACAGGCCCAGAGAGCTCAGTTTATTTGTTATTGGTACAGCAGCATTAAGTAAACCTGCTCCTCTCTGCCTCAGGACTATCACAAGATCATCAAACAGCCCATGGACATGGGGACCATCAAGAGGCGGCTGGAGAGCAACCACTACCGCAGCGCCAGCGAGTGCATGCAGGACTTCAACACCATGTTCACCAACTGCTACATCTACAATAAGGTGTGTGAGACGCATGCTGTAACCACAGTTAACATTTTCACTGTCATAAATTAGCCTTTGACTAACTGCGGCTACTGGCTGGACACTAGAGGGAGTCAAAACGCCATTTGAGTTTAAAAGCTAAACATCTTATCTATTTTATATTTGACATCTCTGGAAACTGTCAGAGATATGTCACTAATAAACACAGATTATATCTTTAGACAGTTTATAAGACTATCTAATAGACATGACGCTGATCTCAAATCCTATTTTGAGACGTTATATGCCCTACATGTAATCTCCAGCCGGGTAACGCTTTTCCATGGTGATTGTCTCCCAGCCAACAGATGATATTGTTCTGATGGCACAGTCCCTGGAGAAGGCTTTCCTTCAGAAGGTTGCCCAGATGCCCCAGGAGGAAATAGAACTGCCCCCTCCTCCACCACGGGGCAAACCGGGCAAGCCAGGCAAAGGACGCAGGGCCACAGGTGAGCACCAGGGGATCATGGGGGGATTGTGTGATTCTGTTTGTGTATGGTTAATGAATGTTTTTGAGAGCGATTTATTTTTGGGAAATGTGTTCTGTTTGATATTGACTCTTTCTGTCAGAGAATATGAATGATATCTACGTTTATATCTATCTATATATCATATAATATAGCAGACGTTTTTAGCCAAAGCGACTTAGTGATGCATCCATTTTTCTTATGGGCGGCTCCATCGGGAATCAAACCCACAATCCTTGATGTTGCAAGTGCCATGTTTTACCAACTGAACCACACAGGACGACATGAATACGTGTACTCTCACGCGGAATAACTTTTTTTTCTTCTTCATATGTCTCAGTACCAGGAGGAGTGACGACTGCTCACCAGGTCCCGGCAGTGTCCCAGTCCGCGTACTCTCCCCCCACGCCGGACACCCCAGAGTCGCTGCTCTCCACCCCCCCACAGACCCTCCTGGCCAAGAGCCTACCTCCCACCCTCCACAGTACTCCTGCTATGCTAGGCTTACCCCCCAAACAGCCCACAGCCAAGGTAAGGGCAGCAGGCGATAAACAAATTCTCTCTGCGCAGTTTTCACTCCTAAACTACGTTATTGTTATTTACCTGATGGCCTTGCAACTGATAGTGCTACTTTAAAGCACCTACAGCAACAATGTTGGGCGGAAATTGGCGGCATCATCCGACATCGCCGTTTACTATTTTATTTCTTGGCCCATTATCCGAAATGGCAGGCTTTCAGCCAATGACAAGAGCCCCTGTGTCTCTGTCTCCAACAGAAAAAGGGAGTGAAGCGGAAAGCGGACACCACCACCCCCACCACCGTGGCCATGCCCATCACCGTGGGCGTTGGCGGAATTGGCATGGGCATGGTTGGCGGGCCCGACTCCCCATTGACACTCACTTCGCTGGGGGTAGGCCATGGCCTGGGGCTCGGCATTGGGATGGGTATTGGTATGGGCCGTGGCAGAGGCATGGCGGGCGCCAAAGCACCTGCAGGGAGACGGGGAGTCAGCGGGCGCCCTATCAAGCCCCCGAAGAAGGACCTGCCGGATTCTGTTCAGCTCCAGCCGGTACGACGCGGCAAACTGGGCCAGCAGCTCCGGTACTGCAATGGAATTCTCAAAGAGCTGCTGTCCAAGAAACACGCGGCGTACGCCTGGCCCTTTTACAAACCAGTGGACGCCTCCATGCTGGGCCTACACGACTACCACGACATCATCACACAGCCCATGGACCTCAGCACCATCAAGGTACATGCCTCAACACCACAGGAGGTTGGTGGCACTTTATGGGGAGGACAGGCATGTGGTAATGACTGGAGTGGAATTAGTGTAATGGTATCAAATACATACATACATGCATACATGGTTTCCAGGTGTTTGATTCCATTCTGTTAGCGCTGTTCTGGCCATTACTATGAGCCATCCTCCCCTCAGCAGCCTCCTGTGCTCACCACACAGCCTTTGTAATCCTTAAACAGTGAACCCTAGGTAGGGCTGTAGATCAAAGCTCCATCAAGTACCATAAAGGTAGACCGTCAGTAAGTATGTGACGTTAACCTCCACTCTCCCTCTGCAGAGGAAAATGGACAGTCGAGAGTACAGGGACGCCCAGCAGTTTGCCGGTGACGTGAGGATAATGTACTCTAACTGCTACAAGTACAACCCTCCAGACCATGACGTGGTTGCCATGGCACGCAAGCTACAGGTGCGCGTCAACACATTTTATGCATCGAGATATATATTTTCTTGGCAGAGTTTTTATGCCCTTGAACCATTGTATCGTACAGCTGAATGTGCACTGATCTGATATCTTCCTCTCTCTCCAGGACGTCTTTGAGTTCTGCTTTGCCAAGATGCCTGACGAGCCTGCGTCTCCTCCTGCTTCCATGGGTGGGCACTCCTCATCTTCTTCATCTTCGTCCTCTTCCTCGTCTGAGAGCGACCCCAGCAGCGAGAGTGAGAGCGATAGCAGCCCCAGCTCGGACAGCGAGGAGGAGCGAGCACACCGCCTGGCCGAGCTGCAGGAACAGGTGTGTACACAGGTAGACTGACCCAGCCCTGCGCTCACCGCAACACTACACAAACTTAACACCAGGGACACATTAACATTCACACTACTTTACATCACAAAAATACAGTACATTTGAGTCATTTAGCCAACGCTGTTATCCAGAGCGACTTAGTTAGTCCATTCATTTTAAGCCAGCTGGATGAGGAAACCACATATCTCAGTTTATAGTAAATACATTTTTCTTCAATAATGTAGTTATCTGCAAAGGCATGGTAAGTGCAGGTAATTAAACAAAAATATATACAGTATTTTTTTACAGAAGTGTTTCTGTAAACCTGAGCTGGAAGTGGTTGCCACAACAGTCACTGACCATGTGCTCTCCACGGTCCCATCAGCTGAAAGCAGTTCATGAGCAGCTGGCAGCACTCTCCCAGGGCCCCATCGTCAAGCCTAAGAGGAAGAAGGAGAGGAAGGACAAGAAGAAGAAGAAGAAGCCTGAGAAGCACCGGGGAAGCAGGGTACATGTCCAAGAGGATATACCCATCCGGCCGCCCAAGATGCCCAAGGTGTCGAAGACGTCGAAGACTCCTAAGAGCAGCAAAGGGGGCTCCACACAGGGCAAGAGGAGCACTGGCAAGAAAAGCAACAAGAGCAAGTGAGTTCCCTCTACTGACAAGCAGTGTCTATCGATTAGAACATCTCTGTCATGATATGATTTATTGTCTCCATACTATAACCATTCCCTCCCAAAAATAATTCCTGACAAAAGCAAAATGTGCAGTCAGAATTTAATTACACTTTCACCCTCAGGTCCTCCAAGAAATCTCAGGCAGTGACGCTCAACATGCACCAGATGAGCGCTGCCGCCATGCTCCCCCACTACGACTCTGAGGAGGAGGACGAGGTGTCGCCCATGAGCTACGACGAGAAGCGCCAGCTCAGCCTGGACATCAACAAGCTGCCTGGGGAGAAGCTGGGCCGTGTGGTTCACATTATTCAGGCACGCGAGCCTTCGCTGCGCGACACCAACCCAGAGGAGATCGAGATAGACTTTGAGACTCTCAAGCCGTCCACGCTGCGCGAGCTGGAACGCTACGTCATGAGCTGCCTCCGCAAGAAGCCTCGCAAACCCTATGGTGAGGGAGCTTTCCTGTGTATTGCCAGACCTTTTCCCCAATGTTCTCTGGGGCTTTGCCTTCACCATTTTGGTCAAATGTCATACAAATGTCCCATGTTCCCAATGGTTTCACTGGGTAGCATTATAGTGACTTAGTCTCGGTTTGTTGGATCAGTTAGTGAATGCAGACATTGCATCATCTAACCCCCTGGTCTCCTTTCTGTTACTAGGGAAGAAAGGTGGAGCAGGGAAGTCCCGGGAGGAGTTGGCTCTGGAGAAGCAGTTGGAACTGGAGCAGAGGTTGCTGGATGTCAGTGGGCAGCTAAACTCTGGCAAGAAGCCTCAGAAAACCAAAGGTATGTTCAAATAAATCTGCATTAGTGACATAATAGACACAGCAGACATGACAACTTCCCTGAACAAAAATATAAACGCAACATGTAAAGTGTTGGTTTCATAAGCTGAAATAAAAGATAGCACAAAAAGGTTATTTCTCTCAAATGTTGTACACAAATTTGTTTACATCCCTGTTAGTGAGCATGTCTCCTTTGCCAAGATAATCCATCCACCTGACGTGTGGCATATTAAGAAGCGGATTTAACAGCATGTTCATTACACAGGTGCACCTTGTGCTGGGGACAATAAAAGGCTGCTCTAATATGTGCAGTTTTGTCACACAACACAATGACACAGATGTCTCAAGTTTTGAGGGAGCGTGTAATCGACATGATGACTGCTGGAATGTCCACCAGAGTTGTTGCCAGATAATTTAATGTTAATTTCTCTACCATAAGCCGCCTCCAACGTTGTTTTAGAGAATTTGGTAGTACGTCTATCCGGCCTCACAACCGCAGACCACGTGTATGGCGTCGTGTGGACGAGCGGTTTGCTGATGTCAATGTTGTGAACAGAGTGACCCATGGTGGCAGTGGGGTTATGGTATGGGCAGGCATAACCTACGGACAACAAACACAATTACATTTTATCAATGGTAATTTGAATGCACATAAATACCATGACGAGATCCTGAGGCCCATTTGCAATGCCATTCATCCACCTCATCACCTCATTCAGCATGATAATGCACGGCCCCATGTCGCAAGGATCTGTACACAATTCCTGGAAGCTGAAAATGTCCCATTTCTTCCATGGCCTGCATACTCACCAGACATGTTTGGGAGGCTCTGGGTCGATGTGTACGACAGCGTGTTCCAGTTCCCACCAGTCCCCATTGAAGAAGAGTGGGACCACCATCAACAGCCTGATCAACTCTATGCGAAGGACATGTCTCACTGCATGAGGCAAATGGTGGTCAAACCAGATACTGACTGGTTTTCTGATCCACTCCCCTACTTATTTTTTTTTAGGTATCTGTTACCACAGATGCGTATCTAATCAGGTCCTATTGAATTCATTTCAATTGGAAGCACAACATTTCTTATATGAACTGTAACTCAGTAAAATATTTGAAATTGTTGCATTTTAAATGTTTGTTCAGCATACTTTCAGGGCATTCACAGAGATGTGGAACTACAAGCCAAAATGTATTTAAAGATTGCTGACTCAAGACATTTTCTCTAACACATGGCCCTGTCCACCTACAGAGTACGTCATGAAAAAGTTATGAAAGCGATCAGCTCAGGTCTTTGCAAAATGTGTGGGATGTCTTCTCAACATTATATTCCAAGTATTTGACCTTGTGTGTATCTCTCAGCAGAGAAGCCCAGTGCAGTGGAGCCCCACGCCATAGCGTCTCGCCTCAGCGCCAGCAGCTCCAGCTCAGACTCTTCCTCCTCGTCCTCCTCGTCCTCCTCTGACACCAGTGACTCGGACTGAAAGTTCCAGAGGGATGGGCGTTGAGCCCGCAAACCACGGACAGGACAGGGCAGGACTGCCAACAGAGCTGCAGGCAGGTCAGACTATAGTCAGAACTGACCTGGAATTAAGAAAGATAGAGCTGTGTTCAGAGAATCCAGACCCAACAGAAAGAGTGGATGGAGAGAGTCTGGGTTGTTTCATTGCTCTAGAAACCTTGAGGGTTGACATAGATAATGCGTTGTCATAGGAAAAAGAGCCAATGGCAGGATCTCTACAGGCTCTAGAAAGATGGCAGGATCTCTACAGGCTCTAGAAAGATGGCAGGATCTCTACAGGCTCTAGAAAGATGGCAGGATCTCTACAGGCTCTAGAAAGATGGGAGGATCTCTACAGGCTCTAGAAAGATGGCAGGGTCTCTACAGGCTCTAGAAAGATGGCAGGGTCTCTACAGGCTCTAGAAAGATGGCAGGGTCTCTACAGGCTCTAGAAAGATGGCAGGGTCTCTACAGGCTCTAGAAAGATGGCAGGGTCTCTACAGGCTCTAGAAAGATGGCAGGGTCTCTACAGGCTCTAGAAAGATGGCAGGGTCTCTACAGGCTCTAGAAAGATGGCAGGATCTCTACAGGCTCTAGAAAGAAAGGATGAAAAATAGTATGAGATGATCCCAGAGTTCTGGACTATGTCTTTCTCTCCATGCTGTGTGTATATACTGTGTACAAATGTATAAATATCTATTTTTCTTTTATAAAGAAGAATTAAGGAATCTCCAAATGTGGGGAAGAAGGTAAAGGTGTGGACAGGCTGTCTTTAGTTTAGCTGTTTGTTTGTTTTTTTTATGACAAGGAGTTAAAGGTGGGGCTTCGCACAGTAAACAGCCCTGCTTAGTTTCTCATCTTGTTAATGCAGGGGTTTTAAATAATTCCGCATTGTAAAGCACCTTGGTTCAGTGAACATATATGAAATGCATACATGAAGAAACTGAAGAGCATCAAGACTGTGCAACATACGCATGTACTTCTACAGCTTGAGGGGTGTCCATGGTACACAACTGATTTAAGCAAATTTAACTTTTTCCTAAGTTTCACTCTGTAAATGACTCGTTTCTGTCTTGTGACCAATCTGCAAATAAATTGTGAGGACATCTCTCCACTCACCATTACCCACACGCAAACAGATTCTTCCCTTCTTTTGTTCTCTGTCAATTGGATATGTCTAGGATTTGTCAAGTGAAGTCTACAGACTACTGAAATGGTCACGCCTCTCTTGCAAGACATTTTAACTCGAATGGTTAGTGCACAATGACTACATTTTGAGACTTCACCTTTTTAATTTCACTTTGTTTGGGGAAAATAAACATTTTTATAGATGGTATCTTAGTATGGTAGAGTGTCCCCCAGATCTGATTCCCATACTGTTGCCATACCAATGGTTTGTGGCACAAAACCACAATATTTATTTTAACAACTTGGCCTTTTAACTTTTTGTCAGCTGAATGTTTTTTTCTTTTTCTTAAATTTAGCTAAATCTGATTTCGGAAGAAGATTGTAGTGATAATTTCCTTGCTCATAGTGCGTTTAGCAGAAGTGGTTTATGTACTTCATGGTATTCGGAGGTACTAAACAGATTTTGGGATTTAGTTAAGAATCCAGCTTTTTTTGTGATCAGTTATTTATTTTTCTAGGGATTTGAGACACTTGAGACCAAGTCCTTATTGCATTTACTTGGAAGTAAAGTTGAATATTGGTAATAATGACAAACTAAGGAGAAAAGGCACGACTGAAAAATGTTGTACATTTTAGTCACTACTTTGGAACATATTTTTACCACTGAGGTTTCTTGTTTTGCTTTTTTGTTCTCTTAGTCATGTTCTTTTCCCCTACAATTGTGAGTGGTTGTTTCCAGTCTGACTACAAATAAAGAGCGAGAGAGGTCTTTAACACTCACTCTGTGTCTGTTTTAATATTGTGCGTCCATGTAATGATTCAAAAGGGGCATGGTAAGCTGTCACTCTTTTATTAGTGACAATTGTTTTCAACATTGTTGAAGGTTCTTGCCATGAGGACATTGGATCACTAGATGGCAGCATTCAGTGCAAAAACAAATGTGTTCTGGCCTGAGAGCTTCTGAGAGCAGAAGACACAAGTGAAGGTACACCACATGGCCAAAAGTATGTGGACACCTCTTCAAATTAGTGTATTCGGCTATGGCAGTAGAATGGCACCTACTGAAGAGCGCTGTGACTTTCAACTTTCCAACAAGCCACTAAGTCAAATTGCTGACCTGGGCAACTAAGTGCTGTTATTGTGAAGTGGAAACGTCTAGGAGTAACAACGGCCCAGCCGAGAAGTGGTAGGCCACACAAGCTCACAGAACGGGACCGCCGAGTGCTGAAGCGAGAACTCTACCTGTCTGTTTTATATCCCATTTTCCCACATATTTGCCAAGGTTGAACAGAGCACACAGAGGTCCTCAATGTATTCACAATCCTCCAACTCCTGTACCACGATGTACCCATCAAAGACAGAGAAAAGAACACCTTAACCACAGCAGAGCGCTCTGTCATGCCCAACTACTTAGGAGTGTTTTGCTGAGGTTGAGGTGTAGCTTGGTCTTTTAAAGGGGTACATCATGGTACAGGAGTTGGAGGATATTGGTTAAGATACATTTTAGCATATTATTTGAGCATATCCATGTAAATACATGGTGTTATTTGGACTTATGGTTCATGAGTATACATTTTTTTAAAGGTTTTCCAAAATGTCCAAGATGGAGGAAATTCTATCCTGACAGACCTTATGGGTAAATTTGTTCAGCATAAAGAAAGACAAAGTTTGAAGTCTTTAGGTCAAACGGGGCCAAGTATTCAGACCCCTTTACTTGATCCACATTTTGTTACAAAACAGCCTTATTCTAAAATGGATGAAATTGAAAACTACAAGCAATACTCCATAATGACAAAGCAAAAAGTTTGTAAATTTATACAATTGAAGTCTGAAATGTTCATACACTTAGGTTGAAGTCATTAAGACTAATTTTTCAATCACTCCACAGATTTCATGTTAACAAACTATAGTTTTGGCAAGTTGGTTATGACATCTACTTTGTGCATGATGCAAGTAATTCCTCCAATTGTTTACAGATTATTTCACTTATTATTTCACTATATCACAATTTCAGTGGGTCAGAAGTTTACGTACACTAAGTTGACTGGGCCTTTAAACAGCTTGGAAAATTCCAGAAAATTATGTCATGGCTTTAGAAGCTTCTGATAGGCTAATTGACATAATTTGAGTCAATTGGAGGTGTACCTGTGGATGTATTTCAAGGCCTACCTTCAAACTCAGTGCCTCTTTGCTCGACATCATGGGAAAATCAAAAGAAATCAGCCAAGACCTCAGAAAAACCATTGTAGACCTCCACAAGTCTGGTTCATCCTTGGGAGCAATTTCCAAACGCCTGAAGGTACCACGTCCATCTGTACAAACAATAGTACGCAAGTATAAACACCATGGGACCACGCAACTCTCATACCGCTCAGGAAGGAGACGCGTTCTGTCTCCTAGAGATGAACGTACTTTGGTGTGAAAAGTGCAAACCAATCCCAGAACAACAGCAAAGGACCTTGTGAAGATGCTGGAGGAAACGGGTACAAAAGTATATCTACATAACCTGAAAGGCCGCTCAGCAAGGAAGAAGCCACTGCTCCTTACTTTTTGGAGAAATGTCCTCTGGTCTGATGAAACAAAAATATAACTGTTTGGCCATAATGACCATCGTTATGTTTGCAGGAAAAAGAGGGAGGCTTGCAAGACGAAGAACACCATCCCAACCGTGAAGCACAGGGGTGATTCTTGGTCACCTCCCTGACCAAGGCCCTTCTCCCCCAATTGCTCAGTTTGGCCGGGTGGCCAGCTCTAGGAAGAGTCTTGGTAGTTCCAAACTTCTTCCATTTAAGAAAGATGAAGGCCACTGTGTTCTTCAATGCTGCAGGCATTTTTTGGTACCCTTCCCCAGATCTGTGCCTCGACACAACCCTGTCTCGGAGCTCTACGGACAATTCCTTCGACCTCATGGCTTGGTTTTTGCTCTGGCATGCACTGTCAACTGTGTGACCTTATATAGACAGATGTGTGCCTTTCCAAATCATGTCCAATCAATTGAATTTACCACAGGTGGACCCCAATCAAGTTGTAAAAACATCTTAAGGATGATCAATGGAAACAGGATGCACCTGAGCTAAATTTTGAGACTCATAGCAAAGGGTCTGAAAACTTATGTAAATAAGGTATTTCTGTTTTTTTTTATATATATTTAAATTTGCAAAAATGTAAAAAAAAATAACTTTCTACACTTTGTCATTATGGGGTATTGTGTGTAGATTGGTGATGGGGGAAAAGTATTTAATCCATTCTAGAAAAAGTCAAGGGGTCTGAATACTTTCTCAATGCACTATATATGGGTAGGCCTATTGAAGTTTGATTGCTTTGTCTGAATGTTTGTGCCTAGGTTAAAATATAGGATTATTTCTGTATTGCCTGCTACTATTACAGTATAAAGAGCAACAGTAATGGCTTATTTTTGTAGGCACTAACTCCTAGAGGGCTCGTTGGCCAAAGCCTATGGGGATATGAATGTGGTTTTTGGATAAACTCTGAAAATAAGGTCTGTGGTGAAGACAGGCTTAGGAGATCTTATATGTTTTATTCTATGAGATCATCTTCATCAGCTAACATCACTTTTGGTGTTTTTTTTTAAGTATTTATGTAATCAAAACAAACACATAAAAGGCCATGTTAACAGTGACAGATATTATCTCATACAACAAAATGTATAAGATCTCCTAAGCCTGTGTTCTAACCCCATTCTTTCCCCATTCATTTTCCCCATAAGAATGGCTGAACGAATCAGAGGAGACTCATTTACCCTTTTAAGGACTACAATATGAGGGCCTCGTACTACAAGCTGGCGAGTCACAGAGATGAGAGGAAAGATGGCGGAAGCTGATGTGGATTGTGAATCTAATGGCGGTAGAATCAAGGAGAATTTGAATATTGTACAAAAGAATGGAAAATGTAGCAGTGTACAGTGCTTAGAATGTCCCAACGTATCTTGTAGGAGTGCGGTTTGTTAATGAGGAGCAGCTGATCGTATTACCAATCTCAAAGAATCCCTTACAAAAAAAAGATTGCAGTTTTGAAAAACTGCAGTAAAAGTGCAGTAACTGCAGTCGACTGTGGTATTTTGGACGCAGTTGAACTGTAGCTACACTGCACTCTTACTGCATTTACACTGCACTCTTACTGCATTTACACTGCACTCTTACTGCATTTACACTGCACTCTTACTGCATTTACACTGCAAAATTACTGCAGTAAATAAAGCTGTGTTATTTTGGATGCAGTATTTGCTGCATACTGCAGTTATACTGCACTTTAACTACAGTTATACTGCACTCTAACTACAGTTATACTGCACTCTAACTACAGTTATACTGCACTCTAACTACAGTTATACTGCACTCTAACTACAGTTATACTGCACTCTAACTACAGTTATACTGCACTCTAACTACAGTTATACTGCACTCCCGACTGCAATCTTTTTTCGTAAGGGATCCATTTGAGATATCCAAACTGGTGTGCTGGCTAAAGGGAAGGCTGTGAGGATCACAAGAGGCTGGCTTGTTTTGATTTTTTTTGTACTTCAGAAGGAATGTGTTGCATCTCACCCAATTTGAGAAGTTTGACTCTTCGGTACAGGGCACCCCTCAAGGGTGTAATATCTGGCGTCTCGTGGGAAGTCGATGTTGAAGAGATAGAAAATATTCCAGGAGGGATTGATGCACGTCGGATTAATCGTGTGATGAATGATTAAAGAGTGAAGAGTCTGTTCTTTTTTTTTTTTGATAAGGAGTCTCTCCCTATTCAAGTGCAGTTGGGGTATATAAACTACAGAGTCAGAGCATTTATCCCAAGATCAATGCAGTGTGATCACTGTAAAGCTTTTGGGCAGAACGGAGAAGTCAAGATGTGCAAATTGTCGAAAAGATCATGTCATGTGTTTTAAAAGTGTGACTTGTTGCAATTGTGGTGGGAACCAGGAAGCCACGCCTTTGGAATGTCCAACAAGGGTGAAAGAGAATGAGGTGGCCAAAGTCAGGGCTGGCCAGAGCATTTCATATTCAACGGCTGTTAAAAGGGTTGAGGGTTCGAATGGTGCTTCTGAAGAGTCCATGGTGGTGGATTGGCCTTCACTGCAGGCTGCAGGGGTTTCCTTTCACCAGCAGGACCCATATATTTTAAAGGTTAAGAAGGTGGACTTTGTGGCCTTTATAGCTATGGTGATTAATGGCACTGCCAAGGTGGAGAGGAGGTCCAGGAAAATAGATATTATTGTGGATTCCTGGGACTGAAAGATTTCTCGGTGGAGGAGTTGCATGGAGTATTGTCACAAGCCGTACCACCGTCTCAGGCCTTAGAGCCTGAAAGGGAGATATGGAGATTTGAAGGAAGGAAGAAAGTGAGAGTTTTTTTGTTGTTGTTAATGTTCTATTTTTAGTTGGGTGTATTAAGTTAGTTTTCCCTATCACGAATGGATTTTCTTTTTACCTTGTTTTTCAACCCGTCCAGTTGGTGGCGGCAAAATACACCTTTTGGGGTTGTAGTCTGCCATAAAACCAACAGAAGAAGAAGAAGAAGGGGGGGAAAGAAGAAGAAGAAGAAGAAGATGATGATGATATGAGCTCGAACAAAACCTGTCCAGTGACTCCATATCCAGGATCAAGGGAGAACGGCTCAGTCTTCAACAACAAACATCATGGCGGCACCTCACACGGCTCACATCAAGGTTGACAGTTGTCACGGGTTAGTGTCGTCTTTCACGCCTCGTCGGCCTTTATATGCAATTTAATACATATGTAAGGTAGGTAAATATAACTGCAGTTCTCTGTAGGGAATTAGTAGGGTAGATGTGCTTATCTAGGCCCACTAGATTGTGGTTGTTGCAGCTAACCCTTGGGCATCAATCATTTTATTTCGCTGCAGTGCAAGATTGTAGCGAACGTTATTTGTAACATTTCAACGTCATAGCATTGTTTCAACTAAACTACATCACTGTTACATTGTATCGTCTACAGAATTGTTTTAGCATGTTTGCTTTGGTATGGCGAGAGCAACATACCAAACTGATTCGGACGGCTAATGAAACCTTATTGAGAATATCCCATTGAAGTTAAATTTAACATACACATTCATTTGTCTTCATCTTTACCAGATGAGAACGCCGTGTCACTCTAATTGGGTCAAAGGTGAAGACGGCAAGCTAGAAAGAATGACCTCCCAGTTTGTAGGCCACCGCTCATTTGTAGGTGACCAAGCATTAGTCCCTTAATTTACAGAACTTCCACCTTCCCTCTGGCTGCAGCAGTTTGCCTCCTAATTTTTCTTTTGCACTACTCATTGTCTCCAGGAGGGGGCAGCAGTATTGGCCAGCGATTTGCAGCCGAGTGTGCCACAGTGGTGGTCTCAGACATCAGCGAGGAATCAGCCAATTTAGACCCTGGGCACCCTGAACCATGGCCTCAAAGGGCAGGACCACATGGCGACTGCTGTGGATGTTTCATCAAGGAAGAGTGTAGAGACGTGATTAACTCGTAAACAATGTGCTGTGATACCCCCCTGCAGTGTCGGTACTTCCAGCCTCCCCCAGTATGTGTGAACGCTGTTCCTCCTGAAAATGGAGGATGAGGACTTTGACAAGTTATCCAAAAGGACCTAGAGGTATTACACTTTGTTCTTATTGTCCTGACCAGGATCTATTTATACTGATCAAAAATACAAACGCAACAATTTCAAGGTTTTTCTGAGTTACAGTTCATATAAGGAAATCAGTAAATTTAAATAAATTCATTAGGCTCTAATCTATGGATTTCACATGACTGACTGGGCAGGGACGGAGCCATGGATTGGCCTAGGAGGGCATAGGCACACCCACTGGGGAGTCAGGCCCAGCCAATCAGAATTAGTTTTTTCCACAGAAAAGGGCTTTATTACAGACAGAAATATTCCTCAGCGCCCCCCGGAGAGAAAAGTTGTGAGGCCGGTTGGATGTACTGCTAAAATTCTCTAAAACAATGTTGGAGGCGGCTTATGGTAGAGAAATTAACATTAAATTATCTGAAAACAGCTCTGGTGGACCGTAGCAAAATGTTTTTAACAGAAACTAAAATGAGCATTTCATATTATACAAGTTGAGATGGTACCTACCCTTTTTGTGCTGTTTTCTTCTGTGTTGTGCCCTAATGAACACAACCCTGCATTTGACCCATTCACCAATAGATAGAAGACATTCTGTAGTGAGCAGGGCCCGGTTTCCCGCTGCTCTCAGATCAGCTTTCTCCATTCAAATCTTACCTTAACATTAGATTTAGTCCACAATTCTGACGCTGGATCAGCTCCTAGAGGTACTGTATATTATCACCTATATGGCTGCAAATATTGAGGCGGCTTATTGTAATGCTTACACTATAATAACTTAATCACAGATTTGGCACATCATTGAGCACATGTTGTAACCAACATGAAATTACAGACAGTGTAGCCTACAATTAGCAAAATAGAACTAATTTGACTGAAATATAATATAGTCTTAAGTCCTTTGGGTCTGCTATATTCTGTTATACATCCGTCTCGGTTTTCATTTGAAGCATCTTTTTATCCTTTTCTTGTTCGTAACAATTGCAAAGACATTGGCAACTTATTTGTAGTCAATTTGAAGTTATTGGCGGTCACAGAGAGACAGATAAACAGCTTGATTATATGTTTAGTGGAGATCTGTGTTAAAAGTGACTCAGAAAGGGGGCAGAAAAGCATCAGACGACCACTGGTCTGAGGCAGTCGGTAAATTACTTCAGGAACGATGGTTTTGGGAAACAGCTCGGAGATTTAACAATACTCCTATGAAGGTTCTAATGAACTTAGCCTTAAGATGCGTTTGGGAAACTGGGCCCAGGGTGCTTTGAAGTATGAATATTACCTACAACTGCTCTCTTTCTCCAGATTTGGGATCCAGTGTAACCAGGGTTTTGTAACCACACCCATGACTGATGAAGTGCCAGAGAAAAGAATCAGTCAGCTACGACTGAGTTCTTCTTTTATATCAGATATAGAAAGTTACCCTTTGAATGTTGTTTCTGTATAAAAGTGTGTATTTAACTTTCTGTGTTTTTGTTTTGTGTGTGTGTCTGCAGCTTATGTCCATGGTGCCACTGGGGAGGATGGGAGAGCCTGCAGGTGGGAATACTGTATACACAAACCTCTATGCTACAGAGCACATCACAAATGCAGAATTCCGTACCCTTTATAGTCAAGTTATAAAGCCCTAACCCTAACCCTGATGTTCCTTTCTGGCATTCAAGGACTCCCACTACATCACTGGAACCAGTAACAGGTAATTGACCCACCTGAAATTAATTCAAATGATTGATTAATGTGTAACAGGAAATGCGTTTTACATTACCCATGCTGTCCCATGCTTTTATCTTACTCACCTTCAGGAGGCCTTTTCATTGGCTGAGACAACTTTCCATCATCGTCATGAAGACCAAAAAGGCAAGATCCCATCTAGATGCAGTAATAGTATATTGATTCAACGTTCACACTGTGCCTTCACTTGTAATAATACAACTGATTGGGAGTCGATCTTGTTTTGTAAATCTAGTCAATATGTACAGTGTAAATGTGATTGTGCAATGAATTAAAACCTATAACTTTTGTTGTGGCGGGTTCACGAGACAGAGTTGAGTGGTTTCCTAATGTAACCAAGTTGCGCCCCTAAACCCTCTACATTAATGTACAGTTACTATCATTTAGCTAGTGAAACTAATACTAGTCATTACTAACACGGTTGTATTTAGATGTTTGTAAACAGAAAAGGCTGTCTTCACACATACAAAGACACACGAATACAGTACGAATACCGTATGCAAACCGAGAAAATGCGTTGGCATGTGGTTTAATTGGAGACGTTGGACAGAAAACAACAAGCCAAGAACAAACCAAGACAGTGAAACTAAAGCAAACCAACATTAAACAGAGCAGAAGGAAAATAACACAGTGGACTGTAGAGGGAAAAGGTTGGGAGAGGGAGGCAGCCATAGATCAGAATCAAACAGGTGTAAACACTAGAAGTGATCTATTGGGCTGTGAGGTGATTTATAGTGGAAATAAGGATGTGACTGATTCTGTGTTCAAACACACAAACGGTAAGTTCACTGGAGATTTGTGAATGATGTGGTTTTATTCAGCTGTCGGAGCTGCTGTATGTAGAATGAAGAGCGGAATAAAATAAAAATAATTACTAGCTATTGTGTAGCTTTACTAGCTATTGTGTAGCTTTACTAGCTATTGTGTAGCTTTACTAGCTATTGTGTAGCTTTACTAGCTATTGTGTAGCTCCGGGTAACATGCAACAGGAGAGGTACTAGGAAGAAAACAATGGAGTCAAGAATCTCTTTTTAAAAAGATTATATATTACAGAAACAAAACATTTTAAAATTACTTACACACATAAAATAATACTTTTTGTCTTTTCAGCACCATATTTTGTTAACATTTGTTTGTCTTTAACAAAACAAAAAAAAAGAAATTGATGGAATTTTCTCTGGAGAATCACAAGGACATTATTTTTCCACCTCAGGTTATAGTTAGTCAATTCCCCCCTTCTCTGCAATATCAAAATAAAAAAACAAAAATACCCATAATGATATACATATCATAGCCACATTACATTACTTATAAACAAAATCTTAGTAATTTTTCCCCACGTGGTTGCTACAATATTCCCTCCCTCCCGCTAGCTGTCCCCTGCCCGCTGTTTTCTCCCAACCTTAGAATCCCGGTGTCTGTTTGCCGCTCACGCCATACTCCTGCAGCACAGCTCAGCCCAGCAGTGGCAAACCGCAATGAAATGTGACGGCATTGGAGAGTCACAATTTAATCATTACAATAGGTGCAATCGTAACAGTCAATGAATGCTAAATGGTCACAATGAGATATGGCCACAAATGTTCCATTTTTTATTTTTTTTCTTCTCCCCACCGGAACTGTTGACATGCATAGACTAAGGGGGTGTGCACAGATAACTCGGGTTAGTGTTAGTTTTATATGTATTTAATTGTTTTAAGACCGTCAAATGAGAACTACAGGAAATAAATACAAAAGGAAATACCACATTCAACTGGCATATTTGGTTTGTCATTGTTTAAAGCACCCTGTTTTGTTTCAATAAACACAATAAAATATCACTATGTCTGTACAAATGGATTCTAATGGCCATTTCCAGTCGGAGAACTGGTGACCGCACCATGTGGCTTTGATGGAGACAAATTTGAATTATTCATGCTGAATATATTAACACTTTGGTATAATTAGCACCTTGCCACAGTTTTTGAAAGCATGCATTTATTCACTGTTGTAAGGGAGAAGTTTTGGTCGTCATCTATTAAGCTCATATACATATTTAACCCTGATATATTCCCTGCGTCAAAATAGATGGAATGTCACAAATCCTGAAATGTAACCTGTGTTCTACATAATACAGTAATAATCAAATTCCAGGCATCACACCTGTAAGTACTGGACTGGTTTTGATGTCATTGTGCCCTATTCACTGGTCTAAGAACTACAGTTCAGGCCTATGTATGACAGTTATAAAAATGATTAAAAATACATGTATCATACTTCAAGTTCAGTACAATTTTAATGGCTTTTGATTCATTGATACTTGGAGAAGGCAAAGACACCCTTCCGTCCCATTGCATGCCACATTATTTGCCCAATAATAAACAACCGTACCGCTCAGAGACAGTACATTGCTGTTAGGACTTTATTATTACAGTACTGAGCAAATAGCTGTTCATATTCACACCTTAGGTGAAAGCCACATTAAAACGAGATCTCACAGCTTTAATTCCACTCCACTCGATTTTCTCAAAGCACCGTAAAGTTTCTATTCTTCTGCCTATATTATATTTGACCTGCTTTAGGATTACTGTAATGTTTGGCTGGTATAGTTGTGTGATATCTTTAGGATTACTGTAATGTTTGGCTGGTATAGTTGTGTGATATCTTTAGGATTACTGTAATGTTTGGCTGGTATAGTTGTGTGATATCTTTAGGATTACTGTAATGTTTGGCTGGTATAGTTGTGTGATATCTTTAGGATTACTGTAATGTTTGGCTGGTATAGTTGTGTGATATCTTTAGGATTACTGTAATGTTTGGCTGGTATAGTTGTGTGATATCTTTAGGATTACTGTAATGTTTGGCTGGTATAGTTGTGTGATATCTTTAGGATTACTGTAATGTTTGGCTGGTATAGTTGTGTGATATCTTTAGGATTACTGTAATGTTTGGCTGGTATAGTTGTGTGATATCTTTAGGATTACTGTAATGTTTGGCTGGTATAGTTGTGTGATATCTTTAGGATTACTGTAATGTTTGGCTGGTATAGTTGTGTGATATCTTTAGGATTACTGTAATGTTTGGCTGGTATAGTTGTGTGATATCATGGTTTGTTTTATACAGAATTTCCCTGTGGAGATGATGAATAGAACATTCCCTTAGCTAGACAACATGGACGTACAGTCGACTTTCCAGGTCGTCTCTGATCCGTCAGGCCTGGTTGGCTACAGGCTCGGCTGTTTTTCAGTCCGACATGCTCTTTGTGGAACTCCCATTCTTTCATTGGTTTCCCCTTAATGTGGTGAGGCAGAAAATGAGGCGTATGATGGGGTGGGGCGGGGCTTGGATGCAGGAAATGTACAAGTGTGTGGGAAGGGCAGAGAGGTAGAGTGGGTTAGACAACTCGACAGAGAGACAGCAGGAAGGAGGGAGGAGTGAGAGGGGGGTCCGCGGCAGGGGGCTCTGGTGTGTACGGGAGGAGACGGGTCTTTGACCCAGCTGTTCGTTGGAAAAGAACACTGTTTTATTCTGTTAACAGAACGTTATCTCTCATTCTTGCAATCGATCTTTGGTCTCCTCTTTTCTCTTGTCGTCCATTTCTATTTGGGAGATGTTTTTCCATCGGCATGTACTTGATTGAGTGCATGTCCGTTTCTCAACAGTATTTGTGTGTGTTTGTGTATGTGAGTGTGCTTGATATCATGAAATAAATATACAAATTATTGGGCATGTACTGTATATTGGTATGTCTATGTAAATGTGTCAATGTTTGTGTTAAGTGCATGAGTGTGTGTGTGTGTGACAGAGTGTGTGTGTGTGTGCATCAGTGTAAGTGTATATTCTATATGTGTTTCTCATTTCTCTGTACGGTGTTTTAGCCCAGGAAACAGACAGGTCCCACTTCAAAGCCAAATTTCTGGTTGCTCTCCCCAAAGTCTGTGATCTTGAGGTCCCGCAGAGGCAGCTGTTCCACCTGGGGCGTGTTCACCTCCAACACTGTCCTGTCGAAGCCCTTACGATACTGCAGACAGACAGAAACAGAGAGACAGGTGAGATCACTACATCTGAGGCAAGGGTATCTGCCTAGGATTTGATAATATACTTTGATTGTGTGTAATGGAAAAATACAGTTCTATAGTAATACTTTTTGTATGAGCATTTGTTCTTATTGAATGCTGAGGTAAATTATTCAATTAGCCTACATCAGTTCAAAATAGAGCAACATTTAGGGAATTCTGACATTTTTCTTTAAAAAAAGCTAAGGGGGATGCCCCCCCAGACCCCCTATAAAATCTCCAGTTTCTTAGTTTATATTTGAGATCTTGACATCCATAACTTGACTGTCCATGCACAAAGAGGTGAGGAAGCTAGAGAGATGACTTTTGGTTCCCATGACTCCCTGAAAAACACTGGTAATTGTTACTGAGTGGACCACACTGTTTAAAAAAAAAAAACAATTCAATGAGACTCACAGAGCAACCGTCGACCAAGGCCTTGATGTATGGGCTCGTCTCGTAGCTGAGGTCCTCATCGTTGGCGCCCTGGAAGTGCAGCGCCCTCTTGTGGCCGTTATTGACAGTGCGGTCGGCCCAGGCCACAGAGTGGTGGCAGTGGTAGGTGAGGTTCTGGCGAGCCTGGACACTCAGCAGCCGCAGGAAGCCCAACTGGACCACGCCGATCGGCTCGCCATTAGAGTCCACGTACGAGAGCTGGGGGGAGAGAGTATGTCCCATGAGATAAAAACTGATGAAACTGGTAAAGGTGAACTCTATAATAGGCAGAGTGCCATATGTCAACCTACCATAAAATAAACACTTTGCATAGCCACAGAGCATAAGCTAATGCTTTGATAATTTTTCTGATTGACCTTTATCTTGACCCATTTTTTTTTATATCCAGGTCAAACATTGCACACTGGACCATAATGAATCTGCAATTCTGCACGGTGGTGTAATGAACCCATACTAACCTTGCTGCCAGTTGCAAACTCACTGTACCAGGAGCCTGGTTTCTCCGTGGTCCAAGAGTTGAGCTTTACCTAGGAAAAAAATATAGCGACAATTAAATGTATAGATGTTTAAACACACAGCTACTTCAGGGTAGAGTTTGTGTGTACATTATTGACTGGTCAGCACAGTCTCTCTTCTCACCGTGTCCCTGCTATTTCTGGGGTACAGACAGGTCTCCCCACCGGCGGTGAAGTTGCAGAACACCTTGAGAGAGTCGCGAGAGCAACCCTGATTGGGGTCGATCCAGTACTCTCCTACAGGGGGAGCAGAGAGATGAGGCACGATTAAACACAAAGAAATTCAAATTACTTGGTGTGACTTAAAATGTGACTCAAAATACTTAATGTGAAGTCACTTTTTTCTATCTTTGTATTAATGGCTGATTGACGCACCCGTGCATAATAAAAAAATCCCCAGAAAAATAAGCCTGTTTAAGCTAGAGATGTGTTTCAATCTCAATCTACCGCATCCGTTGCAATCCGCGTCTGTGGTGGAAAGTGGCCGAGCTACAGCGGTGTTTGTCAGACCAGGAGACATCCCGAAATCTTCTCACGAAAAAGTCTGTAGCGTCTGAACAGTTTGGGCTACAAACTAATACAGTGAGCTCCAAAAGTATTGGGACAGTTACAACTTTTGTTGTTGTTTTGGCTCTGTACTCCAGCACTTTGGATTTGAAATGATGCAATGACTGTCCGCTTTAACTTGATGGTATTTTCATCCATATCGGGTGAACCGTTTAGAAATTACAGCACTTACTGATAGTCCTGAATGAATCGTGAATAATGATGAGTGAGAAAGTTCAATTACACACAAAGCTAAGAATACCATACACAATGCCAAGCGTCGGCTGGAGTGGTGTATTTCTCTAAACATCTGCTAAATATGTGTATGTGACCAATAAAATCTGATTTGATTTGTAAAGCTCGCTGTCATTGGACTCTGGAGCATTGGAAATGCGTTCTCTGGAGTGATGAATCACGCTTCACCATCTGGCAGTCCGACGGACTAATCTGGGTTTGGCGGATGCCAGGAGAACGCTACCTGCCCCAATGCATAGTGCCAACCGTAGTTTGGTGGAATCATGGTCTGGGGCTGTTTTTCATAGTTCGGGCTAGGCCACTTAGTTCCAGTGAAGGGAAATCTTAACGCTACAGCATACAATGACATTCTGGATGATTCTGTGCTTCCAACTTTGTGGCAACAGTTTGGGGAAGGCCCTTTCCTATTTCAGCATGACAATGCCCCCGTGCACAAAGCGAGGTCTCATACAGAAGTCGTTTGTCGATATCAGTGTGGAAGAACTTGACTGGCCTGCACAGAGCCCTGACATCAACCCCATTGAACCCCTTTGGGATGAATTGGAACGCTGACTGCGAGCCAGGCCTAATCACCCAACATCAGTGCCGACCTCTCTAATGCTCTTGTGGCTGAATGGAAGACAGTCCCTGCAGCTATGTTACAACATCTAGTGGAAAGCCTTCCCAGAAGAATGAAGGCTGTTATTGCAGTAAAGGGGGGACCAACTCTATATTAATGCCCGTGATTTTGGAATGAGATGTTTGACGAGCAGGTGTCCACATACTTTTGGTCATGTAGTGTAAGTGAATTTGTCCCAATACTTTTGATCCCCTGAAATGGGGGGGACTATGTACAAAATGTTCTGTAATTTCGATATAGTTCACCCAATATGGATGAAAATACCTTCAAATTAAAGCCGACAGTCTGCACTTTAATCTCCTGTATCGTTCCAAATCCAAAGTGATGGAGTACAGAGCCAAAACAAGATATTTATTTTTGGCTCTCTGTTTTTCCATGTATGAATCTGTTATTCAATGCATTTCAAATAAAAAGTATAAATCTGATAGCAAAATGTTCCTTCGTATGACAATCTTAATACAATTCCATATGTAAGCTTAGTAGAAACCCAGCCACAGGCCCTTAGACTTTAGTTAAATGTGAACCTCATAAAGTCTTAGTAGGAGTTCCTTCAAGAAATCCCCAGTGTAAAGTCAGAATTGCCACATTTTTGAGAATAGTTTTACGCCTTAAAGCCCTGTACCGTCTTTGAGCTCTGGCTGGCTGAGTTTGAGGTCCTGGCAGGTGCGTGCGGGGCTGTCCTTGGTGCCCAGAGGGAAGCGCATGGTCTCGATCTCCTGTCGCAGCGAGTTCAATGAGCCGAAGATCTCCTCCATTCCCTCACTGCCTGTCAGGAACTCTGTGCCGGTGGCGTCGGCTGCCTCTGCCTCTGTCTCGGACAGCATCCGGCTGGCGTCGATGGAGCGCTTGGACTTCTTGGAGATTTGGATTGGCAGTGGCTGGATGACGTCGCCTGGAGGACCCTGATTGGAGGAGGGTCACAGAGAAAGATTATTATTGGCTGATAATGATTAATGAGTTTCATTTAACTGATGTAGGCAACTAAACATAGATCTAGACAGGACTAAACTGAAAAATGGGGGTAAAATACGAGTATTAGTATTCATGGAGTAAACTGATTACGCAAAGGATGGGTACTCACTGGAGGTCCGGGGGGTCCTGAGACACCCTTCTCTCCCTTGGCACCAGCTCCTCCCTGGAACACAGAGACAGGAGGCATTAGAGATTGAACAATACGCTGCACATGGGACTCATTATAATATTGAAGCAGATATTATACCACAAAAAGTGTTTGAGGAAGGAGTTCTACTCACTGTAGCACCCTTAGCTCCCTTGACACCTTGGGGACCCTGTAGAAGAGGCACAGGAAAGTAAAGATGATCATTCAATAGATGATAAGTATTACCATTGTTATACCGCCACAGAAAAAAAGAGAATCTAATTATTAGAGATCTCTCTGTCATGGGTTCTGTTTTGAGAATACCACAGTGGTGATAGAGGATGTTACATGATATACTGATGAAAGAATCAAGAGAGATGATGCAGAACTGGTAAAGGGTGAAGTTACTCACGGGCATGCCAGCAGGTCCAGCAGGTCCGATAGGCCCAGTTCCTCCAGAGACCCCCTAAAACACAGTTAACACACAACAAATGCATCAGCATTGAACTCAACTGTTTGTTGAAGGGTGACATAGAATACATGTTCAATAGGGACGCGTCATACAGACAGAATAACATTATTTCCTGTGTGTGTATGCTCAGAGAAAATATACCTTATCTTTATATTTTTTACATTTGCGCTCTTATCCAGAATTACATAAAGGAGCAATTAGGTTTAAGTGCCTTGTTCAAGGGCACATTGACAGATTCTGGACCTAGTCGGCTCGGGATTCGAACCAGCGACCTTTCTTTCAAAGCTCTATAATGTCAGCTAAGGAGAGACAGGTGCCACTCACAGTCTCTCCCTTGGATCCGTGTGTCCCCTGTGGCCCTGGCAGTCCCCTGTCTCCCTTCTCTCCCTGCTCTCCGGGGGGCCCAATCAAACCGATAAGACCTGAGTGGCCCTTCTCTCCCTTGTCGCCGCCCTCGCCGCGCAGTCCTGGCAAGCCTGGTGGTCCCTTGAAGAGAGAGAGAGAGTAAGATGGTACTGTAGCCGTGCCGATTAAGGATGTGGATATACTCACTTTAGGTATCAATATAGCCCTGTATGCCTATAGATTAACACAGTGTGGAAGATACAATCTATTATAGGTCTGTGTCACAGTGTCTTATCTCACCAGTGGTCCGGGAGGTCCCTTCTGGCCGGAAAGGCCTGGAGAACCTTGCTCGCCCTAGAAGAGATCATCAGCAATAAGTTAGTAACACTCAACCTAATACATCAAACAGCTCAGTTACACTGTTGTTAAGCTTATAGTAATAGTGAATAACCTAAAATAGGTCAGACTGACAGACAGACTCTAGAACAGTAGACTGAACCACAGACTGAACGGCCCAGTCTGTCCATGGAAGAGTGGGCTCATCTCCCTCACCACTGATCCAGGGAGTCCTCTCAGACCCTCAGTTCCTGGTTTTCCTGGTTGACCCTGAGGCCCGACGGGGCCTGTCTTTCCTGGAGGTCCGTTGGCACCTGTATCTCCCTGCGAAAAAAAGAGAGAAGAGAGGTTTTGAAAGTCAGACATTGATAAACTCCAATATCCCAAATCCCCAATATGTGTTGTGAGTTTTGCAAATGTATTTGGAAAACTATTGACAGCAGAGAGACATATGTACATTTGGTGTCAGGTCTGTCTGGCACTAGGATAGATCCACAGGGTAAACACAGTGCCAATACATTGAAGGATGACCTTTGAACTCTTACCTTAGTTCCCTTCTCTCCCTGTCGTCCCTCTGGTCCTCTCGTTCCAGCAAGACCCTAGGAAAGAAGTGATGTGTAATATTATTAGTAACCAGTAGTCTTCAGTGAGTAGATATGTGCATCTATCAAACATAATACAATGAAAACAAATAGATACGACTGGGGATGATAGTTGTGGTTTGGCCTGATGAGCTGAATGATCTTACCCTCTTTCCAGGTCCACCAGGAGGTCCATTCTCACCAGTGGGTCCAGGAGATCCCTACAGTAGAGAGCATGATCATGATTATAACGCTTCAGTGACCTATAATGGGTCAATAATAACTATAAAGAACTGAACAAAAATATACATACTGGTAGCTGTTACATAATAATCTACATTCTAGACAGTGCAATCTGCTAGGAAGGGCATCTAACTTGAATCTTGCAGTGCCATCTTATGTTTCAACAGGTGCTTCAACATGGAAAATACAATTAATTGAGATGGTTTAGAGCTGGGATATATGGCCACAATGGCCTATTATTCCTCTGACCCCATTACATTGCTTCAGTCTGAATGCTTTTGGGAACATCTTAAGAGGATGTGCTTCACATTACAAACACTACTCTTGAATGCTGCAGGGGGCCATTTTGAATATGGGTGTAAATCGTAAATGGACAATATATGACCCAATAACATCCAATTGAAAGCACTTGATGAAGGCTACATGGAGAGTCCTGGAAGAGCCCATGTAGTAACTATAGCAACAGTTAAGGAATGAAATGAAATTGATGTTGGGGTACTAGGCCACCTACAGCTTGTCCTTGTTCGCCGTCCTCTCCTCTCTCTCCCTTTGCTCCGTCCTGACCCTAAAGAAGAGAAACAGAGTTATCAGAGGTATACTCATTTCTAAGATGGTGCCAAAAGTAGATACTTTTTGGGGTTTTGCTAATGGAAAAAGACACTCATTCATAGATTCACCAGCAGACACAAATCTTGCACTCACTAGGTATGAAAGACTATGAACATATTAATTAGAATATCTGTTTTACCAAAACAAAACAGATCAAATTAAACGTGTGTGAAGAGCATTTAGATACTCACTCTGGGACCGACTTCACCAGGGGGACCGGGGTCGCCAGGGAAACCAACAGGGCCCTAGGAGAGAGACACAATGGCATAAAGTCAGACACAAACACATCCAGATTTAGTGTGAATATGTTGTATTACTAGATTTATCTGTTGACTATATTTGACGTACAGGGTTTCCCTTCGGTCCATCGTCTCCAGGACCTCCTCTTCCACCAGCAGGGCCAGAAGTACCAGGTTGTCCCGCCTCCCCCTTGTCACCATGCTCTCCACGTGGGCCCTGCCATTGGACAACTGTCACTCACAGTACAATACATCCATGTATAGAAACAAATACGTGCATGTGGGACAATACCTGCAGGCCAATAAGTAGTACCAAAGAGACAGAGAAAGGATATATCTCTCACCTTCTTTCCTGGCTCTCCTCCGATTCCAGGTGGTCCAGCTTCGCCAGGTTCTCCCTGTCAACACAATGTGTTCAGTTCTCAGAACATACATGTACACACAAACATATTCTAACGATTACAACGGAAAAATGTAAATCAAGATCATGGGAATTTATGTATACCTTATCTCCCAGGTTTCCAGGGTTACCCAGACCACCAGGGGGACCTTGAGGACCCTGAATAAACAAACAAATAAACATAATTGCATCAATAATAATAAACAACAAGAGTCATACCCATAATACCTTATCTGATTTCAAATCAACAGGAAAACTACAGTAGGTATTTAGATAGATAGATAGATAGATAGATAGATAGATAGATAGATAGATAGATAGATAGATAGATAGATAGATAGATAGATAGATAGATAGATAGATAGATAGATAGATAGATAGATAGATAGATAGATAGATAGATAGATAGATAGATAGATAGATAGATAGATAGATAGATAGGTACTTTATTTATGTACTGTTTAGGTAACATTTATGTGGGATGGCTTCATAATATCACCAGTAGCATAAAAACTCATTACAATTAAATAATTCAATATGATTATTCTATAGCAAGGAGAAACTTCTGGAACGTTTTGAGAGAAGATTGGTACTCACGTCAGCGCCACTGGGACCAGCAGGGCCACGGGGTCCTGGGGGGCCAGGTGGACCCTAAAGAGACAGATAGGATGAGGTTAGCAATATCGTAGTGTCTTCATTCTAACAATATCTCTTCCTGAACTATTACGATTCGCTTCATAATGATGAGATCCAATCATCTGTTGGGATGCTCCAATTTGTCATTGGACTCACCATTGGTCCGACATCTCCAGTCTCTCCCTTCTCTCCTGAGGGGCCTGGCAATCCCTACAAGATAAATTCACAGTTAGAGATGCCACTGACCTATTGAATCACAATCACAAAACTATTGGCTAAAATCATATACCTGCAGTCCAATGGGACCTGGGGCCCCTGGGAATCCTCTTGATCCTTCATCTCCCTTAGCCCCGAATGACCCCTGCTGACCTCTAGCTCCTAGTTCTCCATCAGCTCCCTGAACAACGGAGACAGAGAGGAGATTAGTGAAGGCAACACCTCCAAGGGCCACCATGCTATGAATTCCTATGTGTCCGATGCAATATTGATAATACACTGTATGTTGATGGAGTTAAGAGTTTCTACATACAGCAGCGCCAGGTTGACCGACTGGACCCATTGGACCTGGTGGACCGGGAGGACCCTGTCAACACACAATGTTTCATTGTGAGCAAATGGCGTCACTGTACTTTAGCAGAGACAATAATACTTACAGTATGTTGTTCAGACACAATAGATGTAAGGAACAGAATGTGACTTGTGGATTTGAAATAGACAGCAAAATAATGTCCCTCACATGCTCTCCTTTGCCGCCTTTCGCTCCCTTCTGGCCGTGCTCTCCAACCTCGCCCTGTAATACAACATTCACCACAAAAGCTTTTGTTACCGGAGGTTTGAAATAAGCATTATGATATAGTTTCAAGTTGTAATACAGTAATTACAATATGTGATAGACATATCGTGGTTACTGGCCTTGTCTCCGTCCTCTCCTGGAACTCCGATGGATCCGGCAGCACCTGGCAGACCCACTGGGCCCTGGACACCGTCACGACCAGCCGGGCCGATCGGACCTTTCTCACCCTGAGAGGGAATGTGGTGGGAGAGAGAGCATGAGGCATAGAGAATAGAGTAGATCAATGACTCGATCTGAAATGACAGTTTGGTATATTGCATGTGTTTTGTAAAAGTACTCACAGGCACGCCTTTCTCTCCTGATGGTCCTGGAGGCCCCTGGGGGCCGGGTCTTCCTGGGGGTCCGATGGGGCCTCCGCTACCTGCCTGTCCTCTCTCACCTGGGGATCCCTGGAGAGGTATGATTACAGAAATGATTAAAGCCAAGGTGACGTGGACGTCAACAAATACTGTACATTCCATTATTTTACATATTTTCATAATGATTCATTTCAGATGTAATTATTGTCAGTCGTACAGCTGTTCCGGGAGGTCCTGCTGGGCCTTCGCTTCCTTTCAGTCCACCGCCTCCCTAAAAAGCAGAAAGGAACATGTTCAAACACTAAATGTGCAATCTATACACAGTATGACATCTCACCCTGTGATATAGGGAGTAGGGTTTCAAATGCAGAAAGTGTATTGGTCAGCCTTCTCACCGGGGTGCCAGGCATTCCTCTCTCTCCAGGAAAGCCTCTCAATCCTGGGGGTCCGTCTTTGCCGGGGCCGCCTGGAGGACCAGGGTCTCCCTTAGTTCCCTCCTTGCCAGAGGGTCCGGAGAGTCCCTGCTCGCCTGGTGGTCCTGGAGGCCCGGGGTGACCTCGCTCGCCCAGGGGGCCAGTCTCTCCTGAGGGACCCTGGGACAATGAAGAGGAGGAAGACGAGGGGAATGAGTAATGAAGATGGAAAGTGAATGGTGGAGGTAAATCCATACATTGGATATAATCCATGCATTCGAAACTGGACAATGTAAATAAAATAAAGTTGCATTAATCTTACCTGAGGTCCAACAACACCTGGAGGCCCGGGTGGCCCAGTCTTTCCTTGGAATCCCTGTGGAAGAGAAAACAAAATTAATTGGGCCTTGAATAGAGCCTTGTGTAACCCCTAATGCAATCAGCTCAGGTAATCATGTGTTTATCGTGTGAGGAAGTAATGGCAGAGCATGCAGAGTATAAATTGAGATCAACTGCAAAACAAAAGAACACAAGTGAGAAAAGGAAGACATGACATTGTTAAAAAGAATCTCATATTTCTGATAGCTTGTACGCCACCCGGCCGCATGTTCCAGACAAGAAAATATACTTACAACTTCTCCTCTCTGTCCAGGGTGTCCGGGCAGTCCATCCTTTCCTGGTGGTCCCTGGGTAAGAAAGAGAAAGAGTTAAGGGATGAAGCCATTTACTGTTTCAAACTATACTATTAAAAATACATCTTAAATGAACATTTCTACATGGAGTGTATATTGTAGTCTTACGGGAGGTCCCTTTGGCCCAGGGAAACCGTTTGCTCCTTGAGGTCCGGGCAGTCCCTGAAAGATTCAATGGGAGAAGGACAGGTATAAGTCTCACAACAACATGTACGCTATCGTGGCACGACAAAGTGACTACCAGTTAACAAATAAATGAGAACTCAATCAACTTACCCTCTCTCCTGGTGGACCAGATGGGCCGTCACTTCCTGATGTACCCTAGTCAAAAGAAATAAATAGAAACCAAGAATTATTACCATCACATGCAGCTAACCAATATCACAGCCTTGTTATGACATGTGACTTCCCTGGTGGCCTGTAGGTGAACTGACAGTGCTGTTGAGCATTAACCTCCATTAATCTGCATTGTGATTGATGTATTGTTGATATTGTATTAGAGATATCGTCTTACTTTGGCTCCTGGTTTGCCAGTAGATCCTCTTGGTCCTCTCTGACCTCTGGGGCCCTATTGGTGAGAGTTGGAGAATCAATTAGGAATGATAGGGGTGTTTGGTTGAGTCGTTCTGATCCACTTCAAGTTGGTTCATCTCAGCAAACTAACCAAACTCTTGTTTGCTCCTTATCCAATATGAGCCCTGGTGTAATCAGTGGAGGATGAGCTATAAGGAGAGACTTGATAATCAACAGACAGCGTTATAAATAAGTGGAATTGAGTGGAGTGGAGTTGAACAGTACCGTTGGTCCTCTTAGTCCTCTAGGTCCCAACTTTCCAATCAGACCCTGGAGAAACACAGACTCCGTGAGACAGGACACACTGGCAACATCGGCATCAACTTCAGTGCAGTTGACTTTTATACACGGATGACATCATGCATAGTGTACATAGCGCGACAATTTGAGTCACGGCAGAACAGAGTTTTAATTGCCGTCGTTAGCAACCTTACCCTTGTTCCTTTCTCGCCGTTGGTTCCAGGGAATCCTGGGAAACCGAGGGAGCCCTGAAAACATTAAGCATTTATCAATCCAGTGGTCCATATTGTCAGTCCCTTAAATAAGCTAACATTTAATTGTTACCTGCAAACTATTGGAAGGAAACAGGGGTTGTTACCTTTGGTCCAAGTCTTCCAGGATAACCAGGAAGTCCAGGAACACCAAGTTTACCCTGCAATCAGATATTGCCATCATTGACCCTATGACAAACCTATCAAAATGACAAAAATCCAACAACATCGATAGAACCACCATCATGTAAAAGTTAGTCAAACTGTTATGACTGTACACTAGCCAACCAGGTAGATGTGTTATGAGATACTTTCAAATCAAGATAAAGAAACTTCTGTCCCTGCAATATGAACCCTCCTCTCACCTTCTCTCCGACCAGACCGATGGGTCCGAGCTCGCCGGGGGGCCCAACACGGCCCTTTGGCCCCTCAGGACCGTCCTCTCCCCTGGGGCCGGGAACTCCACCCTCTCCCTGTTAGCAGGAACACACAGGGAAACAATCAACACTGATACATAAAACACATAAGCATCAATTAAATCAAACGCAAATCAATCCATGAACATAAAATATAAATTCAATTGTATGCAAATAAGCTCAAGGTAAAAAAAAAAAGGCAAATAACTTAAAAAGGCAACATGACATTGTAAAACAAGACATATTACTTAAATACAATTATTATTATTTAATATTATATTATTATCATTTAATAAACACAATTCATCTTACTCTCTCCCCCTTGATACCAAAGTCTCCTTTGATTCCAGGGAAGCCATCTTCTCCCTAAAAAAGACAATTGTGGTTAATATCAAAAGCTAAACGCTTTACAATTATGGTCAATCAAGTGTTTGGTACGGTGTAAGTAAAATAGACAAATTCAAATAAAGTCTTCCTGATGAAAATGTTTGTGGAATAATATGAGAAATATAAAAAGCAGAATCAATATCGTCTCAGAGAGAGAGACAAAGAACTTTGCACCTGTGTGGCTTTCCTGCCTGAAGGTGTTGCACAGTACGCCCCCTAGTGGTTCTAAACTAAAAGTACTGACACCAGTGGCTGATCTCTAAAACTGGATAACAATCACTTTGTCATTCCCAAAACAAATGTTTTGTAGGCTGAGAGACATAACTTTACAACATTTCTAAAGGTATGTCCATCAATCTAACCCAAACACTGCCATAAATTGCTGTCATCATGACACAAGACCAGTATTGCACATCCCTTTTAAGATGCCAGCATCAGTTCTCAAAGTGAGGCTACTTCTTTGAATCTTAATGTATGTAGTTCTGTCCTTGAGCTGTTCTTGTCTATTAATGTTCTGTTTTATGTCATGTTTCATGTTTTTTTGGAACTCAGGAAGAGTAGCTTCTGCTTTCGCAACAGATCCTAATAAAATACCAAATACCAAAATAAAATAAGATATTTTATTGTCACATATACTATTTGTCAAGCATTGATACACTGGACGAGGTCACCCACCTTCTCTCCTTTGTGACCCTTCAATCCACGGATACCTTGAGTTCCCTGCAATTACAACAGTATTAGGAGGTCAGTCATTAATCAGGCATTCTCATCACAGATGAATATCAATACATTTTTGCCAAAATACTAATCTCACCTTAATGCCCCGAGGGCCAGGATAGCCAATAGTTCCCTGAGGACCGTTGGGACCCTGTATGAAGATAGGAGAGATGGTTAAAGATGCACTACCTCACACAAGACACAACATGTAAGACACAACAATTAGGCAGCCATCTTGCATAAGACATGTTGGGGATTTTGGTGGGGAGGTTGACTATGTTCTATGCAGGAGAGAGACGATTAACCTGGTTTCCTTTGGTGCCAACAGGTCCCTCCTTTCCTGGGTGACCCTGTGAGGGGAGGAGAGTATCAGAGGTCAGAGGTCAAGCGAGGCATGAGGGCAACTTCAATTCAACATGCTGATCATTTATTCTTACCACTGTGTTCCATTAAAATGCAATAAAGTGCTTTACCTTTCTGACCAGTGACATTCTGTGCAATGCATTATGGTCATCTTATGTTAAAACATCTGCAGATCACCATTAATGTTTTTATTGTTCTATTATAACATAAAGTACTGATGAGTCCAATATAAACCAGTGAGATTGTGACTTACAGGGGCGCCGTCGGCTCCGGGCATTCCTGGCAGACCGGGTTTTCCTGTGGGGCCCTGGGAGAGGAGGTGAGAGGTCATGATCTTTCTGGCCTACTGACGACAATACTGATAACTACATTATCATCACCTATGAACCAATACCTATAACTACATTATCATCACCTATGAACCAAAGTATACGACGCACCTTCAAAATTAGATATTTTGTGTCCTTAATCATTCCTGGCTAAATTCAAATTCTGAATATGACGCAATATGGCGCTTCACTAGTTGTGACATGTTATGGAGACAAAGTCAAGCCTGTCAGACAGTGAATATCTTTACGGAGGTTCATAACATAGTAATTATACAAACAACAGTCATGTTAATGTTAATGTTACCTTCTCTCCTGGGGGCCCATGGGCTCCCTGTGGCCCTGGCATTCCCTGAAACAAACACATACGGTCAGATCTGGTCAGAGATACATCGCTTGGGGCAGTACCACATATTACAGTTGTGTTATTGGACAGCTTGCTTATTTTTCATTGAATCATCCCACATCATTGTAAGGAGGAGAAATTGAGAATAGTATATACGGTTATTTTCAAGTATTTAAATGGGCTAAAATCTGTCCCCAATAACGTGGCCCCTGCTCTGGGGTGTCTCTCACCTGTGTTCCTGAGGTACCCTGCTGCCCTGGGGGGCCTGGCTCTCCTTGGGGACCCTGAGAGGAGGAAGAGAGAGTAGATGGTTTGAGACTTTAAGAATTGTTTGCTCTCAATGGGAATACATCAAGATGTTCAACTCCACAGAGGACAAAAGGACAGAAAAACATTCCCTGCCACTGACCAAGTTTCCTTTAGGACCATGGGGCCCGTCGTTGCCACGCACACCCTGAAAGAGGGACAAAAAAAGGACACATTGAATAAATAGAAAAGATTGCTAGTTATCAAAGATATATGCAGGGTAAACAAAACAACACATGACCTTAAGTGGCCTGCAACTAAATGACTATCTAGATATGTACTAGTGATAAGAACTATACTGTAGTGCCTTTTTAGTGGGTGGCATGAGGGTTATGTGGTCTACTGACACTGGTCCAGTGTGGTTCCTGGTCATATAGTCGCCTACTTTAGGGATGCTTAGTACTTTCAAGGGCAGTATGAGGGTAAAGGAGCCATTCTGGGATACAGCTAGTGAAAATATCCCAGTGCAGTGTTTGCTTAGTCATGGTACTGTTTTAATTTTCACTTATTTTGAACCTAAAAAAAGCTTAATACAAGTAATTTATCTTATTTCAAGCTAAAAATGTATATATTTTACCTTGATCGTCGTATTAATGTAAAATATTGTGAACGATATCTTGAAATAAGATAAATTACTTGTATTAAGCCTTTTTTAGGTTCAAATAAACAAAATTACGTTAGATAATTTAGCTTGGTACGAAAAAGAAAAGAACACTAATTTAAAGTTAGTTATGATTCAATATAAGATATTTAGGCTTGCTAACGTTTCACTTTTTGCAGTGTAGCTTCACAACCAAGTGGTTTTTGAGTAAAACTGACATTCTAATGTGGTGCACAAATGTGTGTACTTACAGGAGGTCCGGGGATTCCGTTAGGACCTTTAGGCCCGAGCAAACCACGAGGTCCCTAAAAACAAGAGCAAATCAACAAACTAACACAGAGAGAAGGAGCCAGGAACTGGTCAATAACAAGCAAGCTAAAACAGCTAGTTGCTATAAACAACATAATACACATACTATTATCCCCAGAAATGTGAATGGTGACGGTTGTAAGGAGGAACTAATGACAATGGTAGCGTCAGAAATACACTCACTGGTTCACCTGGAAGTCCTCTGGGTCCGATGTCTCCATCGTCTCCCTGGGAACAACAGACACAGACAGACAAAGGTGAATGACAAAGACAGAATGTGGGAAAGGAGGAAGGACTTTGAAGGATAAATGGGATCTCGTTAAAAGACTATGGTAAGAAATTAAGATGAACTCAGTGTGTGTAGTTGTAGGTGGCCACTGTAGTTCTGGCTGATAGACTCATAGTTGTATAGATCTCGATGGGGACATGGGACTAATAGGTCAATGTCTGATGTTTCGCCAAACTACTTACCCTCTCTCCGTCCTCTCCAGGGCCTCCTGGGGGTCCCAATCCTCCGGTATCACCCTAGAATGGTGGAACAGAGAGGGTGAGAAGACAATTAAAACAACAGCATCCTTAACCACACTTCTATTCCACTCTGTTTCCTTTGATTTGATAGGACAGGGTCCTCCTTCCTGGTTCATAATCATGAGTCACAATAGATCCAGACCGAGTGGTTTGGTTTTCCCAGTCTCTTAATGTAACGCAATTTAATTTCATATGATAATCAATCTCTCTTTGATGAGTCCTCTACTATATGATAATCAACCTCTCTTTGATGAGTCCTCTACTATATGATAATCAACCTCTCTTTAATGAGTCCTCTACTATATGATAATCAACCTCTCTTTAATGAGTCCTCTACTATATGATAATCAACCTCTCTTTGATGAGTCCTCTACTATATGATAATCAACCTCTCTTTGATGAGTCCTCTACTATATGATAATCAACCTCTCTTTAATGAGTCCTCTACTATATGATAATCAACCTCTCTTTAATGAGTCCTCTACTATATGATAATCAACCTCTCTTTGATGAGTCCTCTACTATATGATAATCAACCTCTCTTTGATGAGTCCTCTACTATATGATAATCAACCTCTCTTTGATGAGTCCTCTACTATATGATAATCAACCTCTCTTTGATGAGTCCTCTACTATGTCTCTATGGTGCTGTGCTGTGTTGACCTTTGACCTTGAACTCACCCTGTGTCCTTTATCCCCAGGCAATCCAGGCAGGCCATCGAAACCACGGTCACCCTACGAGAGACAGACACATCGAGTAAGGTGGTGGAGAAAAAACTAATTAGAACACAATATCAACAACACAATACTGCAGCATGTTCCAGATGCAGTTGGAAGCCTGAGCGTCAAATAAAATCCATACTGAGAATGGAAAACAATGAATGTATTGGTTAAGGGCTTGTAAGTAAGCATTTCACGGTAAGGTCTACACCTGTTGTATTCGGCGCGTGTGACAAATAACATTTGATTTGATTTGATTTGATACCGCCAGTTTCAGAGAAGTATGTATCATACCTATCTATCTATCTATCTATCTATCTATCTATCTATCTATCTATCTATCTATCTATCTATCTATCTATCTATCTATCTATCTATCTATCTATCTATCTATCTATCTATCTATCTATCTATCTATCTATCTATCTATCTATCTATCTATCTATCTATCTATCTATCTATCTATCTATCTATCTATCTATCTATCTATCTATCTATCTATCTATCTATCTATCTATCATAGAACAGAATTTAGAAGAAAAGGCATACAGGATGTTAACAACAAAACAAGAAGCTGAGAGTTTACCTTAGGCCCACCCTCTCCTGGCATGCCTCTGGAGCCATCAGCTCCAGCGCGACCCTGAGGAGAGATACAGGGAACCATAGAATTAACATGTATTCTAATCTGCATGGCTGTAGACATAGCATATCACTTAGTGTGAAGCAATGTATTGGGCATGCATACAGGTAGTAGACATAGAGTGTGTCCGAAATGGCACCATATTCCACATGTAGTGCACTACTTTTGACCAGTGCCCATAGAGAATAGGGCGCCATTTTGGACGTATCCATAAAGACAGTAATGGGGATCAGATGGCGCTCATTTACCCTTCTTCCTGATTTGCCGGTAGGTCCGCTCAAACCCTGTGGTCCTCTGGGGCCCTGAAGAACAAAATAGATGTTTGTGATGAATGCCTGTCTCAATTGACTATCAATAATAAACACATTAAAAAAAATAGCCTCTACTATTAGATTTCAGTTGAGGACAACCGTCTCTTTGGAACTGACCAGCACTACAGTGGTGTTAAGGAACCTGTCTAAAGCCCGTCTGTGGTCACAGCCAGATATAGGGAGAAAGGTCCACAGACGTGGTTCTGGGGTGAATATCTCTTTACCTGAGGTCCAGGATCCCCACCCTCACCCTTCAGACCAGGACTTCCAGGGGTACCCTGGTATAGAACAGAAACTATCATTATTATGGCGTAACACACAGACATCAATCAAATAGCCTAGCCACTCTGTTTACTTTATCCCCATGACGATCTGGTGACCATCGATACATGGGCAATATTCTTATTATACATCATCAGATTGTGAATGAAGGAAATGTGATGGAGGAGAGGTGACGGTACACACCAGGGGTCCTGTGCGTCCGGTGTAGCCCATTGGTCCAGGTGGTCCCTTCAGAGCCAGCTAAGAGAATGGAGAAACAACAAGAGGCCATGCCAGCACTTACCCATTACTCAGACCATTTTGAAAACATGCTGAAGAACACATGAGCACCGCTTAAGAACACTGACCAAAAGAGATTGCATTCAACCTGCATGTTGTCCTTATCTTGTGTTTGTTCAATCATTTGGAATGTTTTGTTGAGCGTGCTAGAGCTGTGTGATTAACCAGTGTGACGGACAGTGTTATATATATCATCACTGACCCTGGCCTGAGACAGAATGGCCTGAGCCTGGGCTTCCTGTGCTGAGACGATGGGACCCTTGTCACCTCCACTGCTTCCGAAACGGAACTACAGAGAGGGAAAAAAATGGTCACCATATACATTGTGGCTTCTTCAACCCATTGAAAGTAGTGGAGTCCGAATAGGAGAAGTAAACACCTGAGGGAGAACATGGGAGGGAGGAGAGAAAACAGAGAGTGAGAGAAGGAGAGGGACAGAAACAAAAGTGAAGAGGTATTGTAAAGGGTGGGTCTTAGAGATGATTGACAGGAGGGCGCTCACAGGCAGCATGACGGACGTTCCAGGGGGGCCAGGCACACCATCGGCACCAGCGATACCAGCCTTTCCAGGAAGACCCTACAGGAGGAGATACCAGCACAGTCAGCCTCCACAACAAGACAACTACATCTCATCCATAAACAAACCCGTATAGAAAATATAGCTTTATCAGAACCACAGATATAAATATAAGATTAAGACTCACCCTCTCGCCAGGATCACCGACAGAGCCAGGAGGGCCAGATGGCCCATTAGGACCGGGGAGACCCTAAGAGAGAAGAAGAGGAAGTTGGGATGAGTACGGTAAATAAAGGTATTCTATTCTATGAGACACATTTCAGTAGAAAGAGGTGGATGAAATGCACTTACTGCTGTTCCCTCTGGTCCCGGAGGTCCCTCAATCAACATACCCTGTGAAGAATGCAAAAGAAATGGAGACTGTGAGAGATAGCGGTAGTATTTCAATGTTAGACGTTGCTACTTCTTTCTATAGAAAAACCAATGGAATGCTGAACTGCTTCTTGTGAAGCTTATGTTGACTACTGAATGTTGTGGTGTCCACTGTAGATGAGGAGGTCAAAGTGCACAGGAGGAGTTATAACAACTAAAGGGCAACTCACCGGCTCAAGGACAGCAGGCTCTCCCTTCTCTCCTTTTACGGCCCTCACTGAGGCCTGAGGAAAACACACATGTAACCCACAATACAGCGCAGTCAATGCATATGCTTACAGACACGACATACCTCAACCAAGAGCTTTTGTCAAAACTGTCGGCGTGACGTGTAGCCAACAGAGGTAGGTAGAAATAATCACAGAGGTAGAAATAGTCATAAAAGCAACAACATGAAAACAGTTGATCCACACATTACCCAAAGGCAGCTCAAAATTGTTCTATGACACGGCCTTGGAGAAATGAGGTGTTGTAGCATTTGTTTGTAAAGGCAAGGGGACTATTTAATGGATTAACCATTTCTCATTGTTACATAGGACATTTTGTAGCTCCTTGTCAAACTGAATAAATGAATGGATCACAATCAAGTTACAGAAGACATACCTGCAAATGATGTGTGCTGGCTTGATAATACCATATACACAACATAGTATAATGAGAGATACATTCAACGCAGACAGAATATATACTGTGGTCTTTACTACCAAAGGCAAACGAACAGAGTAGGTTTGAATCATAAAATGGTTGCCAGAAATATTGCTATTTACAAGGTTGTAGAAGCAATAAAGTTCACCTGTTTTATGTCTGAAGTATTGTAATCTTAAGAGTAGTCTAAATAGACCGCAAGGTCTAAGTGTTTAAACAAATTATGCAAATAAGTCCAGGCCCTCTTATTAACAACTCTCCTCACTAAAAAGTCTTCAGGGCATCCTTCCCTCAGGGCGACCTATAACCTCTAGCTTAATAGCAAGTCTTAATAGAGCCATACACATAGACAGGCATTAAAAACAAATGAGATCCGAGCCAGATCATTTGCTGTGCCTTTAGTACCTCTTTGTGTATGCATACTAAGTAGAGTATAAACCTAGTATACACAAATCCTATTTCAGTTCCTGCTAGGATTGAAATAAGAGATTTAGTGGAAGCGGAGTGACTTACGCCTCCCTCGTCTGTCACAGCGGACAGGGCGGGGCCCATGTTGGCATCGGTCTCCCCTTCGGGCAGGGGCTCGTTGTAGTCCTTGTAGGAATAGTCGTATTCCTTCATGCCCAGGTCTCCAGTCACATACTCTTCAGTAAAGGCCTCGACCTCAACACCTGCCTTGGCCAACTCTACCTCCTCTGCCAACACTGTCTCCTCCACCTGGGGCAGAGCGATGACGGAATGGAGGTGCCAAAACAGAGAAAAAGTGCAAAGAGAGAGAGATAGAGAAAGAGAGAAGGGAGAGGAAGAGAAAGAGAAAGAGAGAAAGAAGAAAAGGATCATAGAAAAGAAATCAAAGATATTGACGAAAAGTACATTGACAGTAATGTCAATATAAGGAAAAGGATAACAGTGAATGATAGATGAAGAAGCAGAGAGGTACCGGGAGAAAAGGAGATGGCAGAGAGTGTGGTAAGTCTTACCTTTTGCAAAACACAGACACTGACAGAGGGAGATAGAGCATAGTGACACCTTGTGGACATGAAAGGAATAGCTAGTTCTTCAGGTAATTTCCTCACCAAAGCCAGGAAAGCTTAAGGCTTATTCATATCTCCATGAATTTCCTGGTCTTTCTGAGGTCATCTTCTCTTACACATGTAGGCATATTTGTGTTTATTCTTAGGCTTGTACTAACGGCATGTTTCCACCAAAGCTTTTATGGTTTATCACCCGCTTGTGTGTTTGTGTCTAATGATTTGAGTTTTACTGACAAGAAAGTCGAATAATTGTGGGCTAGCAAAACACTAACATGTCATACAGTATAGTGTTTTAGTTTATAAGGCTCACTGACACAAACACACAAGAATGAGGTGAAACACTCCACTTTGTGAAAACAAAAGCTGCTGATATTTTGCAAAGCTATTACTACGTTATTCTTTTCTATTCAACTTACCATTTTGTAAAAGGTCCGACATTGATTATATAGATAAAAATGACTGTAATAGAATACTGGCTATTGACATAAAGGAATCTATTTATTTCTCAACAGAAAAGAAATCTCAAATTTTTCAAATTCAAATGACATGTTTTTTTTAAATTTAATATTTATCCTTTGGAGATAATAAAAAAAAAAATATTCCTATAAAATAAAGAGAACATACAACAGAACTGTGAAGAAAGAGTCACACATTCTGGCTGATAGGGCTGAGGATAGCCACTATAATTCACTCTAAAAATGCAGTTAGATATGCTGTCAAACAAGAATGCATGATATCCATTCCTTTGTTGTGTTTATCAATTATTCTTATGCGACTCCCATTTTCTCAAGATCTTTGTTCTTATTTCAAGACTACATGTGTTATTAAATATAATCTTGATATGAGAACAACATTTTTTATCTTGGGTCAGGGAAAATGAGAGCCACATGAAAATGTTTGACACGCCAAAATGAATGTGGTGCATTCCTCTTTGAAAAAGTGTGGCATGTCTCATGGCACTGGTGGCAAAAAAAAGAGTAAAATGGATAGGAGTGTTATGGTACGTGACAACTTGTTAGACTACTTTGCTAAACTACTGGATGGCTGGGCTCACCTCCACATAGAAATTACTCGGAAGCACATAATAGTATCTAATAATTCATGTGTGTATTGACTTTTGCTGAGGAGTCTTTTGAACTAGTGTGATATTGATGGCGTCTTCTCCTATTGTTTCGCTATGTACGGTTTACCTGGCCAGTGGTCGCTTCTTGTCCAATCACCTCACTCTCTGGCTGTAGGACCGCCTCCTCATAATAATACTCCGACTCTGTAGGGGTGTGGCCAGCCTCAGAATTTGCAGTTTCTACGTCCTGATTGGTCAGGTCAAGAAGAGGTGGGTGGGACCAGGTTGGAGGTAGGCAGGTTTGAATGAGAAAGGGTGGTTAGTTTAAGGATGGTCAGGATTATGACTGATGTGTTAAATGAAAGGATGAGGCACATTACAGGGGATGTCAGGTAAAAAGGAAAACATCAAAAAGTTTTGCCAAAGAGTTCAAAACATGTTTTCAAAGTGTAGAATTTTTTTTTTAGGAAATCATTGAGATCAACTGTCCATGCTAAAAAGTATTCTTGAATTCCTGAACAATTTTGATTGTAAAAAAAAGCCACAATGCCATGATAGGTTCATTAGTTCAAGTGTGCTCTTCTGCTGATGTCAGAAGGTTGGAGAAGGCCTCAATTTGACCACTCCTGGTGAGAATAGATTATCACTGTTATTAATAGTGGATGCATATTTTGTTAGGTAGCCTCTGTGAGGTGGGACAGACTTTAACCAAAGACATGGGAAAACGTTTTAACCACAAAAAGCAGCCTCACAGAACAAGTTCAACTAGTTCCAAATAACCTCAGAGCAGAGGTATTCACAATAACTAAATACTTACTCATTTTCAATCAGTGCACACTTATCTAATAATTGTAATACATGTGGTTTAGACATTTCATTTATTTTGTTGAAAAACCATCTTAGAGCTTCATTACATTAACATACTCGTCCATCTTAATTCGACTTGCATCTTAATAGTAACTGAGCCAGAGGTCTACTGTGTACACTGAATGAAGTTGAACTGATACCTAAGCATGTGTAGCATGCTTAGTTTCTGTGTGACTGCTTCATTCATATTTAATTAAAATGTGATCAAGACAAGGACTTTGAGAGAAGAAAAGACAGAGAGAAATGTGAAAAATGTTGTATTGTCTACAGACTGTGTGGGTACATATGTTTTATGTCTTCTTTTTCTGTGTAAGAAACACATGCACACAGCTCATTCACTTGATTAGTGCACCACTCATTATTATGATAAAAAGACAACAGGCCTTGTGTGAACGTTGAGAACAGGTTCTGAGTTTCAGGAGCTTTGAAGGGTTGTTCGTGAGGAAACGGAGAGGAGACTGTACAGATAGCCATGCTTCAATATGACAGTCTGTTATACCGCTATATCATATAGGTTCTCACCATCATATAGATATATAAACGGAAGAGAGGGTCCAGGTTGGTATGACCCATCTTCCTTTCTGAGGACCAGGTTGTCCGCCACCTAGGTTTTACACTAAATTCTATAGTTGTTGGTGGTGGTTCAGTCGAAAAAGCATTGCAGTCACAATAAATGCAAATTCATAAATACCGTCAAACTGTACAGTTTTAGCTTTATAGATGGTAAATCCAAGATTTGTAAATTATATGTATATTTTAGACAAGTATAAATCAGTTAGTTATTATATAGATATGAATATGAAAAAAAATGTTTTTACAGAGATTTGTAATACTGTAATCTATGTAAGTAATATACCCATGGTGAAGGTATGTAATCATTGTATAAAATAAAATAGATTCTCTGCGCACCAAATCTAAACTCTTAAGCCTAAAACTTGGAACTAAAACTATCATCCATTTTAAGCAGACACTACAAGTCTGCTTGCTGAATGGACATTTGCAGTAAAATCTGGATGGAGAATGACCTGGTTCGCAGAAGGGATAGGTGGAAGATACAGCTCTGGACTGCCACCACGGGCTCTTTGTTTGTACCTGTTGATAACCGTTGCCCAGTTTCTTCTTTGGTTTTTCCGGCACAGGGACGACGGTGCCACTGAGTGCAGTCTTGCCAAAGGGAGGCATTTTTTTGGTCATCGATTTGATGTTATTTACATCAAGCACCACCTTGGTTTTCTCTGGCTTAGGGGGTGCAGGTACAGGGCTTGGCAGCTCTTTCTTCGGTACAGGTTTGAGGAAGGGAGGAACTTTGATGACAACTGACTCTGTTGGTTTGACTTTAGTGACCTCGGTTTTTAATACTTTAACTTTGACTTCGGTTTTTGCTGGTTTCACTTTGCTGACCACAGTTTTTTCAATTTTAACTTTATTGACTTTTTTTTCTGGCCGGGCTTTAGTGGTTTCAGGTTTTGCTACACCATTGCCATTAGCTTTTTTGTCACTGCCGCTTTTACCATTAACCTTCTTATCCTCAGCAGTTTTACCTTTGCCATTAACCTTCTTATCCTCAGCAGTTTTACCATTGCCATTAACTTTGGCCTCACCATTTACTTTCTTCTCAACTATAGGTTTGCCATTGGCCTTGGAATTACCATTTAGTTTCTTCTCTACTACAGGTTTGCCATTTACTTTTTTTTCACCGCCATTTTTTGTGGCAGGTGTGGGCTTGGGCGCTGGTGTGACTACAGTGGGTTTGATCTTGTCCAGGAGGACTTCAATTGCAGTTGGTTTGGCGGGGGAAGGCTTGGCTTTGGTGGGCTTGGCGGTAGCAGGTTTGGTTTTAGCTGGTTTGTCTGTGGCAGCTGTGGCCTCAAGCTTGGCAATCTCTGATTTCACAGGTTTGGATGGGGCAGGTTTTGCCGTCTTAACTACTACAGGTTTGGCCGCCTTAACTACTACAGGTTTATCGGCCTTAACTACTACAGGTTTATCTGCCTTAACTACTACAGATTTATCTGCCTTAACAACTACATGTTTATCTGCCTTAACAACTACAGGTTTGCGTTTGTCAGCATTGACGTTCTTCTGTTGTTCATGCGTATTGGTTGTGTTGTGTTGTAGTTTGTGAGGGTGGTGTTGAGAGAGGAGAGGTAGAGAGAAACATTGGGGGGTGAGAGGGGATGAAGGAACAAGGGATGGATAGATGGAGAGAGAAAGACAAGGGTGGATGTTTTGAGACACAGTGATTTAAAGATGGCTTAGGCTTGGGTGATTTACTGAGACTGTTCTGGCATTACTGGATACAGCAGAAAGTGGGCACCTATAAAAATACTTTGTGTCAATGTAGCACAGGAAAGATGGGTACTGAGCATTTTATAGCCAATTGAAATCTTGAACTAATCAGAACAAGGTAGGAATGTAGTTATTTGCCAATGACAAGAGTCAAATTACAACAGAGGTCAGTGTAGAACTATCTTTTGGCAGTCAATTTAATACAGTGTGTAGCCTAATACTCAGCTTGTACAGTGCAATGGATGCTGATCTCTCCAATAATGCCATTCTCCATATTAAAAAAGCAGCATCTCTGTGCTAATGAAAACTGGAGCCTGTGGCTTGCGGAGGCACTGGGGATGTGACGGTCAGGTAAAGCTTTAGCCAAGGACACACTGAGAAGCCTCTGATGCACTGAGCCGTCCAACTGCGAGAGAGCTGTGAGCTCATAGCCACAGAGAAGCAGCAGCATTGCACATAAGTTAGTTTTACTGGGGCGTGATCTGATATCTTAACCAGTGAAGAAAATAAACAGATGGGAACAGATATATTCAAATTCAGGCAAATACAAAAATATGTACAGTGTGTGTGCATATATGTAGAGAATAGCTCAATGGACATGCTATGGGAAACGTGCATAGTACACATAATGAGATATTGACAACAGAGGTATAATATAACATAGAAAAGGGACATTAACAAACACAGGTATTTAGACAGGCAATCAAACTGAGACACAGATAGATTGACAAACAAATGGGCAGACAGGGGCATATTTATGCCAGATCCAGGTGAAACGCATAACCATGGACGTATATTGACCAAAAGACAGGTAGACCGATTACACAGTCAAATATGTGGAAGCATGCAGTTACATACGAAAAGCAGAAATGCAGTGGTTAATCCCATAATGAATCAGACATGCCAATGATGTGTTAATACGGACACACCTGATGCATGGCAACCCTTTCTCACCCGCTGCTGTCTGAGTTGAATAATCCTTCCCCATCCTCAACTAGTCATTTTATACAAATGCTCAATTTTTTTGTCATACGAATTTGCTTAAAATGAGACTGAGTCTGCCTTTAATGCTTACTTTGGAACAAAACATGCACTGCATTAGGTTGTTATCTCCAAGTTGAGGTTAATAATCATATGAGCAATTGCAAAAAAATGATAGCAAAATATATAAAGTACATTTTTTTGTATTCAGTATTTTCCTTCCTTCTCTTGACAGTTGGTCCGGCCCAGTGTGATCTACCTGAACCCCCCAGTGTGGCCAGAGAGTAAGGCAGAGAGGGGCAGTGCTTGTGTGATCTACCTGAACCCCCAGTGTGGCCAGAGAGTAAGGCAGAGAGGGGCAGTGCTTGTGTGATCTACCTGAACCCCCAGTGTGGCCAGAGAATAAGGCAGAGAGGGGCAGTGCCTGTGTGATCTACCTGAACCCCCAGTGCCACCACGTTGTAAACACACCCACGCATACTCATACAGTGGGGAGAACAAGTATTTGATACACTGCCGATTTTGCAGGTTTTCCTACTTACAAAGCATGTAGAGGTCTGTCATTTTTATCATAGGTACACTTCAACTGTGAGAGACGGAATCTAAAAAAAAAATCCAGAAAATCACATTGTATGATTTTTAAATAATTAATTTGCATTTTATTGCAAGACATAAGTATTTGATCACCTACCAACCAGTAAGAATTCCGTCTCTCACAGACCTGTTCGTTTTTCTTTAAGAAGCCCTCCTGTTCTCCACTCATTACCTGTATTAACTGCACCTGTTTGAACTCGTTACCTGTATACAAGACACCTGTCCACACACTCAATCAAACGGACTCCACACACTCAATCAAACAGCTGTGTAAGGACATCAGGGATAAAATTGTAGACCTGCACAAGGCTGGGATGGGATACAGGACAATAGGCAAGCAGCTTGGTGAGAAGGCAACAACTGTTGGCACAATTCTTAGAAAATGGAAGAAGTTGTGGGGCATCAATGATCATGAGGAAGGTGAGGGATCAGCCCAGAACTACACGGCAGGACCTGGTCAATGACCTGAAGAAAGCTGGGACCACAGTCTCAAAGAAAACCATTAGTAACACACTGCGCCGTCATGGATTAAAATCCTGCAGCGCACGCAAGGTCCACCTGCTCAAGCCAGCGCATGTCCAGGCCCATCTGAAGTTTGCCAATGACCATCTGGATGATCCAGAGGAGGAATGGGAGAAGGTCATGTGGTCTGATGAGACAAAAATAGAGCTTTTTGGTCTAAACTCCACTCGCCGTGTTTGGAGGAAGAAGAAGGATGAGTACAACCCCAAGAACACCATCCCAACCGTGAAGCATGGAGGTGGAAACATCATTCTTTGGGGATGCTTTTCTGCAAAGGGGACAGGACGACTGCACCGTATTGAGGGGAGGATGGATGGGGCCATGTATCGCAAGATCTTGGCCAACAACCTCCTTCCCTCAGTAAGAGCATTGAAGATGGGTCGTGGCTGGGTCTTCCAGCATGACAACGACCCGAAACACACAGCCAGGGCAACTAAGGAGTGGCTCCGTAAGAAGGTCCTGGAGTGGCCTAGCCAGTCTCCAGACCTGAACCCAATAGAAAATCTTTGGAGGGAGCTGAAAGTCCGTATTGCCCGGCGACAGCCCCGAAACCTGAAGGATCTGGATGGAGGAGTGGGCCAAAATCCCTGGTCAAGAACTACAGGAAACGTATGATCTCTGTAATTGCAAACAAAGGTTTCTCTACCAAATATTAAGTTCTGCTTTTCTGATGTATCAAATACTTATGTCTTGCAATAAAATGCAAATCATACAATGTGATTTTCTGGATTTTTGTTTTAGATTACAGACTTCTACATGCTTTGTAAGTGGGAAAACCTGCAAAATCGTCAGTGTATCAAATACTTGTTCTCCCCACTGTATATACGACAATGACAACGTGTAAATAGCATTCCTGCAACATGAATAAAACAATGTTAATACAATATGATAGGTGAGGTGAAACGAGGTGATGTAAGAGGATGAGTGGTCGTGTGAATGACATCATGAGAAAGGCAGTATTACAGAGGAGAGCCATGGCGACCTAAACGTTCATAATATGATATTTAAAAAACAAAGGAAACATACAGGGGTTATGAGAGGGATTTCTTACAGTAAGAAATCCCTCTCATTGCGTAACATGTACAGAATTATGTACAAAAAGGATGTAATTCTATTTTCATATACTGAGCCTGAAACGTATATTTGCCTATATACCTCTATATCTGTGCCTCTATGTCTGTTGTTTCCCCATAATAATAGAGGTATTCATGGTCATCTAGCTCCTCGTCAAAGTACTGAGAGAGATGTGAGTGGGCAAGAGGGTCGTATAAGCAGAGGAAATGAGGCAGAGGAATGGAGGACAGGAGGGGTGAAGAGTGAGTTTCTAAGGGAGAGAAAGGTAGAAGGGGTGGAGAGGAAGGCATGAAAGGAGAGATGGAGGGGGGAAACATGGTGGGGATGAGTGCACTGGAAAAGTAAATAAAAGCAATGTTTTTTCGATTCATTAGGACTCCATGTGTCGATTAATGTCTGGAGCGCTAGTAATGGAGACACATGGAAGATCTTGATGAATGAGAAAACCAAAGCAATGAATAAAACCACACCGATTTATATTCATTCAACAGCACTAATTTCATCAGCATTTCTAATGTTTTCTGTGATTGGTGCATCCAAAGCAATCCTTCTCCATAGTCATGAAATGATGAAGAGTAGAGAAGCAGTCTGATTGTATCATCCTCTTTCCCCGACCTCTCTGTCTTTCATTTTGTTCTAAAAAAGCATTTTATTCAAGTTGAGTGCAAATCAACTGTGATTCAATGCTTGTGTGTCTTTATTGAAATAGGTCTTCCATCAGGATTTCAACAAACCCAAACAAATTAAAAACTCAATTTTTCCCATTAGGAAACAATTGACATGATTTGACTTCTGATCAGTTTCTCGACAGTTTGCCTGTATTACTGAAGTGCTACAGCATTGTTTGTATTGTGTATAATTTGTAGTGGTAAACAAAGGGCTCTCCTTTTATTTCATTTCCTCAGAACACATGTAGGTGAGGTGGAGAGTGGATAGATACAAATTCATAATGCGAGAGGACAGAGCAGCACTCTGATGACTTCCTGGAGTTGCAGATGTCTGCGGATGACGAGGCCTCACTGCGTTTAGTGAGCAGAGAGGTTTGTGTGGGCATGCCATCATGTCAGTGAATATTGGGCTTAGGATGGCAGTATTGCACTGCACTATGCTATAATATTTTGTGTTGCACTAGCTTGTGTGGGCCCGTGTTTATGTGTATGCTGTGTTCAAGATGTTTGAAGTAGCTGGATTGCATAGATAGACTGTAGTGACGTGAGCTACATTGATAGTGAATGGTACTATATAAAACTGCTGTGACTTAGTGGTATAATGGTGAATCCTAAATGTTTTGGTGTTTTGCTGTGTTACTCACGTATGTGTTGGGGTCCTGGGACTGGGTCTTGGGTAGAGGGGAGTCACAGTCGGGGCTGTAGTGTTCACAGAAGTCATAAGCAGCCTGAGGGTTGGATGCGATCAGGAGCTGTTGGATATCACCCTGTGGGAATTAGAAAACAAAAATAAAACCTAAATGAAATGAGAAGTCATTGAATTTTAATCAGTTCCTGAGCTGAAAGCAGATCTGCTGCTTCTGAGGGTTTTTGTGGGACAAACAGGAAGAAGAAGATGAAGATGAACGAAGAACATTAGTTATCCTGTCAATGTGAGTGGTTCAGCTTGGTAATAACATAACATGGTAGCCTATTTACTGAAGCTGATTGAATATCTCAATAAAAGTGCTACCACTACAACAGACATTAACGGTAACCTGGTCCCAAAAGCCTTCACATTCCTAGCCCCCTTTCCTTCAAGACCACAAATCTGTAAGAACTTGATAGGTCAAAGAAAGAAGTTAGACCCATATTCCATTTTTCTCCCTATCAGTTCTCAGGAAGTAGAGGAGACAAGAAAGGGAAGAGATTTAATAATATTGGGTCATGTGTGTCTCATGTACACTGAGTGGACAAAACATGTCATCCAGGTGTCACCTGTTAAATGCACTTGTAGATGAAGGGGAGGAGACAGGTTAAATAAGGATTTTTAAGCCTTGAGGCAATTGAGGCGTTTCGGTTTGTATCAAGAACCGCAACACTGCTGGGTTTACACCGTGTGTATCAAGAACGGTCCAACACCCAAAGGACATCCAGACAACTTGACACGACTGTGGGAAGCATTGGAGTCAACATGGGCCAGCATCCTTGTAGAACGCTTGACACCTTGTAGAGTCCAAGCCCCGACGAATAGAGGCTGTTCTGAGGTCAACTCTGAGGTCAACTCAATACTAGGAAGATTGTTCCTAATGTTTTGTCCACTCCGTGTCTAGCTCTATGGCTCTCGTGACTAGTGCCTAACTGTGTGACCTCTGACCTGGAAGACCTCCTCGTCCAGCAGGCGTGCGCCGAACACGGTGATGCCCTTGGTGTCCACCACAGGGCTGTTGCTGCGGGGCAGGGCCCTGGTCATGCGCTTCTTACAGTCCAGGAGCAGGGTGACGTTCTTCTTCGACACGGAGATAGCGATGCGGTGCCACCTACAGGCAGGGAGGAGGTAAAGCACAACTGTATAATGTGGGGGATGCTTAAAGGAAACCCCTTTAGACCGTGTAAGTTGTACGTGTGTGTGTGTGTGTGTGTGTGTGTGTGTGTGTGTGTGTGTGTGTGTGTGTGTGTGTGTGTGTGTGTGAGAAAGACTTATGGGACGTCACATGATTTTAACAAGACTGTTCTGGGACAGGGGTTTTCAAATCTCTCCTCTGGGACCCCCAGTCACACATTTGAACTATTAAAGAGCTAGCATACCGAAGTTCAACTTGTCAACTAATTATCAAGCCACTGATAAGTTTAAAATCAGTGACATATTTCAACGCTGCAACACAATTGTGAAATGTCAGGGGGTCCTCGAGAGGTTTGAAAACCACTGTTCTGAAACACTGAGGCAAAATGTGTCAAATCTCATAACAACCCTACAAAATCTGACTAATGAAGAAGACATTCATATGATGTAATGTGTATGCATAAAATAAAAACAACCATGCATGCAAACACTGAAAACCCCAGTACACATGGGAATACTGACACAGACAGACACACCCCACAAACAAACAAACACAGAGCCGCGGGACGCGTTGTTACTGACTTGCCGTCGGCCAGGTTGACGCCGCTGAAGAGAGGGTAGTCCTCGGGGGCGGGCTTGCCGGTCTGGTCCTCGTACAGGAAGACGGGGGAGCGTCCCAACTCCACACCCAGCTGCTGGACACCCTGCTCACTGTAGATGGACAGCAGGAAGGCCTGGAGGCCCGCATGGGCCTTGACCAGAGCCATGATGGAAAAGTTCTCAGGGAAACGACCTGGAGGAGATAGGGGGAGAAGATGGGGGAGGAGATGGGGGGAGGAGGAGGCATGAAGAGAAGAAAAGAAGGGAAAGAGGCATGGAGGAAAGAAAGAAGAGAGGAGAGAGGGAGGCATTGGGGGAAGAAGGATATTAAAAACTGTAGAGGGTAGACAATTGATGAAATTCAAATTAGAGTTAGGGCTGTCTAAGAGTAGACAGTTGCATGTTTTATTGGAATTGAAAAGTGAGGGTTTGAAGGATTGAAGTGTGAACAGACATAACAGGTGGGTGTAGAAAAATCTAGAACCCAAACTAAGAAAATTAGCATAAATTAGCTTTTCACTTTTCAGGATATCTTTCAACCACTGAAGTGTGCTTCAGGGTCTCCGACGGTAGTTAGTTGGCTCTTAATGTGTTTAGGCTCTTCCAAAGGCATTTAAATTTCACATGCTCTTGCACGAAATAATTACATGCCTATTGCAAAAGCAATCTAGCACTTAAGTTCCAAAGTCATGGTCCAATTAACCTCTTTATGGTAATTGTAAGATGAAAATAAACTCTAAAACCAAACCACAATGATAAGAACCACTAAAAAAAAGACACAGAAATAGCAATCATGACACATTACAAAAATAAATTCACAGAATTTGGATCAGTTAGCTCTCGCTCTCTTTCTCTATCTCTCTCTGCGCGCATCGGAAGACATTTGAAATGTTTTGCAGCGGAAAACAAAAAGGAACGTTTCTTATTGGGAAAGTCCAGGCAGTACATCACTGTTTCAGTCTGTTTTCATACGTTTGGTGCCTAATGAACACAACCCTAGTTAGACATGGATATAGAGGTACCTGAGAAGAGTTGATTGGTGGGGGCAGAGATCTGGGCCTTCTTGGTGACGCGGTAGGCATGGTCAGCGGAGCCGGCACGGCGGGAGGTGCAGAAGCCTGGGACCTTCCGCACTCCCTCGGGAAGAGAGGGCAGCTGCAGCATCCGCAACACATCCACTGGATCTGAGCGAGATGGAGAGCGAGAGGTTTAATACAGTGAAAAACTGCATGAAGTTATGGTCGTGAGCTTTTGTTACATTTTAATGGATGGACTCGAACATGATATACAGTAGTTTTGACATTGAAATCAATTGATATGAACCATCTTACATATCATAATAGTTTCTGTATAGACCTTGGTCTGAGACCCATCACCATGGACAACAACCATTCCAGATAGATTTGTAGATGGCATTTTAGGCCTATATCCTAAAGTTACACTCATCCAGATTTCAAAGTATCATAGACATAATTATTGCTATAAGAAAAAGCAATGCAAAAACGTTTACGGTAATAGAAAGTCCTCATGCCAAGTCCACCATGTTCTACACTTCATCTAACCCCAAGAACAGTGTCCTCTATTCTACCAGTGTCTGTCAAGCAAATATAACAAGTACCATAAACGTGGTAGTGCTGAGTCATGGAAGTCTGTGCAAACAGAATACACCGACCACAGACATCACCGTCAATCTCACATCCTGCTTCCATACCAGGTATGACTGTCTGTCAATCTGGAGGTGAAAGAAACGCATAACTGTTGAGGTGCTGGCTAGCGGAGTAAAACACTTGAAAAAGAAAAGGAGAGCCTCACACTAGGAGCTCAAGCAATAATTGAATAACCAACGTTTCGACAGACAAGCTGTCTTCATCAGGATATAATGACTGTCTGTCACTCATAGTTTGCTTGGCTGAACCAATGGGCTGACTCCTGAGGGCAGGTTTTCCAAAGCCCACATTAACCCTACTTCTGGGCTAAGAAATGCAAGAAGGCATGCTTGAATTCATGTACTCAACAAAGCAATTATTACTTCAAACATGCTCTATTACCTAGCAGGATGAATCCTTTTAACTCCACCTAGTTACCGAAATGGGGCCCTTGGTTGGTTCAGGAATGTGATGCTCCAACAAGAGAGGAAGCTAGGTACTCCCATCTTTTTTTACTATGTTTCAGTGTACAGTCTAAGGAAGTTAGGTACTCCCATCTTTTTTTACTATGTTTCAGTGTACAGTCTAAGGAAGCTAGGTACTCCCATCTTTCTTTACTATGTTTCAGTGTACAGTCTAAGGAAGCTAGGTACTCCCATCTTTTTTTACTATGTTTCAGTGTACAGTCTAAGGAAGCTAGGTACTCCCATCTTTTTTTACTATGTTTCAGTGTACAGTCTAAGGAAGCTAGGTACTCCCATCTTTTTTTACTATGTTTCAGTGTACAGTCTAAGGAAGCTAGGTACTCCCATCTTTTTTTACTATGTTTCAGTGTACAGCATAAGGAAGCTAGGTACTCCCATCTTTTCTTTACTATGTTTCAGTGTACAGTCTAAGGAAGCTAGGTACTCCCATCTTTTTTTACTATGTTTCAGTGTACAGTCTAAGGAAGCTAGGTACTCCCATCTTTTTTTACTATGTTTCAGTGTACAGTCTAAGGAAGCTAGGTACTCCCATCTTTTTTTTACTATGTTTCAGTGTACAGTCTAAGGAAGCTAGGTACTCCCATCTTTTTTTTACTATGTTTCAGTGTACAGTCTAAGGAAGCTAGGTACTCCCATCTTTTTTTACTATGTTTCAGTGTACAGTCTAAGGAAGCTAGGTACTCCCATCTTTTTTTTACTATGTTTCAGTGTACAGTCTAAGGAAGTTAGGTACTCCCATCTTTTCTTTACTATGTTTCAGTGTACAGTCTAAGGAAGCTAGGTACTCCCATCTTTCTTTACTATGTTTCAGTGTACAGTCTAAGGAAGCTAGGTACTCCCATCTTTTTTTACTATGTTTCAGTGTACAGTCTAAGGAAGCTAGGTACTCCCATCTTTCTTTACTATGTTTCAGTGTACAGTCTAAGGAAGCTAGGTACTCCCATCTTTTTTTTACTATGTTTCAGTGTACAGTCTAAGGAAGCTAGGTACTCCCATCTTTTCTTTACTATGTTTCAGTGGAGGAACTTTTCTCAAGGTTGTATTATTTTTCAGAGTTGGTCTTGGCTGCCCTGTCTGTGTTTGAGATGCTAGGTGAATTTAGTTAGTGGGGTGGCAAAGTTTCATTTATCGTGCACCCTTCAGTGACACTAGTCCTAATAATATCCTTATGATGCCAGTCAAGAATTTGAATGGAAGGAATTATGGGAATGACTGAATTACCACAGACCTTTAATATGAATTCAAATTACAACTTTGCTTTAATGTTGCCATTACAATGAAAAACAGTAAGCCACATGTATTATAGTCATTCCCAGCCACTTTAATAAACAGCACTTTTGAAATGAAAGAGAAAAGCAATCATAGCCCGGAATAGGTAATGATATGATACTATTATTCCCATAGGCCAGTCTGTACTCCAATCCAGGCTAATTGTGTTTAGGTGACACCCAGGGCTAACAACCAGTTTGAAGACCTCAGATGACCATATTTATGGGGAACTCTCAAATGGTGCGTTAATATTGACTCAGAGAATTGGGACCGCAGTCTATTATCGACACACACACTCTGAGAGACAGAGAGAGGGAAGAGGAGGGTCCAAGGGTCTATGAGAGAGGGAATTCTTTACAAACAGAGAGAGAGAGAGAGAGAGAGAGAGAGAGAGGGAGAGTGATATTGTAATGCCCCATTAACTCTACAAAACAGGACGAGAGGGACGAGAGCGAAAGAAAGGAAGAGAAAGGGAGAAGGAGAGAAAATGCAGACGGCATGGCCCTGTGATGCTGGATACTGTATCAGATTCCACCGCAGGATCACACACACAATGAGCACCTCTGTTTTCATCCCGCTCACAGCTGCTCTGCTCAATGGGCCGTTCCTGCCAGGAGGTCTTGGGAGAGGAGGACGAACTGAAATATAACGACAAACACACACCCACAAAAAAAACATTCACGCGGGACAAGGAGTGGCAAATATGCAGCCAGATGGGGGTAGACAAGGCAGGCATGCAGACCTCTCTCTCTTTGCCCGCTTTCTTTCACCTCTCTCCCTCTCCTTTAAGTCACAGAGTAGAGACCACCCTGTACACAGTGTCTTTAAAGGGGAGTATTGGGTGTGTGTCTTTAAAGGGGAGTATTGGGTGTGTGTCTTTAAAGGGGAGTAGTGGGTGTGTGTCTTTAAAGGGGAGTATTGGGTGTGTGTCTTTAAAGGGGAGTACCGGGTGTGTGTCTTTAAAGGGGAGTACCGGGTGTGTGTCTTTAAAGGGGAGTACCGGGTGTGTGTCTTTAAAGGGGAGTAGTGGGTGTGTGTCTTTAAAGGGGAGTACCGGGTGTGTGTCTTTAAAGGGGAGTACCGGGTGTATGTCTTTAAAGGGGAGTACCGGGTGTGTGTCTTTAAAGGGGAGTAGTGGGTGTGTGTCTTTAAAGGGGAGTAGTGGGTGTGTGTCTTTAAAGGGGAGTAGTGGGTGTGTGTCTTTAAAGGGGAGTACCGGGTGTGTGTCTTTAAAGGGGAGTAGTGGGCGTGTGTCTTTAAAGGGGAGTACCGGGTGTGTGTCTTTAAAGGGGAGTACCGGGTGTGTGTCTTTAAAGGGGAGTATTGGGTGTGTGTCTTTAAAGGGGAGTACCGGGTGTGTGTCTTTAAAGGGGAGTACCGGGTGTATGTCTTTAAAGGGGAGTAGTGGGTGTGTGTCTTTAAAGGGGAGTATTGGGTGTGTGTCTTTAAAGGGGAGTACCGGGTGTGTGTCTTTAAAGGGGAGTATTGGGTGTGTGTCTTTAAAGGGGAGTATTGGGTGTGTGTCTTTAAAGGGGAGTATTGGGTGTGTGTCTTTAAAGGGGAGTACCGGGTGTGTGTCTTTAAAGGGGAGTATTGGGTGTGTGTCTTTAAAGGGGAGTACCGGGTGTGTGTCTTTAAAGGGGAGTAGTGGGTGTGTGTCTTTAAAGGGTGTGTGAAAGGAGTTAACCTTCAAGTTGCTTTATTCACAGCAGCCCAGTAGTGAGCTACAGTAATGATGAAATCACATTAACCAATCACATAGAAATTTAACTATCCATTTTATTTCATGCAAATAGCCTCCATCCAGTAGTATGCTCCATATATTATCAACCAGGATGTTAGAAATTGTTCATGGTGTATTTTATATGTAAGCCTTTTTATCAAACATACAGAAATAAGACCAATCAAAACAATCCTAAATGTAAGATTATTTGAAAATGTAGTGCTGCAAACAGGAGCGCTTTAATGTAATTAACTTAATTGACCACTAGATGGGGCCAGGTCAGACACAGAACTCTCCTGACAGCTGTCAGAACAGGAGCCTGTTCAGGAGGGTCAAACGTTACAGAGCGCTCAGATAGAAAAGTAATGTGTAGAACATATGTGATTGTCTGTCAGGTAGAATAAGGACTCCTGTTAGCTCTATTCATTACATTTCTATCTGCACTTCCATGGCTTCTTCTTCTATATTCTTTCCAAAGGTATAATTAACATTATATTGGGGCAGAAAAGCAATCTATGCTTTGATAGGATGGCATAAAACTCTGATGGGTATAGCCGACTGTTTCATTGTATTCATGACAGAATGCATACTGTACATACAGCACCCACACCAGACACACACCACACACACACACACACACCAATAAAACCAATCAATGCCATTCATAACTGATCATAGTTTAAACACTGAGTCCATACATCCAGGCCAATACATCTTTGACCATAAAACAGCTAACTGATCCAAAACCAACAGAGTGAAACAAACACAAACTGTCCAACACACAGAGACTGTAGACAGACACTGTTGGAGGAGACTGGGTGACTTGACACACACACTCTAAACAGGGTGCTGTGAGACCACTGCAGACCAGGGCTGACTGGTGCACTGGAGAACTTTAGTAACACTGTCCAAAGATAAACAAGGAGAGTGAGAATCAGGACTGAGGAGGGTTCTTCACTTCACCCAGTGGGTAACCTCGCGTGTCCCGCCTCAACCGTCGTTCCTTTCACTCTTTCTTCTGGGGAATCCTTGTACAGCAGCGCCAAATACCACCTGACACTGTGACCTCTCACCTTTACTGTCATACAAAGCTGACATTGTTAGAGAGAGACAGAGAGAAAAACAGAGAGGGGGACAACAGAAAAGTGTTGCAGACAGGATGGAATGAGAAGGAGACCACAATAGGAAGTGAAAAGGTCTAAAACATAGAGGAGATGGAAGATGATTGAAGAACACACAACACTTTAAAAAAGGCAAGAATCCAGACACAAAACCAAGTTTGTCCTCGATTTACTCTCTCTCTCTCTCTCTCTCTCTCTCGCTCTATCTCTCTCTCTGCAATACTAAGGCGTGTGTTCAGCTCAGACTGGAGGTTAGGCCTATAATTTCCATCATCATTCTCTATAGTTATAATGTATTTATAAGCATCCATGTACACAGACAGAAAATTAATTATAACCACCCACACTATAAAAAGGAGTTACTGAGGCATATGATATACATATATTTATATATAATTAGGATTCAATATGAAAGAATGCACAACTTCAGGTAAAATGTTTGGAATGATTGCCTGGGGTAAGTATAAGAGCCTATTGAAGATTGAGGAATTCAACCTCAAGTTGAGAAACTTCTAACGACTTCTAACCATCAAACATTCCACAAAACCACTGATGAAACTTTTCCATATCATATAATGAAAGAATACACTTGTCGTTTGACATGCACATACAGAGCTCGGTAAAAACAATGTTTTCAGAAAGCCTAGCTGACACACCTCAATGTCTAGTCCTAATATGGTTATGAATATCATCAAACATGTTTAGATTAACAGAGACATCACAAGGCAGGAGATCACATTATCAGACATTGTAGCCACTGACTACAGCTTAGGCATAACATCGTAACGGTTGCACATTTCTTTAGTCTGAGACCTGCAGCCACAGAAACATTCAGCAGAGTAGAAGATCACAATAGGTAAATGTGCAACATTCTTTACATTATAAAGTCAATGAGGAGGTGGGTTAGCTATAGCCTGGTTAAAACAGACTGAGTGCTACGTTCACTAATGTTTTACTTAGAGCGTAGCGTTCAGTCGGGTTTTAACCAGGCTAGGAAGAATTAAACCTAACCATTGCTCTATGCTACAAATGTAGGCCTATCCCCGATCGGCAGTTCTACTGCAGAGTGCCAACGTGGACCGTGATGCATGTGGTTCAGTTCAGTCAGTGACTCAGTTGGGCCAAGGATAGGATTAGCCCTAAGGGAGGATACTTGGACCACTAGGCCTCAATATGACCACTAGGCCTCTATATGAGATGTCTTGGTGCCCTACTAACACTTACAGCCCAGACAGCCACTGGCAAATAAAGAATCTTAACGGAGGCAAAGTCGGAAGGCTATGTTACTGCACGTCTTCTTGGTAGTTAGGCCTAGTATCCAACAGAAGCACAAGCAAGAATCCAACTCAGGGATTAACAAGTTAGTGCCCTTCCATGTTAAGCACACGGTTTAAATAGTCCCACATCGTAATCAGGTGCTCCACAACCCTGTTATCATGTAGGCCTAAAAGTATACATTCAATAGCTTATATAGATTAATTAATGTAACATAGCTGCCATACAGCTTTACAGCATTCTGCCAACCAGGAGTCTGACTGTAAAACGGTGAAATCAAATCAGACTTAGGCCTCAGCAAATTATACCAAAGAACTTACAGCCCATTTACCACTGAGCCTAGGAATGGTGACAAAGTCAGGCTTGTTAAATAGTGCTGTGGAACTATGCAGAGTGTGGAAATACCCTTCACTACCTTGAATTCAAACATCATGTGAGGTGAGGGACGATGGCAGATTTTTCATCTCTAAATGGCCCATTTTGTTATACGAAGAGGGTCAGGTGTTGTACAGACCATAAAAGCAGCCATTGAAACACAGCAACAAGTGAATTGTCCCCAGAAGCAAAGCTGTCAGACTCTCTTGCGCCAGGGGCTCTGCAACCATACATTGTGGAAATCCTAGCTCTCTAAAACACTTATCGTGCTAAACAAAAATGACACTAAATAGCAGGAGAATTCTAGATGACTAAGTCCATAAATTATAACTTCAATTCAGTTCCTGAGTTAGACTGTGCAATAACAGAATGCTATTTATAGTCTTACATCTCATGCATGTCCACTCATGGACAGCTGATGCCTTCAAATGTATACAATATTGCCTGTCTGAAATAATTTATACAAATCTACGTGCAAAAGTACCCATCTAAGTTTCCGGACACGCCTACACACACTTCTTACAACCAGGAAAATTACAGTGACTGGTCTATTTGGAATAGGAGGCCTAGAGTGACAGTGTATGGTTATGCGTTTGGCACACTTTGGCAAGTACATTTTCAGAAAACCCTTGAAGATGTCTAACTGTCTAACCAAATAACCCCCTCAAAAGCAGAGTGTTGACAGAGCCTCTAGTCTGATGGGTTGTAGTCTGAAACGTGACTATGACATTTATGATTGGCGGCGATGTGAACTGGGTAGGGTAGATTTCAGATTTACAGCTCTACATGGTTTATACGCAGTTAGGGCCTTCGGTCGGTCATGTTTCACATCTACAGTACGACCGCAGTCTGGGCCAAGCCCTAAGTCTATCTCTGGGTGTGCTGAGTGGGATGGGGGGGTGGATTCATGACCCATCGTGGATGCCCCTTTGGTTTTCCTTTGTCTTGTGGGTTCTCGACCCACCGAAAATTACTCATCAACTCTCATGATAAGTGAAGGGAGAGAGAGAGAGAGAGAGAGAGAGAGAGAGAGAGAGAGAGAGAGAGAGAGAGAGAGAGAGAGAGAGAGAGAGAACGAGCGAGAGAGAACGAGCGAGAGAGAACGAGAGAGAGAGAACAAGAGAGAGAGAACAAGAGAGAGAGAGAGAGAGAGAGAATAAATATGTGACTAATACATCCCACAGGACATGGGAAAAAAGACAAGACAAGGGAAAATCAAGGGAACATCAGTTCACAAAGATACATAATCACACTACATACACCCACAAGCATGCCTGTGGCATAGGTTGAGGACAAATAGCCAATGCTCGGCCACACAGTGGCTCTATTCACTACCTCTGTGATTGCTAGGAGGAGAACGAGTGAGAGAGCGCAGGGGAATGAGGGTGTAAGTGAGGAAGGGTGTTTTGGTTAGAATAAGTGAGACCGTTCTTTTAGAATATTTGCCTTGAAATTAGGTTAAGTAATATCCATGTTAGGAAAATATTACCCACCTATTTTGTTCATTTACAAAACCCTGCTTTCATTCCTTTTACCCTTTGTGTGTGTGTCATGCGATATATGCACACTCTCCGTCTCTTTTTCCCAGCGGGATGAGAACAAGCCGTAGGGGCAGACATTCTGGTGGAGCCACAGCACAGTCAATCTCTAATTCGGGCATTCGTTGCCTGGGTGGGGACCTGTTTAGTCTTAGTGTGTAGCCCATGTCCACATGCCATCTGTGAACGTCATAAAACAAGGAGCTATCCCGCTGTAGCATGGGCAGTTGCAGGGGTTTGAATTAACGTTTAGATACTGCCTTGTCGTACTGATGTGCGCAATGCCACCCCTGCGCAATTACACACACAGGGCGCCCAACTATGGAAATAAGATAATATTCGATGGATTCATATACTGTTCTTTAAGTAGGAATTATAATAAAAAGAAAGCACATCTGAACTTAAAAATGATCTAATGCATTTTTGCAAGCGCACTCGAAAACAGTCCAAGGTGTCAAAAAGACGCACATTAATTGGAAAAAAATCCATAGGGTTCACAGACGCATATAAACAAACACAACTGTACAAAACGAACATACACTCGGAGACACTTAGGCATTCACTCTCCATACATCTCTCTCTCTCTCGTTGGCGCACACTCCCGGATAAGAACCTTTTCATAAAAAGCTAAAATGTTCAGACGTTCTGCTCCAAAATACACACAGGAGTCGGACGACGGAAAAAACACAATCGGCTCTGCAATCTGGAATAGGAACTCGAGCCAAAGAACACAGAAGAGCGCAGAAACCCTAATCGGTCTATTCCCACTTACAGCGCCAAGGGCATTAAAGCGTTATTAGCCAACACTGCAGAATAAAGTCGCGTTCATCCAATGTCGCACCTGAAGAGAACAACAATGTATTTTATATTTTATTACAAAGTATATTATATTAATCTATTACATTACCAATATCTGGCAAGATGTTCCTACAAGCAGTGCTCTTTTTACCTGGGCCTCATACGTTTGGGATAAAGCTCAATATGCAATTGCTATATAAACATGTAGTCTACTATCGTTATGTTATAATATAATGATATGAGTGCCTATGGTATTAGCATAATAAGGTGTCACCTTTAATGGTTCAATTGTAGAAATGTACCGCCGGGATCAATAAAGTATCTATCTATCTATCTATCTATCTATCTATCTATCTATCTATCTATCTATCTATCTATCTATCTATCTATCTATCTATCTGTCTATCTGTCTGTCTGTCTGTCTGTCTGTCTGTCTGTCTGTCTGTCTGTCTGTCTGTCTGTCTGTCTGTCTGTCTGTCTGTCTGTCTGTCTGTCTGTCTGTCTGTCTGCCTGCCTGCCTGCCTGCCTGCCTGCCTGCCTGCCTGCCTGCCTGCCTGCCTGCCTGCCTGCCTGCCTGCCTGCCTGCCTGCCTGCCTGCCTGCCTGCCTGCCTGCCTGCCTGTCTGTCTGTCTATCTAATCTATCTAATCTATCTAATCTATCTAGGCCTATTCAAATTGGCCAATAGTGTCATTAGTTACCAATGTTCAACTGAATAAATAAATAATTGATAAAAGTTTAATTCTATAGAAGTAATATTTAAATAAGAGCATAATAGAGTGGAGGGAATGAATGGCACCCTGTGTTAAAAATAACGTGAAAGATCCAAATGCGAATGTTATATTGTAGTGGTCAGTCACGGAATTACCATCCTGCCTTGAAGACATTCTTTGACACCAAATTCTTCGAAAAACAATTCTGCATCGACGCTGTTGAAGCTTAAAATAAATCGCTACCCATATATAAATATATAAATTAAAAGTATTACAATCATAATGACAACTGATTACAAAAGCCTAATTGTTAGTAGGCCTAATTAACATTATTGATAGGCTATTGTCAATTAGGCTATTATTAAGCATTAATAAACTAATGTGCACTTTAAAATGCTTCTTGTTAAAAAGGATCATATAAATCAATAATACGATTAAATCATGATACAGTAACTTCATAAAAACTATGGTATCTATTTTTAGAAACTGCAAAAAACAATAGAGGTGACCAATGTTACATAATGTAAGTTAAGGGCTATCACAAGTAGGCCTAAAGATAATGTCACAGTACCGTCATCCATTCAGTGCAAAACCCTCCTCACAAAAAAAGAGGGTGGTGAGAGGTGATGGTGATGAGGAGGGGCGGGTGCACGGGGTGAACTGGTAAACATCTTATCAAGTCGCCCAAAAATGCCCACAGTCAGTCATTACTTTGACTTTGCCACTGTATATCCACGTACGCACAGGCCTACATCCAGTAGCAAGAAATATACAGGTAAAGAGAACGATAAGTCAGACGTGAACACTCTCTGTAAAGTATCTCAGTACAACTGTGGCTGCTAAACGCACCGTCCTATCCTATGGCCCCGTCTGGAATTAAAGCGCATCCATGCGCAATGGCGCACGAGCTCCAAAACGTCACTTAATTCCTCTAACAAAGCCATTTTCGTTTAAAACTATGGGTCAAATGTAGAAGAAAACATTACATTCACAACAACCACAAAAAGCGTCTATATATCTGGAATGGTTGAGCCGTTGGGCTAACTGCAATGGCGAGCTGACTGACACCTGTCAGGGCAGCGGCTTTGACCCCTCTTGAGGAAGAAGAGATACAAACCCATGAAAGCGTCAAAATATTATTTCAGTAGAACATTAAATGATTTAGAAACACTGTTCAGAATGTACTGTTTTGGGAGTAATGTAGGATAGCAGTAAACTACCACCGGCCACCTTTAAACCTAGGCTACAATCATTGGAAATACTGTCAAGCAACATGACTTTTCGAAAGCAAATACGCACGGTGCAGGCAGTCAGTGCTTGACAATTCTGAAATTTGTTATAATCTCCATCGCATTTCAGACAAATATTTAGCTGCAAAGTCTCACTGGAACGCTCAGCGTAATTCTTCAAAAGAAAAGCCATCTTACCTGCTCGAGCCACGGGTAGTTGACACAGCGCGAGCACCAGAGTTACCAAGGCAAAAGAGGAAAGGTCCACGCGCCATGGTCTCCGCTTCTTCCGAAAAGGGCAATCTCGAATATCCATAGTTTTGTAATTGTTTGACGCTGGACTATAAGGTAAGATATGTTCAAATTAGATATCCTCTCTCACAGAGAGTCAGTGGTAGAGAATTTCGACTGGACCTTATGTGAGGCAAAAAATAAAAAATAAAAGGGCACGCCTCTGCATACGTATTTTACCTCTTCTTAACGCTTATTTAATAAGTGACATATACCTACCTATGCTATGTACAACATTTAAATAGTGAAAGGGGTACGGGCAATAAATATTTGATTTTATATTCCAAGTGCTAAAGCCCCATTGAGTCAGCGGAGTGGATATGAGTACCCACAGCGGAGAGAGCAGAGAGAGACCTGAATTCACTCCCTCTCCTTTCTCTCTCTCTCTTTCACTCTCCCCCTTCCCACTTTCTCCCAGAAAAAAAGTGAGGGAGCGGGTGTATGTGTGCGGAGAGAGACAGTGAATGACTGAGTGGCAGCGGGGAAAGAGGGCGGGAGGGATTGTGAGTAGTTACGCGCGGCATGCACGTAGGTTACGTGTGCAAATGATAAAAAGGTAGAGATGTCGAGAATGGAAAGTTTACAACAAATATTCACCCCTTACTAGTCTATGTCTCTATTGCATGTTGGGTAATATTATTGAAACACAAGGGACGCATGCATAATCCTGAATGTAGACCTGTGTCAGTCTTCTTATTAGGGCCAAATGGCTGTAGCACCTTCTCTCTATTTCCTAATTTCCATCCTCGTCTTAGTATCCGTGGCACTGTGTTGCGCTCTCTTCAGGAATATGCTCGCTTTTTAAAATATGAGCGTCTGTCTGTCTGTCAAACTGATTTTTTTTTCTGACCGGGTATATACACCAATAAAAGAGCCGGACCGTTTAAATCTGTATAGTAGTTGCCGCAGCCAATCGGTTCGACTCGCAAACGAATGTAATCCACGCCCATATTAAAATGCCCTCGAGCGTCCCCGTGCTCCTTTAAGGTCTGATTGGTCAGTCCCACGTGGCTTCAGAAGCTACCCAGGTGCGATAGTGACAAGGTTTATTTTAGAGCGGGCACATTTCTCATGATCATAACTTGAACCTGTCCATTTTCATTTCCATAGCTGTTTTATGAGACTGGTGGTTTACATTAGTAGGCTAGATATGACAGGGTTAGGGTTCACTTCCTTTTTTATTAAAAACATAAATGTAATATCAATCGATCCGCTGAATTGACCACTTGACGTTAGGTATAATGTCTAAATTATGAGGCATGTATGACCCCTTTATAATGTCTTATAATAATCTCATAATGATCCGGACTAAATACCAGCTGTTTGAGACAGTTGAAAATGGTATGCATAGAAATACGTAACATATTACAAGCGTTGTTATAAGACATTATAAAGGCTCATACATGATTATAAGAAGTTTTAAAGGTAGCTGGATGCTTTAAGTAAAGTGTTACTGAATATTATTATAAACCTTTTAATGTAATTGCCACTGATGTTAGTGTTCCTGTATTTTTTCTTAGGCAGGGGAGTAAAGACAATCAGAACAAAGGGCCGCCAACAACAACATTTTCTATCAATATCCATACTCGTTTTCATAGTTGACCATCAGATGAATTGACAGCTACAATGGACAGTAGTTTGCGCAAGTCATTGATGGGAATTATTAAGCATTCAAACTTAAGTCCATTGCATCCTCTATTTCAAAGTTTTCATAAGAATAGATGTACCAGTGCGGCTCTATGCTTTGTAAATTGATATACAGCAAAACAACCCGTGTTTAGAACTTTCTTCGAAAGCAGACGGGAGAGCCAAACGGAAATCATTCAGTATAATCATCCTTTGATGTCCTTTGCCAATTGCTCGTTCTCATTCCCTCTCATTTCTCCCTTATTTTTTACATTGATTCTCTGAAGGCAAAAAACGTTTCTATTTTGTGGTATTTTGACCATCAGACCACCAGTCGAAATCGCGTTTGTGTCTCGACTGCACATATAGATCCTTGTCTGCAACTCAGAGGACTAAGGGATCATTTGGAAGAAGAGAAAGGTCATTTTTAGGGTCCCGCACATTGACTTTTTAGCATGAAAGGCCACTTAGGAAAATCATGCTTCCTTTCATAAGAAACTATAGGGATAAGTATAAAAAAATATAATGAAAGGAATAATTAACCATCCGCTGTTATACACTAGACAACCGTAACCAACCATCAACTATTTCATCCACCAATTATGAATAAGCGATTATATGGCAACAGCGCTGAGACAATATTCATAGCTACCAGAAAGACTACTATTGGAAAACCAAAAGGGACAACCAGAACTCAACCAGAATTAATTCACTACGTGACCAAAAGTATGTGGACACCTGCTCGTCGAACATCTCATTCCAAAATCATGGGTATTAAAATGGAGTTGGTCCCCACTTTGCTGCTATAACAGCCTCCACTCTTCTGGGAAGGCTTTCCACTAGATGTTGGAACATAGCTGCAGGGACTTGCTTCCATTCAGCCACAAGAGCATTAGTGAGGTCTGGCACTGATGTTGGTCGATTAGGCCTGGCTCGCAGTCTGCGTTCTAATTCATCCCAAAGGTGTTCGATGGGGTTGAGGTCAGGGCTCTGTGCAGGCCAGTTAAGTTCTTCCATGCCGATCTCGACAAACCATTCCTGTATGGACCGAACTTTGTGCACAGAGGCATTGTTATGCTGAAACAGGAAAGGGCCTTCCCCAAACTGTTGCCACAAAGTTGAAAGCACAGAATCGTCTATCAATCGATCAATCAAATGTATTCATGAAGCCCTTTTTACATCAGCAGATGTCACAAAGTGCTATACATAAACCCAGCCTAAAACCCCAAACAGCAAGCAATGCAGATGTAGAAACACAGTGGCTAGGAAAAACTCCCTAGAAAGGCAGGAGCATAGGAAGAAACCTAGAGAGGAACCAGGCTCTGAAGGGTGGCCAGTCCTCTTCTGGCTGTGCCGGGTGGAGATTAGAAATCTAGAGAGGAACCAGGCTCTGAAGGGTGGCCAGTCCTTTTCTGGCTGTGCCGGGTGGAGATTAGAAACCTAGAGAGGAACCAGGCTCTGAAGGGTGGCCAGTCCTTTTCTGGCTGTGCCGGGTGGAGATTAGAAACCTAGAGAGGAACCAGGCTCTGAAGGGTGGCCAGTCCTTTTCTGGCTGTGCCGGGTGGAGATTAGAAACCTAGAGAGGAACCAGGCTCTGAAGGGTGGCCAGTCCTTTTCTGGCTGTGCCGGGTGGAGATTAGAAGAGTACATGGCCATTAAGACTAGATTGTTCTTCAAGATGTTCAAACATTCATAGATCACCAACAAGGTCAATCAGAGGTCAAAACAGAAGGTGGGGTAGAGAGAGTCAAAAACAGCAGGTCTGGGACAAGGTAGCACATCCTGTGAACAGGTCAGGGTTCCATAGGCGCAGGCAGAACAGTTGAAACTGGATCAGCAGTACGACCAGGTGGACTGGGGACAGCCAGGAGTCATCAGGCCAGGTAGTCCTGAGGCATGGTCCTAGGGCTCAGGTCCTCCGGGCCTGCTAGCCCCCGTACCCCCAGTCAATTCGCTGTTTTGGCACGCCAATGGTGGAACAAGCTCCCACACGACGCCAGGACAGCGGAGTCACTGACCACCTTCCGGAGACACTTGAAACCCTAACTCTTTAAGGAATATCTGGAATAGTATAACAGTAATCCTTCTACCGCCCCCAACCCCCCCCCCCCATTTAAAAGACACTTGCCTTTTGTCTAAACTAACACCTGAATTATTTCCCTGCTAGCACTGACTTTCCTCACAGCTGCTTGTTTAAAGAAATGTACTTATTGTGATCGAGATGTGGTTGTTCCACTGGCTATCCTAAGATGAATGCACCAATTTGTAAGTCGCTCTGGATAAGAGCGTCTGCTAAATGACAAAAATGTAAACGTACTGGAGGCCTGAGACAGGTGGGGGGGTCGGGGGACACTGTGGCGCTACCCGACGATACCCACGGACAGGGCCAACCAGGCAGGATATAACCTCACCCACTTTGCCAAAGCAGAGCCCCCACACCATTAGAGAGATATATAGAATGTCATTGTATGCTGTAGCGTTAAGATTTCCCTTCACTGGAACTAAGGGGTCTAGCCCGAACCATGAAAAACAGCCCCAGACCATTATTCCTCCTCCAACAAACTTTACAGTTGGCACTATGCATTCGAGCAGGGAGAATTCTCCTGGCATCCACCAAACCCAGATTTGTTCATTGGACTACCAAATAGTGAAGTGTGATTCATCACTCAAGAGAACGCGTTTCCACTGCTCCAGAGTCCAATGGCAGCGAGCTTTACACCACTCCAGCCGACGCTTGACATTGCACATAGTGATCACGGCTTGTGTGCGGCTGCTCAGCCATGGAAACCCATTTTATGCTCCCGACAAACAGTTATTGTGCTGACGTTGCTTCCAGAGGCAATTTGGAACTTGGTAGTGAGTGTTGCAACCAAGGACAGACTATTTTTAAGTGCTTCAGCACTCGGTGGTCCCGTTTTTTGAGCTTGTGTGGCCTACCACTTCGTGACTGAGCCGTTGTTGCTCCTATAAGTTTTTACTTCACAATAACAGCATCTCCAGTTGACCGGGGCAGCTCTGGAAGGGCAGAAATTCGACGAACTGACTTGTTGGAAAGGTGGCATCCTATGACGTTACCAAGTTGAAAGTCACTGAGCTCTTCAGTAAGGCCATACTGCCAATGTTTGTCTATGGAGATTTCAGTCCAAATTCAGTTTTTCCTGTGTTTTATATCATATTGTACAAAATAAATAACGCTGTAAAAGTGTGAAACATTTTGATCAATGTTATTTCCTGATAGTTGTTGGTTGAAAATAAAATATACACAGGACCTTCTAATCAGCAGGTTTGCATTGGTAGGAGTTTCGGCTTCCCATGGTGACATCACCATGCAGTAAATTGGTTAATAGACCAATAACAAAGAGAGTTCCAAACCTCTGCCAATAACAGCTAGTTTTCAGTCCCCCCCCCAATTCCTATAAACATTTTTGCTTGAGAAATAATTTCTTGCTAAAAAGCTATTATTGCCCATTTTAATGTAAATATATTACAGCAAGGTACTTAATTGTTACCCAGAAATGATTTGATATTGATATAAAAACGGCAGCATTGGGCCTTTAAAATTGCTATAATCACAGCTTTTGTTGAACCTGTGGTTCCCAGATACACAGTGGCAGGGAAAGGAGAGGGGTGGGCAGAAAAGAACAGATAAGAACGATGAATAGATGAAAGAGTGAAGGGAAATGATCTGTTGTTCCGTCATTGGCCAAGCAAGAATATCTTCAAAAATCTTTGATTATGAACAAAAAGTTGCCTAACATTGGAGAGAATATACTGGGCATTCACACACCCATAGCAACAGTAGTCATAAGCACAACCAGGTGAATATCTATCACTCTAGGAATTTACCACAGCTTATGAATGTCCCGAAATGGGCGAAATGACTGACTTCACACACCCAGAATAGGTTTTTGGCACAATGTGAAGGAGACATTTTACCATGAAAAATGACTAAAAACATTATTACAGGGTAAAATCTGCTGATAAAACAAACAGATGCTCTTACTAGACTTAATCTGAGCAGCAGGTTTTAGGGTCAAGTCTGAACTACCAATTACTGAAAATTTACCTTGAATGTCAGCCTCTTTAAATTAATAAAGCCTACTAATTTGTCTGCAGTAATTTTAGGGTTCGGACAAAGACCGCAAGGCTCTGTGGTTCATCGTGGTCAGGGTTGGCCTCCCACGTGCCAGATTTTCAACACTCAGCTAGTGAGAACGAATTACATTTGATTGGCTATGATGATGTCACTTGATCTACTGATGGGCTTCAGCGTTGGTGTGCCAAATAATAATAAACCAAACGAAAGCTGGCCGGGGGAGTCGAGGGTGGTGCAAAAGAATAGCAACGAGTACCGTAGAGACAGACACAGCAAGTGCTTGTGGGTAGCCTGGCTATTTCCAAAACTGGAACCTTGTAATTACAATAAAGCAACCACATTATATTGTTGACTTACTTGAAAAGTCTGTATTTTACTGGGCAGGGCTGGAACCACGCACACACCCTACTCGCCACATGACACAGAAATAGATCAGAAGAGGGGAGGGGTTGGGGTATTAATGTAGGAGTGAAGCATGGAGTGAATGAGTGTGTGTGTTTGACCCACACATGACCTGGGCACACTGATGCAGGTAAAGAAGAAGAGATTGAACGACAGAACGGGTCACTGATGACCGTGAACACGCCCAACTAACCACATGCCTTGAAATAGGCATTCAGAGGAGAGAGAGAGAACGAGAGAGAGAAAGAGAGGAAGAGGGAGTGGACATAGGCAGGGATTAGAGGGGTAGAGAGAGTGAGGACTACGCAGAGAGAGGGTATGCATAGGTAGGTGTGTTTATCTATGTGTGGGGTGAGTGTTTGTGAGGTCTGAAGTTTGTATGATGGCTGTGTGTGCATGGAGTGGTGAGCGGGACCTGTCGAAGCCAATGGATGCTGGTCAGCGTTGCATTTTAGTAGGCTATACTGGGCGGCACGTAGTCTAGTGGTTAGAGCATTGGGCCAGTAAAGGTAGCTGGTTCGAATACCTGAGCCAACTAGGTGAAAAATCTGCCGATGTGCCCTTTAGCAAGGCACTTAACCTTCATTTGCTCCAGGCGGGCCGTACTACTATGGCTGACCCTGTAAAACAACACACGTGACTGCACCTATCTGGTGTATGTGACAATATAACATATTCTTTACTGAGTGTCTTTACAATGGGTTAATATGGTACGTTGAAATACTTCAAGCCATGGAAAGGTACAGGCAGGAAAGATCATAGGAATGAATAGTGAAGGAGGGAAGGAGGTACAGAGGCATGCAGAGGGGGAATGAATGAGGGCCATTGATGAAGAGAGAGAGAGAGAGAGAGAGAGAGAGAGAGAGAGAGAGAGAGAGAGAGAGAGAGAGAGAGAGAGAGACCAAACAGTATTTACACGGGGAGATTCTAGAAAAAAATTGAGGTGGGGAGGGGAGGGGCAGTCGACCAGGGGGTTCACTTCAGCTGACCTACTGACTACGGAATAGGGTGGAACCTTGGGGATGCTGACAGGGAGAAGTAGAGAGAAAGAGAGGTGGATTGAGGGGGAGAGGTAGAGAGAGAGAGAGAGAGAGAGAGAGAGTGTGAGACATGACTCTGTCCAACAACATGACTAAACAGTTAATTTCTGAATCAGTAAACCTACAATGGTTTCATGATAGAATAATTTATCAAATTCATTCCGTCAATCACCTCACCGTTAAAAGGGACAGTTCACTTTTTTGAAGTTGTATCTTATTCTATGTCCAGACCAAAACACAAGCAGTAGAAGACTCCAGATGGAATAAACCACACCCTCACAACATTCTCCATTATGGCTTTACAATGGCTCATGGCTTTACAAGGACACACAAGCTCACAGAACGGGACCGCCGAGTGCTGAAGCGTGTAAAAATCATCTGTCCTCGGTTGCAACACTCACTAGGGAGTTCCAAACAGCCTCTGGAATCATCGTCAGCACAAGAACTGTTCGTCGGGAGCTTCATGAAATGGGTTTCCATGGCAGAGCAGCCACACAAGCCTCAGATCACCATACGCAATGCCAAGCGTCGGCTGGAGTGATGTAAAGCTCACCGCCATTGGACTCTGTAGCAGTGGAAACAAGTTCTCTGGAGTGATGAATCACGTTTACTATCTGGCAGTCCGACGGACTAATCTGGGTTTGACGGAAGCCAGGAGAACACTACCTGCCCCAACTATAGTGCCAACTGTAAAGTTTGGTGGAGGAGGAATAATGGTCTGGGGCTGTTTTTCATGGTTTGGCCTAGGCCCCTTAGTTCCAGTGAAGGGAAATCAACGCTACAGGATACAATTACATTCTAGATGATTGTGTGCTTCAACTTTGTGGCAACAGTTTGGGGGAGGCCCTTTCCTGTTTCAGCATGACGATGCCCCCGTGCACAAAGCGAGGACCATAAAGAAATGTTTTGTCGAGATCGGTATGGAAGAACTTGACTGGCCTGCACAGAGTTCTGACCTCAACCCCATCGAACACCTTTTGGATGAATTGGAACGCGGACTGCGAGCCAGGCCTAATCACCCAACATCAGTGCCAGACCTCAGTAATGCTCTTGTGGCTGAATGGAAGCAAGTCCCTGCAGCAATGTTCCAAAATCTAGTGGAAAGCCTTCCCAGAAGAGTGGAGGCTGTTATAGCAGCAAACTCAATATTAATGCCCATGATTTTTGGTCATGTAGGTGCAAGTGTTTTGCAATCAGGTGCCATCTTTCCTGGGAGGGCAGAGTTTGAACTTAATTTCAAATTTAGGAGCCTGGCAGTGAATGATGAATGACCCACTCAGAACTGATGGGAAAACTGGGAAGGCACTTAGGGATTGCTCAAGGGCACATCCACAGCGACCTTTCGGTTACTGTCCCAACGCTCTAACCACTAGGCTACCTGACACGCTTGCATAGTTTAGGTGTTTAAGAAGTGTCAAAACCACTGTCCCACTGTCATGTATATACAAATGAGCTTATTATGGACTCAAAATACAAACAAACCATGTATACACAATAGGCCAAATTACAAAAAGATACAGTTCATATAACGGAATCAGTCAATTTACATAAATGTATTAATCATAGATGGGCGTGGATCAGAAAACCAGTCAGTATCAGGTGTGACCAACATTTGCCTCATGCAGCGTGACACATCTCCTTCACAATAAAGTATCTATCTATCTATCTATCTATCTATCTATCTATCTATCTATCTATCTATCTATCTATCTATCTATCTATCTATCTATCTATCTATCTATCTATCTATCTATCTATCTATCTATCTATCTATCTATCTATCTATCTATCTATCTATCTATCACATAGAGTTGATCAGGCTGTTGATTGTGTCCCGTGGAATGTTGTCCCACTTCTCTTCAGTGGCTGTGCGAAGTTGCTGGATATCGTCGGGATCTGGATCACGCTGTCGTATAGGATCTCTTTGCGGTATCGCTGTGCATTCAAATATCCATCTATAATATGTAATTGTGTTTGTTGTCCGTAGTTTATGCCTGTCCATACCATAACCCCACTCCCACCACGGGGCACCCTGTTCACAACGTTGACATCAGCAAACCGCTCGCATCATGTTGTGGGGGTGCTTTGCTGCAGGAGCGACTGGTGCACTTCACAAAATAGATGGCATCATGAGAAGGGAAATTATGTGGATATATTGAAGCAACATCTCAAGACATCAGTCAGGAAGTTAAAGCTTGGTCGCAAATGGGTTTCCAAATTGATAATGACCCCAAGCATACTTCCAAAGTTGTGGCAAAATGGCTTAAGGACAACAAAGTCAAGGTATTGGAGTGGCCATCACAAAGCCCTGACCTCAATCCTATAGAAAATTTGTGGGCAGAACTGAAAAAGCGTGTGCGAGCAAGGAGGCCTACAAACCTGACTCAGTTACACCAGTTCTGTCAGGAGGAATGGGCCATAATTCACCCAACTTATTGTGGGAAGCTTGTGGAAGGGCCCCCGAAACATTTAACCCAAGTTAATCAATTTAAAGGCAATGTTACCAAATACTAATTGAGTGTATGTAAACTTCTGACCTACTGGGAATGTGATGAAAGAAATAATAGCTGAAATAAATCATTCTCTCTACTATTATTCTGACATTTCACATTCTTAAAATAAAGTGGTGATCCTAATTGACTTAAGACAGGGACATTTTTATTGGGATTAAATGTCAGGAATTGTGAAAAACTGAGTTTAAATGTATTTGCCTAAGGTGTGTGTAAACTTCCGACTTCAACTGTATATCTGGGGAAGAGTATAAAACAATTTCTAGAGTGTTGAAAGTTTCTCAAAAGCACAATGGTTTCCATCATTGGGAAATTGAAAAATATGGAACTACCCAGACTCTGCCTAGAGCTGGCCGTCTGACCAAACTGAGCAACCAGCCAAGAAGGAACTTGGTCAGGGAGGTGACCAAGAACCCAATGACCACTCCGACCGAAATACAGTTCCTTGGTTGAGATGGGAGAACCTGCCAGATGGACCACAGTCTCTACAGCACTTCACTAATCTGTGCTTTATGGGCAGGGTTGGGGAGTACTTGTAAGGGATTACAAAAACCATTAACTGTAATCCGTTACATTACCAGCAAAAAATATTGTAATCAGATTACAGATACTTTTGAAAAACTAGATGATTACTTCAAGGATTACTCTTCAATTCAGAAAGGATGTTGGCGAAAATAAATCTTTGACACTTTTCTATTTTCTCAATGACATTGAAATCAGCATTGAAAAAAGGCACAAGTTTAAGTTTGTTGAGTCTGACCACAAGTCAGAGACCACTATGATGACACACCCAATGATGACCACCAATCAGAGACCACTATGATGACACACCAAATGATGACCACCAATCAGAGACCACTATGATGACACACCAAATGATGACCACCAATCAGAGACCACTATGATGACACACCAAATGATGACCACCAATCAGAGACCACTATGATGACACACCAAATGATGACCACCAATCAGAGACCACTATGATGACACACCAAATGTGTTTGATGGATCGCGGGAAAAGAGCAGGAATAGGCTTTTTTAGGCTACAGTCCAAGCTATGTCTTCCAATGCTGCTGTTGGCATCCAAAGATTATCCAACTTGAATAAACGCTTCGAGGTAAGGAGGACGGCGATACGGATATCACTTATTATTGATCTACATTGCGCATTGATGTGAATCACACTGCAGCTCTCTCATTTAGCTAGTTGTGGATGGCTGTTCACGAATCTAAATGTGTATTTGATCCCAATAATTTTTGAATTCAAGAAGTTTAAGCTGCCTATCAATCATTGTTTTTTAAACCAGTGAACAGCCAGTGAAAAATGCGCTCTTGCAACAGCTGCATAGTGCGGATCCTAGCCTATGGAATAAAAGTGGGGCTTTTATTGCTCAAACTTTTGATAGACTTAAAGGGGCAATCTGTAGTTGCTTCATCAATTTTTGGACTTCAAACCCATGGAAACTATGAAATAACACATAAGGAATCATGTAGTAACCAAAAAAGTGTTAAACAAATCAAAATCTATTTTATATTTTAGTTCTTTCAAAGTAGCCACCCTTTGCCTTGATGACAGCTTTGCACACTCTTGGCAAAGCATGCCATTCCATGAGCACAGCATTTATTTTTTAACTCGAATCAATGAGCCCAATCAGTCCTCCATGACAACAAAATCAAAACAACAGAGTAGGGCTGGCTAATAAGTCCTTAGTTTTGGGGTCACGCTCAGGTAAAACAAATAGGATAATCTATACTTCCATATTTCCAAGTCCTATTATTGAAGAGGTATAACATTTATTGGAATGACTGGAATTCTGATAGACTTTGGTTTTTAATGTAAAGATGTATTATACAGTGGGGAGAACAAGTATTTGATACACTGCCGATTTTGCAGGTTTTCCTACTTACAAAGCATGTAGAGGTCTGTAATTTTTATCATAGGTACACTTCAACTGCGAGAGACGGAATCTAAAACAAAAATCCAGAAAATCACATTGTATGATTTTTGAATAATTAATTTGCATTTTATTGCATGACATAAGTATTTGATCACCTACCAACCAGTAAGAATTCCGGCTCTCACAGACCTGTTAGTTTTTCTTTAAGAAGCCCTTAACTGCACCTGTTTGAACTCGTTACCTGTATAAAAGACACCTGTCCACACACTCAATCAAACATACTCCAACCTCTCCACAATGGCCAAGGCCAGAGAGCTGTGTAAGGACACCAGGGATACAATTGTAGACCTGCACAAGGCTGGGATGGGCTACAGGACAATAGACAAGCAGCTTGGTGAGAAGGCAACAACTGTTGGCGCAATTATTAGAAAATGGAAGAAGTTCAAGATGACGGTCAATCTCCCTCGGTCTGGGGCACCATGCAAGATCTCACCTCGTGGGGCATCAATGATCATGAGGAAGGTGAGGGATCAGCCCAGAACTACACGGCAGGACCTGGTCAATGACCTGAAGAGAGCTGGGACCACAGTCTCAAAGAAAACCATTAGTAACACACTAAACCGTCATGGATTAAAATCCTGCAGCGCACGCAAGGTCCCCCTGCTCAAGCCAGCGCATGTCCAGGCCCGTCTGAAGTTTGCCAATGACCATCTGGATGATCCAGAGGAGGAATGGGAGAAGGTCATGTGGTCTGATGAGACAAAAATAGAGCTTTTTGGTCTAAACTCCACTCGCCATGTTTGGAGGAAGAAGGATGAGTACAACCCCAAGAACACCATCCCAACCGTGAAGCATGGAGGTGGAAACATCATTCTTTGGGGATGCTTTTCTGCAAAGGGGACAGGACGACTGCACCGTATTGAGGGGAGGATGGATGGGGCCATGTATCACGAGATCTTGGCCAACAACCTCCTTCCCTCAGTAAGAGCATTGAAGATGGGTCGTGGCTGGGTCTTCCAGCATGACAACGACCCGAAATACACAGCCAGGGCAACTAAGGAGTGGCTCCGTAAGAAGCATCTCAAGGTCCTGGAGTGGCCTAGCCAGTCTCCAGACCTGAACCCAATAGAAAATCTTTGGAGGGAGCTGAAAGTCTGTATTGCCCAGCGACAGCCCCGAAACCTGAAGGATCTGTATGCAGGAGTGGGCCAAAATCCCTGCTGCAGTGTGTGCAAACCTGGTCAAGAACTACAGGAAACGTATGATCTCTGTAATTGCAAACAAAGGTTTCTGTACCAAATATTAAGTTCTGCTTTTCTGATGTATCAAATACTTATGTCATGCAATAAAATGCAAATTAATTACTTAAAAATCATACAATGTGATTTTCTGGATTTTTGTTTTAGATTCCGTCACTCACAGTTGAAGAGTACCTATGATAAAAATCACAGACTTCTACATGCTTTGTAAGTGGGAAAACCTGCAAAATCGACAGTGTATCAAATACTTGTTCTCCCCACTGTATGTAGCAGAAAGTGATGGGTTAGAAGAAGCCTACATAACCAACCCATAAAGTAAAATTGAACATCCATATATGTCCAGATATGTAAACTTTAACATTGATTTATCCTGAAATAGATGTTGTTCAATTGGTAACATACATTTTTGTCTTCTTCTAATGCCTCTTAAGAGGAAAGTTAGTGAGTTTGGGTAATCCAAAAGTTACGTTACTGATTACAATGTTGGACAGGTAACTTGTAACTGTAACGGATAACATTTAGAAAGTAACCTACCCAACCCTGTTCATGGGAGAGTGGCCAGACAGAAGCCACTCCTGAGAAAAAGGCACACCTGGAGTTTGCAAAAAAGGCATGTGAAAGACAGAGCATAAAGTAAAATATTCTGTGGTCTGATTGCAAAGTGCTACTGTATGTCTGGAGAAAATCTGTCACAGCTCATCACCCGTCTAACACCATCCCTACCGTGAAGCATGGTGGTGGCAGCATCATGCTATGGGGATGCTTTCAGCAGCAGGGACTGGGAGACTGGTAAGGATAAAGGGAACAGTGAATGGAGCTAAATACAGGCAAATCCTTGATGAGAACCTGCTAAGAGATTGCAAACGACCTTAGACTGGGGGCAAAGATGTACGTTCCAACGGGACAATGACACCAAGCATACAGCCAAAGCAACGCTGGAATTTCTTCAGAACAAGAATGTGAAATTCCTTGAGTGGCCCAGCCAAAGCCCAGAGTTGAATCCCATTGAAAATCTGTGGAAAGACTTGAAGATTGCTGTTCACCGCCCCTCCCCATCTAACTTAACAGAGCTTGAGTAAATCTGCAAGGAAGAATGGGAGAAAATCCCCAAATCCAGATGTGCAAAGCTGATACAGACATACCCAAGACAACTCAAAGCTGTAATTCGCCGCTAATGGTGCTTCTATAAAGTATTGACTCGGGGGTGCAAATACTTATGTAACTGAGATATTTCTGTATTTCATTTTCAATACATTTGCAAAAATGTACTCCTTTTTTTTCATTTTGTCATTATTGGGTATTGTGTATAGATACTGAAAGTGAGAAAAAAATCAATGTTAACGAAGCATGTGATGAATAACGTTCTATTTTATTTTAGTATGTTGAGACAATAATCAAGGAAACAATGGAGGGCCACAGTTAACAGGAACAGGTACTAGGTCTGAGTTAAGTCTACCTGACACACTCTAAAGGTCCACCATACTCAAGAGTGGACCTCTATGGTTCTGTTCTCACTGAGGTACTTCACAATGGTTCTGTTCTCACTGAGGTGAATGAGGTACTTCACAATGGGACTGGTCAATATGGAATGCAGTAGGGGAGGAGAGGGAATGTACCACTGGGGTGTTGAGGAAGGGGGAGGGGTGGCAGGGGAAAGGCTCGAAAAACAGAAGGGTCTTTTGTGAGACAGGACGCAACAGAGACGGGCCCAGTAGAACCTTGGAGGAAGGGGAGTGCAGAGGAGGTGGAGAGGGACGAGAACTGTGGAGGTGTCATCCCATACAGCCTTACCCACGACCAGCTGTAGACTAGAAGTGTTCATTATTATTCAGGTGAACAACATTTATTGATTTGATTCCCCTTCACACATTTATTGATTTGATTTCCCTTCACACATTTATTGATTTGATCCCCCCTTCACGCATTTATTGATTTGATCCCCCCTTCACACATTTATTGATTTGATCCCCCCTTCACACATGATTTGATTTGATTCCCCTATCACACATGATTTGATTTGATTCCCCCATCACACATGATTTGATTTGATTCCCCCTTCACACATGATTTGATTTGATTCCCCTTCACACATAAATTTGATTTGATTCCCCTTCACACATGATTTGATTTGATCATTTAATCATTCTATCGAAGCCATGGTTTTGGTTGAGCAAGGGCGACACTACACTGGTTCTCGGCTAACCAGCTAGTGATGCTACATCTGCTACACTCGGCTCCCGAGTGGCACAACGGTCTAAGGCACTGCATCTCAGTGCTAGAGGTGTCACTACAGACCCTGGTTCGAATCCGGGCTGTATCACAACCAGCCGTGATCAGGAGTCCCATAGGGCGGCGCTCAATTGGCCTAGCGTCGTCAGAGTTTGGCCGGTGTAGGCCGTCATTGTAAATAAGAATTTGTTCTTAGGTGACTTGTCTAGTTAAATAAAGGTAAAAAATATATATACATATAATAATAATAATAATACCTTCATACCCTCAACTGAGCTTTTCATAACACAAAGGCCTATCCATTCAAATAACTCTCCAATGCAACGAACCTGAGCTTGATCTTGGACAACTACATTTCTGGGAATATCAATGGCTTGATGTCCTGCACATTCTTTCACTACAAAATCTAAATAATTAGACCAATGCTGACACAAAGAAACAGTACTCCTTCTGACTGGACCACTAACAAAATCCATCTTACCTTTGGAGCTGCTGCCCGTCTGGCCCTGAAAAGTCCTAACTCCCGTTTACAGCTTGCATCAAAGTAAAGCTATCTGCAGTCCTGCACACAGTGATCCGATCTTACAACCTACAAAAGACCAAAGTATAAAACATTTATTTAACTGTACTAAAATAAATGGGTAAGACAATAAAGCTACTTTAATAAATAAGTCATTCATAACCATGACTAATTTACTAATAGAATGTAAACTATACGTATCTAATGAGCGCTTTGTCATTAAAGTTTCCAAATAGAAGGCAAATGATTGGCCTATAAAATATACCCTCAGTGATCCACAGTGGTGAAACCCACAATAACAAGAAATAGAGATTGGGTATACAGTGGGGAGAACAAGTATTTGATACACTGCCGATTTTGCAGGTTTTCCCACTTACAAAGCATGTAGAAGTCTGTAATTTTTATCATAGGTACTCTTCAACTGTGAGTGACGGAATCTAAAATAAAAATCCAGAAAATCCCATTGTATGATTTTTAAGTAATTAATTAGCATTTTATTGCATGACATAAGTATTTGGTACAGAAACCTTTGTTTGCAATTACAGAGATCATACGTTTCCTGTAGTTCTTGACCAGGTTTTCACACACTGCAGCAGGGATTTTGGCCCACTCCTCCATACAGACCTTCTCCAGATCCTTCAGGTTTCGGGGCTGTCGCTGGGCAATACAGACTTTCAGCTCCCTCCAAAGATTTTCTATTGGGTTCAGGCCTGGAGACTGGCTAGGCAACTCCAGGACCTTGATGCTTCTTACGGAGCCATTCCTTAGTTGCCCTGGCTGTGTGTTTCGGGTCGTTGTCATGCTGGAAGACCCAGCCACGACCCATCTTCAATGCTCTTACTAAGGGAAGGAGGTTGTTGGCCAAGATCTTGCGATACATGGCCCCATCCATCCTCCCCTCAATACGGTGCAGTCGTCCTGTCCCCTTTGCAGAAAAGCATCCCCAAAGAATGATGTTTCCACCTCCACGCTTCACGGTTGGGATGGTGTTCTTGGGGTTGTACTCATCCTTCTTCTTCCTCCAAACACGGCGAGTGGAGTTTAGACCAAAAAGCTCTATTTTTGTCTCATCAGACCACATGACCTTCTCCCATTCCTCCTCTGGATCATCCAGATGGTCATTGGCAAACTTCAGACGGGCCTGGACAAGCGCTGGCTTGAGCAGGGGGACCTTGCGTGCGCTGCAGGATTTTAATCCTTCGAGACTGTGGTCCCAGCTCTCTTCAGGTCATTGACCAGGTCCTGCCGTGTAGTTCTGGCCTGATCCCTCACCTTCCTCATGATCATTGATGCCTCACGAGGTGAGATCTTGCATGGTGCCCCAGACCGAGGGAGATTGACCGTCATCTTGAACTTCTTCCATTTTCTAATAATTGCACCAACAGTTGTTGCCTTCTCACCAAGCTGCTTGCCTATTGTCCTGTAGCCCATCTCAGCCTTGAGCAGGTCTACAATTTTATCCCTGATGTCCTTACACAGCTCTCTGGTCTTGGCCATTGTGGAGAGGTTGGAGTCTGTTTGATTGAGTGTGTGGACAGTTGTCTTTTATACAGGTAACGAGTTCAAACAGTTGCAGTTAATACAGGTAATGAGTGGCGAACAGGAGGGCTTCTTAAAGAAAGACTAACAGGTCTGTGAGAGCCGGAATTCTTACTGGTTGGTAGGTGATCAAATACTTATGTCATGCAATAAAGTGCAAATTAATTTTTTAAAAATAATACAGGTGATTTTCTAGATTTTTGTTTTAGATTCCGTCTCTCACAGTTGAAGTGTACCTATGATAAAAATTACAGACCTCTACATGCTTTGTAAGTAGGAAAACCTGCAAAATCGGCAGTGTATCAAATACTTGTTCTCCCCACTGTAGTTAATCAGGTCAGAGAAAGAGCACAATAAAAACAATCCCAAAATTAAAAGGAACGTTTGAGGTCAGAAATTCCTCCTAATGTTTGCCTTTGGAAAGCCATCAAAGCGGTTCCTTGCTTGGTCTCTGTTTGATTTTTGTTTGGTCACATCCGGACTATGCTAACACACAAAGAGCCAGTTAGAAGAATAAATAACTATGATGATAGAGAATAATAATCCCTCCCTTACTTCCTGTTTGTAGTCTTCCCTTCCGCTCCCCATTTCCTCTCTGTGACACATCTCACCCCTCTCTCATTCACTCCTGGCAAGGAGAGCACTACTGATACGCTAGTTTTATTTGCAGTGACAGTGCAGTAAATGATTGGCCTACATGCCAAAATTATGTTTTTTCTTATATACACTGAACAAAAATACAAACGCAACATGCAACAATTTCAGTGATTTTACTGAGTTACAGTTCATATGAGGAAATCAGTCAATTGAAATAAATTAATTAGGCCCTAATCTGTGGATTTCACATGACTGGGAGTACAGATATGTATCTGTTGGTCACAGACACCTTAAAACAAAATGATCCTCGGGATCTCGTCACAGTATTTTTGTGCATTGAAATTGCCATCGATAAAAAGCTATTGTGTTCGTTGCCCGTAGCTTACGCTTGCCCATACCATAACCCCACCGCCACCATGGGGCACTCTGTCCACAACGTTGACATCAGCAAACCGCGAGGCCGTTTGGACTTACTGCCAAATTCTCTAAAACGGTGTTGGAGGAGGCTTATGGTAGAGAAAATAACATATAATTCTCTGACAACAGCTCTGGTGGGCATTCCTGCAGTCAGCATGCCAATTGCATGCTCTCTAAAAACTTGAGACATCTGTGGCATTGTGTTATGTGACAAAACCACACACACATTTTAGAATGGCCATTTTATTGTCCCCAGCACAAGGTGCACTTGTGTAATGATCATGCTGTTTAATAAGATTGTTGATATGCCACACCTGTCAGGTGGATGGATTATCTTGGCAAAGGAGAAATGCTCACTAACAGGGATGTAAACAAATTTGTGCACAACATTTGAGACAAAGCTTTTTGTGCGTATCAAACATTTCTTGGATCTTTTATTTTAGCTCATGAAACATGGGACCAACACTTCACATGTTGCGTTTATATTTGTGTTCAGTGTACATTTCAGTCTACACCAGAATCTCATTGTTATTTTGTATAATAAAATGTTCATCAAGACAAAATCTGTCAGTCTCTATTACATTTTCTGGTATTACATTTACAGTTTAAAATAATTATCACACCATGTGCTCATTTAGGCAACTTCATGACATTGGATGGTACAGCATGTCTGGAGCTGCATTGGGCCTCTAACTACTGGTGGCTTTGTGATATGTGTACTTTTCTTTTTGGAGCAGAACGGAATTCTCTCAGATTTAGAATTATACCCTATTCCATGTGTTCCATTCTCATTTTCACCCTCTTTTAGCTATTTTAAAAAGGCCCTCAATGTCCACTAAATGTACATCTGAGTAGATATGGCCTACTTGCGGTCATGCAGTTTTTACATTTACATTTCAGTAATTTAGCAGACGCTCTGGTGAAAATTAGTGCAGTAAGCATGCCAACTGCACACTTGAGACATCTGTGGCATTATGTTGTGTGACAAAACTGCACATTTTAGAGTGGCATTTTATTGTCCCCAGCACAAGGTGCACCTGTGTAATGATAATGCTGTTTAATCAGCTTCTTGATATGCCACACCTGTCAGGTGGATGGATTATCTTGGCAAAAGAGACATGCTCAAATTTGTGCACAACATTTAAGAAATAAGCTTTTTGTGCATATGGAACATTTCTGGGATTTTTTTTATATCAGCTCATGAAACATGGGACCAACACTTTACATGTTGCGTCTCTATTTTTGTTCAGTATAAATCCAAGTCACTAAAGGCTACTCCTTACATAAAGCCAAAAGCTATAAAACCTTCTTTACTGCTTCAACTGTGCATTTACAGTAACAACTTGCTGCAAGTTTTACTTCGGCATCCAACTAAGTGATCAAACATCATCAGAACAACTACAACTTTTACATGTGTATTTCTTTAAATAAAGATTGCATGTCTTTCTGTGCAACTGTTATAACAAATGCCTACTGTGTCATACTCCACAGCATTAAAGGAGTATTAACATACAAATACTCGATAATAATAATAGTCTTAATTTGTCACAAAATATAAATATTTTTAAAGGGACTGTACGATAAATTATTTCAGATCACAGAGCTTGTTTTGAATCTAGGAAACAATTTCCCGTTACTCATTTTATTTGAAGCCCATTTTGTTTTGGGATTTTGGCATAAAGTAAATATTATGTGTAATGGCACAAATCTCACAAACATGGAGAAGTGACACAGTGTAACAGACTGAACTACCAACTCTGGGAACTGTGACAGAGTAACAGAGACATTCCATCAAACATCCTAAAACACATATTTTTTCCATATTGTTGGGTTATAGCCTGGATTAAATTGAGATTTTGTCTCACTGGTCTACACACAATACCCCATAATGTCAAAGTGGAATTATGTTTTTAGAAGTTAATTAAAAATGAAAAGCTGAAATGTCTTGAGTCAATAAGTATTCAACCCCTTTGTTATGGCAAGCCTAAATAAGTCAGGAGTAATCATTTGCTTAACAAGTCACATAAGTTGCAGGAACTAACTCTGTCTGTAATAATAGTGCTTAACATGATTTTAGAATGACTAACTCATCTCTGTACCCCACACATACAATTATCTGTAAGGTCCCTCGGTCAAGCAGTGAATATCAAACACAGATTCAACCACAAAAACCAGGGACGTTTACCAAATGCCTTGCTAAGATGGGCACCCAAAAAAAGCAAACATTGAATATCCCTTTGAGCATGGTGAAGTTATTAATTACACTTTGGATGGTGCATCAATACACCCAGTCACTACAAAGATACAGGCGTCGTTCCTAACTCAGTTGCCGGAGAGGAAGGAAACCGCTCAGGGATTTCACCATGAGGGCAATGGTGACTTTAACCTTTTACTACAGTGTGCTAAATCAGGGTCACACATAGTGTTTCTTGGTAGTCTTCAAACAAATCTACTTTGAAACAAAAGTTTACACCTCACACACATGGTTATGGGCTTAGAAAAGATAAGACACCTGTATCATATCAGATATAGAGTTGAAATGTATTAAATTTTGAGTTTGCATCCTAATATTACACTTTATATACATCACAGAAGACTGAAATATAACAACGTTTTTGACATAGAAACACTGGAGTTCCTGCAGGTTTTTTAAAAGAATGTTTATTAATTTTTAATATTAATAACATTCCACCCATCACGCCACTAGGTCATTTGACTGCAGGAACGAGCTACAACTGTTACAGAGTTTGATGGCTGTGATAGGAGAAAACGTAGGATGGATCAACAATGTAGTTATTCCACAATACTAACCTAAATGAGTGAAAAGAAAGAAGCCTGTACAGAATATAAATATTTCAAAACATGCATCCTGTTTGCAATAAGGCTCTAAAGTGAAACTGCAAAAAAGTTGACAAAGAAATTAACTTTATGTCAAAGCCAACACAATCAATCACTGAGTACCACATATTTTCAATCATGGTGGTGGCTGCATCATGTTTTTTTATTTTATTTAACTAGGCAAGTCAGTTAAAAACAAAATTTTATTTACAATGACGGTCTACCCCGGCCAAACTCTCCCCTAACCCGGGTGACGCTTGGCCAATTGAACGCAGGGTTCGATACAGTCCGGGATCGAACCCGGGTCTGTAGTGACCCCTTAGACCACTGCACCACTCGGTCCCCCTGGGTTATGGGTATGCTTGTATGCTCATTGACAAGGACTAGGGAGTTTTTTAGGATAAAAAGACACAATAACAGCAGGACAATAACCTAAAACACAAATCTACACTGGAGTTGCTTGCCAAGAAGACAGTCAATGTTCCTGAGTGGCCGAGTTACAGTTTTGACTTAAAATTGGCTTAACAACCAATGGCAAGACATGAAAACGACTGTCTAGCAATGATCAACAAACAACTTGACAGAGCTAGAAAAAATAAAAAAAATTATATGTGCAAATATTGTGCAATCCAGGTATGCAAAGCTCCTGGAGAATTACCCAGAAAGACTCACAGCTGTAATCACTGCCAAAAGTGATTCTAACATGTATTGAGTGTATACTTATGCAAATAAGATATTTCAATATATATATATTTTTTTAAATTGCAAACATTTCTAAAAACATGTTTTCACTTTGTCATTATGGGGTATTGTCTGTAGATGGTTGGGGAAACAAATATATTTAATCCTATCTGAATTCAGGCTGTAACACAACAGTGTGGAATAAGTCAAGGGGTATGAATACCTTCTGAAGGCACTGTACCTTCTCAAAGTCTACCTGCATCTTTCACTTTTGACCTTTAGATAGATAGATAGATAGATAGATAGATAGATAGATAGATAGATAGATAGATAGATAGATAGATAGATAGATAGATAGATAGATAGATAGATAGATAGATAGATAGATAGATAGATAGATAGATAGATAGATAGATAGATAGATAGATAGATAGATAGATAGATACTTTATTGATCCCCGGGGGGGAACTTTCATTGTCAAGCAGCTACAACAAAACACAGGGCAGGTGCAAAATGCCACAACGAAAGTACACAAAAGACAGATACACGGTACATGATACATAGAGCGGCAGTATGAAAAAGTATAGAAATACAAGATATCTGGAGTGCAAAAAAATAAAAGCTATAAAAAAGACATAGTATGGGTGGTTGGCTGAATATGTATACTATACATTGGTGGATGTTGGATGGTTAACTATACAGGTCGATGGCAGAGAAATACTTCAGTAGCTAGAAATGCGTATGATATGAGCGAGGGTAGTTTACTTAATAGACAGACTGGGTAAATGAACAGGTAAGTGAAAAATGTTGCATGGTTAAATTAGCTGTACAGTTAAGTATACAGTTATATTTACAGATAAGTGAATACTTGCATGGTTACACAAACTGTACAGAGATACTTTAATAGCTAAATGTGTGTATGATATAATTTGGGGTAATAATAGTAATTCCCTTAAATACAGTCCTTAGTGCGCAGGGTTTAATTTCAGACAACTGCACGTATTGCACATTCGATATACTAAAAGCAATGAGAAAAGGTGCAATTGACAGGATACTAATATGCATTCCTGAGTGAATGCCTACGTAAGTTAGGTCCAAGAATTACTAGCAATATTGCACGTGATATGATATAACAACTGTACATGAGTATGTATATACAGACCTGCATGAATAGCCATAGAAAGAAACAGGAAGGGACCGAAAGAAGAAACAACATGTAGGTTATGTGAGTGATAACGGGATAGAATGAAGGAGGGGTTAATTACTGAGAGGAGAGGAACGGAGCTAGTGTCTTAAAATCAGAATATTTAGACTAGACGGAAAAGAACAGGGTGAGAACAGGAACAGAGCTTTAAGACACAGACCCGTTGATTAAAATAGATATTAGAGCATGACCTTCGAACCAAGTTCTTCAGTGATAGTGTGTATAACCTGCAAATACATGCTTTAATATCTTAAAATGTGAATATAGCGTTTCTTAATTGCACTGTGATTAAAGAAATCAAACAGTACAGAGATCTCAAGCCTAAGAAGTGATCAGTACAAGTTCAATAAAGTTATGTCTGCATGCAGCTAGGTGTGGGAGTACTTTAACGACACATTGTCCACCAAAATGCATGACTTTAAACCAAAACATTAAATTTAATAGTTAGCAATAATATTAATTTAGAGAAATCAAACACTTGAGACATGAGTGTTTAAAAAGAATGTGGAATTCCGTCCCTGCATAAAGGCACCATTATGCCACCCGTAACCCATAGGGGAATGGACAAGGAGGAGACGAGGGAAGAGGGGTTGGAGGAGAGGAACAGGATTGGGGAGGGACTGGGAGTTGGAAAGGAAAAGTGTTAAAAAAAAACCTAAGATAGGTGAAGAACCGTTGCAAAAGAGGCCCCCACAATGTGCAGCTGAGCGCACTAAGCTAAGGACCCTGGGACTAAACACCTCCCTCTGCAACTGGATCCTGGACTTCCTGAGTCGCTGCCCCCAGGTGGTAAGGGTAAGCAACAACACATCTGCCACGCTGTTCCTCAACACTGGGGCCCCTCAGGGGTGCGTGCTTAGTCCCCTCATGTACTCCTTGTTCACCCACGACTGCATGGCCAGGCACAACTCCAACGCCATCATTAAGTTTGCAGATGACACAACAGTAGTAGGCCTGTTCACCGACAACGATGAGACACCCTATAGGGAGGTGGTCAGAGACCTGGCCGTGTGGTGCCAGGACAACAACCTCTCCCTCAATGCGATCAAGACAAAGGAGATGAATGTGGACTACAGGAAAAGGAGGACAGAGCACGCCCCCATTCACATCAATGGGGCTGTAGTAGAGCAGGTTGGGAACTTCAAGTTCCTTGGTGTCCACATCACCAACAAATGATCATGGTCCAAACACACGAAGACAGTCATGAAGAGGGCACGAGAAAGCCTATTCCCCCTGAGGACACTGAACATATTTGGCATGGTTCCTCAGATCCTCAAAAAGTTCTACAGCTGCACCATCGAGAGCATCCTGACTGGTTGCATCACCACCTGGTATGGCAACTGCTCTGCCTCTGACCGTAAGGCACTACAGAGGGTAGTGCGTACAGCCCAGTACATCACTGGGGCCAAGCTTCCTGCCATCCAAGACCTATATACCAGGCGGTGTCAGAGGAAAGCCCTACAAATTGTCAAAGACTCCAGCCACCCTAGTCATAGACTGTTCTCTCTGCTACTGCATGGCAAGCAGTACCGGAGCTCCAAGTCTAGGTCCAAATGGCTCCTTAACAGCTTCTACACCGAATTCATAAGACTGCTGAACATCTAATCAAATGGCTACCTGGACTATTTGCATTATATTTGCATAGTCACTTTAACTCTACCTACATATTACCTCGACTAACCGGTACCGCTGTATAAAGCCTCGCTATTGTTAATTTACTGCTGCTGTTTTACTGTTTTTTAGTTATTTATTTTTTCGTTAACACTTATTTTTTGAGTCAAAGATACATGGAGGTTCACACATAGACCTACAATACAACTGAACCACTGCTTGGCATCAAGCTAGTCATGTATCTGTATAAGAGGTCATGGTACGTGCTCCCTCTGCTGGACACAATTGGTACAACATACGCAACTTCCTCGGTGTTACTGTGCGTTTTGGTTGTCGGAACGAGTACTACTGACTGAGGACAGGTTCCACTTCAGTCAACGTAACGTTTAACTCGGTATAGTGAATAAATAACGCGAAAATGACGCGAGTACAGAGCAAAATTATTTTTTTCAGTATGGTGTGCACACTTGACTCCATTGCAAGACGTTTAGACTAACCTACCACCATGTTCCATTAGGCTACTGGTTGTTACACTGAGCAGGCCTGCAAAACGTGACCGTGAACAAGACATGTTGGAAACTATTTTTTTTAAAAGGGGGAATTCAATTATAACACGGTAGATAAATATGAAGAGAGGCTGTAGCCTCAATAACTGGTGACGTTTACTGAATATGAGTTGTTGAAAGTTGGCAGGCTGTATAGGCCGAGGACTAGTTTAAGTCCGCAATTTAGGCTATTGGCGCACCTGTGATTTAAGTTCGGCATTTTACCGAGTCTAAAATGTGATGTCCGTAGGCCCCAAATCCTCGGGTTATTGTGCACATCCTTCTAGAAGTCTATTTTGAGGGGAAAGGCATGCACACAATGTTGACCGAGAATAAATTCAAATCAATTAGTCAAAATTGAGGGAGGAGACAGGGGCGGGGGGAGAGAACAAAAAATAAACCTGTACTGAGAAGCGGTCATTACAAAACAGCGATGAGAGACGGACGGACACACTCCGCGGCTGGGCAGTTTGTCACAGCAGGCCAGGGTAGAAAGAACACCGTGTAGTTTAATGAATGGGCAGACATAGGTCGGCGCTCCCTCTGGTGGATTCATCGCTAAACTACAGCGCCACTGTGCACTCGAGGCCCGGGGGTCCTGCCGGACTGAGGACCATACCATTCCATTTCTTGACACGGGGTAACACAAAGGCCAATCAAACGATTCCATTTATTAGACAACCAGTTATTTATTCTATGAAGCCTGTGGAAAATGCTTACACTGATTCATATCAACTCAGAACATCAGAATGTATAATTGATCTAAATCAAAATGTTGAGTCCAACAGTGCATGGTTGTCAAGCTTCCAACAAAAGTCAAAATGTTCCACATTGTTCTTTGAATGCTTCTTTTGAAACATGCCCTGAAAAGCATGGAAAGACAAAATCCACCAAGACAGGAATGGTACAGTATTAAAACCTTTACTTGGACATGATACAACAAACAGAAAAAAACACAAAATATAAAAAGGAAACTGAAGATCCCACATGATGTAACGTTTCTGGATTTGTTTAATACTCCTGAATACAGAATGATGAATAGAGCGGTCAAAGGAGAGTCAAGCACGACATAGAAGCAGTGTATTTTGGCGGGTGTCAACGACAAGAAATCTCCAGATCTAAAGAAAACAGCTTTTCTTGATCAACAAATAAACATCTGATCAAGTGAACGTTTACCGCGCTACGCCCCACCCTAAGCACTTCTCCCACTTTGAATGCATTCTCCTCCTCTGAGAGTGGCATCTACCATGTTGATTTATCCCTCCCCTCAAGTTCATCCATGTAAATAGAACACTATCCAGAGGCGTGACTTCAGCACGCACCTTTGGGATCTATGCATTGGCTCCACTTTTTTCTCAGCTGAAGCCAAGGTTTGCTGTGTCCAACGCATATTTTTCTACGTAAACACACTCCTGTTTGCACTGGGCACGGAAGACGGAACCGTGATCCAAACAGCCAAATTATCTGTGCACATTCCACCAATGCACAGCATAAGCACCATAGGGGTCGAAGGTCAGTGACCCCTGACTAGTGACCCCTCAGCGTGGCACAGCATTAACGCTGGGCTGGTGCCCCCCGTATGAGGTGTTTTGATCATGGCAGAGTTGACCTTTGCACCAGGGTGCCTATTAAAATAGGTATTGCACCCGCTAGATACCAATACATGACAGCTTCACAGCCACCAAAAAGTTGAATAAAGAAGCATTTTAGTTGTTGTTGTATTAAAGCAAGTGATTTAAAAAAAAAAAAGTAGCTGAGTGCGCGCGGTCACGAGGGACACGCATCTTTGGGCCGCACACCGGCGGTCTGGCTTTAAGGGCAGAGACCGTCGTAGCACTGCCATCAGGTAAAACTTAAGGGACTCTGTTGAGAAGAGAAGAGCCCGGGAAACCTGCTCTTCTGTGCATATTTTTTGTGTTGTTGAAAACATAGTGACATATCAACACTGGCACATAAACATACTGTACAGGTAAACAAAATAAACTGATAAACTGTCTGCCTGAACAACCTGAAAATGCTTAGCTTATAGAACCTGTAGAATATTTATAGTGCTGTCATACGTATACTGTACTAAATGATCTCTGCTCATAGCTAAACTGACTTTTACAAGACACAGCATAGCAAGGGATTCACTTTAAATGCACTGCTAGAGCACTAGAAGAGGCAAGAGTCATTTTGACTCAATTTGAATTTAAAATTGAAATATCTCTGCCATTTTTTAAAGTCATGCGCCCCTCAGTCTTTGACTTTTCCTAAATAAGTCTATTTAACATAGAACTTTGATATCACAAATAGAATTTGTGTTATAAGCAGTTTTAAAGAGGACATGTATTTTTCGGAGCAACAAGTTACTTTTTCAAATCCTCCTACTGTCACATGCAGGTAAGACGTTTTCCAATAATAACCTCGGTTCCATGAGCTCCACACTTGAGCATGAGGCAACATACACTCTGAAATAATACTTTTTTGGTATTCTAATGTTACCAAAGACCTCCATAAACACAATCAAAATATTATTTATCCGATAGCATATATTCAATTATTTTATTAGACTGTTAGAATGTTGAAGTCAAAATGACTCGTTTTGTCTTGAAGGGGTGGGGTCCCTCGAGGCCAGGCTTTTCTAGTGTTAAGAAATGGGAGATTGAAACATGAGGGAATTGCACGAGGGGCTGTTCCCAGCATCGTGACAAGATCATGGTTCACACTGGGGATGCACGCATAAGATACTCTACCCTGTGGGACAAAATTCGTTGGACTGATCTCGAGTTCTAGGCATTAATTTTACTCTGCAGCCACCGATTCTGAATTCGATTCTGAGCTCTGAAATACTGATGCGACAACAAGCGACGCAGCTCTTCTTTGTACATTGAGGAACAGAGCATGTTCACATGCATAGACATACATAAACCGACCGGTATGTAAATAGTCTACAGTGCTCCCACTGCCTGTTCACAGGCTTGGAGTAGGACACCCTGTTAGACAGGTATCATCCTCCATATCCACATTATATGGGGGAGTTGTTCCTCTCTCTCCAGAAAGGGCTGACTGCAAGTAAATCTAGGGGATCGGCTAAAAAGAGTACAGCAGAGTGGGAATCCTATTTTAAGTAGACCTCAGTTTCAAGGAGGGGGAACGTTGGAGGGTGTGTACTATTTTAAGTAGACCTCAGTTTCAAGGAGGGGGAATGTTGGAGTCAATGGAATGGTACCAAACACTTCAAACACATGGAAACAACGCGTTTGACTGCATTCCACTGAACGAGCGGCAGGTAGCCTAGCGGTTAAGACAGTTTAGCCAGTAACCAAAAGGTTGCTGGTTCAAATCCCAGAGCCGACTAGGTGAAACATCTTTCGATGTGCCCTTCAGCAATGCACTTAACCCTAATTGCTCCTGTATGTCTTCTAAATGAATAAAATGTCCCATTCTCCTATAGCTCCTACCACCAGCCTCCTCTGGTGTAAACAAGCACATCTATAAATGTAAGACCACGAGTCTTGTATCACCCACTTTAGGACAGGCTGAACTTCTGTCCAGTAAGCGATAGAGCAACCTCTATTCTTCTTCCTAATTTCTGTTCTGAATGGTAAATAATCTCCAAATATACTTCATCAATGACCCACACATCTAAATCCTTCAATGCCCACAATATGGATGCATCCGCCGATTTTTGCTCACGTTGTGTGTAACGATGCTCTTTTAATATTTCTGTTCATAGTTTGTATCTAACTAATGTGTTGACGTCTAGTTCTGTTATGGGGAGATGAATCGGCCCCTGGTGCATAGCTTTGTGTAAGCAGACCGCACATTACAGTCGTAGTAGACGGTCATCAGCCGAAGCCAGCCAATCAGCTCCACAATAAACAGGAAGTATTGTCAGAGGCTGGGCAGCCTAAGGAGGCGGGGTCTAAAAGAAAGAATTCCAAGAGTGACGGAACTACTAGCACAACTAATATCGACCTACTAGTCAGTGACAATGAGGTGGGGTTTTCAAGCTTAAAATCCAGTCGATTGGAAAAACCCGTTACTTTTTTTTTTTTTTTTACAGTACATATTGAATGTGTACAATATTTGTTCATATTGTAGCTCGTGCTATCGGGGCATACTTTTTGTTCTGTGCTAACATTCTCGCTAACCCCTGTGTTTTCCCTACTCCAAGCACATATTGGGATTGCCCAGTCGTACTCTAGTGAAGGAGTAGATGTGTCATCTTATTCACATACTGTAAAAGGTTAATGGAAAGAGGCTACAAGAACTGAATGACAAGCTGAGGATTCAGTAGGGTGGGCTGTAGGTCAATAGAACAAGATATCTCATGATATCAAGGCTTTCTTAGAGCTGACATTTCACAGAATGAAGCACGGCCATTAACACCATGGCTCTTAAGACATATGATGAGAAATGGGTCGAGGTCCGTTGTGTTTGCCCCAGTTTCTTAAAGATGTACAGATGGGTTTCTGCAACAAATGTTTACTTACACAGTAATGTTTCAGAGTTCAAAAATTACCATTAGCAAGTCGAGGGTATCAAACAAAATAAACATCTACAATGGCACCAATGAACACAGTGCTCTTGAACAAGGTCGCACCAATGAACACAGTGCTCTTGAACAAGGTCGCACCAATGAACACAGTGCTCTTGAACAAGGTCGCACCAATGAACACAGTGCTCTTGAACAAGGTCGCACCAATGAACACAGTGCTCTTGAACAAGGTCGCACCAATGAACACAGTGCTCTTGAACAAGGTCGCACCAATGAACACAGTGCTCTTGAACAAGGTCGCACTTCCTGTGCCCAATGGCCTTTGTTTGGACTTAAGAGACCAAACAGCAAAATTCAACAAAAGAAAACATCTTACAAGTCACTTTTTTTCTTTGAAAGCCTGGTGTGCGCTTTAAGGGCCAATCAAAGTGCCCCTTCCTTGGATTCCAATGCCTTAAAAATGTCTCATTTTATGAGTACAGTACTTCAGAATGAATTCAGCGCATTTAAGCATGAATAAAGTATAGTATTCAAATCACATTCGGATTGGTGAACTGAGAGGGGCGTGGCTGCCTCCGTTGGCTGTGTACCGACCAATAGAAGCTGGGAAAGTTGGGTGACTGTTGATTGATGGGATTGGGATAAACCCAAGAGTAAAGCCTAAGACTGAGAAAAGCCACCCATCATATCTATGCGCACAGCAATGTATCTGAATAACCTACAAACCCCACAAGAAGCTGAGAGGTCTACCGGATTCACAGCAGCGTTTACACTCAAAGCTGGAGGCTACCAACTGAAGGCTAACCCAAGATAAAACTTGCGGTTAAAAAGGAGATATTTCCATGTGTCTTAACCCCTACTGTGAAAAAGTGTGTGTTTCTGTGTGTGGGTGTGTTGGAACAAGTGAGTGTTTTTGACAGTATATGGTATTTCGGAGTTGTGTAAGCTTGGGGAGGGGATTGATGGGCGAAGAAGGGGTGGTGGGGTTGGAGTGAGAGGGACGTCAAACCAGCAGACATGGTGAAACCCCAGAACCAGGGTGACAGAACTCGAACCCCTGGTTCAAAATAGACCAGAGTAGAACCTGGTTCCTAGGTCAGCTGGTGGGGCGCCTCTAGCATCTCCATGAGGAACGTGTCGATAGGGGTGTCGCCAATCAGCTTGAAGAAGAACAGGTGCTCCAGGCACTTCAGTCCAATGGAGCGCAGCGCTGGCAGCCGGAGGAGGAGCTTAGCGAACCTGGGGCGATGGGGAGAACAAGTGAGGTCAATCACGGCGGTGACGTGGGTGTGTTGTGTGGATGGGCGCTACCGTGTGCGTTTCTCTTGTACCTTCCCTGCTGGTCGGGGTATCTCTGTTTACAATAGGACTCCAGCGATGCGTACACCTTCTCCCTTAGCAATTCCACTTCACTGGAGCTGGACAGGCCCTTGGCATCTGAACGCAGGAACAAACACAGGCATTATATAGCACTGAGAATAATTAACGTGCGACTCTCCCTGACATCATGCTACATCTGGGATGAAATACGCTGAAATCATAATCTGGCCTGAAATGTCTTGAATCGTTATCTTGTCTCAAATTATTATTTGAGCTGAAATCATTACCTGGGTTGAAGAGAATGATGGCTCGGAGGCAGCCGAGCTCTGTCTTGTCCATCTGCATGTCTCTCATCTTACTGACCAGCTCAGTCAGAACTCTACAACCAGGGTCAATGAGAGGGAGGTGTGAGAGAGGGACAAGAGAACGGGAGGAGATGGGTTAGCATATGCTCTAGGGCTCGCCAGTTCCACTCAACGAAGCAGCAGTCAAATAGAGAAATTAACACAAGGGCAGCGGGCTGGGATACAAGTCTAACATCCTCTTTACACGTTACACTACAACCACACATAATCTATTAATTCCATCCAAGCCCAAACCACACTTTTCTTATTTATAGACTACTCGCAAAAATGTTGGGCAATGCAATAAAGGACAGAAAGAAGATGAAGGGAGGAAAGAAGCAGCCGGTGTTTTGTCGACGCTGCGCCAGCGACCAGTCGAGCCTGCGCTACCACATAAATGAGTAGAAACAGAACACACCACTCACTGAAACACGAGCAGACAAGATACGCACAGCCTGCTCTTTTACCCTGGGAAATTACAGCACTTTCTCTGCCTGATTCTCTCAGTCAACAACTGGGCGAATTTTTTTTTTTGTGGCGTTGTTTATTTGTTTTGTTTGTGTTCGTTGTTGATAGGGGAAAGTAGGCGTGTAGTGATGTCATTACCTGTCAAATATGGCCCCAACCTCGGCATTGTGCGCACTCTCCCTGCGTATTCAATTACAATGTGTTATTACAATGTCATTACACAGTTACATTGTTATTACACTGTCAACCTTGCCATGGTTTGGGCCCAGAAGAACAGGTAGGTTAGACTCTGCAGTGCATTTTGGTGCCCAGTTCCCACTTCTGGGAGTAACAGGCTACAGGCTCTTGTTGACGGAGACTTGGCCTGATGAAAACGTTTTAGATGGCACTAAAACTACAAGAAGTAAAGCTTGAGGAATGACAAAAATAGGCTAATGCAACACAGCAATAAATAGATCTGAGACGTTTAAGCACAGACAAGATCGAGGAGAGAACTTTCATATTGGGTCAGATTGAAGTAGGGCAAATTGTTATATAAAGTATTAACCAAGACCTTTGCTTATCTTGACTACTGTAGCATCATTAAGTATGCATCATTAAAACAATTCTAAATGTAACTGGTTTATCCAAATTAGCATAAAAGGGTTATGGGTATTAGCATGAGCCAATGAGAGCAGAGCAGAGAAGCATAAGCCAATAGAGGAGCATAATAAATAGTCATCAATAAAAGGAACAATGCAGTAATATGAACAGTAATTTAATCATGTTAATCAAATTGATTTGGCATAAATCATAAATGAATGGAAGAAATTTATATTTTTGTTAAACAAAACAAAAAAAGTGACATGAGATAAAATTTGAATTGAGAAATGTAAAAAAATGCAATAAAAAATACATTCAGTTGACCACATTTACGCAAGGAAGTCTAGATTGCAGTGAATCTGAAACAAAAGCCTGCAACCAGTTAATCCAAGAGATGCTTAAATTCCTGTAGGAATTGGGAGTCTTGCACCTAACAGACTATTAATAACAATGTAATTACTGTGTAATAAACAATGAATTCACACCATGTGATGTGGCAAACCTATTGAGTTGGGGTGGGCGCGTTTGTTCCTTGAGAGCTGCGATGAGTGCAGGCTTTTACTCAAGACAGGTGCCATGCTGCTTGATTAAAGGCTATTTTACGCTATTGAATAAAATACTGACATCTGCCAATGTAAAATTGATTAGATGAGTGTGTAAGGCTGTGTTGTGGGGGGGGGGTAGTGTTATTCTAATGAAATCAACAGTGACGTCTAGAGTACATAAAGCATTAGTCCTGGCATGATGTGTCATTCTAGAGGCAGACTAAAGGCGTCAGCATGCTTCAGTTCGGCTGGCACCTAACCAAACCGAACTCCCTTAAAAGACCTTTGCTTGAAAAACGAGAGACGCCGTAGCCAGAATACACTTACTCAAAATAGTCAACAAATTAAAAAAAAAAAATATCGGTATTTTTCAATGACGTTGTCTCTTGTCGAATGACAACAAAGACTTTATTGAAGAATCCCTACCATTGACCAATTACCAACGAAGGGGCGTAGACTTCGTCTTCGAACTTCGGCTTGCCTCCAGAAAAAATGCTGTGTGCTCGAACAGCCGAAAAAATCCTCACCGTAGTCCAAAATGAACATAAACGTCACAAAATGTAAACACAATATATACATCAACTCTACCTAAAGTTCTCCATTCTCCCTTTAGTCAGGAAAATGATTCAGCTCATTTCAACAAACTCCTCTGGACTCCAAAAAGAAATGGACATTCAATGAATAATTTATGTAACAGGCATAATTGGCCACCACTTCAATGCTTCAAAAGATGACTATGACTGAAAATAATGTTCTACAAACACATGTATGGTAAAGTGTATATGACGGTGTGTATGATCAAATAAAATAAACTGCCAATACAAAACCACTTGACATTAAGTGTTGACTGTTTATTGAAAACTGAGCTTAAAACCAATGCAGAATGCTTAATCATTCAGGGTCACCGTTCCTCAATCTTTCTCCCTGCAGTTTATAAGCTTCTCTTTGAAAATGAACGTGTAAAAGGTTGCTTCTATGTGCTTCACACCAAGGTCCATCGCACATGTGTGCCTGTTACCTGTCGAAGATGGCTCCCACGCCGGCGCTGTGGGCGCTGTTCCTGTGCACGTGCAGGCCGGTGGCCAATAGGATGCCGTCCTTCACGCTGATGGAGCGGTGAGAGAAGGAAGCGATCAGCAGCTCGTTCCAACCTGGAGAGAGACAGGATTATCAGCCTATCCATGTAGGGCTTGGATTTCATGAGGTCAAAGCTGAGCAGGGCCGTGTTCATTAGGGTGCATGACAAAAAAACGTTTTAAACTGAAAAAAATACAGTTTTATTGGATATACCAGGTAGTCCCTCCCTGTTTCAGTGTGCTTTCTTCCATTTGGTGCCAATGAACATGAAAGGCAAAGGCTTTTTGAGCATACCGGCACGTAGCAGGATGACCTGGTCGTCCAGGGCCAACTCAGAGAAGTGGGGGATCCTCTTGGCCCACTCCACCAGGGTAAACAGCTGTTTGTCTGCAGCCTGGCAGATGTTGGTGACCGGGTCGTTGGGCTGGAGAGAGAAACAGAGGGAGAGACATGCTTCAATTTAGGGCACAAAATAGAGATTGGAGACCTTTGGGTCACATTTAAACTAAGTGGGTCTGTTGCCTCAGAATACAGCGGGTGAAATAAGTATTGAACACGTCACCATTTTTCTCAGTAAATATATTTCCAAAGGTGCTATTGACATAAAATGTTCACCAGATGTTGGTAACAACCCAGGTAATCCATACATACAAAGAAACCAAAACAAATAAGTTCAGAAATTAAGTTAAGTGTAATAATGTGAAATGACACAGGGAAAAAGTATTGAACACATGAAGAAAGGGAGGTGCAAAAAGGCATGGAAAGCCAAGCAAAAAGCAATCCAGCCCCCTGTCAGTGCAAATTAATATCAGCTGGTTCAGTCCCAACTGATGGCCTATAAAAAGGTCTCATTGCCAAGGTGTCACACAAGACACATCTCATGATGGGTAAAAGCAAAGAGCTGTCTCAAGACCTTCGCAACCTAATTGTTGCAAAACATAATGATGGCATTGGTTATAGGCACATTTCTAAGCTTCTGAATGTTCCAGTGAGCACTGTTGGGGCCATAATACGGAAGTGGAAAGACAATCATTTCACCATAGATTTGCCTCGACCAGGTGCTCCTCGCAAGATTTCTGACAGAGGAGTGAAAAGAATAATCAGAAGAGTTGTCCAAGAGCCAAGGACCACTTGTGGAGAGCTTCAAAAAGACCTGCAATTAGCAGGTACTGTTGTCTCAAAGAAAACAGTAAGTAATGCACTCCACCGCCATGGCCTGTATGCACGCTCACCACGCAAGACTCCATTGCTGAAAAAAAAAGCATGTTGAAGCTCGTTTAAAGTTTGCTGCATAACATTTGGAAAAGCCAGTGAAATACTGGGAGAATATAGTGTGGTCAGATGAGAGCAAAATTGAACTGTTTGGATGTCATAATACACACCATATTTCAAGGAGAAATGGCACTGCACATCACCCTAAAAACACCATACCAACAGTGAAGTTTGGAGGTGGGAACATCATGGTGTGGGGGTGCTTTTCAGCAAATGGTACTGGCAAACTTCACATAATTGAAGGAAGGATGAATGGGCAACTTTACCGAGACATTCTTGACAAAAATCTGCTGCCATCTACCAGGATGATGAAGATGAAACAAGGGTGGACATTTCAGCAAGACAATGATCCCAAACACAGCCAAGGAAATTCTCAATTGGTTTCAAAGAAAGAAAATAAAGCTGCTAGAATGGCCCAGCCAATCACCGGACTTAAATCCCATTGAAAATCTATGGAAAGAACTGAAGATCAAGATTCATAGAAGAGGCCCACGGAACCTTCAAGATTTGAAGACTGTTTGTGTGGAAGAATGGGCCAGAATCACACCAGAGCAATGCATGCGACTAGTTTCTCCATACAGGAGGCGTCTTGAAGCTGTCATTACCAACAAAGGCTTTTGTACAAAGTATTAAATAAATATCAGTGTGTTCAATACTTTTTCTCTGTGTCATTTCACATTATTACACATAACTTAATTTCTGAACGTATTTGTTTTGTATGGATTACTTGGGTTGTTACCAACATCTGGTGAAGATTTCATGTCAATAGCACCTTTGGAAATATATTTACTGAGAAAAATGGTGACGTGTTCAATACTTATTTCACCCGCTGTATATTGTATCACAATAAACTGTTGGTGCAGTCGCACAATCAAATCCCTAGAAATAATAAGACAGTATAAGGAACAGAGTAAGATGTGTGTGCATCGCGGGGCCAGATGGTGGGTGTCACACAGAAACACACACACACACACACACATTTACCGAGCTGCCCCCGGAGCTCCCGTCGGCATGCAGCTCTGTCTTCTGCTCCACGGCCATCTCGGCCTCCAGGATCTTTTCCACGGGCATCTCCTCGTTGACGGCGCTGGTCGACTCCACCTCGCTCTCCCGCTCCTTGTTCCTCTGGCGCTCTTCCTGCACGGCTGCAGGGGAACAGGAAGGGCAGAGGGAAGGAGAGAGGGAAGGAGGGGACGAGAGAGTCGGGGAGCGAGGAAGAGAGCGGCACAGGAGGGTGAGGGGAAAGAAAGGGAGCAGAGGGAGAAAGATGGTGTGAAAAGATAAAGAGCAGGAACAGGCAGTGTCATGGAGAGAGAGGGAGTGAGCAAATGGGAAGCAAAGTGAAGAAAAAAAGAGAAAGGAGGGGAAATAAAAAAGGGAGGAGAAATAGAAGTAAAAAGAAAGTGCGAGAAAAAAAGTTGAGAAACAGAGGAATGTGAAGAGAGGAAAGTGAAGAATTTTTTTTAACCTTTCACACCAGTGGTCTCAAACTCAAGGCCTGGGGGCCACAACAGGCTCGCAAGCTGCTTTCCTGTGGCCCCAAGACTGATATCTGATTCCCATCAGCCCTCAAGAGAATTTTCCTATTAGAAATCAACCGACAATAAGGTTTATTCCTATGGCACATTACAGTTTATATATATTATATACTGGCACAACAATAACAATCATCTGTGCACCACTATCAGAGAATGCAGAGAAGTGTGTTAATCAGCCCCTGATACCACAGTATGATGGTAATACAATTTTACACAATGTCAGCGATACTGAGAACAGTAACACTTCAACTCCACTATAAGTGTGGCATTGCTTAGCTATCAGCGTTGTTTCAATGTGATGTTCTACCTGCAACACAGAGTGCGTTGTTTGAGAGTGAAGAGGAGCAGAGGGGAAGAGTATCTTAATTCTATTTTCCCCTAATGTATGTGTCATATTCATCAATTGTGCGTCAGTACAATAGCTTTGGTCGAGTTTTTTCGGAAGTACTCATTAAGTTGTACTAAATTATCCTCCAATTACACAAGTTGCTTTTGTTTACATTGTGAAACTAGCTAGTCAACGTAGCTAGCTAGCTTGAAGTAGTAGCTTCTTGAATTCATAAATCTTAGTAAAATAACCAGTTGTGTATATTGGAGGCCATATGCAACCAAAATCAAGAATTGAGCCTTACGAATCTTGAGCTTGGACACTGCCATTGGACGTGACGCAATGCAAGCGCAACAAGGGCAGTGAAGTAGCTTTCATTGATTTCAAAGGAAGCATTTTCTCAACGGCTGATGGCAATGCCGTACGCCCGATGGCTTTAGAATATCAGGACCATAAGACTTACGTTGTGCCTGGTCATTTGAGTTGCAGACCCGTTTCATACCAATACATTGTGCAACATACCTCACACAGAAATGGACTCGGACCATCACAACAAAACAACATTAAATATTGTTGCTTTACCTCTTGACCAAATAAAGCATTTGAAACATTTACAAACATTAGAAAAGGATGATTGTTTCAAAGACTTGTAGGCAAGAGAGCGCCGTCTTCCGTGTGGTATGGTCCATTTCTGAGCATTGACATAAAACAACATAACAGGTATTCTGCACTATTCCCCCCACCAAATGAAATGCCATTCTCTCCATCTCTCTCTCACACATCCTTCCCTCCCTCCCTCCCTCCCTCCCTCCCTCTTTTCTCCTTACATCTCTGTCGTTCATCTTGGACCACTACAGAAGATGGGAGAGAGAAAACGAAAGGAAACAAGAGGGGAGAGAGGGGGACAGGGGTTAGTGTTTACAAGGCTCTCCATCCCCCTCTCTCCACCTCTTTTTAAAATCGCTCTATCCATCCCCTTTGAGTACAATCAATACTCTCCTCTAAGAAATTCATATTACAATATTCAAAGAAAATCTTAAATGCTCTTACATATTTTAATTATACATACATTATTTCAGTGGATTTAAAACAGCCATTGGAAATAGTTTCATAGCAAGTAGGTTATACAATCTTTTTGTCAACAAGGTCAAACAGTGTTATTGCAGCAGGGCAACAGATTTAGGGTGGGGGTCTTCGGGTTAGGGTACACAAGGTGCACCCACTAATTTGTAGTTTCTTACTGTAGCAGGTCAGACCCAATTTCAATAAGAATCCTAGCTCTCCCTCACTCTTTTCTGTGTCGCTCTTCATATGCCTCATTGCATCCCTCTCTCCCTCCATTTCAAGCCTTACCTGGTGGTAGTAAGACATATGGAATGCTAGTTGAGGAGAGCAGACTGCTAGCCCTTACCTTCCCTCTTCATGCCACAGGCCAGGCACTTCTGGTAGCGGCAGTACTGGCAGCGGTTGCGCTGGCGCTTGTCCACCAGGCAGTCCTTGTTGTCCCGGCAGGTGTAGCTCAGGTCCTTGCGCACCGTGCGTTTGAAGAAACCCTTGCAGCCCTCGCAGCTGTGCACTCCGTAGTGCTTACCTATAGAGAAAGAAAGAGAGAAAGAAAGAGGGGAAGGAAAGAAAGAAAGATAGAAAGAAAAAGAGAGAAAAAGAATGGGCGAGAGCAAAAGGAGGGAAGGTTACATCAGTAACAAACCACTTTCAATAATTCAGGCACTAAGCATAGTGCGCATAGTTCTTCAGGTGTGATGGTAATGAAAAGTGTTTTGGTCCCTTTTAGTAGAAACTGAACTGGTAGACAAGGGAGAGATGAGAAATAATTCCTGTCCTATAGATCGAAGAGTAAAGTGTTCAACTTGTCTTCTTAGAAGTTGGGTGGGGTTTTGGCCATTTCCATACGCCATTCAATTGATCTCCTATCTCCACAAGTGCATGGGGTCTAGGGGCTGATTTGGGATTGGGCCTAGACTTACCGGAGGAGCGGTCACCGCAGATAGCACACAGGCGCTTTTGGGAGAGCATGGGGCCCCCTGGGCTGTGGCCCCCCAGCCCGAACGGGGGCTTCACGTCATCGGAGCTGCTGACCGCGTGCAGGCCCGACATGGACACTGTGGAGTTGATCTGGAGGCCGAGAGAAAGGGGGGAGGGGATAGGGGGAGGAGCGAGAGGGGAAATATTGAATTCTGATTTTACGTGTCACGTACTGACAGCACATCACTCCTTAGTTAGATTTTATGGAGTCATGCAGAGCTGACATCAGTACTTTCATGCATCCAACAATCACATACATATTTCCAGTTATCTTTTTTGAGTGGGCTGTTTGAACAGTATTAAAGCCACAAAAAGTGAAATGGGGGGGAGGGGGGGACAAAAGAGAAAAAGCAAGGGAGGGAGAGGAGAAGAAACAAAACTGAAAAAGGACCATCTGATGTGAGAGGAGATGGAGGGAATAAAACAGAAGAGATAGAAAAGCAGAGGTACCTCTGCACTCCTGGTATACATGATCTGTGAAGTAGAAAGAAAGTGATGAAGTAGAGGGCGGGAGGGGGAGGGGGGGGAGGGGGCACACTCAGCGAGGACAGTATGGGAATTTGTTTGGATTTTCACTACTATGCTGCTACTACGAGCCCCTTGGACAAATCATGTTGTGCCTAGAGGAAAGAAATCGACAATGTTTGCAGACACAGATAAATTAAATGTAGATTTAAAAGCTGTACTTTGTGCATGTGAATTTATTGATATCTTTCATGAAAATATTGCAGAATATCTTCCCTATTTTCTAGTCATATGCATGAGGAGGCCAAGGACAGTCATCTTTTGATGTGTGATTTTGAGGACAACCAATGATTCAGCCACTGGCACACTCATCACTGGCACACTCGGAAAAATACTTGAGTTCTGGTGCAGGTACAGCCAGCTAGAGCAAAAATAATATTGCCATATTGCCAAAACGATACGATATATCGTCTAAAGTTATATCCCGATATTTAACAAAATATTTTTCCTTATTGACCAATAACATACATCACAGTATATTGCACATTTTAGGGGCTGTAAAATAGCAGCCAATTGTTTATTTACAATAAAAGTCAGCTCAACAAGTGATACTCTCCTCAACCAATCACCAAAGAGGCTGGTGATACTGGCAGATAAACGCATGTTGACTGCAGCCTATAAAGTCAGACTTGGTTCACACAGGCCACTACTGTAAAGCAGCATTTATTGATCATTGTGCCAACTTCCCATCTCACCTGGGGACTGCTGATGGGGCCGTAGCCCACCGAGGGTGTCCCGGGCAGGCAGGGCGACCCCAGTGAGGAGCTGATGACGGAGAAGGGAGAGCCCATGCTGCTGATGGGGCTGTTGACGGCCGAGGTGATGGGCGGCAGAGACGTCATGGCTGCAGCTGTGGGGGTCAGGGGGGGTGACCGCTGGCCCGAGGGAGGGGAGGACACAGAGGAGCTGTCTGGGCTGTGGGAATCTGGTGAGAAATGACAGGGATTATATGGCAGAGAGTAATGATACCCTACATTACAACTCAAGTTTAAGAAAATAATTATTGATAGTTCTCCTAGCTAAATTAAGTTAGTTTGTGTGATTTGTGTGTGCTAACTTTCACAAGCGTTAGGCCTTAGGTATGGCAGCGTATGGCAGTTGCCAAACCCTAGCTCAACACCAACAATTTCAAATAGGCCACTAAAATCAGTGTAGCGGTATCAGAGAGACTGGCAGTAGATGACTAGTTAACTGCTGTTTGACTTCACATGAAACTAGAATTTTTGAACCCAGTGCTGAGCTAGTGTGAAGCAGCTAATTGCTGTAAGACTTGTTTGTAGAATGCCCCCTATCTACTGAGGTGAATGAAGTTACAGCAGCCAAGGGGATAATGGCTGGAGTCAATTTTGGTTGTTTAAATTGCATTTTGAGGTTTTTAACTGTGTAGAAATCCAGTAAATGACCCCCCTCCTTGGCTGCTGTAACCCCCCCCCTTATATAGCACTTGGAATAATTCTGTATAAGCAACAATTAAAACCAATAATAATAATAATGATTTTGTAAAGTGCATTTCCCACATTCAATGCACATAGTGCCTTCAGAAAGTATTCACACTCCTTGACTTTTTCCACTTTTTGTTGTTACAAAGTGGGATTAAAATGGATTTGTCATTTTTTGTAAACGATCTACACAACATACTCTATAATGTCAAAGTAGAAGAAAAATAAACAAACATTTTATAATTTGTTAATGGAAAATAAAACACTAATATATATTGATTAGATAAGTATTCAACACCCTGTGCCGATACATTAGAATCCCCTTTGGCAGCGATTACAAGCTGTGAGTCTCTAAGAGCTTTGCACACCTGAACTGTACAATATTTTGCCATTATTCTTTTTAAAATTATTCAGGCTCTGTCAAGTTGGTTGTTGATCATTGCTAGACAACCATTTAAAAAAAAAAAGAAATACACTGTCCAACTAAATGCTTTCTTGCTCCTTCGCACCAATAAGAAATAGAATAACAACAAAGTAGAATCTTTTTTGTTTGTTGCATAACTATAATACAGTATTTAGCAATTATAAAAGAGTTGGGTAGCAGCAGTGGTGTGTGTGTGTGTATATCTCTGTGTGTATATATGAGTGTATATCTGTGTGTGTGTGTAAGTGTATATCTGTGTATGCGTGTGTATATCTGTGTGTGTATATATCTCTGTGTGTGTGTGTGTGGATGTATATCTGTGTGGGTGTGTATGAGTGTATATCTATGTGTGTGTATGAGTGTATATCTGTGTGGGTGTGTGCGTGTATGAGTGTATATCTGTGTGGGTGTGTGCGTGAGTGCATGGATGCCAAGGTGCGGAGTCAGTGCAGGTAGTCAGTCCAGTTCAAGTGTTCAGTAGTCTGATGATGGCTTTTAGATGGAAACTGTCTGAGCCTTTTGATATCAGACCTCATGCTCTGATACCATCTGCCCAACGGTCGGGAGTGAACAGCTAGTGGCTGGTGTGTGATGATTCCTCAGGCACCGTTTTGAGTAGATGTCCTGGATAGATGGGAGCAAGGTCCCAGTGATGTACTGGTGTCAGCAGGTGTTTACATGGTTTTGCGCATGTGCCAGGTGATAGACATGTCAACTTGAGTACCTGCGCTCTAAAAAGTTAGGTAAACAATACTTTCCTGTGGATATTTTGTGCCAAATGTCTACCTTCTGAAGGACCAACACCACAGAAAACTAACTGGTAGAGTCACGATTTTGCTGTCATTAGTTTCAAGCTCTATATACCAATAATTGTGTATTAGACTGATTAATCAGACTAAAAACAGGGGTAATATGTTTTTTTGTGTAGTTTGTGAGAGCATCCTGGTAGCTATAGCCAACTAGGCTATTCAGTAAGGTATCTTAGTAACTTGTTATGCCTTGAGCCAATGCAAATAGTCAGCAAGCATCTCTAATGCACCAACTATAGTTGACCACTGCAGCTGTAACAAAGCCAACATGCAAAAGTGGCATGATAACTAGCGAACTTCATTGGAAAACACCAGTGGCTTTCTCTTACCTCTGCTGTCACCCATTACTGCCTCCTTGGTGTAAAAGACGTGCAGGGACACCGATAGACGTGCTTCAATCACACTCCGCTATCTAACTCAAGACCGCGGACTGAGGCCCGGGTCAGAGTCGTTTTTGGATGACCAAAAACAGGGCTGAAAAATAAAAAAATCAAACAAAAAATATGATGAAATAACAGACACAAACGTCAACATTTGGCATCAGGCCCGTGCGTTTGACAGCCACGGTTTTCCTAACATGAGGCATAAGCACCAATTCTCATTCGTTTTTTGTGTGTGTGCATCTCGGCCAAGAAACGTCGTTTTCCCGACTGACAAAGCAAGCTAATAACAAACCACGTAGCTAGCTAGATAATACCTAGATTGTGCGAAACGGAGTCAACTAAATTGTGGCCTACAGAGCAGGTTTTGTATCATTCGTGCAGCTAGCTACCGTTAGTCCCAGTTAGCTTGTTTGCTATCTAACTTAACGTGGTGCAACAACCGACCGGAGAAAACTCGCAAGTGATAGTTGGTCAGTTAGGAAACAATTCAAAATACTAGCAATACATGAACCCCAACAGTACGATATAACGTTAATGCTGAAACAAACTGTGCTATGCATCAACAATAATTGTTCTAACTACTAACGTTCTTGACAGTGCAGTTTCTTCGCATGAAAAGATGAGGTGTTCAGGCCCGGAGTTCTTCCTCTCCTCACGCCGTCAGCCCTCCCTTTCCCTGAGGTTGATGGAGTAGCTACTGGACCAAAGACAGTCCGGTTTGAAGAGGTTTCTGCATTATGATTCATTTACATGACACTTGAACATTATATGGCAGCCATGTTAGCTCCCAATTAAGATTACATGGGGAATATAACAAAAAAAAAGACTATAATGACCATTATGATGCATTTACATGCATGACACTACAGCATACAGCCATGTTCCCCGTTAACATTATATGGGGAATATTTAAATTAATGTCTAGAATTAGAACAATATTAAACATTCTAACTCTAAATACACAGAACAAAAATATAAACACAACATGCAATAATTGTAAACATTTTACTGAGTTACAGTTCATATAATGAAAATAGTCAATTTAAATAAATGCATTAGTCCCTAATCTATGGATTTCACCTGGGAATAAATATATGCATCTGTTGGTCACAGATGCCTAAAAACATGTAGGGGCGTGGATCAGCAAATCAGTCAGTATCTGGTGTGACCATTTGCCTCATGCAGCGTAACATCTTTGCATAGAGTTGATCAGGCTGTTGATTGTGGCATATGGAATGTTGTCCCACTCCTCTTCAATGTCTGTGTGAAGTTGTCGTACACGTCAATCCAGAGCATCCCAAACATGCTCAATGTCTGGTGAGTATCCAGGCCATGGATGAACGTTTGACATTTTCAGCTTCCAGAAATTGTGTACAGACCAAACTGCTTCTCCAATAGACGGGTTGGCTGGTTAGCAACGAAACTGCTTCTCCAATAGACGGGTTGGCTGGTTAGCAACGAAACTGCTTCTCCAATAGACGGGTTGGCTGGTTAGCAACGAAACTGCTTCTCCAATAGACGGGTTGGCTGGTTAGCAACGAAACTGCTTCTCCAATAGATGGGTTGGCTGGTTAGCAACGAAACTGCTTCTCCAATAGACGGGTTGGCTGGTTAGCAACGAAACTGCTTCTCCAATAGATGGGTTGGCTGGTTAGCAACGAAACTGCTTCTCCAATAGATGGGTTGGCTGGTTAGCAACGAAACTGCTTCTCCAATAGACGGGTTGGCTGGTTAGCAACGAAACTGCTTCTCCAATAGACGGGTTGGCTGGTTAGCAACGAAACTGCTTCTCCAATAGACGGGTTGGCTGGTTAGCAACGAAACTGCTTCTCCAATAGATGGGTTGGCTGGTTAGCAACGAAACTGCTTCTCCAATAGATGGGTTGGCTGGTTAGCAACGAAACTGCTTCTCCAATAGATGGGTTAGCTGGTTAGCAACGAAACTGCTTCTCCAATAGATGGGTTGGCTGGTTAGCAACGAAACTGCTTCTCCAATAGATGGGTTGGCTGGTTAGCAACGAAACCGACGCATATGCAAATGAGGCAAAACAGACCGGGTTGGCTTAGATTGTTGACATGTATCTATAGTTTGTCTCCCATGTTTATTGATAACATACATTTGCACAATGAGCACTTGTCTCTCAAACACATCGTTACAGTTGTTGATTAGCTAGCAAGCGAATTTGAACCATATTAGCATTGATGTGACGGACAAAACACCTCAAAACAAGACATGGTATCAAGAACAAGATCAAACTAGAGGGTAACTTTACAAGTACAGATGTGGGGCTTGCTTTAATTCTTTAAAAGTATTTTTGAGGTAATGGAAAAGTTAAACGTTTTTCTATGCAATTTAAAGCAGTTACACACTGTACACTGAGTGTACAATACATTAGGAACACCTGCTCTATCCATGATTAGACTGACCAGCTGAAAGCTATGCTCCCTTATTGATGTAACTTGTTAAATCCACTTCAATCAGTGTTTATGAAGGGCAGACAGGTTAAAGGATTTTTAAGCCATGATACAATTGAGACATGGATTGTGTATGTGTGCCATTCACATGATGAATGGGCAACACAAAAGTTTTATGTGCCTTTGAAAAGGATTTAGTAGTAGGTGTCAGGCGCAGCGGTTTGAGTGTGTCAAGACCTGCAACCTGGTGGTGTTTTTACGCTCAACAGTTTCCTGTGTATATCAAGAACGGTCCACCACCCAAAGGACTTTCAGCCAACTTGACACAACTGTGGGAAGCATTGGAGTAAACATGGGCCAGTATCCATGTAGAGTCCATGCCCCAAAGAATTGAGGCAGTTCTGAGGGAAAAAGGGAGTGCAACTAAATATTAGGAAGGTGTTCCTAATGTTTTGTACACTCGCTGTATATTATATATAAGAATATGGCCACACTTAGCCTGTGTCTTATATTGTTCCTCCCCCCAATATCTAGCCTAGGTTGGATTACAGGCAAATCAAGTTTTGGATTGCTTCTATGTTCTCTTGTATTATCTAATGAGAAACAGGTACCCAGTAAAATATAGTGTGAAACATTGTGAGAGAATCTTAATTGTTTAATGAAAAGTCAAGAAAACAAACTCCAATTCCACCACAATCCCCCCAAAAAAGAACATCACGCGTGAATAAAAAAAATAAATGTTACAATTCAACAAAACCCGCAGCAGCAGCGGCTTAAAAACATTAAACAAAAGTGGAAGATGGTTCATCATTCAGTTTTTTTGGTTTTGAGGGAGTGTGTCCATTTCCCCGATTCCTGGCATTCGGGATAAACTGTTCAGTTTCAACATGGCTAACCCGCCCTAAATACATTCATTTACTGTACTTCCACATTATGGTCATTTTAATGTGACAATTTACTCACAACTTTAAAGCAAATCATACGCCAATGGTCTTCTAAGCACAGCTTACACCACTTACCTTTGATTCATTTATAATTCAATTAATATGTATTGTCACATACTGGTACAACTCATGATTTACATATAAACTGAAAGCCTTCAAGTTATGAAAACAGTTTAAAACAAGTATATCTCCCCCTACTGGCTCGGTCAGTAACTGCTGTGTAGAGTAGACATCTAAAGCAGCTTATTCACGTTTCCCAATAAATCACATTCCAGAAGTTGATGACATTTCAGGGTACTCTTGGCCTCAAATGTCAAGTATCCAAGTTGTTTTGGCTATTTGGGGGCCTGGTTTATGGACTATACGTTACAATATTACACCCTTTTCATTTTATTGGAATGTTCCAGTTGTAGAATAATATACTTTGATCCAAATATACCCTTCATTTAAATCAAAGAAAATGCCCTAACCACCTAACTGTATAGTTCTATTGTGTTCAATCTGATCTCTGCAAGTACAATTAAAGGCAAAACTAAGAATTACAAATATTGGTGTTGGCAATTCTTGATTTTAGTTTTAACTAAATGGTCACATTCCATAGTTCACAGAAAATTTAAGTGTGTATTGTTATGGTTTGCCTTTTTGTGAAGACAAAAGGGAATAAACAATTATAATGGACGATGAACTACAACTCCCAAGTAATCTGCCTTGCTTGCCTAAGTCTCGGTTTGATGACCTATCTGATTTAGACATGCTGATGAGGACTTTGTAGACTTCAGATCTTCTTGCTCATCATCCTCCAATTGGTTGGTGTTGAAATGCTATTCCCCATTCACGTCTCTCTCAGTCTCTGCTCCTCCTCTCTAAATCCCTCCCTCTCCCAATTCCTCCCTTTCTTATTGATGACTCGCTGTCTCACTCGTACTCGGCAATTAGCACCATCATGTAAATTCCAACCAGCATCGCCAGGATCTCCATCACTGATTGGCCCAGACTGGAGCGCCCAACCAGCAGCTCAGGCAGGACCGTCACCGTGGCAATGTACACAAAGCCACCCGCAGTGAATGGCAGAATCCAGGCTGTGGCAGCCGCGCCCACCCCTTCAGCCAATAGGGAGCAGGCTGTGCCGCCAAGAGCCCCCAAGGCTGTCAACAGCTGTAGACACATGGCCTGATGGGAAAGAGGAAGTTGTCAATGAACATCTCTACCTACAGACTCTCATACAGGCTGTTCGAAAAGAAAAGACACACGAATCCTACTGCTGCCACCATGTGTCAACAGGCTTTGTGTTGTAGTCATGACAGACAACTTGTACCGAGCATGTTTCAGTACATGGTCAAAAACATTTCCGTTTCCTGTGTGGTATCAGTATGTGTAACATCAATCATTATGAAAAGCTGAAGCTTGTGCATTACCTTCTTCTTAGTGCAACCAGACTGGACCAGGACGGCAAAGTCGCCAATCTCGTGGGGCACCTCGTGCAGCAGGATGGTGAGAGTGGTGACTGTGCCTACTGCTGGGCCCACCAGGAACGATGCCCCGATGGCCAGCCCGTCAGTGAAATTGTGTGTGAAGTCAGCAGCCAGGTTCAGGTAGCCCGATACCTTGATATCTATATTGATAGGGACATCAAACGTTCAGCCTGCTGCAGACCCTATGGACTCTAGTCTAGAGCACCTGGTTAAATTGTGCTTCAGAGCATTTGTTAACTCTCTCCAAGGTTAAAGTACAAAGAAATGTGTAATTGTGCTACATTTACTTTAATATAAAAGTTGTCATCACAAATGCATTAAAGATTTACATATTTGTTTTGTTATACGCGCCTGTCCGTCGCAGGACTTTTAAGCTCAAATGGCAGACAATTTGGGGCGCTCTCTGTATAAAAGTGGATGGCCTTACACCAATACAACAATTTGAGAGCCAAACTATCACTTAAGTCAACCCTCGTCAGTGCTGATATCTAGTGCTGAGCCATTAGTGCTTTTAGAAGTCTGTTCGATAAAAAAATTGTCACGATTTACGGTTTCAATTATGAAAAAATTAAAAAACCTTCAATGTACTATGCATTATGTGGGTTGAATTCTGTAACACATAAAACAATTAATAAAAACGTCCATGATGGCAGTGACTGCCCATGACTGCTTATCATGTCTTAACCATCAGTTATTCACATTACGTTAATCAAATATTTCAATTGTGTATATTACTCGTTTTACTTTGACTATTATTTCAAAAATCACTAGTTTAAGAGTTCTTCAAAGTAAATAAAGCATACTTTTATGACTGCTGAATACCAACTATCAATCACTTAGATCATGTATTTTCAGGTAGAGATACCTCAAAAGAAACTGATCTATGTATCCCCTTCTTGATCGCACATTCTTCCGTCTCTTACATACAGTTGAAGTCGGAAGTTTACATACACCTTAGCCAAATACATTAAACTCAGTTTTTCACAATTCCTGACATTTAATCCTAGTAAAATGTCCCTGTCTTAGATCATTTAGGGTCACCACTTTATTTTAAGAATGTGAAATGAATAATAGTAGAGAATTATTTATTTCATTCACATTCCCAGTGGGTTAGAAGTTTACATACTCAATTAGTATTTGGTAGCATTGCCATTAAATTGTTTAACTTGGGTCAAACGTTTAAGTTAGCCTTCCACAAGCTTCCCACAATAAGTTGGGTGAATTTTGGCCCATTCCTTCTGACAGAACTGGTGTAACGGAGTCAGGTTTGTAGGCCTCCTTGGTCGCACATACTTTTTCAGTTCTGCCCACAAATTTTCAATAGGATTGCGGTCAGGGCTTTGTGATGGCCACTCCAATACCTTGACTTTGTTGTCCTTAAGCTATTTTGCCACAACTTTGGAAGTATGTCTTGAGATGTTGCTTCAATATATCCACATAATTTTCCTTCCTCATGATGCCATTATTTTGTGAAGTGCACCAGTCCCTCCTGCAGCAAAGCACTCCCACAACATGATGCTGCCACCCCCGTGCTTCATGGTTGGGATGTGTTCTTCGGCTTGCAAGCCTGCCCCTTTTTCCTCCAAACATAACGATGGTCATTATGGCCAAACAGTTCTATTTTTGTTTCATCAGACCAGAGGACATTTCTCCAAAAAGTAAGATCTTTGTCCCCATGTGCAGTTTCAAACCGTAGTCTAGCTTTTTTATGGCAGTTTTGGATCAGTGGCTTCTTCCTTGCTGAGCGGCCTTGACTCATTTTACTGTGGATATAGATACTTTTGTATCTGTTTCCTCCAGCATCTTCACAAGGTCCTTTGCTGTTGTTCTGGGATTGATTTGCACTTTTCGCACCAAAGTACGTTCATTTCTAGGAGACAGAACGAGTCTCCTTCCTGAGCAGTATGACAGCTGCGTGGTCCCATGATGTTTATACTTGCGTACTATCGTTTGTACAGATAAACGTGGTACGTTCAGGCGTTTGGAAATTTATCCCAAGGATGAACCAGACTTTTTTCTGAGGTCTTGGCTGATTTCTTTTGATTTTCCCATGATGTCGAGCAAAGAGGCAATGAGTTTGAAGGTAGACCTTGAAATACATCCACAGGTACACCTCCAATTGACTCAAATTATGTCAATTAGCCTATCAGAAGCTTCTAAAGGCATCATTTTCTGGAATGTTCCAAGCTGTTTTAAGGCACAGTCAACTTAGTGTATGTAAACTTCTGACCTACTGGAATTGTGATGTAAACAATTGTTGGAATGCACAAAGTAGATGTCCTAACAGACTTGCCAAAACTAGAGTTAACATGAAATCTGTGGAGTGGTTGAAAAATTAGTTTTAATGACTAACCTAAGTGTATGTAAACTTATGACTTCAACTGTAGCAGTTGTAAAAGAAACAGACCGGACAAGTTTAGCCGTGCAATGGATTATGGTAATTGTAGTTAGTTTAGCACAGAAAACATGATAATTATGAAGAACATTGGCCTGTTGGAAACTACAACTCATCGCACAGTTCTGGCATGATCTGATTTATCTCTAGAGAAACTGCAGCGCAATCTGCACATTGAGCTGACAGAAACAAATTCAATTAAATAGAATGGGCGTTGTTCAATAAATTAATTAAAAAAAACTAAAAATAATTGCCATTCCGGTTAATCGCTCAGCACTATTGATATCCTATGCCGGGTCAAGATTCGTTCAAGTTAAATAACAAAGCAACTGATTTGTTTCTACCCCGTTTCAGCAGCCTCCCAGAATCTCCATCTGACATTCTAGAATTTAGATGACTCAACAAATTCTCTTCTAACCAGTGATGTAAAAATTATTCTCAGATGTGTGCAGTTTATAAGGTGCTTGTTTTAAAAAAATAATCGGATTACTTTTCTTGCACATGTATGTTACTTTTTTAGTATGCTTTTATTTTTTATGTTTTCAGTATATCAGGAACTGTTTAAACATATTGGTTATTTGGACACATTAAAACTGTTTTGACATTGTGCTATTTATCAAAATGTCTTGTCAACAGGCAGCAGCGACAGCATAATTTAGAACTTAAGTTTTAGGAATATAAATTGACTTTTTTACATAAATTACCAATGGCATTGTACTTAAATCAGGCAAAAAACATGCAGTCATCGATTTATTTTGATGTACCAGAAATCACCTAAAAACTTATAGAGTTTGCTCTGCTTGATATTGAGAAGGCAACAGTTACATGCAACAACAGAAACTGGCTTGATGGGAAGCTGGTAACTGAAATGTTGTCATAAAGTAAATACTCTCTTGGAACAAAATTAGTTTTGAGATTTTAAAACAGCCTTTTCAGTGAAGGCAAACTGCCGACTAAGATAATAAATTGGAAATATTCAACTCTAACCTGTAGTTTTCTCCTCTACTCCTTTTGGAGTCTTCTCATCTTTGCTTTCTTTTTCCTCTTTCTCCCCCTCGTTCTTCTTCTTCTTTCCGTCACTCTCCTTTGGAGCAGCTGGAAATTATTCCAAAAGTAGAAGAGCAGCATGAAATCACCCAACCACACAGCAGCTCTCGGCTAGAGGAAAATCTCATACATTAATCAATGGCCAGATTTCAAAATGGACCCAGAGGTCGGGTTATGAAACCAACTAGCTAGCCCAATGATTTGGCTGCATTCTCTAGTTCCAGGGGTCTTAGGCCTAGCTAAATGTCTGTAACCTGATTTAATGTCTGAATTTGTGTGAGAGGACAGAGTATGAGGACCATGTTGTATGCATGTGCCCAGGAGACAGACATTTTACCTGGTTTCAGAGCCAGCTCTGTCCTGACAGCAGAGTCCGCAAGCCCAAGCGGATTATCATTTGTTCATGGTGACAAAATAAATATATACCAAAATAAAAGTACAGAAATGCCTGAACCAAAACTAAAGATAACAATAATTCACTGATTGCAGATCCTTCTTATCAAGGCTTCAGAAGACTTCTTGGCAGAGCAGCTGACCAACCAGCTGCTGCCCCCTGGGGGTGGAGTGTGGAAGTGTAATTATTCTCCTAAGACCTAAACGAGAACCAGTAACAAAGGTCACTTAACCCTAATTGCTCCTGTAAGTCGCTCTGGATACGAGCGTCTGCTAGTTGACTAACAGTGTCTGCTAAATGACTCACCAACAACGATGAGACAGCCTATAGGGAGGAGGTCAGAACCTCTCCCTCAAACTGATCAAGACAAAGGAGATGATTGTGAACTACAGGAAAAAGAGGACCGAGCACAAACCCATTCTCATCACTGGGGCTGTAGTGGAGCAGGTTGAGAGCTTCAAGTTCCTTGGTGTCCACATCACCAACAAACTATCATGGTCCAAACACACCAAGACAGTCGTGAAGAGGGCACAACAAAGCCTATTCCCCCTCAGGACACTGAAAAGATTTGGCATGGGTCCTCAGATCCTCAAAAGGTTCTACAGCTGCATCCTGACTGGTTGCATCACTGCCTGGTACGGCAACTGCTCGGCCTCCAACCGCAAGGCACTACAGAGGGTAGTGAGTACGCCCCAGTAAATCACTGGGGCCAAGCTTCCTACCATCCAGGACCTCTATACCAGGCGGTGTCAGAGGAAGGCCCTAAAAATTGTCATCACCCTAGTCATAGACTGTTCTCTCTGCTACCACACGGCAAGCGGCAAGGTACCGGAGGACCAAGTCTAGGTACAAAAGGCTTTTTAACTGCTTCTACCACCAACCCACAAGACTCCTGAATAGCTAATCAAAGGGCCACCAGACCCCATTTTTAGGCTGCTGCTACTTTCTGTTTATTATCTATGCAGAGTCACTTTAACTCTACCTACATGTACATAATACCTAAATCACCTTGACTAACCGGTGCCCCCGCACATCGACTCTGTACCGGTACACCTGTATATAGCCTCCTCACATTGTACTGGAACCCCTGTGTATAGCCTCCTCACATTGACTCTGCACCAGAACCCGTGTATAGCCTCCTCACATTGACTCTGTACTGGTACCCCTGTATATAGCCTCCTCACATTGACTCTGCACCGGTACCCCTGTATATAGCCTCCTCACATTGACTCTGTACTGGTACCCCTGTATATAGCCTCCTCATATTGACTCTGTACCGGTACCCCTGTATATAGCCTCCTCACATTGACTCTGTACCGGTACCCCTGTATATAGCCTCCTCACATTGACTCTGCACCGGTACCCCTGTATATAGCTTCCTCACATTGACTCTGCACCGGTACCCCTGTATATACTGTAGCTTCCTCCCATTGACTCTGCACCGGTACCCCTGTATATACTGTAGCCTCCTCACATTGACTCTGCACCGGTACCCCTGTATATACTGTAGCCTCCTCACATCGACTCTGTACTGGTACCCCTGTATATAGCCTCCTCACATTGACTCTGTACTGGTACCCCTGTATAAACTGTAGCCTCCTCACATAGACTCTGTACTGGTACCCCTGTATAAACTGTAGCCTCCTCACATAGACTCTGTACTGGTACCCCTGTATATACTGTACCCTCGCTACTGTTATTTTTTAAAGCATTGTTGGTTAGGGGCTTGTAGGTCAGCATTTCACTGAAGGGTCTACACCTGTTGTATTCGGCGTTGTGACAAATAACATTCGATTTGAAATGTAAATGTAACTACCTAACCTATTCCATAGCAATTGACATGCATTGCATAGATATATAGACAGACATAAGTGGTCAAAAGGTTTAACAAGAGACATCGTTTTCAAGGCATGTGAGTTACGGTAAAAAAAAAGAAATCATATTCAACAGACGCATCAATTCAAATAGTCGTTCTGTTTTTCCCCACGCTACAAACTCAAATCCAAATGGATTACCTACCCTGAGAGTGGGAGTGTCCGTGTCCTCCCTTCAAGAGGCGAACAAATTTCTCCACCACCAGGAAGGCCACAATTCCACCAAGGACCCACAGCCCTACTGACATCATGTGACCGTGGGCGGCACCTACAAGTGTGATAAGGAACACCGTCAGGGACATGGGTGTTTGCCAAAATGGGGCCAGACTCAAAAGAAGAGATTGAGTAATTGTCACTTCGAAGCATGCAAAACACTGGTATATAATGGATACGCTGTAATAGTACGACGGGGATCGTAAATGTAGATATCATGACGGAGCTATACCGTGTGAGTGGCCGTGATCCTGTGATTCTTCACTGCCATGCGAGTGGCCGTGTCCCTCGTCTCCACTGTGAGAGTGAGGCTCTGTGAAAACAAGAAAGAGAATGAAAATGAGCAAGAAATAAAAAGTAAACAGACAATGAAAAATGAGACTGGCATGACTACATCCTTTTAACTACAAACCAATACATTTGCTCATTTTAGAGCTTACATTTTCTTCACTGATTATTCTGTGTAAAGATGAAATCCCAGAATCATAGGTAAAAATATTAATTCTATCAATGCCAAAAATATTCAATAGACTAGATAGGCAATCAATTATTTTCACCTAATTAAGAAATTTACCGTAACAACAATGCTATCACTAACCCAGGGCGTGAGGGATGAGGTGCAAGAAGGCATCTCCCAGCAGGCCACCAGAGGCGAAGCTCAGCAGCACCTTCAGGAGGTTCTGGTGCTGGTCTGTATTGGACTGGACCGGGATCAGGAAGAGGATGAGGAAGGGCGCAGCACTGATCAGCAGAGTGGCACCGATGGCCTAACGGTAAGAACATGAGAGAGAAACATAGACATAGAAGTCATAAGGGGCCACTTTAAACAGTTTGAGCGTGCGTGCTTGTGTGGTAAGATCCTCTCACACTTGATAAGGATGGCTGTGTTGAGTTCCAAGGGTATCAAACCAATCTAATAATCAAATAAGGAAAGGTTATTCAGTCTACAAAACCACTTGGATTCCAAGCCTTTCAATAATTGAATGACAAATACATTCCAATTCAAGTCCAATTCAATTCATAGAACATAAATAGTTGACCTTTGAGTTATGCTGACCAGCACATTTAAATAATGGTAAATCAGTGTCTAACAAACCGAATCCTGTTGAACATAGCAAATAAAAATGTAAACTTTATAACAGAGACATTTGAACTGCAGTCAACACTGACAGAAAGTTATTGCCAGTACACTGCTGTGCGGTTGTCTAGTCCAGTTGTCAAAGCCAAACTAGTCAATAGAACTCTACACCAAACTTAGCAACAGACTCCCTGGCAAAAGGGAAATGTTTGTTGAAAAGTGAAAGCAGCCATTTTGTTTGCTTGTGTACCTACAGTAGTGATCCAACAGGTAGCCTATGTTTGCACAGGGACTTAGCAGGAAAGTCAGGTTGTTGGAATGAACAGGAGGGATACCGACTGACAAAGATATGACATTTTGCATATGATTTCATTGAAGGTAGGTTAGGACCCCTAATGGACATTAAATGTAGCACAGATTCTGGGAAAAAATAATGTATCAAATAGACACAATAACACATTCATTAATTTATGGCTCCAAGGTCTCCACTGACCATACCTGCATCCAGAGCTCCACTATGTCCCTCTTCTCTCCCTCTGCGTCCCTCTTTACCCTCTCCTCTCCGTGGGCGTGCCCGTGTCCACTCTCCTCTTTGTGCTCATGAGCATGACCATGGTGTGACTCCTCTGCTGGGGGCAGGTTGGCCTCAGCACTCCACTTGCTTGCCCCCTGGTGCAATTTCTGACCGCCATGGGAATGACCATGGTGGTCGTGTGCATGCCCATGGTGGTCGTGTGCATGCCCATGGTGGTCGTGTGCATGCCCATGGTCATGAGAGTGACTGTGAGCAACAGTTAGCTGGGCAGCTAGCAACAGCACTGCTCCCGTGAACAGTGTTAACGCTAGCAGACGTCCATGGGCCATCATCTCACCTGGGAAAGACACACAAAGGTCAAATCTATGGTTACAATAGTACAGCAATACTAGCTTCCTATATACATAGGTTGTTTTCTTTATATGGATGGTTTTAGCTAGTTAGTAATTATGTTACATATATTAGGCTAACTAACAACCTAGACAAAAATGTACATGATCAACATTCCATTGACATCCCATCTGCTATGCCTAACAGCATTCCCATGATGGCCCTCTACTAAGGTAACAGGCGTACACTTTTCCATGGGGATATGAGGCGGCAAACACTGAGGAAGACGGAAAGGTGACCAAATGGGGGTTAGTAGCCTAGCTGAGTAACTAACGTGGCTAGCAGGCCTTGTTATTAAAGTTATGCTTGAAAGATACTGTATGTTGATTGTTGTTGTACCTAACGGGCCTAACAAGATAGATAATATATCTAGCCACATCAACAATAGTTGCCTATGAATGAGATTAAATGAATGCAGATGTCGCAATTTCGATTTGCATGCGACGTTAGTTGGCGGGATATTTACCGTTATCTAACTAGCTAATTACCTAGCAAAGTACAATAGCAAACAATAGGTACTTGGAGTTGTTAGCGGTGATAACAACAATGTTGCAGTATAAACGAATTGCCCTACACTCACCTGTCTGCTGTACTTATGCACGGATAGACAGTCTGCAATGTTGCGGGTCCGTGATAATAGTTGATCAGATAAATTATTCCCAATAGAGGGTCTCAAAAGTGTCTATTCGTCCTCAGACGTGGCATTTAGTCAATTCAATAGAAACCTCGCGTGATTTCCTTCGCTGGTGTAAATAAAGTATCATAATATCGCGAGATCTATGCGTTTGTAATCTCACCCTGCAAAAAAGCAGGATACGGACTCAAATACCGTGGATTAATGAAGGCGTCCCACTCAGGCCGTTTACCATTGAAAAAATGGTGACAGTCAGCGGCGATTTTAGCATGTTTAGCATTGTTGGGGCAAACAACAACAAAAAAGTGGGATGCATGCCAGCTAAACCACTACACAACACAACACTAAACAATATATTAATTGCACTATAACAGTGACAAACGGTGGCCACAAACTGTTAGGGCCTACATAAAGCTGTCCCAACAGCAGTCCCAACACCTTACCACTGCTACACCTGGCTATAAGTGGAGCCTTGTCTGGCAGCGAAACAGTTCATTCAGCCTCATTTACTGCCTTTTAAAATTACATAGCTGATATGGCTGACTTGCTTTAAGAAATGTGGTTTCTACTGACAATTGAGATGTACAAACTATGGCATAAGGGGACGTCAAGACAAGCGGATAAGAGGCAATCCATAATTTTGAATAAGACATTAATGAGCGAGCTAGGACGGACGTAGTCAATATAACTATTTGTTTGGCACTTTTGAAATGTACAGCGACAGAATTCAGAACATGGGCCGTTCTTACAGTGTTCTCCCTGTACACCAAGTCAGAACCATAGGATAAATAAACCTGTTTTGAGACCCACATTTTTAGGGGGGAAAAAAACATTTAAAAAATATTTTGGGATTGCCTGTTTTGCATGGTATTTCGGCATTAACACATGTCACATATCAGTTTGCAAACAATGTAAAAAATATATATACCATTGAGTTAATAAAGCTGCATCCAAACATGGTCTCTTTTTTGTTTTCTTGAATTAGGCAGCTCCAAAATGTAGGTGTTTCAGCCTAGCTCAGTGCTTTCTGTGGTGGTGGGGCAAGCCAGCAGAAAATAGGAGCATTGCACCCTGATTGGCTCAGTGTTCTGTTCTCATGGGGACACTAAGTCCATAGTAAGGGTAGACATCAAACATTTAAGCCCTTTGGGTCCTGCCATAGAGTTACATTATAAATGCCCTTCCAAGAAGGGTCAAGGTCATTGGCCACAGATAAAATGACATCAAATCATGTTAGCTTTGCCTACATCTTACTTTCAAAATCTTAGCTAGCAGTCATCATCATGAATCAAGTCGACAATGTACTGGCAAATCCTTTTTTATCCTTTGTCATATAAAGAGAAATAATGAAGAGAAATTATACTCATCGGCCATTGGACATAAACATTACACAACAAGTTGGAAATCGCAAATTCAACAATGAGTGGTTTGGAAGGAATCGGTGGCTAACTGCATGCATTGCAAAAGCAGTTTGATGACCAAATTTGCCCACGAAGGACCGCTGCGCCACCTTCTAAGGGGATTGGTTTATCGAGCTTACACTTGGCGGTGACGTAGTGTCCCTATGAGTGACAGAACACTGAGGCAATCATGGCGCAACACTCTATTTTCTGCTAGATGCCCCAGCACCACAGAGAGCATTGAGCTAGGCCGAAACACCTGCATTTTGGAGCTACAGTTGAAGTCGGAAGTTTACATACACTTAGGTTGAAGTCATTAAAACTCATTTTTCAACCACTCCACAGATTTCATGTTAACAAACTATAGTTTTGGCAAGTCGGTTAGGACATCTACTTTGTGCATGTAATTCTTCCAACAATTGTTAACAGATTATTTCACAATTCCAGTGGGTCAGAAATGTACATACACTAAGTTGACTGTTCCTTTAAACAGCTTTGAAAATTCCAGAAAATTATGTCATGGCTTTAGAAGCTTCTGATAGGCTAATTGACATAATTTGAGTCAAGTGGAGGTGTACCTGTGGATGTATTTCAAGGCCTACCTTCAAACTCAGTGCCTCTTTGCTCAACATTATGGGAAAATCAAAAGAAATCAGCCAAGACCTCAAAAAAAAGTCTGGTTCATTCTTGGGAGCAATTTCCAAACGCCTGAAGGTGCCACGTTCATCTGTACAAACAATAGTATGCAAGTATAAACACATGGGACCACGCAGCCGTCATACCGCTCAGGAAGGAGATGCGTTCTGTCTCCTAGAGATTAACGTACTTTGGTGTGAAAGTGCAAATCAATCCCAGAACAACAGCAAAGGACCTTGAGAAGATGCTGGAGGAAACCGGTAGAAAAGTATCTATATCCACAGTAAATCGAGTCCTATATCGACATAACCTGAAAGGCCGCTCAGCAAGGAAGAAGCCACTGCTCCAAAACCGCCATAAAAGAGCCAGACTACGGTTTGCAACTGTACATGGGGACAAAGATCTTACTTTTTGGAGAAATGTCCTCTGGTCTGATGAAACAAAAATAGAACTGTTTGACCATCGTTATGTTTGGAGGAAAAAGGGGGAGGCTTGCAAGCCGAAGAACACCATCCCAACCGTGAAGCACGGGGGTGGCAGTATCATGTTGTGGGGGTGCTTTGCTGCAGGAGGGACTGGTACACTTCACAAAATAGATAGCATCATGAGGAAGGAAAATTATGTGGATATATTGAAGCAACATCTCAAGACATCAGCCAGCAAGTTAAAGCTTGGTCGCAAATGGGTCATCCAAATGGACAATGACCCCAAGCATACTCCCAAAGTTGTGGCAAAATGGCTTAAGGACAACAAAGTCAAGGAATTTGTCATGAACGTGGTGAGTGTCAGACCAAGACGCAGCGCTGAAGTAATGAGACATGATTATTTATTAAATCAATGTGCGCCAAAATAACAACGGGACACACGAGCGGGACACACGAGCGGGACACACGAGCGGGACACACGAGCGGGACACACGAGCGGGACACACGAGCGGGACACACGAGCGGGACACACGAGCGGGACACACGAGCGGGACACACGACACTAAACCAAAACCAACAATGATCCACACAGATAAGTGAAACATATGAACTTAAATATGGCCCCCAATTAGAGACCATGCAAAGCAGCTGCCTCTAATTGGGAATTACACAAAACCCACATAGAACCATAAACCTAGATCTGTCAGGCTCTGACCATAGATAACTTGAGGAGCCAAAGGCTTCCCTATGACCAGAGCCTGACAATATTGGAGTGGCCATCACAAAGCCCTGACCTCAATCCTATAGAAAATGTGTGGGCAGAACTGAAAAAGCGTGTGCGAGCAAGGAGGCCTACAAACCTGACTCAGTTACACCAGTTCTGTCAGGATGAGTGCGCCAAAATTCACCCAACTTATTGTGGGACGCTTGTGGAAGTCTACCTGAAACGTTTGACCCAAGTTAAACAATTTAAAGGCAATGCTACCAAATACATTTTTTTTATGAAGCTTGAATTCAATTGCTACTCCCTGTTGCACACATCAAGCTTCCATTCCCCCAATCAAAAGGGTATTTATGACTGATTTAAGATAAAATCATCAACCCTGTTACGGTCAACCGTTACGGTCAACCGTTACGTTCAACCCTGTTAGTATATTTGGCACTTAATAGGCACTTATTATAGTATTTTATTCATTTAACCTCTTGAGATGGGAACACTTGTTATTTTTTAATCAGTTGAACATGTGCTGTTTATGACAGAATGTAAACATTTGGTGAAATCCAACGTTTTTTTGACCAAGTTACCCTTCTCAAAAGGCACTGAATTGGTGGAATAGCCCAGCTCCAGTTCAATTTAAAGGTCCAATGCAGCCAAGTACCTTACCTTGATTGTTTTCAATTAAAATGGTAAAAAATAAACAAGAATAGCTTCTTAGCAAAGAGCAATTCCTCAAGAAAGAATTTAGATAGGACTGTCTGGGATTGGTCTGAGTGGGGTTGGGAAAACAGAAAACTCTCTGTTATTGGCAGAGGTTTGGAACTCTATTTCTTATTGGTCTATTAACTAATTTAGTGACATCACCAGGCAGACCAAAACTCTATTCAAACAGCTCTTACACTAAAAGGGCATTATCATCATTTTCACAATTTCACAGTATTATTCCAACCTTATAGTGTGGAAATATATATAAAACACAGGAAAATCACGTTTTTCACTGCACTGAGCCTTTAACCACTGAATACAACATCCCTTAATATGATATAACACAAGCCTATAGGAATATGGATACATTTAATATAAGAGCCACAGATACTACAATTAAAAGAAGTATATCCCATATATATTTCATTATGCATATTCCCACCAATGCAGTCTGCTTGCTTTATGAAGGTCACACCTTTTCAGATGCTGCTTATTCCATGCCAGGGAACTCGGTTTACCCCTAAACCCAAGGCGGGAAGGGAGGCCTATTGTATTGATGCAAATCAGGGGGACCAATTTAACATCGCACAATTCGATTAGACATCTGCATATCGAGCATCTGCCCCTCAAATCTGCCAATACCCCCATCACCTCCCGGGTAGCCCCCACGACCCCAGGGCAGCCTCTGTCCCTGGTTCCTCCCTCCCCCTGACCCTGTCAGACCCTTGCACAATTGTTGACCCCGCCCTAGAGACAGAGCAGCCGGAGTTCAAGGTAAATGTTATTTTCTCTGTCCGTCTGCGGCCTGCCCAGTCTTGCCGTTGCCCATAATCATATGCACCGCTCTTTTCACTTTCTCACAGTTTTGTCACCCATTGGACTAGATGTGTCTTGAAAATGAAGCTTTTCAGCAATTTCACTGAAACTTTCTCCTTTTCTAATTTAGACCCTACAGATTCCTTTTCAAACGGTGAGAATGATACAAAAGTGTACGAAGTTTAAAGCAACATACAACACACAGTATAAGTGGTGGGATTTTATGAAAATCCAATCCTAAAAAACATACATACACAGTATGTAAAACCTTCAGACATCAAACAAATGAGAGATGGCTTGTGAAAGCAGATCACGTTGCTCTCTATTTCTTATGAATAACCCGTAGGCAGCCATGTTCAAACTAGACGTAACTCGTTTTCAAAACTTGACAGGATCACGCAACTAAAAATCTACCTTCACATCTTAAAGGTCAATGTAATTGCTCACAAACACTAATCTAATACATTATTACCATAGCTGATAATAGGGGCATCAATATTCAAGTGGTGGGATATTTTTTTTAAATATATTTAATAAGTATATACTATAGTATATAGAGAAAGTATTTTTATGACAGTGGGGTGTGTTTTAAATGTGCTTTGATGTGAGCTGTAATTGTGGCAATAGTTTTAGAGTAAGAAGAGCAAACCTTTTTGGCATCACAAAGTATTACACTGTGGATGGTGTATCAATAAACCCAGTCAGGAAGAGGAAGGAAACTGCTCAGCGATTTCACCAGGAGGCCAGTTACAGAGTTTAATGGCTATGATAGAAGAAAACTGAGGATGGATCAACAACATTGAACATACACTTAACAAAAATATAAACTCAACATGCAACATTTTCAAAGATTTTACTGAGTTACAGTTCATATAAGGAAATCAGTCAATTGAAATTCATTAATTAGGCCCTAATCCCAGTTTTACATGACTGGGAATACAGATACACTATGTGGACACCTGCTCGTCGAACATCTCATTCCAAAATCATGGGCATTAATATGGAGTTGGTCCCCCCCTTTGCTGCTATCACAGCCTCTACTCTTCTGGGAAGGCTTTCCACTAGATGTTGGAACATTGCTGCGGGGACATGCTTCCATTCAGCCACAAGAGCATAGTGAGATCGGGCATTGATGTTGGGCAATTAGGCCTGGCTTGCAGTCAACGTTTCAATTCATCCCAAAGGTTTTCGATGGGGTTGAGGTCAGGGCTCTGTGCAGGCCAGTAAAGTTCTTCCACACCGATCTCGACAAACCCTTTCTGAATGCACGGGGGTATTGTCATGCTGAAACAGCCTTCCCCAAACTGTTGCCACAAAATTGGAAGCACAGAATTGTCTAGAATGTCATTGTATGCTGTAGCGTTAAGATTTCCCTTTACTGGAACTAAGGGGCCAAGCCCGAACCATGAAAAACAGCCCCAAACCATTATTCCTCCTCCACAAACTTTACAGTTGGCGCTATGCATTGGGGCATCCTTCGGACTGCCAGATGGTGAAGCATGATTCAGCGCTCCAGGAAATACGCTTCCACTGGTGATCTTAGACTTGTGTTTGGCTGCCCCGCCATGGAAACCCATTTCATGAAGCTCCCAACGAACAGTTTGTGTGCTGACATTGCTTCCAGAGGCAGTTTGGAACTCGGTAGTGAGTTTTGAGACCTAGGACAGATGTTTTGTACGCGGTTCAGCACTCTGCGGTCCAGTTCTATGAACTTGTGTGGCCTACCACTTCGCGGCTGAGCTGTTGTTGCTTCTTGATGTTTCCACTTCACAATAACTGTCACACCCTGATCTGTTTAACCTGTCTTTGTGCTTGTCTCCACCCCCCTCCAGGTGTCGCCCATCTTCCCCATTATCCCATGTGTATTTACACCTGTGTTCTCTGTTTGTCTGTTGCCAGTTTGTTTTGTTTCTTCAAGCCTATCAGTGGTTTGCCCCTTTCGCCGGTCTTTTCTAAACTTCCTGTTTTATAGTTTCCCCGGTTTTGACCATTCCTGCCTGCCATTCTGTACCTTTCGGACTCTGACCTGTGTTCCGGACCTCTGCCTGCCCTTGACCTGCCTTTTTGCTGCCCCTGTTTTTGTAATAAACGTTTGTTTCTTCGACAGTGTCTGCATCTGGGTCTTCTCCTTAATCGTGATAATAACAGCACTTACAGTTGACCGGGCAGCTCTAGCAGGTCAGAAATATGACGAATTGACTTGTTGGAAAGTGCCACGTTGAAAGTCACTGAGCTCTTCATTAAGGCCGTTCTACTGCCAATGTTTTTCTATGAAGATTGCATGGCTGTGTGCTCGATTTTATACACCTATCAGCAGCGGAAATAGCAGAATCCACTAATTTGAAGGGGTGTCCACATACGTTTGTATATATAGTGTATGTTGAATACACTTCATTAGCCAAGGGGTCGTGAAACGTTCATACAGACGTAAAGGCGAACCAATAGTATCGATTAATGTAAAACAAATAATAATAATCATCCGAGAGCAACGATTTAATAATATAAATCTATGTAACTGAAGTGATTTGGTCAAATGCAGCTGAGTTACTTATTTCAGAAATGACTTGAGTAAGAGTACAAGTGCAAAGAGTAACTACAGAGAGTAACTACAGAGAGTAACTAGAAAAGCACTAGTTCCTCCAAAAATGTACTGAAGTACATGTAATGCGTTACTTCTTTCGTCTAGGTTTTTTCTGTACTTTAGGCTACCAAAACTCACATGTAGTTTAGTTTATTTAGTACAGAGTTTAGTTTATTTGGTTGAACATAGTGCACATCAGCACCAACCAGACGTACACACGCATACTCACCTCTGCTAAACTGACAGTCCCAGAATGCCTGATCTACACACAGAAACACTTGCATAACCCCTAAATGATATGCTGCAAGACATTCAAATTTGTACGCACATTATAGTATGTTATTGTTTTGGTTATATGTTATATTAGATGTATGGAGTCATCAATACAGTAAATCGTGTCTCCTGTTTTTACAAGAACTCACAACAGATATCATCCCAGATACAGTATGTATAATGAGGAATACAATTGTCTTGATTCAGTATGAATTCCCTAAAACCAGAAGGGAGGACAGAGCTTGAATTACATTTTTGAAACTCTTTGGAAACTATTTTGTGATCTACATCCAGCTAGCAGGTTTATTGGTCATATCAGTCCAACCTGTATAGAAGTTTTAGGCGAGACTCAACTCAACCATCTTCCTGGCGACAGAGACATTAAATGGGCTCTGAAAATGGAGGCCTAAAATATATTTGTGTGCCGAATACTTTGAAATCGGTCCCTGTGAATGTCTCTCTCGGTCACTTCAACATGGGTAGAAATTTAAAGAGACTGAACCCAGGGAACTTACCATTTGCTAGTGATATATCCCTCTTTTATTTGGTTCTATAAACTAAAAAGTGCAAGTAGAAGTGGCACAATTTATGTGGTTATGGCATTGCTGCATCTAGCATGAACTGCCACTCTAGTCAAATGTTCACTTAGTCTCCTATTAATATCTATGCATGTGTTATTTACACCAGAAACTACTTTAGTTAAACATTTTTATTACATACCTTTTTTTTTTGCATTACGAAAAGTTATATTTTAATATTTTACTTGTTCAAATGGTAAGCATTGGACTGGACGCGCACATCCTGGAATAGTGAAACAAAAATTTGTGACACAATCTATCTAACAAATCATGTTCATTGAATGAGCAAAACTACACTTTCATTAAAGATGCATCTACATTTTAAAAATTTTCCTTATTTATTCCGTAAATGATGAGATAAAAAAACGAAGAGAAATCTGAGATTGAGATGTCAAATCTCAGGATCAAAATGTGTCCGTCACGTATCTCAGCCCCCACTCTCTCTTCGGGTATATCTGTAGCTACAACACAGTGTTAAACACTTTTGTTCCTCATCTTCTTGCTCTGAACAGTGTTTCTGGCGATTCACAAAAGGTGTCAAACGGGGGCATCGGAGTTGGTCCTCCATGTTCTCCCATTGGCTGCCTTTAATCCTATTACTGTCGGCCATGGCGCATTGGATCATGGTCTTTCATCCTCTCCCCATTAGGGTCTATGGGCTGTGCTGTTTACTAGGGGGGTGGTGGTGTAGCTTTAATTGCATCGTAAGCTATTCACCCCATCCGTGTGTCATAACGTGTTATCCTCTGATTCAGTTATAACCCGCAGTTTTGATCGTAGGGCTGAATGGGTTCGCTGTTGGGGCAGTGGGGCATTTTCAATCTGTTTCTCACCATTTCTCACCACCAGGTTTTGACTGAATTAATGTTTCAAATTCGGTACTTGAGATCCATAACATTTTGAACTTTTGAACGTTTAGATGGGCATGATAACATAACTGCACATTTAAACGCAGTTGATATGACATTAATTCATCTTAAAGCCTGTGGAGGAATGGAGATGCAGGCTTTGCTTAGTTGTAGTAGTTTGGTGTTCAAACCAGTTCCATGCAGTCCATGTCTTCCAGGTTGGAAATACCTTTCAAGCTTTTTGCTACGTTGAGCAAATTGTGATGAATTGGCTTCTCATTCTTTCCTATTGTCTGTGAGGATTTTTGATTCAAAAGCGACCTGAATGAAATGTTGCAAATACCCAATTGTTTTCCCTGAGCATCACTTATCTAGGAACAGTGCTGGCACACACACAGCCCTCCGTAACTCTCAATAGCCACATTTGCGTGGACATTGGCCAGAGTCAATTGCCTGTCAAATGATATGCACGATTAGACACCATTGGATGTTGGGCCTAATGCGGGGAGCCTCCTATAGAGTCCAGACAGTGGGCCCCCTCACTGAACCCCTCACCCTCCTCGCCCCCTCCCACGTCCCCTCCCCTTTTATTTCACCGCTCAGTTCAATGTTAACATCCAGCAGTGTCCAGTCGGCCAGCTCTGGCGCAAAACCCTTCCTTCCCTCTTTTCTCACCCTCGCCTCCTCTTGTATGCTGTCCAGCTGGCTGTGACCTCTGACCCAGAGACCCTCACTCCTGACCCTTGGACCCGTTCCCACGCCACACCCTTTTGTGTGGACCTCGCCATGGCAACGCCGCGGTCACTGCTGCGGTAACAGATGGACAGGGCCGTGGAAATAACTTAATTCAAGCAATTCCTTCGAATCATTTCACTGCTTCTGTTCGTGTGGTCTGATAAATGTATTACCACGGCTATCTCCGATTTATCCTGGCATGTGCACAGAAAATATACATAGAAAGACGAAGAGCATGTTGTCAATGCAGTAAGCCAATAGGGACTAACTACATACCCAAATAACCAGTGCTGGTATTTATGGTAGGGAGTGGGAGTGGTAACTAACTTCATCAGTTAGTTGTAATTATTAACTAAACAACTTTTATTAGCCATATTGTTTTCTCACATTCTGCAAAGGGTAGCTTTAAAAAGAGTTGTAAATAGACAGACTGGAGCAATAGGAATGTATATGCTGCTCCAAAACAAATGGAAAGAACAATGGTATCATTAACATTACCCAATAAGGTGCTTGCAGAAAATTAAGTATCACTAATTTTAAAAAATGTACTTCACCAATCCAATTAGTTCTAGGGCAAATGTGTTTAGTTGTGTTGAATGGGCCTGTGACCAGGTTGGTGTTGAGGGAAAATGTGTGTTGTCAAAATAAAGCAGTCTGATCATCAGTGCAGATTCACCTCCCACAAACAAACAAAATTATTCCTATTGAAACTGTCGAATCCCTCCAAAACCATCATATTTTGTAGGCTGCATCTACACAGGCAGCCCAATTCTGAGATTTTTTCCACTAATTGGTGTTTTGACCAATCACCTCAGATCTTTGGCAGCAGAGCTTTTTCAGAGCTGATCTGATTGGTCAAAAGACCAATTCATGAAAAAATAATAATAATTGGGATGCCTGTATAAACAAAACCATATACACTACCGTTCAAAAGTTTGGGGTCACTTAGAAATGTCCTTGTTTTTGAAAGAAAAGCACATTTTTTGTCCATTAAAATAACATCAAATTGATCAGAAATACAGTGTAGACATTGTTAATGTTGTAAATGACTGTTGTAGCTGGAAACGGCAGATATTTTATGGAATATCTACATAGGCGTACAGAGGCCCATTATCAGCAACTGGGTTCGATAATAGGCTGAAAATGGCCAGAAACAAATAACTTTCTTCTGAAACTCGTCAGTCTATTCTTGTTCTGAGAAATGAAGGCTATTCCATGCGAGAAATTGCCAAGAAACTGAAGATCTCGTACAACGCTGTGTACTACTCCCTTCACAGAACAGCACAAACTGGCTCTAACCGGAATAGAAAGAGGAGTGGGAGGCCCTGGTGCACAACTGAGCAAGAGGACAAGTACATTAGTGTCTAGTTTGAGAAACAGGCGCCTCACAAGTCCTCAACTGGCAGCTTCATTAAAAAGTACCCACAAAACACCAATCTCAACGTCAACAGTGAAGAGGCGACTCTGGGATGCTGGCCTTCTAGACAGAGTTGCAATGAAAAAGCCATATCTCAGACTCGCCAATAAAAAGAAAAGATTAAGATGGGCAAAATAACACAGACACTGGACAGAGGAAGATATGGCTTTTTCTTTGCTGTTAGGGTTAGGGTTTGATGTTATTTTAATGGACAAAACATTTGCTTTTCTTTAAAAAACATGGACATTTCTATGTGACCCCAAACCTTTGAACGGTAGTGTAGGCCTACATGAAAACGACAACACGATTAAAAACAAAATTATCTCTCAGTTTTATGTTATATTATTATATGATTTATATCAGTTTTATGTATATATATATATATTTTCTAACACTTTGATACAGGGAGAGGTTAGTTAAAAAGTCAGCATAAGATTCAAAAGTGGGAGATGTTTTCAGCTCAGCTCAGCCCAACAGGCTGACCAAAACGGAAAACGGACCATTGAGGTGAAATCACACAAGCGCAGCCACTCATTCCATTTTGGATTTTGTATCCCTCTGTCCCGCATCTGCATCACTATCTTCCCCTCTCATTCCACCGCTCCCTCCCCCCTGCGCCCCCCCCCCCCCCTCCCCTCTGCCTCTCGCCCAGTTCATTGTACCAAAAGAGATTTTCTTCATTGAGGCCCAGTCTCTTAGGTAACCCCAGTGCTGCATGAAATGAGGAGAGAGAGAGAGAGAGAGAGAGAGAGAGTGACAGAGAGAAAGAGAGAGGGGGAGGGAGAGGGAGGAGGGAGAGAGTGAAGGAAATCAAAAGACAGAAGGAGGAACGGGCAGAAAGGGTTGGAGAACACGAGGGAGAAGGATGCAAGAGTTAAGATGCTAAAGTGTGCCAGACATCGAAGGCAATGCAGCTAAAACAAGAACACATCTGAGGGAGACAAGATTAAAAAATATTTCAGGATGAATTTCGACGCCTTTGAGCAGCAGGGTTTTATTTAGAAATTGTTGTTTTTTAAATAACTTTTCAAGGTTTTTAGGCCTCAACTAGGTCTTGTTGCTTTTTTTGTCTTTAAGGTATATTTATGTGTCTCAACATAGCTTGGACACATCGGTACACTTTAATTGATGTACCACTGTGAACGCAACCATGCTTGAGGTGGTCTATAGTGACCTGTTATGACCTGTTATGACCTGTTATGATACAAGAGCAGTAGCTAAGGCTAAATTCAGGGCTAGAGGTCGTATCTGTGGCACGGAGCCACGTCGTAGACCAGATGAAGCAGTTGGACTCTCGTTGGATTCCATGCCAGGACAGTGGAACAACTTACCTGCTACTCAACAGCTAACTACCACTTTGAAGAAACTTCTCAAGATGAATGGGTAAAAATGGGTGCTTTTATTTTCCAACAGTGGCTGATATTCAGGAAGGGAAACTTCGTTGAACCTTCTAAACATCCTCTGTTGGAGAAAGTTGACGTACCGTAAAAGTACTGATTTACTTTTTGATATCTAAAAAGATAGCTAAGGCTAATTTGAACAGTTTTTTTACGTAATCAAATATTTCAATTAAAGGGCATTTTCTGAATTCTAAAGAAAAACAAGTCTTTATAAGACTTTATAAGACTTTTAACGATGTCTTTTTAGTTCAATAGTATCAAACAAATACCTGTAAACTTAATTCTCTTTGTGGGGCAATGCTGCGTTGCTCTTCAATTGTGAGCTGCACATGGAGCATCAATGAATGGCTGAGGCCTTTCGAAAGCGGCCCACATTATTGATACAGCTCACATAGAGAGACAAATGTTGCATAGAGCAATTCAATTTGGGGGGGCTACTTTTGTTTCAACTTCTCACTTGTGTTTCCAGCTCTTACCTTGGCTGCTCATGTGTTAACACTCGGCTGCACTAAGTTATCATAGGGAGCTTTTGTCTCTTTGATCCGTGTTACCATGGGGACTGCTTTTGTATTGGTCACATTACTGCTGCCTTGGGATGCTGCCCTGCAAAGTGACCCTGCGTTCATCATTGTGTCACGTACACACAGAAAGGGTGGAGGAGTTAGGGGGTTCAGAGGCCTTAACTTCCCTATACGTTTCTCTGTGTCCTCTGTCTATCCAAACGTCCGCCCATCCATCCCTGCTATGTGCTGACCCAGGGGGTCCGGAGCTGATTGTCCAAACGCAATTCTTGTGTCTGCCTCCGTGAAACCAGGAGTTGTGGATGGACATCACGCCCCTGACCTCCGTAAATCTCCGGTAATGCAGACATGGAAGGAACAGAAGGAGACATTTTGGTGTAAATGGACAATGTGGGTATTTTTACCACACTGGGCTTTTTCCGCATAATTATTTTCACCTCTACTATTTTCCAGCATCTAAATGTGGCTCACGGTGGCGGCTAAGAGCCAGAACAAGAGGTTGAGTCTACTTGGAGGCTGAAGTCGTGAGATGGAGAGATGAATAGCACTTATCATGTTAAGTACAGTTGAATGTGTCCGGTTTGCACTTCGGTCCTTGTTTTCTAGGTTGCTTTTTCTTTCACAGCTTTTTAGACAAGGTCTCACAAGATACGCACTTCTAGCGGGAACGGGGAGAGAAAATGTCATTGAATGAATTGAAGTGTGTGTGTGTGTGTGTGTGTGTGTGTGTGTGTGTGTGTGTGTGTGTGTGTGTGTGTGTGTGTTTGCAGTTGCTTGTGTTTGGCAAAGTTCAGAGGTCAGGCTACTGAAGAATAGGCATAACAAGAGCGAAAGTAAAGCAAAGTAAAGGATTTGGAGAAGGTAGGGAGAGAGGGGGCTTGGGGCGAGAGAGTGGGATTATCAGGGAGGGAGATATTTTGGGAGAGAAAGAAAAAGGAGGATTAGAGGGCAAGATTACATTTTTGAAGGGAAAGACTAAAGAAAGAGGAAGAGAGCAATGTGTAAAGTCGTGACAGGCGCAAACCGAAAAGGATTCAAAAAGGGTCTGCAGCTGTCCTCATACAATAACTATTTTTGGCTCCAGGTAGAACCCTTTTTGGTCCCAGGTAGAACTCTTTTGGGTTCCATGTAGAACCCTCTGTGGAACCCTTTTTGGTTCTAGATAGCACCTTTTTTTCTAAGAGTGCAGAGAGAGAGAGAGAGAGAGAGAGAGAGAGAGAGAGAGAGAGAGAGAGAGAGAGAGAGAGAGAGAGAGAGAGAGAGAGAGAGAGAGAGAGAGAGAGAGAGAGAGAGAGAGAGAGAGAGAGTGCAAAATAATGAAGTAGAGAAAGAAATGGCCAGGGAGGAAGTTGGATTGAGACTCAGGGCAATACGTATAGAAAGAAAGAGAATGAGAGAGCGAGGGGAAAAGAGAGAGGCAGAGAGCAAGAGAGATCAAGAGGGAGGCAGCATTAATATGCTAATGGGCTGAGTGAATGCACAACAGGCCCACTGACCAGGCTAATCACGGGTGGACACACACTGGGGCTAATCCTTCACGCAGAGCTTTTACACACACCCCCCGCGCACACACACACACAGATGCATGCGCACACACTAATGAACACACACACACACACATTAATTCAAACCCACCCACACGTATACTATTTGCACTGACCCACACAAATAACATAATTTCTGAATGCAGATGCTTATTAACCACATTTTGCTTGTAATAGCAAAAAGTCACAGGAACATAGGTGCACAATGCTCTCTCTCTCTCACTCTCTCTCTCTCTCTCTAACTAACTCACACACACAGTTGTTCAGTCACTATCACCATGGTTATTGAGCTCTCTGAAGCCATGATTGGATTCTGTGGGCAGAATGTGTCTTCTGATGGGGTTTCTCTTCACTCTTCACTGCTCTGAGCTGGTGTCAATGAAGCCACTAATATTTCCTGACGAGATTGGCTGCAGTAATGTGTGTCTAACCCAGACTGAAGGAGTGGAAGTTTGGAGTGAGCACAGGAAAGTAATGTCCGTTATTCAAAACAATTCCTGTAATAAATACTGTGTTCCTGTTTATGAACTATCAAGTAATATCATGTCTTTCACTTGAATAAACACTAATCAAAGTTGATGTGACTTCTTCTGTTTTTGATTAGCAGTTATATATGAATGGAATCAAAATGCTTTATATTAATAAAATTACTTGTCTTTTTTTCTCTCCATCTGAAGCGTTGAGTTTAAAACAAAAAACTGTCACACTAAGACTAATATCTACAGTAACACAGATGTAGCCTGACAAAGATTAGGATTTAGGTATTCTATCTTGAGTGGTCAGTTGGCTATCAAGGGTAAGAACAAGCTGCCACTCAAGCCGAGTGGGGCTTAGAGGGGAGCAGTGGAGACAGCTGGTGGTTGACATTAGAGCAGCACCTAGGGGTAACCTAGCCCTACACTGACATATGATCATATGGCTCAGCTAAGCTAGGTTTAATACTAACTGTGCTCTTGCCAACTCCTGTCTGGCAGAAATGAGGGAAAGGGAGGATACTCATTATGAGAACAAAGACAATAGGTACAATAAACGATATGCACTACTAGCACTCTCTAGGCAAACAATAATAGTTGTCTATTACAACTGTTTATGAAATAACATGAGAAAAATCACATGATGCAGTTAAAACATGATTATAATAACAAAAGAAATAGCAAGGAAGTGCAGCCATAGCAATAGCAACACCAATGGAAATGTAACACTCATTTAATTTGATTGGGTTTGGATTAAAGTCCCATCAAGTCCGCACAAGTCCTATGGTATCTGGAAAACAAAAAACTGACCTAAATTCAGCGTCTCTACTGTCAACCTCGGTTAGAGCTATCCGGGAATCTTGGGACATCCCTACACTAAACCCTAACCCTTACCCTAACCCTAACCCTAACCCTAACCCTAACCCTAACCCTTAATACATTTGAAATGTTTTAGATTTCAACTACATTTGAAACATTTTAAATTTCAACCTCAATGGAGTGACGTCAGAGTTGGATGTCCCAAGGACCCCACTTAGACTTTTCAGTCAATTTCACCCTACTCTGGTCTTCAGAGAAACCATCTCCAAGTTCACCCCTTCCACTCGCTTCTGCCTCCTAGTGGTTTAAGAAAACACACACCAAGAGTCAGTAATATAAAACATCCCAGGTACAATACAATCCAACAGATTATTTTCAGTGGTTAAACCAAGACTTCTAAAATATACATTTTGTTCACCTGACTTGTCACTTTTTAAAGTCTTTACCTTGATGTACTGACAGATGGTGGTGTTGGCTGTCACTGACATCAGAAGCACTACAACCAGTCTGATGATGAAAGCTGTTAGTGGAGAGACTGCAACAGAAACGCATTTAATTAGTGGATTGATAATCAGCAGAGCTATCTGTGGAAAATCTAATGTCAATGTTCTAAGTATGGTTCATGTTCAGTTACCTGTGACAGTGAGGGAGAGGAGCTCACTCTCGGAAGAGAAGTTATGAAAACATAAGTCTCATAAGCACAGCTGTAGTTCCCTTGGTGGGAGTCATCTGCAGCGGGAAAGAGGAAGGCAGCAGAGTGATTGACAGCTGGCTGAGTCTGGGTTGTGTTGGAGTCAGGGTATGTGAGGAGGAAGGAGCCTCCTGGGTACTGTGTCTGAGTGGAGCAGGTGATGGTGAAGCTGTGGCCCTTGAACACCTCTAAAGTCCCCTGGTGGCCCCTGGAGACCTCTAGAGTCCCCTGGTGGCCCCTGGTGGCCCCTGGAGACCCCTCCCATGGAGACGGTCAGGGAGATATCAGACTTAAGCAGGAGATCTATAAGAAGAAAAGAGAAAAATAAAAGCCTATTTAAAGGGGCAATCAGCAGTTTCTACATCCATTTTACTAATACATTAATGCTATGTACCCACTGATTCTTGAAGAATATAACTTATAAATGCCTAATGAGCTTAGTTAAACTTTTGTACCCCATCAGAACCCCAAATATAAGCTTGTTTAACTCCAAGATAAACTAAACAAACCCTACATAGCCTCAAAACATGGTTAAACTAACATGTTGATGTGATGGATGATCAGTCCTTGCATCCATAGCTCTGTCTATGAATTTGAAAGTGGTAACATTTCTCCGAACCCCACCCCTCAGCTTTCTACCGAAACAGGAGCGGGGAATAGCTTTGTAATTGTTTCAACTAATGACTGACGCTTTAACTAGTTTCCTCATATACTCTAGATATGACCATAACAAATCAGCTGAATATAATAACTTTAGTATTACCTGAGCAGATCACCTTTAATGGAGTCACCAGTGTCGGCCCTGAGGCTCTTCCACACTCCCTAAGTGCAGGCTCACATCCATAACAGTAAACTTCAAACCCTTCAGTGCCAAGTAGTGTTGAAACAGTGGAGCGACAGCCCAGCTGTCTACACACTGCATCAGCAACATCCTTCCGTTCAGGTGCTGGAAAGAAGAGTACATACTATCTATTAATATATTCTCAACAACAAAACACACAGTGAGGTCCAAAAGTAATTGGACAGTGACACATTTTTTGTTGTTTTGGCTTTGTACTCCAGCACTTTTGAAATGATACATTGACTGCGAGGTTAAAGCGTGGACTGTGAGCTTTAGTTTTAGGGTGTTTTCATCCATATCGGTTGAACTGTTTAGAAATTACAGCACTTTTAGCACATAGTCCCTTCATTTTAGTTAACCAAAGGTATTTGGGCAAATGTGTATTAAAGTTGTCAAAAGTGTAGTATTTGGTCCCATATTCCTAGCAGGCAATGACTACATCAAGCTTGTGACTCTACACATTTGTTGGATGCATTTGCAGTTTTGTTTCAGATTATTTTGTGCCCAATAGATATGAATGGTAAATAATGTATTGTGTCATTTTGGAGTCACTTTTATTGTAAATAAGAATATAATATGTTTCTAAAAACTTCTACATTAATGAGGATGCTACCATGATTACGGATAATCATGAATGAATTGCAGTGGTGTAAAGTACTTTTCATTTTCTATTAAAGGTATCTTTATTTTTACTCAAGCAGAACAATTGAGTACTTTTTCCACCACTGATGACTCGTGAATAATGATGAGTGAGAAAGTTACAGAGGCATAAATATCATACCCCAAACTGCTAACCTCCCCTGTTATTGGTAATAGTGCGAGGTTATGATCTATGGGGTATGATCTATGGAGTATGATCTATGAGCCTCAGTAACTTTCTCACTCATCATTATTCACGATTCATTCAGGATTTAACCTCATAGTCATTGTACCATTTCAAATCCAATGTACTGGAGTACAGAGTTAAAACACCCAAAAAAGTGTCACTGTCCATATTAAGAGTTTCTTTCCAAAGCGCTGTATATACATTTTCAGAATGTTATTACATTTTACTTTATTGTTTAAAGAAATGTTTTAGTGATTTTTTATCATCTAATCATGGCATGGGGTTGTTCAATGACAGTCATCCCAGCTAGCACATTTACGTTCTGAGAACCATATGTTTCTTAGAGCTTGGTGACTGTGTTGTTGTCCTATGCTTATTTTGCATACAACCTTCCCACAACTTTCTACGAATGGTGCAGGATAGTTGCTTGGCTTTGGAACATTCTCAACACATTTAAGGAACTTGACAAAAAAACGTTTCATTTCGTTACTTTAACAGAATGTTTCCTAAAAGTTCAAACATGGTTACATTTCATTCCAATTTTGGTAATGTTCTAGAAACATAGGTATACTTTGGTGCAAACAATAGTACGCAAGTATAAACACCATGGGAATACTCAGCCGTCATACTGCTCAGGAAGGAGACGCGTTCTGTCTCCTAGAGATAAACGTACTTTGGTGCGAAAAGTGCAAATCAATCCCAGAACAACAGCAAAGGACCTTGTGAAGATGCTGGAGGAAACAGGTACAAAAGTATCTATATCCACAGTAAAACGAGTCCTATATCGACATAACCTGAAAGGCTGCTGAGCAAGGAAGAAGCCACTGCTCCAAAACCGCCATAAAAAAGCCAGACTACAGTTATCAACTGCACATAGGGACAAAGATTGTACTTTTTGGAGAAATGTCCTCTGGTCTTATGAAACAAAAATCGAACTTTTTGGCCATAATGACCATCGTTGTGTTTGGAGGAAAAAGGGGGAGGCTTGCAAGCCGAAGAACACCATCCCAACCGTGAAGCACGGGGATGGCAGCATCATGTTGTGGGGGTGCTTTGCTGCACTTCACAAAATAGATGGCATCATGAAGAAGGAAAATTATGTGGATATATTGAAGCAACATCTCAAGACATCAGTCAGGAAGTTAAAGCTTGGTCGCAAATGGGTCTTCCAAATGGACAATGATCCCAAGCATTCTTCCAAAGTTGTGGCAAAATGGCTTAAGGACAACAAAGTCAAGGTATTGGAGTGGCCATCACAAAGCCCTGACCTCAATCCTATAGAACATTTGTGGGCAGAACTGAAAAAGCGTGTGCGAGCAAGGAGGCCTACAAACCTGACTTATTTACACCAGTTCTGTCAGGAGGAATGGGCCAAAATTCATTCTCTCTACTATTATTCTGACATTTCACATTCTTAAAATAAAGTGGTGATCCTAACTGACCTAAGACAGGGACTTTTGAAAAACTGAGTTTAAATGTCTTTGGCTAAGGTGTATGTAAACTTCCGACTTCAACTGTAATTGGCCTACGAAAAGGGGAGACACAAATACAATATGACGTCCATCTAACCTGGAGGAGGAAATTATTGTCCAAAAACAAACAAAAGTGGCACTGACCCAATGATGAAACACAGTGAATATGCACACTCACTGGGGATATGGCCGATGTTCTCTGCTAGTGCCAATATGATAGGCTACTGTTTGCTCAGTTAATGACATTCTGCGATTGTCATTAGGCCTACACTTGTAATCTGAATTGATGCATCCACTGTTGTCCACGTGGGCCTCGCTCTCACCCACTCATCTGCGAATTGTCAGTGTTCTCCTCAAACCACAATTTGGAGCGTATACCAGACGGTTTCCAGTCAATTTGCACATTTTTCATGTAATGTTAAATAATGTTGCAATATCTTATATTTTTGGGGCATGTTGTATTAATTGTGATAGGCTCACGTTTTACTGGTACAGCTTACCCCCCAGCTTACCCCCACTTGGGTACATACTTTCACCACTGGATTAGGGTTAACGTTAGGATTAGGGGTTAAAGGGTTAAGGTTAGGGTTATGGTTAGGTGAAGGGTTAGCTAAAAGGGTTAAGGTTTGGGTTAGGGGAAGGGTTAGCTAACATGCTAAAAGGTAGTACAGTCGTGGCCAAAGGTTTTGAGAATGACACAAGTATTGGTCTTCACAAAGTTTGCTGCCTCAGTGTTGATGATGGCAATTTGCATATACTCCAGAAGAGTGATCAGATGAATTGCAATTAATTGCAGAGTCCCTCTTTGCCATGAAAATGAACTTAATCCTCCCAAAAACATTTCCACTGCATTTCAGCCCTGTCACAAAAGGACCAGCTGCCATCATGTCAGTGATTGTCTCGTTAACACAGGTGAGAGTGTTGACGAGGACAAGGATGGAGATCACTCTGTCATGCTGATTGAGTCAGAATAACAGACTGGAAGCTTTAAAAGGAGGGTGGTGCTTGAAATCATTGTTCTTCCTCTGTAAACCATGGTTACCTGCAAGGAAACACGTGCCATCTTCATTGCTTTGCACAAAAAGGGCTTCACAGGCAAGGATATTGCTGCTGGTAAGATTGCACCTAAATCAACCATTTATCGGATCATCAAGAACTTCAAAGAGAGAGGTTCAATTGTTGTGAAGAAGGCTTCAGTCCAGCAAGCGCCAGGACCGTCTCCTAAAGTTGATTCAGCTGCGGGATCGGGGCACCACCAGTGCAGAGCTTGCTCAGGAATGGCAGCAGGCAGGTGTGAGTGCATCTGCGCGAACTTTTGGAAGACTTTTGGAGGATGGCCTGGTGTCAAGAAAGGCAGCAAAGAAGCCACTTCTCTCTAGGAAAAACATAGTACCATACCATAGTAACTACTGACATAAAGATCTAAGAACACTGAAGCAGCAAACTTTGTGGAGACCAATACTTGTGTCATTCTCAAAACTTTTGGCCACGACTGTAAGTAGTTGAAAAGTTGCTAATTAGCTAAAATGCTGAAGTTGTCCATGATGAAATTCGAACTCGCAACTTTTAGGTTGCTAGACGTTCACATTATACATCCACCCCAATCCAACCACCCTACCTTTGTTTTTTTCCTGAAGTAACCATCTGTCTTATGTAACCATACTGAACGTAACACATCAAACTATTTTCAGCAGTCTAGTCTATGAGACCAGGCTGCCTTTTTTTAGGGTGGGGGGGGGGCGTCAAATCACATTATATCTAGAGGAGCTTTGATTGGACAGATCATGTCAACATCATACTTTCAAAATCTTAGCTAGCAGTCATCATCATGAATCAAGTCGACAATCTACTGGCAAATCCTTCTAAATCCTTGTCATATGAAGAGAAATTATGGATAAAACGTATTGGTCCTCATCAGCCATTGGACATAAACATTACACAACAACCTGGAAACAGCTAATTCAACAATGAGTGGTTTGGAAGGAATCAGTGGCTAACTGCAAGCATTGCAAAGCAATCAAAAGCCTGCTATTCAGTGGAGTGGCTGTGTGGTCCCAAATCTGGGATTAAGGGTCTCTTTTCCAGTGGTGGAAAAAGTACCCATTTTTCATACTTGAGTAAAAGTAAAGATAGGTTAATAGAAAATTACTCAAGTAAAAGTGAAAGTCACCCAGTAAAATACTACTTGAGTAAAAGTCTAGAAGTATTTGGTTTTAAATATACTTAAGTATCAAAAGTAAATGTAATTGATAAAATTTACTTAAGTATCCAAAGTAAAAGTATACATAATTTCAAATTAAGCAAACCAGACAGCATCATTTTCTTGTTTTTTAAATTTACGGATAGCCAGAGAATGACAGACTTTGATGACAAAATTTGCTCGCACCACCTTCCTGTTCAAGTGATCAAAGCACAACAAGGTGAGTCCAAAAATGTATTGTATGCTGCTGCATAAATGATGAAATATGCCAGGGAGCTACTATGTATACTGTTGCTAAGAAAGTAATACTAAGTGTATGTTGTGTAGTAAGCTGTTAGTAGCCCATGTGCCTCACCCTAATAATTGGGTCTATGTTTTGCTGCCAGACAAGGCTCCGCTGATAGCCAGGTGTAGCAGTGGTAAGATGTTGGGACAGCTTTATGGGGCGGGGCACAATTGGCCCAGCGTCGTCTGAGTTTGGCCGGTGTAGGCCTTCATTGTAAATAAGAATTTGTTCTTAACTGACTTGCCTAGTTAAATAAATAAAATAAAATAAATGTTGGCCCTAACAGTTTGTCACCATTATAGTGTAATTCATGTATCGTTTAGTGCTGTGTTGTGTTGTGGCTTTGCTGGCATGCATCCCACTCTTTTTTTGGGGGGGTTGCCCCACCAAGATTTACATGCTAAAATCGCCACTGGCTATCATGAGAATGATTATTGAGGGATCTCTTAACAAGTAAATATATTCACTGATGCTATCAAATTCATTCCAAAGGGTAGGTTTAACAGATCAACTAAAATGTAACCATACTTTATAAGTCATATATAATCAATAATACTATTTAGGCCTATATAGAATTTACAGTCTTCAAAAGCTATTGTTTCAATTTAACCCAGAGTTCAACTAAAAATAGACAATACATATAGGGCTAGGGGTTTCCTTCTCTCCTAGTTCTCTTCGCCCCTACGATTCTCTCGCTCTCTCGCTCTCTGCGTGCAATACCCCAAATAACCACCAGCGGTAGCTAACGGACTGAGCTACTACAAGGGAAATCAAGTTGGTTCCACATATCCGGCGAAAAGAGAGAACGGTATCTATGGAGGGTTTTCAAACCTGTCGTCTTTGATTAATTATCGTCATTCTGGATGAAAAATAGCGATAGTATCTGTACCCCCCCTCCACCAACATACATCGTGATGGAAAAGAATTCCGTCACACGGTGGTCATAGTGGCACGAGCTTGAAAGTCTCGTTACAATCCGGTGTTCGTAGCAAGCTAGCTAGTTGTGCTGCGTGGGATAGCTTAGCCTCACCGGCCAGCTGTCCGTCAAATTCCTTGGTAAGTAGCCACTAGCTAGGCTAGCTAGTCAGCAAGTAACCTTTTTTTTATTTTTTATTTAACCAAAGCTAGATGGTACGCTAGCTACACATGGATAGCATGACAATAGTGTGGCATTACGATTCTACCGAAGTCTGACAGTTTGCTCAATGCATGTCATTTTGACAAAATAAGTTGTTTACAAAAGTAGCTACGATACAACAAAGGAGGACATACATGCATGCAACCTCCCTCAATGTGCATGAAATGTCAAGGAAGGAGAGTGCAATGAGATGTAGCTAGGATCGCTAACTGCATTGCCTTGGACATTTTACTGGGTAGCAAACCCAATTCTTAAACAAATATTCCCTTGTGTTTTTTACTGCAATGTTATTACCAGATAGCCTGTGTGCCAAAATACTTGTCTCATTCATCACTTGTCTTGACAGCTGTCAAACTGGGTTGCTCAGTTGTCAAACTGGGTTGCTCAGTTGTCAAACTGGGTTGCTCAGTTGTCAAAGTGATGTAATGCAATCTAACCTTTACACAGATATTCTCTCAATAGTCTATGTAGGCCTAATTACCTACAACGAAATATAATAATAATAATGTATAACATTAATCTTAAACATGTTTCATGCGTTTCCATAGGGTGGGGTCTATTAAACACAAAATGGGGACCCCAGTCAACATCCAAAACCCCAGTAAGACCTGGGAGCTGAGCTTATATGAGCTGCATAGGAGCCCACAGGTAATTACAGTCACGTTCCACACAGGAATACTTACAAGTGCTTCCAGGTGAGAAGTGATATAACAGCATTATATTGCATTCCCAGAAGCAGAAGTTCAGTCCTTTTTATAGTTTCTCAGCTAACACAAATCGGTGCCAGGAAATGTGGAAGCATTGATCTCACCTACTTGTGAAAGTCCCATTTAAAACAACTCATCCTCAATCAGTTTAAAGCTGACCCATGAAGAACATGGATGGGCCATTATAGACTTACCTATGCCTGTATTGTCTGACACATTCCCCTCCCTGCCTGTAGGAGGCGATCATGGACGGCACAGAGATAGCTGTGTCCCCCAGGAGCCTCCACAGTGAGCTAATGTGCCCCATCTGTCTTGACATGCTGAAGAACACCATGACCACCAAGGAGTGCCTGCACCGCTTCTGCTCCGACTGCATCGTCACTGCACTCCGATCAGGGTGAGGGGAACACAGCTGTGTGACTATTTGAGGATGACATTCTCTCTATTCTGGCCTGTGCTCTAGTTTAAATCTGAAGAGAACCTCCATACTAAATGTTATTACATTTCTGTGAAAAGATTATAGAAAGGTTATCTTTAACTCACTCTCTGTCCTCCACCTCAGGAACAAGGAATGCCCCACGTGCCGAAAGAAGCTTGTGTCGAGACGCTCGCTGCGCCGCGACTCCAACTTCGACGCCCTCATCTCCAAGATCTACCCCAGCCGCGACGAGTATGAGGCCCACCAGGACCGGGTGCTGGAGAGACTCAACCGTCTGCACAACAAGCAGGCGCTCAGCTCCAGCATCGAGGAGGGGCTGCGCATGCAGGCGCTGCACAGGTAGGAGATGAGGGGAGTAGGGTTTATAGGTTTCCCAGAAATCCTAGTTGAAAGATTCTTGGAATCAGGAGAGAGTTAGTATGTAGACAAACAAACAACACTGACTGCACAAGTCAGGGAAAGTCCCTTCTTTATTGAGGATTGGAAGTGTAAAATGGCCTCTCGCTCTTTGCTCACCCTTGACCCCCCAGAGCCCAGCGAGTGCGCAAACCGGCGCAGGAGAGCGACAACACAACTTTCAGCGGCGGCGAGGACAACGGGGATGCGCGGTCACACCTTTCCCACGACTCTGCGCCCTCCCACGCGCCCCTGCCCCCGAGCCACACGCCCTCTGAGGCCGGGCCCAGCCGGAACCCCAAGCGGCCCAGGGTGTCAGACGAGTCAGGCTTGGAGGTGGATGGGGGCAGTCCCACGGCCCCGCTCCGGCACCACAAAGAGGGCCCTGGCTCAGAGATAGAGCTGGTGTTCCGCCCACACCCCCTGCTGGTCAACACACAGGACTACAGCCAGACCAGGTAACTGTGTGGTGTTCTGTTATGACTTCTCAAATTATGGTAATTTCAATTCAGAATGTATTCCTGAAGGGTCTTTTTAAATGTTTTGTTTTTGTCACTCCTCATTCCTGTCTCAGATATGTGAAGACCACAGCCAACGCCACAGTGGACCACCTGTCTAAGTACCTGGCTCTGCGTATTGCTCTGGAGGAGAGGCAAAGAGACAACCAACCAGATGCAGCGACGGAGAAAGGGAAAGAGGGAGGGGAGGCGGGGGCTAAAGGAGAGAAAGCAGCAGCAGCAGCAGCAGCAGGAGGAGGAGGAGGAGAAGAAGAAGGGGCCAGCCTGAAGAACGTCAGTGAGAAACAATACACCATCTACATTACCACATCAGGGGGCCAGTTCTCTGTGAGTACACAAGCTTATCAGTTATATTTCTTCAGGGTGGTTGGTATTATCAGTGACCTCTTCTCAAACCTCTGTCATACTCATATCTAAAATGTTTCATCTCTCTCCTTTCTCCTCATCCATTGCTTTATTTTTCTTCCTACCATTCCTTTGACTTGTTTCTCTCCCTCACGTTTCTCTGTACCTCTTTCTCAGACTCTGAACGGCTCCCTGACTTTGGAGCTAGTGAATGAGAAGTACTGGAAGGTCAGAAAGCCTCTGGAGCTCTACTATGCCCCCACCAAGGACCAACCGCTTCAGCCACCACAGCCACCGCAGCAGAAGTCCCCACAGCCCAAAGAGGGGTGAGGAGGACTGGAGCCCTCCCTCTTCAGCTTTTATCACTTCCTGTCTCTGACCGCCAACTGATCATGTGTGTCGGAGAGACTTTTAACGATTTCTGTGTGTTGCGTGTAGCTGTTTCTAAGGTAGTCATTGGGAAAATTCCATAGATTGCTGAAGGTCTCAGAATCTGAAGTTTTTCCTCAGTAGCTTCAAATCAAACCTGAGTGTGAAGTTGTTTTTTAGAATTCCTATAAATCAGATATGTTTAATCCTTTTTTCTTGATCGAAGGGTTGACTTAAAATGCTTTTCTGGACTGGTGCACACACCGCCAGACAACACCTACATAGTCCAGCCTTCTTTCAAACCTTCACAGACCAAGTATTGATGCTTGCCATTGCATCAGGACTGCCACATTATGTTGATACATCATTTCAGATCAGCATGACGATTTTACATTGGAGAATGCTGTGTGGAGATGAACCTCCTTTTCCCATTGAGACAGACTTGGGATGACCAGAGGTCATAAAGGATGGTTGAATTGAATATTATGCAAGAATATACTGCTATGTGGCAGTAGATTGGGACTTTACTATAATGAATACAGCTTGCTTTGAAATTAGTTAATGATTGTAACTATGACATTTATATTTAATTTCCTTAAGACACGACTGATGCACTACGCCGCTTATGGAGGATGTCAAGTAGCAACGGTTGGTGGAATTCAGCTAGTTAATGTGATGTATCCTAAACTTGGACCCATAAAGGGTCCACAGAGCTTTTTCCTAATGATAGCTTCATACTTTTCACTTCCTTTATCAAGTCTTACCTGATGCACTTTATACACTGAGTATACTAAACATTAGGAACACCCCCCACAAGGATGCTGGCCCATGTTGACTCCAATGCTTCCCATGGTTGCCAAGTTGGCTGGATGTCCTATGGGTGGTGGACCATTCTTGAGACACGTGAAACCGTTGAGCGTTAGTTCTTGACACAAACCGGTGCGCCTGGCACCTACTACCATACCCTGTTCAAAGTTACTTAAATATTTTGTCTTGCCCATACAATCCATGTCGCAAGGCTTGAAAATCCTTCTTTAACCTGTCTCCCTGTCTACAATGAAGTGGATTTAACAATAAGGGATCATAACTTTCACCTACATAGTCTGTCATGGAAAGAGCAGGTGTTAATGTTTTGTGTACTCTGTGTATGTTCTGCTAGCATATAATGGCTTTTCTTACCTCAGTTTTTCTATGATCTTTGTACAATTAAGGCAATATATCCCACTTGGAACTATTACTCAGCTTGTTTGTATTGCAATTCCTCTTGATCCATTCAGCACAATAAAAAGGCAAGGATTGCGTTGGTATGAAACTGGTGCTGTGGTGTTGTGAAAGATTTTACATACAGTGCATTCAGAAAGTATTCAGACCCCTTGACTTTTTCCACATTTTGTTATGTTACAGCCTTATTCTAAAATGGATACACCATAATAAAAAAGCTAAACGTTTTTTTAAAAAATGTTGCTAATTTATACAAAATAAAAAAATAGATACCTTATTTACATAAGTATTCAGACCCTTTGCTATGAGACTCAATTGAGCTCATGTGCATCATGTTTCCATTGATCATCCTCAAGGTGTTTCTACAACTTAATTGGAGTACAGACAATTTGGAGAGGCATCATGCGTCTATTTAAAGGTCCCACAGTTGACAGTGCATGTCAGATCAATAATTAAGCCATGAGGTTGAAGGAATTGTCCGTAGAGCTCCCGAGACAGGATTGTGTGAAGGCACAAATCTGGGGAAGGTTACCAAAAAATTTCTGCAGCATTGATCTCCAAGACCTTGTGGCCTCCATCATTCTTAAATGGAAGAAGTTTGGAACCACCAAGACTCTTCCTAGAGCTGGCCAACCGGCCAAACTGCGCAATCAGGGAGAAGCGCCATGGTCAGAGCTCCAGATTTCCTGTGGAGATAGAATCTTCCAGAAGAACAACCATCTCTGCAGCACGACCAATCACACCTTTATGATAGAGGCCAGACGGAAGAAACTCTTCAGGAAAAAGCACATTCATTAGGCCCTAATCTATGGATTTCACGACTGGGCAGGGGTGCAGCCATGAGTGGGCACAGGCCCACCCACTTGGCAGCCAATCAGAATGATTTTCTTCCCACAAAAGGGTTTTATTACACAGAAATAATCCTCAGCACCCCTAAACGATCCTGCAGATGACCAAGCCGGATGTGTAGGTCCTGGGCTAGTGTGGTTACGTGGTCTGCGGTTGGAAGTACTACCAAATTATCTAGAACTGCGTTGAGGCAGTTTATGGTAGAGAAATTAACATTACATTCTCTGGCAAGAGACCTCTGTGGCATTGTGTTGTGACAAAACTGCACATTTTAGTGGCCTTTTATTGTCCCCAGCACAAGGTACACCTGTGTAATGATCATGCCTTTTTAGCTTCTTGATATGCCACACCGGTCAGGTGGATGGATTATCTTGGCAAAGGAGAAATGTTCACTAACAGAGGTAAACAAATTTGGCCATAAAATTTGTGCATTTGGAACATTTCTGGGATTTTTTTTATTTCAGCTCATGAAACCAAATCTAAATGTCGCATTTATATTTTTGTTCAGTGTAGTAAATTTACTTCATCTTTAGTAAATTCTGCAATAATTCATCAAAATGAAACTGTTATGAGAATATGACCTATATATATATATATAACACCAAGGTGGACAGTGCAGCATTCCATTCACTAGGTTGCAACTGAACCTAGGACTTCACTCCAGTCCCTTCTACAAGCTTTTAAAAAGTATACCACATTGTATGAATAAGTATAGTATGCACTGCCTTATCAAATCCTGGCCTTGAGGTCGGTTTACAGTACCTACCTGTGTTCAGTCCCCTCTAATTGGAGATTGATTCAGATTTGTGCACAACATTGTGGAACATTCAGATATGGACATACCAGACATTGTAGAATAAGGAATCACATGAGTTCCATACATGACATTACCACCTTTGCTGGCCCAGGTGAGTGTAGTCTCTGGCCAACAAGTGACAATAAACTACCTACATGTGAGCAAAGAAAGCCACTGAGCGAGGCTCCGATCTGAGTCAACAAAAACTACTCAGTATGAAGAGATGAGAAAACAGCGAAATGTGTGAACCATGGCATTTATTGAAACATGGGGAGCAGGAAGACAGTTTACTTCTTCTTGGACACACCAACGGTGCGACCACGACGACCGGTGGTCTTGGTGTGCTGGCCACGCACACGCAGACTGAAAGAGAGAGGGACCACAGTCATTACAAATGTATCCAGGAAGTAAACTTGTGAGAAATCCCATACTAATGGGATTTAGTAGTAGGTTTGTAGGACAAACACTATAAAGAATTTGAATACATTGACAGCAGAAGTTGATGAATGTGCCTACCATTATACCACAGCATTGGTATGGCTACAAACACTTACTCAAGGAACTTGTGCAACATTTTGAGTTTCACTGAAATTGACTACAAAATCAATTGGCTAATAATGCCTTGATATAACATCTCAGCAGTCGAGACTAATCTAAAACACAATTTACAGAGCATTTAGCTTCCTGAAATGGCTTGCAAGAACATTCGAAGAGTCTATTGAAAGTTAGGAAGTTGTCCAAAAATAGGGACTGAACAAGGGCCAACAAGAAACACTTGTTTTCATTTTCCATGTGCCCTAATAAACAACCCGGAACTACGTGGTCTGTCTGGGAAACCAGCCCTTTAGCTGAAAATTGAGATTTCCCCCTTGTCATTAAATACAGAAATCAGCCAATAATTCAATAAACATCTATAATTTGGTGGGTGCTTATACTTGTCCTATTTCACATGTGAATTGGAAAAGTGTTCACAGCCAGGGTCATAAGATAAACTTGTATAACTGGACGTCAGAACAGCGCTTACCCCCAGAAATGCCTGAGACCACGGTGAGCCCTGATCTTCTTCAGCCTCTCTAGATCCTCTCTCAGCTTGTTGTCCAGACCGTTAGCAAGGACCTATAACACACAAACAAGGATCATTGTAAGACTGGACTCTTGGGAGACAAAATGTACTTTTAGCTTTCAGAAATATCTCAATTTGTATTGACAAACCATCGACGGGACGTCAACAAATTCAAATAGTTTCATTCCAATTTGGAAATGAGTCACCGGACGTCTCAGGTCCGCTGCAGTCACGTACCTGGCTGTACTTGCCATCCTTTACGTCCTTCTGTCTGTTGAGGAACCAGTCAGGGATTTTGTACTGGCGAGGATTCTGCATAATTGTCACTACCCTCTCGACCTGGGGACAAATGCATGTACACATCAACATTAGTGAGATGCTAAGTAGGAAAAGAAACTCAACAATACAGACTGAGTTTGCACATGTCTGGCCCTAATCACAATACCGCAGTGACTCAAGACGATCCATAAAAGGAGTGCAAGCCCGGGATTCAAACAACCAGCATAGTGGTTTGTTTGAATTCCTGCCTCAGCCCATCCGATACCTACAGCTTTCATGTTGAGAGAAAGAGTATGTACACTACTGCCCCTTGCATTCCTCTCACCTCATCATCGGTCAGTTCTCCTGCCCTCTTGCTAAGGTCGATATCAGCCTTCCTCAGGACAACATGGGCATATCGTCTGCCAACACCCTGTGCAGGAAATACACATGAACCATTACTTCGGTTCATTGCCACATTCGCCAACTGTGCATCTCTACCTGGTTCTGAGAAAGACATTCTGAACAAACTTACCTTGATTGCGGTGATGGCAAAGGCAATCTTCCTCCTACCATCAATGTTCGTGTTGAGAACACGAAGAATGTGCTGGAACTTCTCAGGAATGACCAGAGACTAGAGAAATAACAGAACAAACACGGTCAATAGAGAGATTAACTTTACTAAGTACATTGTCCTTCTTCCTGAGGCCTGGGCTGGCAGTGGGCTTTCTAGCCAGCAAATAGAGTGTGACTGAGTATTAACAGTTTGTATTTCCACAACCAAAGCCTGGAATAAACTATCAAACATGTGTATAAATCTTGAGTTCAAAAGTCAGCCTTCAGCTGGCAACCGTATAGTGACTAGGACTGAATTAGATAACGTAACTCGGTAGCGAGTTCTTACCAACTTTAACATCAAACATTGACTAGCAATGAAAACTGCTGGACTAATACCAACCACACAAATTAGTGTGTAAACGTGAGTTACAACAATCTATTTTGAGATTAAAAGACCACAACCAAAGCCTATATTGACAAAAGCTGTACTTCCATGCAGCATAGTGTCAGCGCGGAATAGGCAATTTAGCATTGGTAGTTAGCGGTTCAATTGCATCAATATATGCAACTTCGACATAACAAATACAGGACAAAAACTCTCAAAAACAAGTTGAACAATCTTACCATCGTTGTCCAATTTACACAATGAGCCTAAAAGCGACGATGAATGCAGATATTTAGTATAATTTCAATAGCCCAATTCAGCACTCACCATATTGGAAGCAGGTTCCGTTCAAAGAGGAAATTCCAAGGCTCTCGCGAGGGCTTTTGCGTTCGTTCGAGAGTTCACCGAGGAAGTGGTTCCATCGGCAAAACCTGTCCGTCATGGAACGAATCAAATCAAATTGTATTTATCACATGCGAATACAACTGGTGTAGAATTTACAGTGAAATGCTTGCTTACGAACCTTTCCCAACGATGCAGAGTAAAAACATGAACGAAGTCTGAAGTTTACTTACACTTAGGTTTTAGTCATTAAAACTCATTTCTCAACCACTCAACTCATTTCTCAACCACTCCACAGATTTCATGTTGACAAACTATAGTTTTGGTGAGTCGGTTAGTACATCTACTTTGTGCATGACACAAGTAATTCTCCCAACAATTGTTTACAGACATATTATTTCACTTATAATTCACTATATCACAATTCCAGTGGGTCAGAAGTTTACATACACTAAATTGACTGTGCCTTTAAACAGCTTGGAAAATTCCAGAAAATGATGTCATGGCTTTAGAAGCTTCTGATAGGCTAATTGACATAATTTGAGTCAATTGGAGGTGTACCTGTGGATGTGTTTCAAGGCCTACCTTCAAACTCACTCTTTGCTCGACATCATGGGAAAATCAAAAGAAATCAGCCAAGACCTCAGAAAAACCATTGTAGACCTCCAGAAGTCTGGTTCATCCTTGGGAGCAATTTCCAAATGCCTGAAGGTACCACATTCATCTGTACAAACAATGGTACGCAAGTATAAACACCATGGGACCACGCAGCTGTCATACCGCTCAGGAAGGAGATGCGTTCTGTCTCCTAGAGATGAACGTACTTTGGTGTGAAAAGTGCAAATCAATCCCAGAACAACAGCAAAGGACCTTGTGAAGATGCTGGAGGAAACAGATACAAAAGTATCTATATCCTCAGTAAAACAAGTCTTATATCGACATAACCTGATAGGCCGCTCAGCAAGGAAAAAGCCACTGCTCCAAAACCGCCATAAAAAAGCCAGACTACGGTTTGCAACTGCACATGGGGACAAAGATAGTACTTTTTGGAGAAATGTCCTCTGGTCTGATAAAACAAAAATAGAACTGTTTGGCCATAATGACCATCGTTATATTTGGAGGGACTGGTGCTGCAGGAGGGACTGGTGAACTTCACAAAATAGATGTCATCATGAGGAAGGAAAATTATGTGGATATATTGAAGCAACATCTCAAGACATCAGTCAGGAGGTTAAAGCTTGGTTGTTAGTTCCAAAGTCAAGGTATTGGAGTGGCCATCATATCCCCTGAGGCCTACAACCCTGACTCAGTTACACCAGTTCTGTCAGGAGGAATGGGTGAATTTTTACTAGGATTAAATGCCAGGAATTGTGAAAAATTGAGTTTAAATGTATTTGACTAAGGTGTATGTAAACTTCCAACTTCAACTGTATATAGTAACTAACACAAGATTAATAAAATATGAGATACTTATGTACATGAAGGCAGGGTAAATTGACTAGGCATCCAGATAGATAATAATAAAAATAAAGAACTGAGTAGCAGAAATGTGTGTGTGTGTGTGTGTGTGTGTGTGTGTGTGTGTGTGTGTGTGTATGTTTGCAGTGCTGTAAAGAACTTTAGTAAAAATACTTTACTATTTATATTAACACACTTATCAAGAGAACATCCCTGGTCATCTCTACTGCCTCTGATCTGTTGGACTCACTAAACACAAATGCTTTGTTTGTAAATTATGTCTGAGTGTTCGTGTGCGCCCGTGGCTATCCGTGAATTTAAAAGACACAAAAATTGTGCCGTCTGGTTTGCTTAATATAAGGAATTTGAAATGATTTATACTTTTACTTTGATACTTAAGTATATTTTATCAATTACATTAACTTTTTATACTTCAGTATATTGTATACCAAAAACCTTTAGTATTTTACTGGGTTGACTTTCACTTTTACTTCAGTCATTTTCTATTAAGGTATGTTTACTTTTATTCAAGTATGACAATTGGGTACTTTTTCCACCACTGTATGCTTGTTTGTGTTGTGTCGGTATGTGTGTGTGTTATGTGTGTGAGTGCGTATGTAGTGTTTGAATCTGTGAGGTTTTTGTGTGGGAGTGACAGTGAATGTGTATGGTGTGTATATGACACTAGAGGAGGTGGCAGAGAGAAGGATCCTGACCAAACTGCTGGCCATCATGGACAACGTCACCCACCCTCTGCACGCCATGGTTATGATGCAGAGGAGCACTTTCAGTCACAGACTGATCCCACCACGGTGTGCCAGAGAGCGCTACAGGAGGTCCTTCCTGCCGGCGGCTATTAGTCTATTTAATGCCTCACCAGGTGCCGTGCCATCGGCAACATAGACCTGGAACTGTATAACAATTAGGTATCCTTCCATCCATGAGTAACTCTCTGGTCTGTAATCACTCATTCACTCAGGACTTATTTATTCAGCACTCATTCATTCAGGACTGTATATACATACTCATGTACAGTTGTTAAATCATATCACGTGCAATATTGTAAGTAATTCTTGGACTGAACTTACATTCACTCAGGACTGTATACTAGTATCCTGTCAGTAGTATCTTTTTTCATTGCTTTTTGTATATCGAATGGGAAATACGTGCATTTATCTGTAATTAAACCCTGTGCTAAGGACTGTATTTTAAGGGAATTATTATTATTACCCTAAATTATCATACACACATTTAGCTATTAAATATATCTTCCTGTCCTTTACCTGTACAGTTAATTTAACCATGCAAATATTCACTTACCTGTTCATTTAACCAGACTGTATATTAAGTAAACTATTATTACCCTCACTTATATCATACACACATTTAGCTATTTAAGTATTTATCTGCCATCGACTTGTATAGTAAGTTAACCGTGCAAATATTCCTTATTTATCTATATCAACTTTCAATATTGTTTTTATATTTTTTTCACCTAACACTCTGTAACAATGTATAGTGTACATATTCAGCCATCCACCCATACTATGCAATGCCTTTTTATAGGTTTTTACACTCCAGACTTATTGTATTTTTAGACTTTTTCATACTGCCGCACTATGTATCATGTATGTGTCTTTTGTGTTTTTTCGTAGCTGCTTGACGAAGAAATTTCCCCTCGGGGATCAATAAAGTATCCATCCATCCATCCATCCATGGTCAGTGCAAGATAGAGATACAATATTTAAAAGATAGCTTTTAAAACAATATACCAATAAATTAAATATGCATTACCTTTAAAACGGTATATTTGTATAATACTTATATTCAACATACATTTATTTTCAACTAATTTCAAAATGAACTTTACTTATTGTTTTTCCACACGCATACCGGGGACATTTGGGCGGTGCACACTACGTTTGTAGTTTCTTTTTAGGTTTGGAAGCTATGGCGGATGGAGCAGTGACTGGTGCTATGTCCGAGGTAAACACAACTGACAACTCAACGGCGAATGCCATGTCATATTTACAAGATGAGGTAACGTTAGCTAATGATTCTGGCATAACATATATGTTTATGATAGAACTAGATATTATGATCTGTCTAGCTAGCCAATATACCATTATCGATCTCTAACCTGCTACATTTCTTATGATTTACATTAACTGTAGGGTTTGCTGTCGTTGTGTTTGTATTGAATCATTCAGAGATGCAAGGCTAGCTAGCCAGTCACTGACTGATTGTTAGCAAGTTAAAAGCTATGGTCCAGGGCGTCGTTCCTGCACCAGATCTAGTAAGTTAACGTTACCTGCTAAGGTGACCCATACCCCAGAAGTCCCCACTGGCCCCAAGTCAGAGTAGACCAGAGCACTATACTGTTTTGGGGCCAGGCCTCAGAGGTGGAAACATATAAAGCAACTGTCTAAAACCTGCAATTGAAAAGGCCTATTTAAGTAGAAAGCTATGTCGTTACTCTTATGCATGCATGCAGAAGCTAGCTAGCTAATTGAATTGTTCTATCTTCCATTACAAAATACATCAAATCCATGTTGATTTACTGTCATTCTTCAACAGATGAAGCCTGACACAGACGCCATGGCCCCTCTCAACCTGGGTGACTTGGACTTGACCACAGACGAGTTCATCTTGGATGAAGTGGACAGTAGGTCCTTCGGCATTATTGTCTTTTGAATTAAGTAATGGTCATATCATCTGGTAAAATGTGTTAATAGCCAAGTAGTAATTTAGCTAATTAGTTCAGTGTCTTGGATAAATTTAAGAACGGACCTTTTATAGAGATTAAACTAGCTACTTTCCTTGACTTCCTCCCCCCAGTTCACATACAGGCTAATCTTGAAGATGACTTGGTGAAGGAGGCACTGAAAACGGTAAAACCATTGTACCACGGCTGCACCATTCATAAACAATAAATATCAACACATTTCAGTTTCAATATTATTTTTCATTTTATATATTGTATATTATTCCTTCAATTGATGGTTTCCTTTCACCTGAATCTGTGTTTCTTTCAGGGAGTAGACCTCAGGCAATACTCTAAACAAGTGGAGGATGAACTTCAGCGTATTGAACAAGCTTCCATCAAAGACTGTATCCATGAATGTATTAATGTCTTGAATTAGCGTATTATTTATGGTAATTCCTGATAGATACCATCGTTAATCCTGATTGGTAATCCCTGACCAAGCTTGTGTCAGATATCAAGGAGAGCCAGAACATTGCCTCTCTGCACAACCAAATCACAGCCTGTGACTCCATACTGGAGGTGAGTAGATGATGCCCTCAATCAAAAGTGGCTTCAGAAGTCCATAAGTCTATTCTAAATGGATCGGCATTTTTGCATATGCAGGGATTCAAAGAATGCTTTTGCAATTGCTTGCTCTCTCTCTATCCCCACCTTTCCCCTCTCTCTCTCTCCAGCGAATGGAGGGCATGCTGAGTGGCTTCCAGAGTGACCTCTCGTCCATCAGCAGTGAGATCCAGACTCTGCAGCAGCAGTCGGTCAGCATGAACATGCGGCTGAAGAACAGGCAGGCCGTACGCAGCCACCTCAGCCAACTGGTGGATGAGCTGGTGGTGCCCGGAGCAATGATCCAGTAAGGGCGTGTTTGTGTGTGTGTTTGTTTGTGTTTTATACAGATTTGTAACGATACATGTACCTGTATAGGTTTTATGGTAGAGGTGGATAGATGGAGGGTAGGGAGTACATGTCATATTGATGTCTGTAACGAGAAATGTACTTGACAGTCCCTATGATATTGTAAGTGTTCCTATGGGCAAGCATATATTCTAACAATTGTTCCCCACATTTTGTCCCTCTGCAGGATAATCATGGAGAGCCCGGTTACAGAGCAGGAGTTCCTTGAGCAGCTCCATGAGCTCAACAACAAGATCAACTTTGCCAAAGAGCTCAGCTTCAGGGAGACTTTGGCCTGCACTGACATCCAGGACATTGTGGACCGCCTCAAAATCAAGGTGAAGATACAGGGAGAGAGTATGGGATGGGAAGAGGAGAAGGAGATCTAAGCGAGGAATAATGGTGTGGAAGGTAACGGAGAAAAGGTATTGTGTATACAACTTTTATTTTGTTCCACAGGCTGTCACAAAGATCCGGGAATTTATACTGCAGAAGATTTATTCCTTCAGAAAGCCCATGACCAACTATCAAATCCCCCAGAACACTCTCCTCAAGTACAGGTAATGATATAGGCTTATAACGGGCTGATTCATTGCTTCAAAATCTTTGGATACATGTTTGGATACAGTAGTACAGACTAAAAAGCACCACCACCATCATGTATCTACAAAAATCTAAAATGTTTCTTCGTACTTTAGGTTTTTCTATCAGTTCCTCTTGGCAAACGAAAGGACAGTGGCAAAGGAGATCAGGGATGAGTATGTGGACACCATGAGTAAGATCTACTACAGTTACTTCAAGTCCTACAGCGGCAGGCTCCTCAAAGTACAGGTGAGCGAAGACACAGGTGCTCAGGGAAGTGAAGGAAGCCTTCTCTTGGTTTATAGGCTCAATAGATAATTGTTCTTGAAAAGCAAAGTCTCACTATAATGTACAGTAGGGGCTATGTTGTGTTTGAGCACATTTTCCAACAGTGTCAAGTATCATATCAGTCAAATTGGCAGCTAATATTTATTACTGTTCGTGTAACATCTTTCTCTGTTGACAGTATGAGGAGGTGGCAGACAAAGATGACCTGATGGGAGTGGAAGACACGGCTAAGAAAGGTTTCTTCTCCAAGCCCTCCCTGAAGAGCAGGAACACCATCTTCACACTGGGCCAGCGGGGGACCGTGCTGAGCCCTGCTGAGCTGGAGGGGCCCATCCTCATACCCCACACTGCCCAGAGAGGGGACTGCAGGGTGAGACCACTGTGCTACCCAAATCAGACCAACCAAACTATACCATATACTACTGCACAAGAGTAACAGACATTTTGAATGAAATTAACCTACCTTTATAATAAGATCTTATGTACTACTCTGACATCATTTGAACACGCATACAGTATAAGGTTCTGAGGTAAAGACACAAAGCCAACCCTACATGTCTAGATATTGTTAAGTTGTACTGCTCCAATACAGGCTTCTCTCACTACCTTCTTGTCACCACACTCCTCTCGAAGGAATGTACAGCGGCAGAACTTAGACCACAGATTGACAGTTAAACACAATGCAGCGCTTCGCAGTAAAGAATGTGGACTCGAGTTATAATATTAACATTGACATAGATTATCAAGTCACCCAACCAACCTTCTTCCTCCTCTCTCAGTATCCCTATGAGACGCTGTTCCGCAGTCAACACTACGCCCTCTTGGACAACGGCTGTCGAGAGTTCCTCTTCCTGTCTGACTTCTTCATGGTGGCTGGAAACTCTGCGCTGGACCTCTTCAACAGCGTCATGGGAAAGACGCTCAGCTTGTTCCTGGTACTATAAGACTTTTTATACAAGCATTGCTGTACAAAATGGTAAAGGCATAACACAGCATTTAACAGTGGAGTCCTTCTTTTTGTAAAATGATCATGATCTAATTATATGACTCTTTTTCTAACTTACCTATACCCACCTACCATCCTCCCATCTTCCCTCCCCTACCATCCTCCCTCCCCTACATCCTACCATCCTCCCTCCCTCCCTCCCTCCCTCCCTCCCTCCCTCCCTCCCTCCCTCCCTCTCTCCTTTCCCTCCCATCCTCCCTCCCTCTCTCCTTTCCCTCCCATCCTCTCTCCCTCTCTCCTTTCCCTCCATCCCTCCCTCCCTCCTTTCCCTCCCATCCTCCTTCTTTCCCTGCAGAAGAGCATGTCCACCTATGTATCGGACTGCTACGACAGCATCGCTGTGTTCCTGTGTATCCACATCATCCTGCGTTTCAGAGCCATCACAACCAAGAGGGCCATCCCAGCCCTGGACAAGTCAGGAACACTCTCTCAGCGACACACTTTTAACTTGGATCATAATGCTATATAGGACATATCCTATTTCCTGCAGAATGCTATACACAGTTTATTAGATACACCAACCCGTTCACGAAAATTGGTTAGAAAATGTACGCACTCACTACTGTATGTCGCTCTGGATAAGAGCGTCTGCTAAATGACTAGAATTTAAAATGAAAATCACATATTGATGTCAATGGATTTGTTACAGATTTGTTAAAAGAAAACACACACCTTAACTCAGAATCGACCCTTGACGCTTATGTAATTGTTTCTCCATGGGGTGCCAGGTACTGGGAGGCGGTGCTGGAACTGCTGTGGCCCAGGTTTGAGCTCATCTTGGAGATGAACATTCAGAGCATCCGCAACACGGACCCCCAGAAACTGGGCGTGCTGGACACCAGACCACACTATGTATAACTAAACACGCACACACACACACACACACACACACACAAACGTATTTCATTTATCAATGTCTAATAACACCAGCCAGTTGTTGACACCAGTTGTGTTCATGTTTCAGATCACACGCAGATACGCAGAGTTCTCTTCCGCCATGGTTAGCATTAATCAGACATTCACCAGTGAGCGAACCCACACCCTCCTTGGCCAACTGCAGGTACACAACTAAACAATAACAGTACAGTAGTATAAATAGTGGGGATCCTACAATTAGCATGAACATTTGAAATAGTGCTTTGTGTGATTTGATATAGCTACGGCTGGTATTTTCAGGTTGAAGTGGAGAACTTTGTCCTGAAGATGGCTGCAGAGTTCCCTTCACGCAAGGACCAGCTCATCTTCCTCATCAACAACTACGACATGATGCTCAATGTACTCATGGTGAGAATAACACAAGTTTAAAACCATAAACATTAACGATTAACTTATTAATCGGTAGGCCGTCATTGTAAATAAGAATTTGTTCTTAACCGAGTTGCCTAGATAGATAGATAGATAGATAGATAGATAGATAGATAGATAGATAGATAGATAGATAGGTACTTTATTGATCCCTGAGGGGAAATTTCTTCATCAAGCAGCTACGAAAAAACACAGCGCAGGTGCAAAATGCGAAAATCCACCAAAGACTGATACACGATACATGATACATATGGCAGTATAACAAAAGGCATTGCGTGCAAAGTCTGGAGTGCAAAAAGCTATAAAAAGACATTGCATAGTATGGGTGAATAGTTGAATATGTACATTTACAATGCTACAGATGAAAAAATTGCAAGTTGATATAGATAAATAAGGAATATTTGCATGGTTAACTTAATATACAGGTTGATGGCAGAGAAATACTTAAATAGCTAAATGTGCGTATGATATAAGTGAGGGTAATAATAGTTTACTTAATATACAGTCTGGTTAAATTAACAGGTAACTTAATATTTGCATGGTTACATTAACTGTACAGGTAAATGACAGGAAGAGATACTTAAATAGCTAAATGTGCGTATGATATAATTTAGGGTAATATTAATAATTCCCTTAATACAGTCCTTAGTACAGGGTTTAATTACATATAAATACATGTACCACTGACAGGATACTAATATGCAGTCCTGAGTTCAGTCAAAGAATTACTTACAATATTGCACGTGATATGATATAACAACTGTACATTAATATGTATATACAGTGCTGAATGAATGAGTGCTGAATAAATAAGTCCTGAGTGAACGAGTGATTACAGACCAGAGTTACTCACGGATGGATGCCTAATTGTTAAACTAGGTCCTGACACCCCAACAGTTCCAGGTCTATGTTGCCGACGGCAAGGCACCCTGGTGAGGCATTCAATAGTCTAATAGCCGCCGGCAGGAAGGACCTCCTGTAGCGCTCTCTGGCACATCGTGGTGGGATCAGTCTGTGACTGAAAGTGCTCCTCTGCATCATAACCATGGCATGCAGAGGGTGGGTGACGTTGTCCATGATGGCCAGCAGTTTGGCCAGGATCCGTCTCTCCGCCATCTCCTCTAGAGTGCCAAGGCTAATCCCCAGAACAGAGCTAGCCTTCCTGATCAACTTATTTACTCGGTTAAATAAAAATAAAAATGTACCCACCTGAAATGATTCCTTCTTTCAGTCATTTACATTATAATGTTAGTCATTTAGCAGACACTTATCCAGATCATCTTACAGGAGCAATTAAGTACCTTGCTCAAGGGCACATCAGTAGATTTTGTTAACCTTGTCAGCTCTGGGATTCGAGCCAGCGACCTTTCAGTTACTAGCCCAACTCTCTTAACCGCTAGGCTGTCTTGTGAATATATAGAATTGTCGTCATGCTGTTTTCCTCTTTCTCTCCATGTCATAGGAGAGGGCAGCCGATGACAGTAAAGAGGTTGAGGGCTTCCAACAGCTCCTCCAGGCAAGGAACCAGGTAAGCCTGCACAGGGATTCTGGGAAATGTTGTTTTTATCATGTGCGCCAGAGTTACGGATAATCAGTTTACTCAAAGTATTTACTGCAATGAAATGTTCCCCTCTTTCTTTCTCCTTTCATCAGGAGTTTATTGAGGAGATTCTGTCCTCCCCCTTTGGTGGCATGATAGCATTTGTGAAGGAGAGCGAGGCGCTGACGGAGAAAGGGCAGCTGGATAGACTAAAGAATGATGAAGGTGAGTAGAGAGAAAAGATGCAGACCTTTTTATAATGTAATTGTTTTCAGAATGTTTTCATGATTATACATATAATTGGTTATATAGTTATGTTTATGATAGAGAACAAATTGTTTCTGCAAACGGCTGTGCCTCTACCAGGGCCAAGATATCCTGTGGCGTCCCACAGGGTTGTATCATTGGACCTTTGTTATTCCTAACCTACAGTGGGGAGAACAAGTATTTGATACACTGCCGATTTTGCAGGTTTTCCTACTTACAAAGCATGTAGAGGTCTGTAATTGTTATCATAGGTACACTTCAACTGTGAGAGACGGAAAATCACATTGTATGATTTTTAAATAATTAATTTGCATTTTATTGCATGACATAAGTATTTGATCACCTACCAACCAGAATTCCGGCTCTCACAGACCTGTTAGTTTTTCTTTAAGAAGCCCTCCTGTTCTCCACTCATTACCTGTATTAACTGCACCTGTTTGAACTCGTTACCTGTAAAAAGACACTTGTCCACACACTCAATCAAACAGACTCCAACCTCTCCACAATGGCCAAGACCAGAGAGCTGTGTAAGGACATCAGGGATAAAATTGTAGACCTGCACAAGGCTGGGATGGGCTACAGGACAATAGGCAAGCAGCTTGGTGAGAAGGCAACAACTGTTGGCGCAATTATTAGAAAATGGAAGAAGTTCAAGATGACGGTCAATCTCCCTCGGTCTGGGGCACCATGCAAGATCTCACCTCGTGGGGCATCAATGATCATGAGGAAGGTGAGGGATCAGCCCAGAACTACACGGCAGGACCTGGTCAATGACCTGAAGAGAGCTGGGACCACAGTCTCAAAGAAAACCATTAGTAACACACTACGCCGTCATGGATTAAAATCCTGCAGCGCACGCAAGGTCCCCCTGCTCAAGCCAGCGCATGTCCAGGCCCGTCTGAAGTTTGCCAATGACCATCTGGATGATCCAGAGGAGGAATGGGAGAAGGTCATGTGGTCTGATGAGACAAAAATAGAGCTTTTTAGTCTAAACTCGCCGTGTTTGGAGGAAGAAGAAGGATGAGTACAACCCCAAGAACACCATCCCAACCGTGAAGCATGGAGGTGGAAACATCATTCTTTGGGGATGCTTTTCTGCAAAGGGGACAGGACGACTGCACCGTATTGAGGGGAGGATGGATGGGGCCGTGTTATCGCGAGATCTTGGCCAACAACCTCCTTCCCTCAGTAAGAGCATTGAAGATGGGTCGTGCCTGGGTCTTCCAGCATGACAACGACCCGAAACACACAGCCAGGGCAACTAAGGAGTGGCTCCGTAAGAAGCATCTCAAGGTCCTGGAGTGGCCTAGCCAGTCTCCAGACCTGAACCCAATAGAAAATCTTTGGAGGGAGGTGAAAGTCCGTATTGCCCAGCGACAGCCCCGAAACCTGAAGGATCTGGAGAAGATCTGTATGGAGGAGTGGGCCAAAATCCCTGCTGCAGTGTGTGCAAACCTGGTCAAGAACTACAGGAAACGTATGATCTCTGTAATTGCAAACAAAGGTTTCTGTACCAAATATTAAGTTCTGCTTTTCTGATGTATCAAATACTTATGTCATGCAATAAAATGCAAATTAATTACTTAAAAATCATACAATGTGATTTTCTGGATTAGATTAGATTCCGTCACTCACAGTTGAAGAGTACCTATGATAAAAATTACAGACTTCTACTTGCTTTGTAAGTGGGAAAACCTGCAAAATCGGCTGTGTATCAATGACCTTGCTGCTGTGTCTTCTACCATATTTACCATCGTCTTTGCTGATGACACCAATTAGATTTTATCACACAAGTATTTTGATTCACTAATTAATCAAGCCAACTCCGGTATGGCCACTTGCTGAATGGTTCCAGATAAACAAATGTATCTTTAAATGTAAAAAAATCTAAATTTATTGGATTCACTATTAAGAATAAGAAATATTGTAAAATAAGAGCCAGTATATTAATTGGTGGGAATTAAATGGAACAAGTCACATCCACTAGATTCCTCGGATTTATAATTGATGAAATGTTATCCTTGAAAGATCGTATTCAATTTGTCTGTAGTAAAGTGATGAAATCTGTTGGTATCATCAGAAAGATTAGTGGTTTGGTTCATCAGGCTTGCTTCCTAACTCTATAATATAGCTTAATTTACGGAGGTAACGTACTCTAGAGTTCTTATTTTCACATTGCCAAAACATCATCCCTCAATAACTTCAAGTGAGGACTGGGAGTCAGCCTGATGAATCAAACTATCCAATAATCCCCTCTATGTAGCCTAACTCTCACACTCACTCACACACACAATCAAACATGTTTTTTCTTGTATACTGAGTATATTATGTACAATTATAATTAATATGCTTTGTTTAACTGATTTTAACTAAACTTCTTTTTTTTGTACTTCAATTTGTGGTGTGGTGTGGTTTTCATATAAGCCCTTTTGGGCTTCCAACCTCACCTGCACACAGTTTTAACCAGTTTTTTTCCTTTTTTTTCATCTATACTGTTTTGTCTTTCACTTATTTTCTTTGGTATAAATCAAATCTAAGAATGTGCCTGATCGTCACGGTACTTTCCTCCTTGCCTGACTCATTCTTTATTTACCTCTACTGTTTGGACCGTTGGTTTCTACTCCTATGACACCGCTTGTTGTTTGAATTTCCATCATAACAATTGTCTTACATTACTCCATTACTTACCCATACTACCCTTCTCTAAACTCATTGTTTTCTTCTACCCCCCCCTTCTCACCCCCCCCCTTTTTCTCTCTCTCTCTCTCTCTCTCTTTCTTTCTTTCTTTCTTTCTTAGCCCGGATCACCCAACTGGTCAGGGGTTTCTCCAGCACATGGAAACAGTCTGTGGAGGCTCTGAGTCAGGACGTTATGAGGTCCTTCACCAACTTCAAGAACGGCACTGGCATCATTCAGGTACTCTCCTCCTCTGTGCTTTCTCTAACGGGTGCACTGACCGAACACAAACACGTTCTAAACCAGTAATATAATTGTATGTAATTAAAGGCTATGCAAAATGTTTGCCCCGAGGGGTGCTCTTCATCCAAAAGGGGTCCCTTAAATCAACAGAAATATTTACATTATTTAAAGATTTAGGCAACCATGAGCCACGGGGCTGTTGAGTTTTTTTTTTTTTTTTCTCTGAAGCTTATCATTCAACTTTCGACTCCTGTCCTTCTATCCTCCAGGGGGCGCTCACCCAGCTGATCCAGTACTACCACGGCTTCCACAAGGTGCTGTCCCAGCCCACCTTTCGCAGCCTGGCTGTGCGCTCGGAGCTCATCAATCTGCACCACCTCATGGTCGAAGTCAAGAAACACAAGCCCAACTTCTAACTGGACACTCCAGTAGAGACTTAGGAATGATGGGGATGTGATGGATTAAATGCTCAAAATCTGACATGGCCTGATTGGATTGTGACATCACTCCACTGATTAAAGACTATGTATTGCACGTGGGAACCTGTCATTTGTGATTTGACATTGTACAAATGTCAATGGTTAAGGTGTTGTGTAAAAGTGCTACCTTTTCTTTCATGGATGCTGGATTATTTGTTTTCGGGGAGGGGATAGAGGGATGAAGAGCCAGACATGGGATGAGGGAAAGTTCAGTGGTTATGGGTATTGACAGGAGAAACGGAGTAGATGGTCTATTCCAGACGGCTGCACAACTTGAGTTGTGCTGGTTTTCGTTTCGCCTTAGCACATAATTGATCCATGACTGACTTAAGCTTGAACTCACCTGGCAAGGTTAAAAACCACCATTCACTGCGGCCCTCAGAGCTGTGCACCCCCAGTCTATTATGAGTTTAAGGGTGAGGAGCCGGAAAGGGGAGGGATTGGTATTTCCTGGGCCCCTGTTGTGTTCTGATGTGTATACTGTAACTGTAAATTAACACATTCCAATATGTTATCATCTAAGTTTAATATACTAACAAGGCTGTAAAGGACCATCACATGGCTGTCATTTCCAATGCTTTATTTAACATAAATTAAGATTACATTGCTGTAATAAAATGTAACACCAAAACAACTCACACTTTCATTTGATTGTATTATATACTTTGTTTTGTATATAATGCTAATAAAATGTTGGTTTCATGGCTGCCATGCGAAATCCGTAGATTAGGGCCTAATGAATTGATTTCAATTGACTGATTTCCTTATATGAACTGTAACTAAGTAAAATTGTTGAAATTGTTGCATGTTGTGTTTATATTTTTGTTCAGTATATATTACTATCCAGGGTTAGGTAGGTTACCTTATAAATGTAATCCATTAGTTACTAGTTACCTGTCAAATTGTAATCAGTAACGTAATCTGAGTACATTCAGTTACTTTTAGATTACTTTCCCCTTAAAATGCATTAGAAGAAGACAGAAATGTATGTTACCAATTGAATGACATCTATTGCAGGATAAATCAATGTTAAAGTTTACATAGCTGGACATATATGGATGTAAAATATTACTTTACGGGTTGGTTATGTAGGTTTCTTCTAACCCATTGCTTTCTACTACATATAATAATACAATTACATTATATCTTTACATTAATATATATAATTATATAAAAGTCAAAAAATGGACGAAGCAACTACAGATTGCCCCTTTAAGTCTATCAAAAGTGTGGGCGTTTGAGCATGTGTCCATTAGACCTATGGATTTAATTTTTTTATCAGCGTGAATTAGATTGGGCAATAAAAGCCCAATTTGTATTCCATAGGCTATGATTCGCACTATGCAGCTGTTGCAAGAGCGAATTTTTCACTGGCTGTCCACTGGTTTCAAAAAGAATGATTGATAGGCAGCTTAAACTTCTTGAATTCAACCATTATTGGGTTCAAATACACATTTATATTTGTGAACAGCCATCCACAACTAGCTAAATGAGAGAGCTGCAGTGTGATTCACATCAATGCGCAATGTAGATCAATAATAAGTGATATCTGATTTCAATGTCATTGAGAAAACAGAAGTGTCAAAGATATTTTTTTGCTAACATCCTTTCTGAATGTAAAAGTAATCCTCGAAGTAATCATCTAGTTTTTCTAAAGTATCTGTAATCCGATTACAATATTTTCAGTGGTGTAAAGTACTTAAGTAAAAATACTTGAAAGTACTACGTATTTTTTGCAGGTATCTGTACTTTACAATTTTTACTTTTACTAAAGAAAATATTGTACTTTTTACATACATTTTTCCTGACAATCCAAAGTACTTGTTACATGTTGAATGCTTAGCAGAACAGGAACATTGGGAAAATCACACACTCAAGAGAACACTTGGTCATCCCTACTGCCTATGTTCTGGCGGACTTACTAAACACAATGCATCTTTTGTAAATAATGTCTGAATGTTGGAGTGATCCCCTGGCTATCCGTGCATTTTGAAAACAAGAAAATGGTGCCATCTGTTTTGCTTAATGTAAGGAATTTGAAATGATGTATACTTTTACTTTTGATACTTATGTATATTTAAAACCAAATACTTTTAGACTTTTACTCAAGTAGTATTTTACTGGGTGACTTTCAATTTTACTCAAGTCATTTTCTATTAAGGTATCTATACTTTTACTCAAGTATGACAGTTGGGTACTTTTTCCACCACTGAATATTTTAGCTGGTAACGTAACGGATTACATTTACCGTATTTTTGTAATACGTTACTCCCCAACCCTGTTACTATCATAGGAGTAATTGAATATTTACAAACACTGAACTTCCAATATAAACATGGTGCTCTCAGGTTTTTATTTGTACAATCAAACCCATTAAAGCTAGAATCCTTAATTGAAACAACAAAGCAGTCACCCCGCTTGTGTTTTGGTAAAAAGCTGAGGGAGCTGGAGAAATCATAGACAGAGCTATGGAGCCAAGGACTGACCATCCATGATCTCAAAATGACAGTTTGAACCATGTTTTGAGGCAATACAGTGTTAGTTTACATGTATTGTATATCAGAACCCAGAATACATGTTTGTTTTACTCCAATGTTAGTAAAGAAAATACATGTCCTTGGCTATATATATATATATATATATATATATAAATAAGTTATATTCTTCAATAAATAATGGATATATCATTAGTTCATAAGTTCAAAATGGATTTAGCAACTAAGGATTCCAGCTTTAGTGAAGAAACAAAAAAAGTATTAGGTATGATTTAAAGACAATCTGAGATCATTTCAACTTTATTAATTGTTACTGAATTGGATTGACCAAAACTCTGTAGAATACAATAGTAGGCTGACAACTTAATGTGACAGTACCAAAGAAAAAAAGTGGTATCAACCTGAACACAATTGTCCGGTTCTACGAACCCAGATTAAACCCAGTCCTGGACTAGCAACCACTTTCCAATGACATTCTCCATTGAGCAAGGACTGTAATTAAACTGCGTCCGAGAAACTGACTCAACCATTTATTTTATTTGAGGTTAAAAGGTGCACTGGATATTTAACATTCGATTTGCGAGGGGTAAGCACAACAGCACTCTGATTGTCTTACTTGGCTCAAGGGTGTCAAAAATATTGCCACTGGCTGTCACAGACGACCACCGCACACAACCACACAGCAGGTGGTCCCTAACAACATAGCAAGGTGACCATAAGCGACAGAACGGACACATACTGCTTTCGGACAATCATCGTCCCAGTGTGTCTTCCCTCTATGCCTATAGACCAAAAAACAATTTCAATGGATGAAAGTGCTTTTTTGCATAGGCTTATGTTCATTTGGCCCAAAAGGTTTAAACCTTGTTAGAGGAGATGTTGAATCAGGGGACTGATCAGCAGGACAAATACAACGAGAAGAGAGGAGGACCTGTAAACAGTCGATGTACCTAGAGAGACGGAGAAGATAGAGAGAAGTTGTTCAAAATGTACTATCATTGTCCATCAGTCTTCTACAGTGTCATGAACTTGGTATACTTGCCTTGCATAAGTAGTGTCAATGATTTATTTCAGTCTCTTACCTACAGGTTTGTCCTGGATCTGGCGAAGCTTATGAGTTTTAGCAACTTCTGTGGGATACACAATTTAAAATGTTAGCAGCTGTTGCACATGTGTTTACACATACAGCACAGACAAGTAACAAAAGGTTATGCATTAGGATTTTATTACCTTCCACTGTGAGTTTCACAGTGCTCACCGACAGCCCATGGGAATCGAGCACCTTATAAGTCCCAGAGTTATCCATTCTTAACTCTCTGAGGACCATCAGCCCTTCAGCCTCCTCAAGATGACCTCTGTTGTCCTTCTCGTCACCCTTCTTCCACAGGACCTTCCACTCTGTGCTGTTCCTCCCTTGGAAGACCACTCTCAAGGCCTGGGGAGTGTGGAGCTTCAGGACCAGGTCTTCACCCATGGCCAATGACAGCTTGGACTTATGGTCTGGATAGAATAACGAGTGATGAGGTTAGATAAATAAAACACAACTATTTCAGCCCAGGTCTGACCTGTAGATCTACTCTTACCATAGACTAAGAGCTGGACACTCTGGATGAACACCCTTGTCCTGTCAACCATCATGAAGCTCTCGTAAAGCCCCGCATCCCCAAACTGCACGTCGCCCAAAATCAGAGAGCAGTTGCCTTCCAAAAGCTTTTCCTCTGGTACCTCCACCCGCCCCTCAAACCTCCTGCCCTGCCACCGTTGCTCCCCCTTCTGCTCAAACACGATCTCATCGGGTGTCTGCCATTGGACGTGGAAAACTGGGACGTTGTCTAGCTGGGACTTCCATTTGCAGGGAAGGATGGCTTGGCTTCCAACAGGGGAAGAGATGGAGACAGGGACGGAGGGCAGGGAGGAGGAGGCTGTAGGAGAGATGTGGAACAAATGTTTAGAAAATCCTATGGATTTTTTGCCATCGTTCATGTTGTAAATGTGGATAGAGTTCATTTATACTCACCAACACAGCCAACAATCCACAGACAATGAAGCTGTATAAAATGTCTACAAAAAAATAAAGGAAGAAGAAGCAGAATAAGAGGATTTCCTACTACTCAGTATTTGGTTTATAGACCTACCTTATTCAGTCACGCCTTTCCTACACAGATTTCAGTATTTGGTATTCAGACTAACCTTGTTCAGTGCTGTAAAGCGCTCTGCTGGTGTGGCTACCTTGCACGCTCTGTTTACATTTAATTACACTGCTGAAAATCGTCCCACTTGCCGGCCAACAGATCTTTAAATAAGGTGTACCTTTTAGTTAGAATTTTGTCGACACACTTGAATATATCAAGAAAACGAGTTCAAAATATGAATGCAACATGCAACAATTTCTAAGATTTTACTGAGTTACAAGTGGTGCAGTGGTCAAATTCACTAAAACGACGTTGGAGGCGGCTTATGGTAGAGAAATGAACATGCAATTCCCTGGCAACAGCTCTGGTGGACATTTCTGCAGTCAGCATGCCAATTGCACACTCCCTCAAAACTTGAGACATCTGTGGAATTGTGTTGTGTGACAAAACTACACATTTTAGTGGTATTTTATTGTCCCCAGCACAAGGTGCACTTGTGTAATGAACATGCTGTTTAATCATCTTCTTGATATGCCACACCTGTCAGGTGGATAGATTATCTTGGCAAAGGAGAAATGCTCACTAAAAGGGATGTAAACAAATTTGTGCTCGAAATTTTAGAGAAATAAGGGTTGTGTGAGTATGAAACATTTCTGGGATATTTTATTTCAGCTCATGAAACATGGGACCAACAACGTCAGCAGCATATCTGTAGACACACCTCAGGCACACCTACACTTATGAAATCTCCCACCCAAACGAATATCGGGGTGAATAGCATGCTATTCTCATGCTTAAATTAAAGGTCAGAATAGCATAGAGAGAAAAGTGGATAAAAAGGGAATATGTTCCATTTATGCGTGCGTAACTCGGGTCGAAATTCACCCCACGACGCACAGCCATATGTCCAATTATTATGTAAAAACGGTTGTCAAACAAAAGACACAATTAGAAAAATCTATAAAATATGTTTTACTTTCATATACTGCAAAATTAAACAACAACCTCACTAGCATATTTAGCACTTCTTGATGTGAAATCAGTTTCGTTTTTCCTACTCTAGGCGTTTCCAAAATATAACGACATAGTCTATTTAAATAGACTGGCTGTGAGCCCTGCTCTGAAAACGAAACTAAAGAATATTGCGGTGCTAGGGAATGCACCCATGCATCTCATCTAGAAAACAAACTTGTCAACACATGATGACATACACCAAGAAATGCATACATCTCCTCGTTTAAATTAGTTGCCCGATGTGAGCACATAGCCTAGTGCAGCGCAGTGAATAAGAATAGGCAAGTAGCAGTTAGGCAATATCAGACTGTAGATACAAATGCATTTTTTTCTATTTGACTCTTAAGAATTCTTTAGATTATTTGCTAAATAATATGCCAATTAAAATTTAACACATATGTGTATCTTACCGATCTCGGTCTATGCCATGCATTTTCATTGTAACAGACTGCGAGTTGGTTGACTCCTCTTCGAACTTGCAAGTTGTGAGCCTGAGCAGCGGCAGCAAGCAAGCCAGTGCAAGCCGTGGCCGCGTCAACTGAGCTACCAGAAACGAAACCTAAAGGAAAGAAAATGGGCCCACAATTACAGAGGAATTGCGTTTTGTACAAGCTATGTTGTACAAAACCGCAGCTCAGCCTCAGACGCAACAAATGTCAAATGTGGTGGTCTCTCTTGGGTACATAAGCATTTCCCCATTCAATCAATTGCCATATATTGTACCATAGGCTTTCTCTTTAGTACGTTCATTAGGGTTGTCTAGTATTGAACAGACCGTCATCTTCACAGGTGAAATATCCTGTTATTATGGGAAAATTTGTCTACCTGCTCTTCTGTAAGTATATTTTTGGATAGATAGATAGATAGATAGATAGATAGATAGATAGATAGATAGATAGATAGATAGATAGATAGATAGATAGATAGATAGATAGATAGATAGATAGATAGATAGATAGATAGATAGATAGATAGATAGATAGATAGATAGATAGATAGATAGATAGATAGATAGATAGATAGATAGATAGCAGAGGATGCTGGTGGAAGGGGCTATAGGAGGACAAGCTCATTGTAATGGCTGGAATGTAATTAACGGAACAGAGTCAATGTGGTTCCATATGTTTGATGTGTTTGATACCGTTTATTCCATTCCAGCTATTACAATGAGCTCCTCCCACCAGCTGCCACTGATAGATAGAGATAGATATATCGATAGATAGTTTGAGTCCTATGAAAAAGTTTGGGCACCCCTGACAATTTCCATGATTTCCATTGGGTGTTTGGATCAGCAATTTCATTTTGATCTATCAAATAACTGATGGACACAGTAATATTTCAGTAGTGAAATGAGGTGTATTGGATTAACAGAAAATGTGCAATATGCATCAAAACAAAATTAGACAGGTGCATAAATTTGGGCACCCCAACAGAAAAATCACATCAATATTTAGTAGAGCCTCCTTTTGCTTCCTATAGCCTCTAATGAGTGTCTGGATTCTGGATTAAGGTATTTTGGACCATTCTTCTTTACAAAACATCTCCAGTTCAGTTAGGTTTGATGGTTGCCGAGCATGGACAGCCCGCATCAAATCATCCCACAGATTCTCAATGATATTCAGGTCTGGGGACTGGGATGGCCATTCCAGAACATTGTACTTGTTCCTCTGCATAAATGCCCGGGTAGATTTTGAGCAGTGTTTTGGGTCGTTGTCTTGTTGAAATATCCAGCCCCGGCGTAACGTCAACTTTGTGACTGATTCTTCAACATTATTCCCAAGAATCTGCTGATATTGAGTGGAATCCATGCGACCCTCAACTTTAACAAGATTCCCAGTACCGGCACAGGCCACACAGCCCCACAGCATGATGGAACCCCCACCAAATTTGACTGTGGGTAGCAAGTGTTTTTCTTTGAACGCTGTGTTCTTTTGCCGGCTTGCATAACGCACCTTGTTATGACCAAATAACTCAATCTTTGTTTCATCAGTCCGCAGCACCTTATTCCAAAATGAAGCTGGCTTGTCCAAATGTGCGTTTGCATACCTCAAGCGACTCTGTTTGTGGCGTGTGTGCAGAAAAGGCTTCTTCCACATCACTCTCCCGTACAGCTTCTCCTTGTGCAAAGTGCGCTTAATTGTTGAACGATGCACAGCAAGATGATGTTGTAGGTCTTTGGAGGTGGTCTGTGGGCTGTTTTTGACCATTCTCACCATCCTTCGCCTTTGCCTCTCCGATATTTTACTTGGCCACTTCTGGCCTTAACAAGAACTGTGCCTGTTGTCTTCCATTTCCTCACTATGTTCCTCACAGTGGACACTGACAGCTTACATCTCTGCGATAGCTTTTTGTAGCCTTCCCCTAAACCATAATGTTGAACAATCTTTGTTTTCAGGTCAATTGAGAGTTGTTTTGAGGCCCCCATGTTGCCACTCTTCAGAGGAGAGTCAAAGAGAACAACAACTTGCAATTGGCCACCTTAAATACCTTTTCTCATGATTGGATGCACTTGTCTATGAAGTTCAAGGCTTAATGAGCTCACCAAACCAATTGTGTGTTCCAATTAATCAGTGCTAAGTAGTTACAGGTATTCAAATCAATAGAATGACAAGGGTGCCCAAATTTTTGCATAGTTTATTTTTCACATCTGATTTAATTTCATACAATTTAATATTGCTACACTAAAAACGACAGAGTAAATTATTATGCAGCCTCAGAGGGGTGCCCAAACTTTTTCATACGACTGTAGATAGAGAGATAGATAGATAGATAGATAGATAGATAGATAGATAGATAGATAGATAGATAGATAGATAGATAGATAGATAGATAGATAGATAGATAGATAGATAGATAGATAGATAGATAGATAGATAGATAGATAGATAGATAGATAGATAGATAGATAGATAGATAGATAGATAGATAGATAGATAGCAGAGGATGCTGGTGGAAGGGGCTATAGGAGGACAAGCTCATTGTAATGGCTGGAATGTAATTAACGGAACAGAGTCAATGTGGTTCCATATGTTTGATGTGTTTGATACCGTTTATTCCATTCCAGCTATTACAATGAGCTCCTCCCACCAGCTGCCACTGATAGATAGAGATAGATATATCGATAGATAGTTTGCAAATAGGTTTAATCAACTATTTAATGTTCTTTTCTAGATGTTTCTGGACTACACTTTTTGTCCGCATCACCTGTAGTCCATTTTGTTCAGGCTGGACAAAATGCTTTACTGCCATGCAACCTCACAAACAACAGAGAAATAATCTGGCTCCAAATGCGCTCAGAGGAACTTGTTACCGTTCTGACTGTTGCAAAGCTAGTTCATTTTCAAAATACTCCAGGAGTTAACGAAGAAGTCATGGGTCACCTTGACATAAAGGAAAACAATAGTTTGGAGATCATTGTGGTGACAGAAGCAGATTTGGGACTGTACTACTGTGCTGGTCGCTACGAAGGGAGACTGTACTTTGGAAAAGGCATCCGTCTGACTTTTGCAGGTATGTTGTTGGTCATCATTGCATTAGCTTGTCTTTAGTGTACTGAATAGACACATTTATAATGGGTTCTCAGAACCTTGAGTTACTTAGATGAATTCAGATAGAGGTCAGGTCACCGGGTGCACAGGGTATTCAGATATATAAAATGTAAAGTGTTGGTCCCATGTTTCATGAACTGGAAAAAAAAAGGTCCCAGAAATGTTCCATACGCACAATTATTTCTCTTCAATTTTGTGAAGACAATAAAAGGCCACTCTAAAATGTGCAGTTTTGTCACACAACACAATGCCTGTCAGGCTCTGGCCATAGAGAGGCCTATTTGCTTCTCTATGTAGCTATGGTCAGAGTCTGACAGTGTCTTTCTTTTCTGTTTCTTTGTGGGGTTTGGGTTGGATCCCTAATTAGAGGCAGCTGCACCACATTGTCTCTAATTAGGGATCCTATATATGTTTGTCTGTCCTTCACTCTTGTGTGGGTCGTTATATTCCTCCAGTCACGGGTAACGTAGTGTGTGTTATAATTTACATTCTATTCATTCGTGTTTGTTTTGTTGTAAAACGAGACGTTTGTATATCGTTAGTTTAGTTCGTTCAGAGATTTATAATTCAATAAATAATGTTGAACTATGAGTGCGCTGCGCCTTGGTCTCTCCTTCCACCCACACGTGACAGAACGACCCACCAAAAGGAGACCAAGCAGCGCAAGGGAAAGGGGAAGCGACGACGGACCCAGAAGGAACAGCCTGGAGCCCAGACACCCCAAACGATTGTCGGAGAGGGGCTATGGGGGTGGTCGGGGGTAAACGGAGAGGAGCCCCGGCCACTGCACTCGTGGGGGATCCAGGAGGAGCCCCTACAGCCAAGGGAGCAGAGGTACGGAGAGGAGTCGGTAGAGGAGGACGACGACGTACTTCTGTTCCCTCTCTCGTGGGGACTCTTGGAGGAGATCTCACTAGTAGGGGATTGGCGATGGAGTGAGGAAGATCGGGGCTGTCACAGCCCCCCAACGCCAGTTCCCAACCCAGTGCCTCCAGAGCCGGCCCGGAGCCAACAAAGGTCCGTCGTGGCTTCGAGCACCACTCCATCGACGCGCAGCCAGAGCTCGGAGAGAATGAAGGAGGGGGATCGCACACCACTTCGTCTGCCCACATTTCATGATCGGGAGAAGCCCGAGGGGTTTCATAAATACCCGGAGGAGGAGCAGACAAGGTGGTGGAGAGCCTGGGTTGCGCTTCCGGTGGAGGTTCTTTCCTACGGGAGATAGAGGAGGAGAAGGATTTCAATCGCCTACGGGCACTATTGTTGAGGCTATGGGACAGAGGGGAACCTCCAGCGAAGGTCAGCAGCCCTGAACCTCCAGCGAAGGTCAGCAACCCTGAACCTCCAGCGAAGGTCAGCAGCCCTGAACCTCCAGCGAAGGTCAGCAGCCCTGAACCTCCAGCGAAGGTCAGCAGCCCTGAACCTCCAGCGAAGTTCAGCAGCCCTGAACCTCCAGCGAAGGTCAGCAGCCCTGAACCTCCAGCGAAGGTCAGCAGCCCTGAACCTCCAGCGAAGGTCCGCAGCCCTGAACCTCCAGCGAAGGTCAGCAGCCCTGAACCTCCAGCGAAGGTCAGCAGCCCTGAACCTCCAGCGAAGGTCCGCAGCCCGGAGCCTCCAGCCACAGCCCAAGGCCTGGAACCTTGGGCTGTGGCTGGAGCAGACGGCTGGACCCAATCCAGGTCCAGCCGTCTGCTCCGCTCCAGTGCCAGAGCAGTCCGCCGTACCGGTACCCAATCCGGGTCCAGCCGTCTGCTCCGCTCCAGTGCCAGAGCAGTCCGCTCCACCGGTGCCCATTCCGGGTCCAGCCGTCTGCTCCGCCCCAGTGCCAGAGCAGTCCGCTCCACCGGTACCCATTCCGGGTTCAGCCGTCTGCTCCGCTCCAGAGTCAGAGCAGTCCGCTCCACCGGTGCCCATTGCGGGTCCAGCCGTCTGCTCCGCTCTTGAGCCAGAGCAGTCCGCTCCCCCGGTGCCCGGTCCGGGCCCGGTTGTTTTCCCGTTCCATGGCCGAGCCGTTTGCTCCACCGGTGCCCAGTCCGGGCCCGGTTGTTTTCCCCGCTCCATGGCTGGAGCCGTTTACCCCACCGGTGCCCAGTCCGGGCCCGGCAGTTTTCCCCGCTCCATGGCCGGAGCTGTTTACCCCACCGGGGCCCAGTCCGGGCCCGGTTGTCTTCCACGCTCCAGGGCCGGAGCCGTTTGCCCCACCGGTGCCCAGTCCGGGCCCGGTTGTTTTCCCTGCTCCATGGCCGGAGCCGTTTGCCCCACCGGCGCCCAGTCCGGGCCCGGCTGTTTTCCCCGCTCCATGGCCGGAGCTGTTTACCCCACCGGGGCTCAGTCCGGGCCTGGTTGTTTTCCCCGCTCCATGACCGGAGCTGTTTACCCCACCGGGGCCCAGTCCGGGCCCGGTAAATTTCCCAGCTCCATGGCTGGAGCCGTTTGCCCCACCGGCGCCCAGTCCGGGCCCGGCAGTTTTCCCCGCTCCATGGCCGGAGCTGTTTACCCCACCGGGGCCCAGTCCGGGCCCGGTTGTTTTCCCCGCTGCATGGTCGGAGCCGTTTGCCCCACCGGCGCCCAGTCCGGGCCCGGCTGTTTTCCCCGCTCCATGGCCGGAGCTGTTTACCCCACCGGGGCCCAGTCCGGGCCCGGCAGTTTCCCCGCTCCATGGCAGGAGCTGTTTACCCCACCGGGGCCCAGGCTAGCTCTGTCCTGGGGATGAGCCTTGACACTCTAGAGGAGGTGGCGGAGAGACGGATCCTGGCCAAACTGCTGGCCATCATGGACAACGTCACCCACCCTCTGCATGCTATGGTTATGACGCAGAGGAGCTCTTTCAGTCACAGACTGATCCCACCACGGTGTGCCAGAGAGCGCTACAGGAGGTCCTTCCTGCCGGCGGCTATGAGACTATATAATGCCTCACCGGGGTGCCGTGCCGTCGGCAACATAGATCTGGAACTGTTGGGGTGCTAGGACCTAGTTTAACAATTATGCATCCATCCGTGAGTAACTCTGTTCCGTCAGCACTCATCCACTCAGGACCTACTTATTCATACAGGTCTGTATATACATACCCATGTACAGTTGTTATATTATATCACATGCAATATTGTAAGTAATTATTGGACCTAGGCATTCACTCAGAAATGCATATTATTAGTTTCCTGCCAGTTGCACCTTTCTCATTGCTTTTAGTATATCAAATGTGCAATAAGTGCAGTTGTCTGTAATTAAACCCTGCGCACTAAGGACTGTATTTTAAGGGAATTACTATTATTACCCCAATGATATCATACACACATTTAGCTATTAAAGTATCTCTTCCTGTCATTTACCTGTACAGTTTGTGTAAACATGCAAGTATTCACTTATCTGTAAATATAACTGTATACCTAACTGTACAGCTAATTTAAACATGCAAAATTTTCACTTACCTGTTCATTTACCCAGTCTGTCTATTAAGTAAACTATTATTACCCTCGCTCATATCATACGCATTAGCTACTGAAGTATTTCTCTGCCATCAACCTGTATAGTATAGTTAACCATCCAACATCCACCAATGTATAGTGTACATATTCAGCCAACCACTCATACTATGCAATGTCCTTTTATAGCTTTTTTTTTTTTGCACTCCAGATATCCTGTATTTCTATACTTTTTCATACTGCCGCTCTATGTATCATGTACCGTGTATCTGTCTTTTGTGTACTTTCGTTGTGGCATTTTGCACCTGCCCTGTGTTTTTGTTGTAGCTGCTTGATAATGTAATTTCCCCCCCGGGGGATCAATAAAGTACCTATCTATCTATCTATCTATCTATCTATCTATCTATCTATCTATCTATCTATCTATCATCTATCTATCAGTCCGGGCCCGGTTGTTTTCCCCGCTCCATGACCGGAGCTGTTTACCCCACCGGGGCCCAGTCCAGGCCCGGTGAATTTCCCAGCTCCATGGCTGGAGCCGTTTGCCCCACCGGCGCCCAGTCCGGGCCCGGCAGTTTTCCCCGCTCCATGGCCGGAGCTGTTTACCCCACCGGGGCCCAGTCCGGGCCCGGTTGTTTTCCCCGCTGCATGGTCGGAGCCGTTTGCCCCACCAGTGCCCAGTCCGGGCCCGGAAAAGTTCCCAGCTCCATGGCCGGGCATAAGGAGGGGGCATGGGAGGAGACTCTCGACATCGCCGGAGCCGGAACCGCCACCAGCGAGCTAATCTTCCCTCCCTGACCCCCCCCATGTAATTGTGTTTTTGTTGTTGGCGTCCGGGAGTCCGCGCCTTGGGGGGGGGTACTGTCATGCTCTGGCCATAGAGAGGCCTATTTGCTTCTCTATGTAGCTATGGTCAGAGTCTGACAGTGTCTTTCTTTTCTGTTTCTTTGTGGGGTTTGGGTTGGATCCCTAATTAGAGGCAGCTGCACCGCATTGTCTCTAATTAGGGATCCTATATATGTTTGTCTGTCCTTCACTCTTGTGTGGGTCGTTATATTCCTCCAGTCACGGGTAACGTAGTGTGTGTTATAATTTACATTCTATTCATTCGTGTTTGTTTTGTTGTAAAACGAGACGTTTGTATATCGTTTGTTTAGTTCGTTCAGAGATTTATAATTCAATAAATAATGTCGAACTATGAGTGTGTGGCGCCTTGGTCTCTCCTTCCACCCACACGTGACAATGCCACAGATGTCTCAAGTTTTGAGGGAGCGTGCAAATGGCATGCTGACTGCAGGAATGTCCACCAGAGCTGTTGCCAGATAATTTTATGTGAACTTCTCTACCATAAGCCACCTCCAACGTCATTTTAGAGAATTTGGCAGTACGTCACCCCAGCCACACAACCGCAGACCATGTGTAACCAGTCGACCAGTCGTGAAATCCATAGATTAGGGCCTAGTTTATTTATTTCAATTGACTGATTTCCTTATAATCAAATTGAATCAAATTGTATTCGTCACATGTGCCGAATACAGTGAAATGCTTACTTACAAGCCCTTAACCAACAATGCAGTTTTGATAAAAAAATAAGTGTTAAGAAAGTATCTACTAAATAAACTGAAGTAAACAATAAATAAATAACAATAAAAAAAGAACAAAAATAGAAGAATAACAAATAATTTAAGAGCAACAATAAATAAAATAACATTAACAAGTAAAATCTTTTAAATTGTTGCAATGTTGAATTTATATTTGTATATTATACTGTATATTCAGATACCTGAATATGTGATTCATATTACAATAACTTTTCAGGAAAATGTTTGCCATTTTTGGGATGTTATTCATCATATTGAAAGGGCCCAATTCTGTCAAGTGTTCCATGTAAGCTTTTCAAAAGAAAAAGATTTTGAGGAAACAATGAGACCACATGGAGGGCCAAGAAACGACAAGTGAACTTGTGGGATACAAATCAGACAAAGCTTAGTCTGCTTTCTCTATTCACAAGATGAGTTGTTTTGTTTGGTTTCCTGTTTATCATTGTTTGGTTTCCTGTTTATCATTAAGCGGTGGGTAAAGAGTACATGTGTACTATACTTGTGTTCCAGACGCAGAGGTTGCAGAGAATGAGGTGGTGTCATGTTGGACTCTCCTGGCCTGTGTTGCCCCAGTCTCAGCCTTTTTCAGCGCAGTCTGTGTCTTTGGACTCTGTTTCCGGTCAGGTGAGCTTGCCGCAATTCCTTGGCTTCCTGCCCTTGTAGTAGCAGAATCTTACTGCTTTCTCTTTAAAAAATAAAGCACTTTCAAAGTTTGGAAAAGTAACATAGTGTCAGGCTCTGGCCATAGGGAGGCCATTGACTCCTCTAGATAGCCAGGGTCAGAGCCTGACAGATCTACACCTCTAGATCTATGTAAGGTGTAGAGTTGAATCCCCAATTAGAGACAGCTGCATGGCATTGTCTCTGATTGGGGATTCCATTTAAGTTGCTATGTCCCACACCTGGGTGTGGGTCAATATATCGCTACGTCACAGTGAAAGTAAGTGTGTTTCCGTTTTTGTGATTGAATCGTTAGTTTTGTTTGTATAGTTCGTACATTTGAGTTTGAAGTAAATAAAACTATGTCGAACTATCGCTGCGCTGCTCCTTGGTATCTCTCTACACCCACTCGTGACAGAATGACCTACCACAACGAGACCAAGAGAGGCAATGGGAGAAAACATTGACGGGCCAAAGACGCAAGGGAACAGCCTGGAGCCCAGAAACCCCAAACAGTTTTTTTGGGGGGCTATGGGGGTGGTCGGGGGTTGACAGAGAAGAGCCCCGGCCACTGCACTCGTGGGGGATCCAGGAGGAGCCGCTACAGCCAAGGGAGCAGAGGCACGGAGAGGAGTCGGAAGAGGAGGACGACGACGTGCTTCTGTTCCCTCACTCGTGGGGACTCCTGGAGGAGACCGGGGCCGTCACAGCCCTCCAACGCCAGTTCCCAACCCGGTGTCTCCAGCGCTGTTCCAGAGCTCGGTACGGCCTGTGCCGACTCCGCGCACCATACCATCGGTGCGCATTCAGAACACGGAGAAGCTGAGGGAGGGGGATCGCCCACCACTTCGTATGCCAACGATCCATGATCGAGAGAAACCTGAGGGGTTTTATGAACAACCGAAGGAGGAACAGACGAGGTGGTGGAGAGCCTGGGTTGCTCTTCCTCTTGAGAAGCAGACGGACCAGCTCATTTTACAAATAGAGGAGGAGGAGGACTTCGGGCGCCAATATGCTCTCGTGAATAAGCTGATGGATATGCGGGAGCGGGCTTCGGAGCAAGCGAAGGTCCGCAGCCCGGAGCCTCCAGCGAAGATCCGGAGCCTCCAGCGAAGGACCGCAGCCCGGAACCTCCAGCGAAAGCCCGTAGCCCGGAACCTCCAGCGAGGGTCCGCAGCCCGGAGCCTACAGCGAAGGCCCGTAGCCCGGAACCTCCAGCGAAGGTCAGCAGCTCGGAGCCTCCAGCGAAGGTCAGCAACCTGGATCCTCCATCGAAGGTCCGCAGCCCGGAACCTCCAGCGAAGGTCCGCAGCCCGGAGCCTACAGCGAAGGTCCGCAGCCCGGAGCCTACAGCAAAGGTCCGCAGCCCGGAACCTCCAGTGAAGGTCCGCAGCCCGGAACCTCCAGCGAAGGTCCGCAGCCCGGAGCCTCCAGCGAAGGTCCGGAGCCTCCAGCGAAGGTCCGCAGCCCGAAGCCTCCAGCGAAGGCCTGGAGCCTCCAGCGAAGGCCCGGAGCCTCCAGCAAAGGCCCGCAGCCCGGCGCCTCCAGCGAAGGTCCGCAGCCCGGCGCCTCCAGCGAAGGTCCGCAGCCCGTAGCCTACAGCGAAGGTCCGCAGACCGGAGGCTACAGCGAAGGTCGTCTGCTCCACTCCAGTGCCAGAGCAGTCCGCTCCACCGGTGCCCAGTCCGGGGCCGGTCGTCTGCTTCACTCCAGTGCCAGAGCAGTCCGCTCCACCGGTGCCCAGTCCGGGTCCGATCATCTGCTCCACTCCAGTGCCAGAGCAGTCCGCTCCACCAGCGCCCGGTCCGGGTACGGTCAACGGCTCCGCTCCGCTCCAGTGCCGGAGCAGTCCGCTCCACCGGTGCCTAGTCCAGGTCCGGCCATCTGCTCCGCTCCAGTGCCGGACGACAGCCACTCTCCAGGGTCGGGTGCTCCCACACCAGGGTCCAGACAGGACTTGGTGCATCGCGGGAGTACGGAGGGGGTGTCCACTCCATCCACTCCATCCACTCGTGACACATAGACTTTTATTACGCAAGCAACAAAAGCCGAGGAGCCCCCGGAGACTTCTAATCTTCCCAGACTCCTCTGCGCTTCTTATACACATTCATGGTCACATAGCATACATAGCCCCTCCCTCACGGGTAGGCTCATTACCACCTCTAACAGTCGTCCACTATCGTTTCAAAACCTTTCAACTCTGGTTCGTATACCCCTCTTCCTGTCAGCAGTTAAACCTTCAAATGTAAAACACTCCCACCATGGCAATAAAACTTCAAGATACGAAACTGTGAAACCATAATGGCGACCCCCTAGTAATGGTAATGGTGCAAAGATAAACACATTCACCCATGAAGGCCACTAGACACACACTCATAAATCTTAACATACATGGACCCAAATTCTTAGTGCCTGTTACAACCTGGTACAACCACAGCACAATACAGACACTGTTCTATTCAACCATTCTAGTCCTTCTTATATTATAGCTAATGTGTGTCTAAGTGTACCTCATAAAACCATATGATTATCTTCTCTTGGGCTTCACTGACTGCTCTAACTATTGCTTTACTGACTACTCTAACTATTACTGACTACTCTAACTATTGCTGACTACTCTATTGTAGTTTCTAACCTTCCAATTATTTTCTTTAAATCATAGTCCTAAAAATATTGAACAAAAGCTTAAAATATTCATTACCCTATACTTTAATTTGATGTACTGATAATTTTTTATCAGTACATCAAACCGAAGCCTATTGCATGAAAAAGGGGGAAATTATATTGACTACCACAATTGCTCAGAGAATATATTTAGTTTAACAAGTAATAAAAACATTATTGGCACCATGTTTTGTTAGTACTCCATCACCTTACCCTTGTGAGATTGGAGAACACATTGGGAGGGATATTAGACCATTCCTCCATACGGTTTGTTGTTTTGGAAAGTTTGTTGTTTTAAAAGTGTATTGGAAAGTTTCTTAGTAGCTAGCTAACTTTTTAGTTTGGATCCTGCCACGCAGTTGGCATCAGTTGCTGGGACTGCTACTCTCTGTCCAGTGATCCTGCCGACCAAGGCCGGGTCTGATGAGCCTAGCTGCTAGCTAGCTGCCTATCAAGCTAGCAGGGTTTCTAGAGGGCTTGAACACAGCCCGTGACACGGTTAGCCATTGTGGCTGTCCAGATCCCTGCTGTTTGTTGTTTTAAATCTTCCCTGCCCTGTCTGGAACTGAGAGGAGTAACAGTGTAACCTGTGTTGCTAGCTACCATGACAAAGACCAAAGCCGGCGGGAGTACCGTTGAGAACAATGGTGTCTCTCTATACAGGTGAATGATCTTTTAAACTAACAAAAATAGTTCTACAAGCAGTTGTTACAATAAAATAGCTTTAAGTGTTTTGTCCAAATACTGGTGGATTCAACTAATAAAAGAATGGACGACCTGACCAGAAAGGTCCAGGACCTGAAGAACAGCTTGCAGTTCTCCCAGGGTCAGCTCGATAAGTTGAAACAGGAAAACGCCAATATGACAGCAATCTGTAAGTCATTGAGAGAGGACATCAGTTCTGTGTGTGAATCCATGATAACAATGGCGGATACATCAGATCTCGATGGACAATCAAGGCAGAACAACATGGTTGTGGACGGAATTGTAGAATCTCCACATGAGACCTGGACGGAGTCCGAGGACAAAGTGAGGGAAATTATCTCTGAGAAATTGAAGATGGACCACAGGAAGATTGAGGTGGAGCGCGCCCACAGGACTGGAAAAAAAAACACCACCGGCACAGGTGACTGGCCCAGGCCGATAGTTGTCAGGTTCCTGATGTTCAAGCACAAGGTAGCTGTTCTGGAAAGAGCCAAGAACTGGAGAGTAACGTATACAGCGGGTGAAATAAGTATTTCACTGGCTTTTCCAAATGTTGTGCAGCAAACTTTAAATGAGCTTCAACATGCTTTTTTTTTCAGCAATGGAGTCTTGCGTGGTGAGCGTGCATACAGGCCATGGCGGTGGAGTGCATTACTTACTGTTTTCTTTGAGACAACAGTACCTGCTAATTGCAGGTCTTTTTGAAGCTCTCCACAAGTTGTCCTTGGCTCTTGGACAACTCTTCTGATTATTATTTTCACTCCTCTGTCAGAAATCTTGTGAGGAGCACCTGGTCGAGGCACATTTATGGTGAAATGATTGTCTTTCCACTTCCGTATTATGGCCCCAACAGTGCTCACTGGAACATTCAGAAGCTTAGAAATGCGCCTATAACCAATGCCATCATTATGTTTTGCAACAATTAGGTTGCGAAGGTCTTGAGACAGCTCTTTGCTTTTACCCATCATGAGATGTGTCTTGTGTGACACCTTGGCAATGAGACCTTTTTGTAGGCCATCAGTTGAGACTGAACCAGCTGATATTAATTTGCACTGACAGGGGGCTGGATTGCTTTTTAATTACTGATAGTTTTCAGCTGTTGTCTTGGCTTTCCATGCCTTTTTGCACCTCCCTTTCTTCATGTGTTCAATACTTTTTCCCTGTGTCATTTCACATTATTACACATAACTTAATTTGTTTTGGTTTCTTGTATGTATGGATTACTTGGATTGTTACCAACATCTGGTGAACATTTCATGTCAATAGCACCTTTGGAAATATATTTACTGAGAAAAATGGTGACGTGTTCAATACTTATTTCACCCGCTGTATCTTCCTCAATGAGGACTATCCTGAAGCTGTGCGCCAGAGGAGGAAAGAACTTATCCCAGCCATGAAAGCTGCCGGAGTGCGTGGGGACATTGCTTACATTCGCTATGACAGGCTCATTGTCCACCCTCAATCCCAGAAGCCTGGAAAGGATGAGAGCCAAGCCTATGAGAGCAGCACACACACACACACACACTAACTGATTAATGGACTGCTGAATGTATAGTTTTTTTTTTATCTTGCTTTGTTTGCTCTTTTGCATATTATGTCTATCTCTGATAAGCTACCCAGGAAAGGGCTGAAAATATAATAACCCATATTAACATACAGTCGGAAGTTTACATACACTTAGGATGAAGTCATTAAAACTAATTTTTCAACCACTCCAACGATTTCATGTTAACAAACTATAGTTTTGGCAAGTCGGTTATGACATCTACTTTGTGCATGACACAAGTAATTCTTCCAACAATTGTTTACAGACAGATTATTTCACTTATAATTCACTATATCACAATTCCAGTGGGTCAGAAGTTTACATACACTAAATTGACTGTGTCTTCAAACAGCTTGGAAAATTACAGAAACGTTCTACAGGGATGTTGGTCCATGCAGACGCAATGGCATCAATTGCTGCAGATTGGACAGCGGTACATTCATGCTGTGAACAGCCCGTTCCATCTCATCCCAAAGATGCTCTATTGGGTTGAGGTCTGGGGCCCCTCAAGTAAATTTAACTCTTATGAACTCCTCAATTGTCCAGTGTTGGTGATCGCGTGCCCACGGGAGTCGCTTCTTCTTGTTTTTAGCTGATAGGAGTGGCAGAAAGTCCAACCGGCCTCACAACCGTAGACCTCGTGTAACCACGCCAGCCCAGGACCTCCACATCCATCTTCTTCACCTGTGGGGTCGTATGAGACCAGCTACCGGACAGCTAATGTGTGGGTTTCCACAACCAAAGACTTTCTGCACAAACTGTTAGAAACTGTCTCAGGGAAGCTCATCTGCATGCTCACCAGAGTCTTGCCCTAACTGCAGTTTGGCGTCATAACCGACTTCAGTATGCATATGCTCACCTTCGATGGCCACTGGTACGCTGGAGAAGTGTGTTCTTCACGGATTAATAACCGTTTGGGCGTTTGTTTGGGCAGGCAAAACACAATTGCATTTTATCGATCTGAGGTCCATTGTCGTGCCATTCATCCGCTGCCATCACCTCATGTTTCAGCATGATAATGCACAGCCCCATGTCGCAAAGATCTCTAAACCATTCCTGGAAGCTGAGAATGTCTGAGTTCTTCCATGACCTGCATACTCACTGTAAGGGTTGGGTTGTGGTTAGGCCGCATGACTCCCCACCAGGGGGAGTAGAAGAGCCACAATCCAGCCCTCACACCCTTACACCAAAACTAGGGATGGTTAATGATCCCCAATCGGAGACAGCTGTCTAGAGTTGGTCTCTGATTGGGGATAGTATTTAGCCATCCCTCACATCCACCAATATGTGGATCATTGTTTGTGTTTGTCTGCATGTTGCAGAACTCACGTAAGTCACCTTGCTTTTGTTAGTAGTTTGTCTGTTTTCACTCTCCTTGTTTTATTTATGTGCTTCATGAGAACATCTCACATAATAAAAAAGGATGACACTCCACGAGCGCTCCGTCTACCGTCCCTTAACTCCAAACCGTGACAGAATGATCCACCACCCTGGGACGCAGCGGGGACTGACATTGGGAGATATCCTCCTCGGTATGGGGAAAATTACCGAGGAGGAATACTCCCATTATCGTGCGGTGGAGGAAGGCTGGGGTCCGGAGCAGCTGCGCCGTCGTCAGAGGAAAAATCGACGGGCCTGAAAGGCAAAGGACCAGCCTGGTGCCCAGAAAACCCCCCAAACTGATTTTTATTGGGGTGGTCGGGGATCGAGGGAGAAGAGCCCCGACCACTGCACTCGTGGGGGTTCCAGGAGGAGCCCCTACAGCCGTGGGAGCAGGAGTACAGAGAGGAGTCGGAGGAAGACGACGACGATGTGCTTCTGTTCCCTCACTCGTGGGGGTTCCCGGAGGAACCCTCACAGGATGGGGATTGGCGCTGAAGAGAGAACGACAGGTACAGTCGTACTCCAGCGCCAGTTCCCAGTCCGGTCCAGAGTCGGAGAAGGAGGAGACCAACTCAGCGCACCACAACATCGGTGCGTTCCCCCAGCCCGGTAAGGTCCGTGCCTGCTCCTCGCACCAGACCAGTGGTGCGTTCCCCCAGCCCGGTACGGCCCTTACCTACTCCTCACACCAGACCAGTGGTGCGTTCCCCCAGTCCGGTACGTCCCGTGCCTGCTCCTCACACGGAGCCTCCAGCGACGGTCGACAGCACGGAGCCTCCAGCGACGATCGACAGCACAGAGCCTCCAGCGACGGTCGACAGCCCGGAGCCTCCAGCGACGATCGACAGCACAGAGCCTACAGCGACGGTCGACAGCACGGAGCCTCCAGCGACGGCCGACAGCCCAGAGCCTCCAGCGACGGAGCCTCCAGTGAAGGCCGACAGCCCAGAGCCTCCAGAGGCCAGCACAGCTCTGTGGCTGGAATTTCCCACACCAGGGTCCAGACAGGACTTGGTGCATCGCGGGAGTACTGAGGGGGGAATCATCGCACCGGGGTCCGGATCGGGCGGGCAACGGGAAGGCAGGAAGAGAGCAGCTTTCACTGCCTGCGTCGCGCCCGAAGCCGGAACCGGAGCCCTCACCATCAGCCACCTCAGTACCCCGCCATTTCCCCCCTGGTTTTGTGTATTTTTTTGTTTTGTTTTTAAATTTAAAAAAAATTTGAGGGGGGAATCATGTGCGGTCGGGAGCCCGCACCTTGGAGGGGGGGTACTGTAAGGGTTGTACTGTAACAGTGGGGAGAACAAGTATTTGATACACTGCCGATTTTGCAGGTTTTCCTACTTACAAAGCATGTAAAGGTCTGTAATTTTTATCATAGGTACACTTCAACTGTGAGAGACAGAATCTAAAACAAAAATCCAGAAAATCACATTGTATGCGATCATGCGTTAACTCCGCACCGTGACACTCACCAGACATGTCACCATTGAGCATGTTTGGGATGCTCTGGATCGACAGCGTGTTCCAATTCCCGCCAATATCCAGCAACTTTGCACAGCCATTGAAGAGGAGTGGGAGAACATTCCACAGTCCACAATCAACAGCCTGATCAACTCCATGTGAAGGAAATTGTGTGTAGATCACTGATAAAGACACTAACAAACTATAATGAGACTAATTGTTCATATAAGTCAACAATTGGAAAAGGAATACCATAAGAATACCACTAGGTGACAGTGTCGTATGTTGGTGCTGTGTAGATGTAACGTTTTTGAGTTATTTGTACTTAAAAAGTACTCTTTTACCAAAATAACTGGTTGAAAATCTGTGGTTAGATAGGGCGGGGTCACTGGAAATAAAGTATAATGCAAATAAACAATGCACTCTTATTTTACTTAATTGTATTAACCTTGAACACACATCCATAATAGTATCCAGGTAAAGGCTATACTTACACTCAAAAACTCAAACAATCTTATGCTAATCCTATGACTATAACAAATAAAGCTTGTTACTTAGTTGATATAGAATTGTACAGTATTGATCTGATGTTACATCTCTTACATTTCTGATCATACTGTGTATGATTACGGCAACCTATTTACTTATCTTTTCTTCCTCAGGCACATTGATCAGCCAGTAACTCTCTCTCCTTTTATGAGGGTTGATCCTATTCTTTAGCACCACCTTGTAGGTTTTTATATCTACTTTGGACGTGAATCTCTTGGAGAACTACTCAGCTATGTTAATGTCCGATTTTGAGTAGACTCCTCTTCCGAAAGTAGCACCAGCACCATCTCCATCATTCCTGATGCTGCCCTGGGATCCGTCCATAGCAGGATTGTGGTAGTACACTGGCCAGGCCTCGTCTCCGATCCCCAAACATCCATCTCCATCCCTCTATTTGTTAAATATCTTCAGGGCAATGAGGTTCCAGCCACAGGGTCTGACGTACTGTTCCCTCTTTCAGGTAAAACAAAAGGTTTGTGCAACACCTGTCTGAACAGGAATTCAAGTCTCAAGGTAAAAGTACTTATGTAAATGATTGGGTTCATACTAGTTAGGACTTAACATAATCTAACTGTAAATGTATGCCTGAGATGTTTGGATGGCATGATGTTAATATCTAATCTCTAACCATGATAAATATGTTTTTCATAGGAAGTGAGTCTGCACTATGCCAGTCTGAAGCACACTGGTAAGGCCCGCCCCACTGCTCAGAGAGTGCCAGGATTGGCCCAGGGAGATGTCATCTATGCAACAGTGTCCCAATGTGTTCATCCAGACGCATGATGTGTCACATGCACTGCTGACATGGTTCTTTGGATATCCATTCTTGATGGAAATAAGATTGTATTTTGATTTGTGCATGTATGTGTGTTTCTGTAAATGTTGAAAAGGCTAATGTAATAATTATTGTCAATGTTCTCCAAAGAATCTCAATAAAAACATTTTAAGGCAATAGGATATAGAATTAGTTGGATGAAAGAATAGTATCTTGGGTATCTTGAAAATGTAGTCGTACCGCAATACAAAGAAGTAAAATATGAACAGTCTGGTGAAGGTCATCAGTCAAATCAATGTGTTATTCTCTTCAAACCCTGGAATGCTGGTCTAGCAGTGACCACAGCGGAATAGATGACGCGATGCTGGTCTCCCTGTATCCTCGATCTTTCCCTCCAATTCTGCCGACCCAGAGATGCATACTGAACCTCAGTGTCTTCCACATGAGAAGGGCCCTGAGACACACACACAGAAACATACAAATATTTTCATTTTCATTTTAGCAATGCTTTCAGTTTGCGGTGAGAGGTATTCATTTGTACTCACTTCTTCCCTATCACCATGTGTGATCTCAGACCCTATAAGACAAAATATGAAACAATAATTTGTTTTCAATGAGAGCAATACTTGTTGGGAGAATGCACACATTTTACACAAACCCTACTATAGGTACTTTTCTGTTAGCAAATAACTAGATAGTGTTCTTTACCTAGATTTGACAAGCACCTAGTCTGGAGTTCAGTTCCTTCCTGCTTGTGTCCTGTCACTATAGGAAATAAAGTAATCATGTCATGTCACTGTTTGTAAAAAGGTTGTTTCATGACCGCATAGGCCAAAGTACTAGCTTAATATCGACCTAAAGGCTTGTACAAACAAGATGCATATAATATAATATAACAGTAGAGTTTTTAGACATTTTTACCTGTACTGCAATTTCTTCTTCTTCTGCTCAGTCTGCCTATCAGCAAAAGGCCCAGCATACCAGCCAAAAGCACCACGACGCATAGTCCAATGACAGCTATCATCATCACAACTGAAAGACAAAAGCACAGTTCAATATGTGAAAATAGCACCTGTATTAAAGATAGCAGGACGAAAGCCTAGTTCACGCTCTCTGTAGTCAGCACAGCATGGAGGGTTGCTAACGGCAAACATAAAGATGGGTGGCACTTATGTTCTTGTTTTTTTTCAAGACCCTCGATTTTGACCGACACACACTGTCATTTCAGTTTCACCACAAAGAGCAAAACCAGAGTTTGGAATTCCTTTAAATTTAGTCCGTGGACAACTTACCATTTGTAGGGCCTGTCTCTTTGATCTCTCTCCCAACAACATCTGAAAACAGGTGAATGGTCATGGAATTTACTTACACAGAACACAGTTAAAAACCCTGGATTTTGGTCTTACTTTCATACTTGTAATAATAAGTTGCTGTGTGTTACCTGTTTTCATAACAGCAGTGGAACTCTGGATGTTGAGGGGATCTGGGTTAACAAAAATAAATAAATAATCGAGTTCGCCATAAGCATGACATTTCAAATTAAAGGGGAATGGTATTAGAGGGACCTCTAAAGTGTGGCTCCCCCAACTCTTTCTCTCACTGCTTTTTTAGCAAGTGATACAGATGATTGTTGAGCCTGATCTTTCAAACTAAATGAAAATGTCACTGTCAAAATAAAACATGGACAATTAAATAGATAAAACGCCATTGGGAAAGCTCTACCTGTCAACACTGTTACTTTAGCAGCCGTTTCCCCATTACACAGGTACTCTCCAGAGTCCCCTGGTTGCAGATTGAGGATCTGCAGGGCTCCATCTTCATCATAGGAAAACCTCTTCTGCAGGTCCTCCCTCTCCCTTTTCACTGTTCCATTTCTCAAAAGAGTCGAAATGGGTTCCTGTTTAGTATGACTGTCTTTCTTGAAGAACCACCTCTGCTTGGCTTTTCTGGATACTGTACAGGGCAGCAGTAGGGTTCTACCAGCAGAAACAGCTAACGTTTGGCCTGTGGGAAGATATTAATGAAATGGTTGTAACAAGATGCGGAAATGTTATAGACAATGATAGGAATATGCTCATTAGACAAAAAAAAGTATGTTTCAGCTAATTTCCTTAAAAATAGTTTACTTATATTCTTCTATCACTCCTATGACAGAGCAATTTCACTGGTGGTTGTCCACTTGTCCTGCTTGAAATTGATAATTGGTTCAACCATTATTGATCGCCTAGTCAGTTGTCCATTTTCAGCTCTCATCCTCAAGGACAGCAACCGATATATTTATAAAAAACATATTCGTTATTCTAGAGGGGTGGTCAGATAAGCGTTACATTTCACAATCTGTAACCTCCTGTACTCATACCTTTCAGTACCTCTACGTCTGCCACTAGCTGGTCGTTGCAATGGTAGTCCCCTGAGTCGGAGGGCTCCAGCTCTTCTATAACCAGAGATCCATCAGGCTGGAGGTCATATTTCTGGTGGTTCCGGTAAGCAACCGACTTGCCTCGTTTGATGACTATGATCCCGTTGACCTGGTGTCTCCACTGTAAGTCAACAGTGCCACTGCAGGCCAGGTAAAGACGATGATCCTCAGGCACTGAGACTCTTCTCACTGAGGGCAGACATAGTAGGCGTGAATTGGCTTTAACCTAACTAGAATGAACTGGACTGATATTGTGGGAAATATAGAAATCAATTTGAGCGTGTCTGATTTGTGTCACCGCTAATTTATTCCGAGACAAAATATGGGATAATGTGTTGGATCAGGGGTTTTTTTCTGAGCACCTGACTTGTCAAAAGCCTGTGCAATCATCTGAGAGCACAATCTACTTCCACAGTGGCTGTATGTAGAAGAATATCAATTTTTGTCTATCACTGCATGCAAGACTGTGTGTCACTCTTCCTGACTCCATTTTGTTCCTGCTTCCTGTGTGATCCACTATTCCTCTTTATCTAAAGCGAACATGGTATATCCTTAGAGTGGGAATACAGTTAGCCTGCTTCAAGGAAGCGGATGTGTGTGTGTTTTTTTTTTCAAGACACAAAACCATTAAAACAAGCACAGGTAATATGGTGATATAATGTTGGGAAAATGTTACTGTCAATGTGTTGACAAAATGTATTGAATCTCACACAAACAATGAAGAAATAGTTATTTTGTTCACTGATTATAGGCAACTATGATTGTTCACATATTGTAATATACATCTTCATGAAGTAGCATCTTAAATCAATTGAAGAAATAAAGTTAAATAGAAATTGCAGATAATTATTCTAATACAGTATGGTTTTCCCAGTAGCTACTACTGCTGCCTTTTTCTTCTTTTTTCATTTTGTCTGGGATGGAAAGACAGTTTGAGTGCTGCGGGTGTAGAACTCAATGCAAATAACAAAATGTACACTGTACCTGTTGCGCTGGAGGTGCGGAGAATCATTAGAAAACACAACAAAGCTTTGAAACAGCTCCACATCTTCACCAAAACTCTTAACACTGCAGAGTCCATCAGGAGATGTGATAGTAACCCCTCCTTCCGTGTTCCTCTGTTCCCTGTTTAGAACAGACCAAGACCATGTGTCTGTGAGGTCATGGATGAGACGGTGACATTATGGTGACTGATGGTCAGCATTATACCACTTTAATAGCATTATACCATTGTCTCAACATTAGAATAACATTTGATAGTGGAAATCCCAAATGTTTCATTATGCTTCAATGAGAGGACATTGACATGTCGTTTCACATGTTATACTGTATAATACATATTTACAATACATATTTATTTCATACCAATTTTGAAAGTTGAGTCTGTGTTTAATGTGAGTACAGATTTTAACCAGGAAGTACACCTGCAGAGTGACTTTCTAAACAATGCTATTAGATTGATGACAGTAGTAGCGAAGTAAATGCTTTCTACTAGTTTTGTGCATTTGATATGCTCTCGAGACATACCAGAGATGGTTCAGAAAAGTAGTTTTCTGTGAATGTGGACATACAGTAATCTAATTAGCCTACTTCATACAGTGGAGGGAACCAGACAACAACAAAAAAAACTGTACATCCATGTAAGGAACAAATTTGGTAGGGACCCTGTTCTCAAATGAAGACTTTTCAGATGAAGGCTTTTCTTCATACTAGAAGTTTTCATATGACAATGACCTCATATAGCCTGGCTGGACCATTATGTAAAATATGGAACTCGCCTATTGATACCTTACTGCAAGATGTACATTACCGTTCAGAAGTTTGGGGTCACATAGAAATTTCCAAGAATAGATTGATGCATTTCAGAAGAAAGTTCTTTGTTTCTGGCCATTTTGAGCCTGTAATCGAACCCACAAATGCTGATGCTCCAGATACTCAACTAGTCTAAAGAAGGACAGTTGTATTGCTTCTTTAATCAGCACAACAGTTTTCAGCTATGCTAACATAATTGCAAAAGGGTTTTCTAATGATAAATTAGCCTTTTAAAATGATAAACTTGGATTAGCTAACACAATGTGCCATTGGAACACAGGAGTGATGGTTGCTGATAATTGGCCTCTGTACGTCTATGTAGATATTCCATAAAAAATCAGCCGTTTCCAGATACAATAGTCATTTACAACATAAAAAATGTCTACACTGTACTTCTGATCAATTTGATGTTATTTTAATGGACAAAATAATTGCTTTTCTTTCAAAAACAAGGACATTTTTAAGTGACCCCCAACTTTTGAACGGTAGTGTAGTTAATAGAGTAATTGATGGTACAGTACGACACTACTAGGAGACTGCTAAATAGTAAAATAGCTACCCGGAATCCCACAGTGACCGTACGTACATACCCCAATCAGAAGCCATGGATTAAATGCAACATCCGCATTGAGCTAAAGGGTAGAGCTGCTGCTTTCAAGGAGCCGGACTCTAACCCGGAAGCTTATAAGAAATCCCGCTATGCCCTCCGACGAACCATCAAACAGGCAAAGCGTCCGATGTGGCAGGGCTTGCAAACTATTACAGACTACAAAGGGAAGCACAGCCGCGAGCTGCCCAGTGACACAATCCTACCAGACAAGCTAAATTACTTATATGCTTGCTTCAAGGCAAGTAACACTGAAACAGCCATGAGAGCATCAGCTGTTCCGGATTACTGTGTGATCATGCTCTCCGTAGGCAATGTAAGTAAGACCTTTAAACAGATCAACATTCATAAGGCTGCAGGCCCAGAGGGATTACCAGGATGTGTACTCCGAGTATGCGCTGACCAACTGGCAAGTGTCTTCACTGACATTTTCAACCAGTCCCTGACTGAGTCTGTAATACCAACATGTTTCAAGCAGACCACCGTAGTCCCTGTGCCCAAGAACACTAGGGTAACCTGCCTAAATGACTACCGACCCGTAGCACTCACGTCTGTAGCCAAGAAGTGCTTTGAAAGGCTAGTCATGGCTCACATCGAAATCATTATCCCAGAAACCCTAGACCCACTCCAATTTGCATACCGCTCCAACTGATCCACAGATGATGCAATCTCTATTGCACTCAACACTGCCCTCTCCCACCTGGACAAAAGGAACACCTATGTGAGAATGCTATTCATTGACTACAGCTCAGCCTTTAACACCATAGTGCCCTCAAAGCTCATCACTAAGCTAAGGACCCTGGGACTAAACACCTCCATCTGCAACTGGATCTTGGACTTCCTGACGGGCCGCCCCCAGGTAGTAAGGGTAGGTAACAACACATTCACCATGCTGATACTCAACACGGGGGCACCTCAGGGGTGCATGCTCAGTCCCCTCCTGTACTCCCTGTTCACTCATGACTGCATGGCCAGGAACGACTCCAACACCATCATCAAGTTTGCCGATGACACAACAGTGGTATGCCTGATCACCGACAACAATGAGACAGCCAACAGGGAGGAGGTCAAAGACCTGGCCGTGTGGTGCCAGGACAACAACCTGTCCGTCAACGTGATCACGACAAAGGAGATGATTGTGGACTACAGGAAAAGGAAGACCGGGTACGCCCCCATTCTCATCGACGAGGCTGTAGTAGAGCAGGTTTGGAGCTTCAAGTTCCTTGGTGTCCACATAACCAACAAACCAACAAACACACTAAGTCAGTCAAGAAGAGGGCACGATAAAGTCTATTCCCCCTCAGGAGACTGAAAAGATTTGGCATGGGTCCTCAGATCCTTAAAAGGAAGTCAGAGGAAGGCCCTAAAAATTGTCAAAGACTTCAGTCACCCTAGTCATAGACTGTTCTCTCTGCTACCGCACGGCAAGCGGTACAGAAGTGCCAAGTCTAGGTCCAAAAGGCTTCTTAACAGCTTTTACCCCCAAGCCATAAGACTCTTGAACAGTCTTATGGCTTGCTGCTACTTTAACTCTACCTACATGTACATTGTACATATTACCTAAATCACCTTGACTAACCGGTGCCCCCGCACATTGACTCTGTACCGGTACCCCTGTATATAGCCTCGCTATTGTTATTTTACTGCTGCTGTTCAATTATTGTAATTTTTATTTTCTATTATTTTTTTCTTAAAACTTCTTAAAGTGTTCATCACTGGACCCCCTGCAGTTCGTATATCAGCGCAACATCGGGGTGGATGATGCAATCATCTACCTTCTGCAGAGGGCCTACTCTCACCTGGACAACGCAGGTTGCACTGTGAGGTTTATGTTTTTTTACTTTTCCAGTGCCTTCAACACCATTCAGCCCCTGCTACTGGGTGAGAAGATAAAGAGGATGAAAGTGGAAGCACCCTTAGTCTCCTGGGTCACAGACTACCTGACCGGTAGGCCACAATTTGTGTGACTACAGAGCTGTGTGTCAGAACGGGCAGTGAGCAACACAGGGTCCCCCCAGGGAACGGTCCTGTCCCCCTTCCTGTTCACCCTCTACACCTCGGACTTCAGATATAACTCAAACATGCCACCTACAGAAGTTCTCTGATGACTCCGCAATTGTAGGGTGCATCAGGGGTGGGCAGGAGGAGGAGTACAGGAGCACAATCAATTACTTTGTGTTGTGGTGTGAGCAGAACCACCTTCAGCTCAACATCAACAAAACAAAGGAGATGGTGGTGGACCAAGGCCCAACTGACTGCTGCCCTATACAGGGGATGGATGTGGAAATGGTTGGGTCATACAAGTTCCTGGTAACACCGGGGCTCTGTACAAAAAGGGTCAGAGCTGACTCTACTTTCTGATGAGGCTCAGGTCCTTCAACGTGTGCAGTAAACTGTGGTGTGGTGGCCAGTGCCATCTTTTTTTCAGTGGTGTGCTGGGGCGCTAACATAAAAGCTGGTGATGCTTCACGAATAAATAAACTGATCAAGAAGGCTATCTCTGTTCTGGGGATTAGCCTTGACACTCAATCTGTCAATCAATCAATCAATCAATCAATCTATCAATCTATCAATCTATCTATATATCTAAAGCGTGTTGGTAAGCATTCCACTGTAAGGTCTACACCTGTTGTATTCGGCCCATGTGACAAATACAATTTGATTTGGATCCGAATCGCGGTTTTAATCATCGGCCAGGACGGATAATTAAGTAAAACCACATGTCCAAATCCCTATAAATCCCTATCTCCATCCATGGCTAAATTAGGAAAAGCCACCATGTGTCCAAAGGAAAGGAGTCTTATTTTTGGACACATTAATTATTTTAATAGCCTGTCCTTTGACAGGAATACATAATTACATGTCTACCATTTAATATTTTTAATGCCACTCAAAATTCTAAAGTGCGATTGGGCCGAATCACCTTTAAAACGTGTTCTTCCTGTCCACCCACAACGGTGTACTCTGCCTAAATACAAATAATATTATTGGATAGGCCGATTGAAGAATCAGTCTAACAATTTGTTGCTTTGATTGGATCCTGCATTGAAAATGGGTGGGCTTTTGGCAGAAATTTCGTTTCTTGTCTGGATGTCGTCATACGCGAGATGGTGCTGTGGACCGAGTGGATATTATTTAACAAAATAAAAACAAAACCTAATGTTTCACGTAAGAAATTCTAATTTTATTTTGTAGATCGATGGATCCAATCGCCAACTGAACATTCGCTGTAAAATCTATTTCGTGGATTTATATATCTATATTTTTAAATATAATTTATCAGTGATTATCTATCTTATAACAAACGCCTTGTGTGGCTATGACTACGGATTTACTATCTGATTTGGATTGTCGTTTCTTCGCTGACAACCTTCTGACAAGCGAAGATTGGGGTAAGTGAGAGAGATAATAAATGGTACTGTAATGCATGTTTACCACCTGGGAAACATGGACACGTTAGTTAGCTACGTACTGTACCTAGCTAGTTAGCTAAAATGATCAAGCTAGCTAACGCTACTTTAGCTGATCACGAACGTGTGAAATCGACTATGCATCCTAACCGTGCAAGGTTGACTCTGGCAACGAATTACTAAAAATCATTATGTTAAAGTTGGTGGTAGAATGATCTGCAGTTTAGGGTAGTTTTTGGTATTTTTGCGTGGGTGTGTGCCAATGACTGTAACTATGTGCACTGGGCAGCAAACCGGATATGTCACTTTTTGTATTAACACAGATATGAGGGTTAACTATTTAGTTAAAGTCTTTGGTATTAGTGTGAGAAAAGCTTGTGGTCTGCAAGTTTTCATTTTCCATAAGATACAAGTTAGCTGAAAAGACCATCGATCCCAAATACCGGAATTATAAACGTATGCAATATGTGGAACAAAACCATAGGCCTTAGCCTATCTAAAGACTGAAAACATAACTGGCTTTATGGGACATCTGGGTATCTCCGTCCCTTTGTTAAATCGATAGATTTAGATACTAAACTTCCTCTTTTACTGACTCCATGATCATTGATTTTTGTATGCTGAAGTATTTGGTTGTCTCTTGCAATCTGTAAACTGTGAACACTTTAACTTCCTGTGATCACTTATCCTGATTACATTTTACATAGTTAGGCCTGCGGTATGAATCAAAACTAGTTGTGGAAAACTATTTAGAGATGTAAAGGATAGCCTACTCAGTACTAGCATTCTTTCAAGAGAAAACCATCCCACAGATAATGTACACTAGTTTTGATTCATACCGCAGGCTAGAACTACAATTTAATTTCAACCCATATGTTGGCCCTCTAGTTAATGGGGTCTACTATTATCATGAGTAGCTAAGACTTTAGCTAGCCCTTGGCTAATTAAAATGGGGAACAATTCTCAGCCCAGAGCAGGTTGGTATCTGTTCCCTCTGCTATTGAAGATGGGTGATCTCAGGGCTGAAAACCTCCATCTCGTGTCTTTTACGCCATCTTCCCCGCCATTGCTTAGATTTCCCTCAATTTGTAAAGCCGGAAAACCCAAACTGGACTCCTGTAAATTAAAGCTGCTTTGAATTTAAAATGGGTGTTGAAAAGCCTCAAACCTTGAGCTCATTTTAGGTGTGTTTATGATCACGACCATCTTTTATTAGTAGATCTCTCTTCTTGTTTTAGCTCAAAGGTCCGAGTCGTGTTTCAAGCCCTTGTCAAACCAAATAAGGCACGGGAAACCATGGCGACAAGGGGTCACTGTGGTATAGTGATAAGGCTTTACTTACGACCGCTATAGCAACTGATACTCAAGCAACTAGCGTGTCTGTCCATGTGCATAATTATGTTCCTACAGTACTAACTAATTGGTCTGTCTGTCTCAGATGCCTGTCTGTACCAGTGTGAGAGCATGGAGGAGGGAGAGGACGGGGAGTACACAAGAGGACCGAAATATGAAACATCGGTATGGACAAAGAGTTTCTGCTCACAGACCCAGACTGTATTATCTGACCACTGTACTTCACATGTTGTATCACCACATCGAAGCTAATTCAAAGCTATGACCAATGCTAATCACTCTTTCAATGATTTAGACCTAATTCCCTGTCTACTCAACATGAGGCCTATTCTAGGAATTGGCATTTTAAATGTTTTGAAGTCACTCACATATGGAGGGGGGTGGGGTCTATTTTTAGGACACAAGGCCCGCACTGGAAATACATGTGTGCATTTATCTATATGCCAACAATGTGCAACAATCCATAATTTATAATAACCATTACAGATAACAAATCCGAATTGCTAAATTGCCCCATATAAATAAAATAAAATAAAAACTGGTTATATTATGTTCTGGAATGCAATCTTCAAAAAGGTAGTAACCTCAGCAGTGGCGCTTACTTGTTGAAGCCTATGGCTGTGTAATTGCATAGCCTTGTTTTGTTAATTTAACAGACAAGACACTCTTATTTCCCAAGCCCAATCACAGTCAAGACACAACTAATAATAGAAAAAAAATTATGTCATATAACAACAGAATAAAATAGAACCAACCTTTTTTCTAAATGAAATAAGTTGCCAATGCAAAGTGACGCACATCTTGCGTCTGAAATAGTTATTCTCAAAGAGTGATCATTTGAAATGGGGCTCAATTTGGCAAGTTGAAAGACAATTTTTAGAGGGTTACAAACCCTTCGATATACAGACGTTCGATTTAGTTTATTTAGCCTTTTCTTTGGAATAAAAAAAAAAAATGGATTAAGAATTCTACATTGAACACTGCATGGAGATGAATTACGGCAACGACATCCGTTTGTTGAGTAGGCCTGGGCTTAATGATTCTGATGAAAATACGCTCATTGTCTTTATCAAACAACTGTCTTGGCACATTTTCACATGTTTAGGGGGTTATAGCCTAGGCTATCCAATTTTAAATGGCATTAGAAGTTTGCCAAATAGCTTAAGCGTAAATAGACGGGACGCAATTATTCCAAAACAGCTTGTTGTTGGAACACACATTTCCCTACATCAATCAACCAGTCCATTTTGAATTTGTGATTAAACTGTTGTCATTTGGCAAAGAATGTAGCTTGTGTATCCGATCAGTCAGATACGTCTTTCTAGTCATGTATTTCTGGAGGCCTAGCGGGAGCTTGTGTGCGCACTCGGCACGCGCTGGGTAGAGGGAGAGGACGGAACACAATTTAGTGAGTGAGACACAGAGGAAAATGTATTTAGGGAGAAGAACTGATGCTTGGCTTGGTTTCTTTTTTGTTGTGTCCCGCAAATGGACATGTACTAATGGAACACTAGAGTCAAAGCAAATTAACGTTGTCTTCAAGACAAAAGAAAATACATAAAATCGGGCCAAATTTGTACTTGCCTGTTCGGGCAGCCAGAAAGCACATTCCACAAAATAGTTTGACAGTTTAAAATATATATATTTTTTATCTTTAGTCGGGTTAAAGATTGAGTTTTGACATCTGTTCGAGGACTCGTTTCCTCATGCACATCCCTAGCCTTTTCCAGTCTACATCCCTACCATCAACCACTGGAAATGTCTTGTTTGTTGGTAGTTTGAGGTAACCACCACTGTTCCCTCCATATCTGCTTGTACAATATGGTCCAAATTTGAGATCCAATAATGTGTAACTTTCAATTCTCCCATTGACTTGATTTGTGCAAAAGTCTCAGTTACACGAGTGTATTTCAAATTAACATTAGGCCCATAAAGACTAGGTCTATCTGATGCAAGCATCTCAGTCCATTCAGGATCACCAGGCCATTATTGTAAATAAAAATGTGTTCTTAATTGACTTGCCTGGTAAAATAAATAAAATACAGTATGCAATAGTGCGGCAATCTGCTCATTCTTGCTTTATGAGAGTCAGTATAAATCAACCAGGCTGCGTTACACACTAGCTAGCAGGGCTTCAGTGTGTGTGATGCCAAGGTTAAATAAGTTAACTTGAGTAAGCCTGAGATGGGCAACCAATGGCACGCCCCCTGCCAACCTACTGACTAATCCAAACGATGGCCTAATTCTGCACTCCGCTTCCTCTCTCTCCTCGCAGTTTGACAACAATCTCGTGCTGACCCTTGATCCCGACAATCCCACGTCGCCATGGAGACACCTGGATGACAACCTTCTCACAGGTGCAAAAATGAATAAAGCATGGCAGGAAGCTTAAGAAGAGGTTTTCCTTTTGAAAGTATTAGTTGTGGTAGTAGATATGTTATTACTACTATAGAAGGCCCACAAAGTAAAATAGGAACATCACTTCAGTGTAGCAGTAAGGTGTCGTTGTAGCTCAGCGTCGGTTGTGATGTACTTGTAAAACCTTGCTCTCTCTCTCTCTCTTTGCTCTGCCTTCCTCACACTCTTAAGGAGACAGTTCTGTATTAAAAGATGCAATGACGATAACGCAGCCTTTGCCAGTGGACATGCGTAAGTTCCTCTTTGGCTATTGCTTACGCGTATGCGTTCGTCTTGTTCTTGAATTTCAAATATTCATTTGTGTGCTGTTCCAGTGTTCCGGGTGAAGGCGGAGCCTCCCTCCCCTGCCTCCTCGCTGGACTCAGACTGCTCTCTGACGTCACTGCCAGACTCCCAGGTCAGTCCAGACAGAGATCAGCTTCCACATCACACTACTAAAGGCACCCTATGCAATATTGATGCATCACAGTTTAGAGACTCTGAGATGCGGTGTACACACGGTGCACATTGTCTATGACATAATGGACTTTAGAGCCTAGTCGGAGTATTTCAAAACTAACCAATGTGCAACAAAGGTGTGAAGCCTTTTTTTTTTGACTTCTCTCTTTCTACCATTCAGATTACAGTGAAAGGGGAGAACCCGCCCACACCTCCTTACATGTTTGGAGATGTGCTGGCACCACCACTTGGCACATGTGAAGTCACGGTGGCCTCCGCACGACTGGCCCAACCACAGTCCAAACTGCCCCCACAGCAACACCAAACAGCAGCCCACAATGGCATCGACGCACAGGCCACAGGTACGCGTTTCTACAGGGACGTCGGCTATCGATGTGCTGCACAGGAAAGACTTGAGCCGCGAGAGCACACTTCATGTTTCCTATCGTTGTACTTTTGGTGCAAATGTTCTTGACGTTGTTCTTGGCAGACATTTATAGTGCATGGGAGTGGATTTAACTCCCACACTGTCATGCTCTCTGTCACACTGTCATGCTCTCTCTCCCTCCAGTCCAGCTCACCGCGGCCACGATCAAAGCCAGTACCATCCTGAGCAGTAAGCCTCTCATCCAGCCCAGGCCTGTGTGTGTAGCGGCTCTCCCCGTCCCCCAGGCTCCCAGTCCAGCCAAGGCCCTCCTACTGCACAGCCTGCCTAGCATGGACCAGAGCAGGCCTGGTGAGTCTTGGGACCATTTTTCACATATTACCTAATTCCAGGCTTACCATTTGGTGAATGCATGAGGTTATTTAAAGGGGAGCGTTGATTTCAGAGTTACTGTATGTATCTGTGGGTGCTCAAATCACCAGAATACCTATTCATGTCTATTCCTGTGATTTGTTGATTAGAAATGTATTTGTATTTCATAGTCTTTAAAAAAAAAATATTATTACTGGTATTCTGGATTTTGTGTTGTAAACGACCATGCCATTACAGAATATGTTATGTAATAGCTAAGTGATGTCACATTCCTTTCCTCCCTTAGTGGTGCTTTCCCAGTCCGTCTGTCTGGGGTCAGCTCCAGCCATTGTCAAAATGGAGCCAGTCTCCCCCAGCATGCCTCACTGCCATAGCCCCACGGCCCCATTCCCCAGCAAACCCATAGTCCCAGCGACCTCTCTGCCAGGGAGCAACTGCAACGGCATCGATGTGAGTGTCTGTCAGTCACATGTCAGTCAGTCAGTGAGTAGGATTTTTGTCTCTTTCACTTTCTCCTTCAACCGTTGCGTTACCTCTGCCATGATTAACTGTCATGCATTCTCCCCTCCGGCCGTGTCTCAGATAAAGGTGATTAAGAGGCAGCAGCGGATGATCAAGAACCGGGAGTCGGCGTGCCAGTCACGCAAGAAGAAGAAGGAGTACCTGCAGAACCTGGAGGGCCAGCTGAGGGAGGTGCAGCAGGAGAACGAGCGCCTCCGCAGGGAGAACCAGGCCCTGAGGGAGAGGCTTGCCGGGAAAGAGGTACAGAGAAAGGGAGAAAGGAGAGGTATGGGAGGAGAGTAGTGGCGGAAGACGGGAGGCGAATCAAGAGGAGGGGTAGGAGGGGTAGGAGGGGTAGGAGGGAGGGAGGGAGGGAGGGAGGGAGGGAGGGAGGGAGGGAGGGAGGGAGGCTGGGAGGGGAGCTGGAAAGCCAGGAAACCTCCCTTAAGCAAATGTGTTCGGTGATTACATTACTGAGCCGGAGATTGATTTCCCTAATGAACCGGATGGACTGCATTGCTTTCAATTAATCTTTCTAAATGAAAGTTTTAAGAATGTGGTTAAGATTTGACTGTTAAAGCAACGACTAGGAATACATTCAAAGAGGTCATTGAGGACATGTTGGTACTTCCGTGTTTACTAGGGCCGGGACGATATCAGTATCGCAATATTTATTTTCATGGCAAAACTTAAAACACGAAGTAGACCTTACACTTGCTGTATGTAAAATATTGCGTTTTATAGCTCTGAAAATAAATTAATGTCACTCTGGATGACAACATAATGATGTTTGTTTCCAACATTAGTTTTCCTAAAGAAGTTAAATCTGCTTTGTGTTTTGTTTCCTTGCAACGATACTAACGAGTATCGTGATACTGGTATCGTCCCGACCCTAGAGCTTACACAACTCTCCTCTCTGTGTTCCAGGGCAGTGAATCTGGTAACAACAAGAGGGCCGTCTGCGTCATGGCAGTGCTATTGTTCATGACCTTCAGTTTCGGCCCTGTCAGGTAAAAGTCACTGTTCATAGTCACTGCCATAAAATGTTGTGTTATCAAAAAAAATGAATCCTGTTTTAAAGAGTCATGTACATAACTTCATGATTGTTTGATTTTGACTAAATGTTTTCCTCCAGTATCACAGACAGGAAGCTGGAGACGGAGTTACAGGAAGAGGTGGTCCCTCACACAGGAAGACATCTCCTGGAGTTTGAGACGGCTCGGGAACACAGCGGAGTGGAGGAAAGGATGGATCCTGAGGAGGAGGGAGGAGAGGAAAGGTGGAAGGCAGGAGAGGTGGAGAGGGAATCCACCGATTCCTACCAGTTTAGGTGGGTAATAAAGACCAATTCATAGTTCACGCTGCGTATCCACGATGGTGAGCCTGTTCATTATGACCTTATCACAGCCATCTGCGGCTGCTGCCCATGTGTTTCTAATCGATGAGGCTTTGCAAGTAAAAGTGAAAGTCACACTGTAAAATACTACTTGAGTAAAAGTCTAAATGTAATTATCAGAAGTCAAGGTAATTGCTAAAATATGCTTAAGCATCAAAAGTAAAAGTATAAATAATTTCCAATTCCTTATGTTAAGTAAACCAGACGGCACGATTTTCTTGTATTTTTTACGGATAGCCAGGGGTACACTCAACCACTCAGATATAATTTACAAACAAAGCATTTGTGTTTAGTGAGTCCGCCAGATCAGGCAGTAGGGATGACCAGGGATGTTCTATTGATAAGTGTGTGAATTGGACAATTTTCCTGTCAATATGTAACAAGTACTTTTGGGTGCGAGGGAAAATGTATGAAGTAAAAAGTATTTTCTTTTCTTTAGGAATGTAGTGAAGTAACTAACTGCTAACAGGCTGTCATAAAATGAATGATGTCCACATATTACTTGCCTGTAAGATGTTTACTTCATATTTACAGCTCTTTAAGGACTTGAGCCCTTTGAAATCATTATGGTTTTCCACAGAATATTATTGATATACTGGTTAGGCTTTCAGAAGGATGTTGAAACTGTTAAAGGTTGTTGTTTTAGTCTGTATTCCATGTTTGGCTGTTTTCAGGAACCTGAGTGACGTGTTCAGCGACGTGAAGGACCTGGTCCTGCAGGACATCGACCGTTATTTCACCTCCAATGACTGCAGGCAGTTCAACCGCTCCGAGTCCCTCAGGTCAGCAACGCTTCTATAGTCCTGACTCAGGCGTCCACGAGTCTCTCTCTGTCACCCCGTCTCTCACCACATTATGCAAATATGATCTTGAGTTGCCTGTCACTGTGTATATTACATCCCACTATTTGTATTCCACTGAACGAGTCACGTTTCTGTGTACTCATCTTGACTTCTACAGCTGACTGTTTCACTTTCTCACTCAGGCTGGCGGATGAGTTGAGAGGATGGGTTCACAGGCACCAGATCGACAGGAAGAAGTCTGGAGGGAAGCCAAAGATAGTGAAAAAAGCTAAAATAGCGCAGGTGCGGCTTCATATTAGTTTCTTAGTATTTCTGTTCGTGTGTGTTGTTTTGGTACACAAATGCATCGTAGTCATTTCCCTTCCCTTGTCTACAGAAAGCGCAGCTAAGGAAGACCAACTTCTCAAGATATCTTCCCATTCAGACCCATCGTTCCATTGAAAGGTAACCGTTGTAGACTACATTTCCCAATGGTCAACAGTGGTGTTCGTCCTTCAATGTTTACTTGTACTGTGTACTAAAACCAAGTTTTGTATTTGTATCAACTGAGGGGAAAAAACTGCTGGAATGAGTGCTACCATTTTTATTGGTATTTGTAGTCTTGACCTAACTTCCTTTCTATTTGTCTCTCACAGTCAGATACAAATGTTCCCTGCTGGTCCAGAGATCAGCTACAGTGACTTCATGGACGCTATTGACCGGCGTGAGGACACATTTTACGTGGTCTCCTTCAGAAGGGTAAGACAGAACAGCAATGCCAAGTCTCTAGGGAAGTGAAACCGAGTGTGAATAAAATGGACAGTGGGTGTCATTCACATAATGCAAAACAAATATGTCTGACATTTATGACCATACTTTCTCTCTGTAGGATCACCTGCTGTTGCCAGCCATCAGCCACAATAAGACCACACGGCCCAAAATGTCTCTGGTGATGCCAGCTATGTCTGTCAACGGTGAGTTAGTTCCATCTAGATATCAAGAAAAACTATCAGCGGTTTAGAATTATGCCAGATTATAGCCCCATTGCACTGCTGTACACGTGTGTGTGTGTGTACACTGTTTGAAATGCCCTTGTAATCTTTGAATGTTGAATTTTGTTTTGGGGTGAATGCGGAGGGTACTAAACCCTAATTAGCTCCAGGGGCACTGTACTACAATGGCTGGCCCTGTAAAACGACACATTTCACTGCACCTAGCCGGTGTATGAGACCCCAAAATTGAAATGTTGGTTTGTTTTTGTTAGACAGACACAGAGGCTAACTAAACAACTATCTATTGCATACTCCTCTCCCTGTAAGTATTTATTTTTTACATTGCATTCTTTCATTCTCTCGAACTCCCACAGAGAGTTTGTATAACAAATCCCAGGGGTACGAGATGATGATGCAGGTGGATTGTGAGGTCATGGACACCCGGATCATCCCCATCAGAGCTTCCGCTGTTCCCCCGTCACTCCGCGACCCCCCTCCCTCTCCTCCTGCCCACCATCACCACAGCAACCACACCTCCCTCCGAGGCCGCCACCATCCCCACACCGGCGGAGCGGCGTCTCCACGGCAACCCTTACCTGCCAGACGACAGGAGGCCGAGTATTACATTAGCCAGGGGGGCAGGGTTTGAGGCTAGCGAAGGTGAACAAATGAGAGGGGGATTAGAGGAGGAGGTAGTGGAAAACAGGAAGGTGAGGGTAATGGGAGATTGAATAGGTGAAGTGAGATGGAGAGGGGGACTTAATAAGGGACAGTGGAAAGGTTGTAGGATGCGAATCTGTCAGGGAATTATGGAGGCCATCTGTACTAATTGAAACAAATGGTTAACAATTAAGTTACGGTGCCACAATGTTGAAACGTTGTCTCAGCAACTCAAAGCAAATGTGTTTATTCTACTGAAGACTCAATATTTGAATCAATACACTAATAGATCAATGATTAAAACCCACTTTGCAAACCTGATCTGTTCAATATCGAAAAGGTCATAAAAAATGAGGAGAAAAAAATCGGCAAACCTAAACTTGACACACTTATTTTTTATTTGTTTTACTTTCTATGATTTAAAAGGTTTACCAATGGCTCCTAATTAAATAATTTCTTAATATATATACTTTTTAAAAACCTGCCCAAACATAGACCTAGCAGTTCACTGCACTTAGACAGTGTAGAATTGATCACTGAAATATATGCAGCTAATGGTAGTGGATTGCTCATGGTTTCAGAGGTTCCGTTTGTATATGTGTGTTTATCGCTCTCCGTTTAAATTCCATTCAGAGGGCTCTTTCAGAAAATGCAAGTTGGATGCTGTTTGTTTATTTTTTTTGTTAATTTTTTTATATAAAATGTGTTTGGATTTGTATGAGGATTATTTAACGTGTGCTTATTGATTGTAAATATCAGTGGTAGCTGTTGAGATATTGTTATTTTTTAAATTCATACTTATATTTAGCTCTTTCCTCTAAACCTCTTCTTATGGGCACAAACCTGCTGTTCCTATGCTCCAGAAGTGAGCACATTAATACGTACACGGAGAGGCAGAAATATATTTGCATTGAACGCAGACGACCACGTTGATCATACAGTGTGTTTGTATATACTCGTAATTTTCAATCACTTTCACAAATCTTGCAGCATCACGGTTGATTCACTATCTCTGCGTAATTATGGAGAATAGCAACAGGTTAAGATAGTACAGATATTTTTAGGCTGTATGAACATCTGAATACATTTGTCATCAGCAATATAGCGATGTTAAATTACTAACACCTTATCCAGAATCATCCAGGTATTCTGAAATTATAGAATTGATTGTGTTTCTTCTACACAGTATATGTGAAGTAATTCCAGTAAACTGTAAGCATCGTTTTCAAATCTTTTTTTTTTTTTTTTTTTTCTACCCCTCAAATGCAGTCAGCCTGGTTCTTTTGACCAAAAGTGGTTTCTGAGTATACAATGAGATGTGAAGTCCATGTTCATTAGTTGCAAACTCTCTGTGAACTCTCGCTATGTTTTCTGTCTTGCTCTGACTGAAGCACTGCACACACTTCTTCAGCAAGTGTATATGTTTGAGATAATGCTGTTTTCGTGGGAATACCACCCATTGTTTTTTTCATTTTTATATAAAAAGTATAATCGTTCTTATCTAAAGAAATGAAATATAAAAAAATAAGTGTTGGTCTTTTATTTCCATTTTAGAACCCACTTTTGCCCATGGGAATACAGGAACACAATGCTACTAGTGATATATGGTGAGGTGTCTGATTCAAGACATTCCCTTTTAGCATTTACATGTCAATTCACTCTCACACAAACACTCGCCACACATGGACATTATGTACACACACAGACGGGAAAACTTAAAGCATGAAAATCGTTGGTTATAACGGTAGCAATGTACATATATGGTCAATGCCTCCTGTCTTTTCTTATTATTTAAATACATTTTCATAACTTTAAAAAAAAGTTTTCCCTGATTATACAAGAAGTTTGAACTGCTGCCTTTTTGTTTGTAGAAAACTAAAATTGATTTTTTTTTTAAATAAATAAAGCGATTTTTAAAGTACACTGTTGCATTTCTCTTGAATATACCAAAAAAGCAGTAGCAACATGAACACATCTATCATTCATAGAGCTCTGAATGTGGCTACCAATTATTCTTACAGATCCAGTATGTCACAATTGTTCTGTACCCTTGATTTGATTATCTCTTAAACCGAATGCCAGAGTAGTTGGTCTCGTTCCAGCAGCTTTTGCCAGTTGATACAAAGAATATATTTGGTTTAGTCTGGTCAAAATAATCTAAAAGAAATAGGCAGATAATGCCCTCTACTGAATGCTATCGCTTCATCTCGCTACCATTAACTAAGTCAAATTTGTCTTTGCAGCAGGAGGAAAACTTTGCATCAGGGAAATCCATGTGAAAGTAAAGGAAAACTGGTCTGGTGACCAAGTAAACAGCTTCATAAAGACTGAATAAGAGGGAGAGGTTATCCATCGTAAATGCAGGATGGGGCCTCCTACAAGCTGACAAAGTTTGAAGCTCAACTCACAGATCCTGTTCCTGAGGTATTCTGAAAAAACGAGTCAAGAAGAGTCACAAAATAAGAATCCGCCTGACTGATGACTTCGATATTAACTTTAGGGAATGTCAATGTAATCAGTCAGATGAGTTCTTTTTCAGTGGCTTTTCTTGTATGGATATCAAAGAACGCAATGGTAAAGGTTAATACAACTGAGAGACTCAAAACATGTTTGTCTTCATCAGGCATCTTTCACAGCTAGGGGGCACTTGAGTTCTGCATTGTGGCTTCTGGGTGAATCGGACCCCAGTCTGATGGCGGTGTTATATGACCAAAGAAAGACATCTCCCCTACAGGATCTCACAATGGTCCATAACATTTGGAGACATTTCGGTCTGGTCACTTGAACAGTCTGCAGGGAATATTACTTTAGTTTGGAAACATTTGCCCCTATTTTGGAGGTAACCAAATATACTTTTGGCTCAGAAAACATGGGAAAAGAGGGACGACTACAACCAATTTCGATCAAGTCAAAGGTTAAAAGGAGAGTGTTTTGGCTTTGAGAAAGTATGGATGGGGGTGACACACCCTAACCCTCCGGGGTGGTACTGTAAACATGACAATTCTGCTTCCTGGACATTCCAATTATTCTCTTTAGATTGCACTTCAGTATAGCTGCACAGAGCGTAGTAGTTTACACTGATTTACAAGGTGACTTTACCAGTCCACTGGAGTCTGTTAATTAACTGTTTTTTTTATATATTTTTTTTTACAATGTTGTTATATCAGTAGGTAGTATGTCTTAGATTTTAAATTCAGTAGGACATATCCTCTCTCTCTCTCTCTCTCTCTCTCTCTCTCTCTCTCTCACACACACACACACACACAGCTGATTAGGGAGCATTAGAAGGCTGTTTGGTCCTCAGGTAGGGATATATAAGAGTCAGCTTCTATATTTACCCCTAGAGTTAAAAAGATGTCTAAAATACGTATTTTCCAGACGTTTAAGTAAGTATTATTTTAGGTTCTGAATTAAAGGTGAAATATGTATTTTCCCGTCTTTTCAGGATGTTGATGATGTTACGTTCGATACTGGAGCCCCGAGGCATTCGTCGAAATCGCGAAGTTGCTAACTTCAAAGCAGTGTCACTTTATCTGAAATACGTCATCAATGACATCTGAAGCTTAATTCGTTCACGTGCAAACTGTGTTTTGCAAAATGTGAGATCCTACTGATGTCACTGTGGTTCTGGTTCTTTCTTCCATTAAGCTGCTTTCAAACAACAACCTCTAATGGATACCGTACTTATAAATATAGTTAGGATTTTGTACATTTAATTTCACCTGACTGGTAGTTTAGCATGTAGAGTATGAACAATGGAACATTCAGGGACATGAGGGTATGACATCAAATCCAGTTGAAGGCACACTATTTTTTGTATCTTTTTTTAAAATCTGAAAGCACACTTTCTGCAGTGTTGTTCAATTAATTTGTTTTATTTTGTATAGTATAAGCTTCTGTCTTAAGCATCCTAAATAATGCAAAAAATAGAAGCATGATTTAAGATGCAAACCTGGTAATCCAACTGTTTGTAGGCCATTAAACCAGCGATTTACCGCTGCGCCACAGAGTTTTGATAAAATCAGTTGAACAAAACCTCTATCTGATAGTCACACGTTGCTATTTATTGCTGACCAGCAGATGTCACTAATCTGCATCGTGAATGGATAATGAAGCCGTTTTAGCCTCAACGCTTAAGGAACTACTGGACTTCAAAATACGTATTTTCCGGACGTTGAAAAGACGGATGTTGAAGTCAGGTTTAATTTCGGTTCTGAATGAAAGTTGAGAAGACGTCTAATAAAATAAATACAACTAAAATAACATTCTCAGTAACGGTTACACAATGCTTTATTTTCTTGCTATGACTACTATGTTTTTGTTTATCTACCTTAGTTGAATGCACTGACTAGAAGTCACTGGAGTTTTATTTCAGTAGAGTACATTATAATTTAGTTAATTTCAGTAGAGCACAGTACAGAACAGTTTAATTCAGTAGAGTACAGTATTATTTAGTCAATTTCAGTAGAGTACAGTACAGAACAGTTTAATTCAGTAGAGTATAGTATAATTTAGTTAATTTCAGTAGAGTACAGTACAGTTTAATTCAGTAGAGTATAGTATCATATAGTTAATTTCAGTAGAGTACAGTACAGAACAGTTTAATTCAGTAGAGTACAGTATTATTTAATTAATTTCAGTAGAGTATAGTATCATATAGTTAATTTCAGTAGAGTACAGTACAGAACAGTTTAATTCAGTAGAGTGCAGTATTATTTAGTTAATTTCAGTAGAGTACAGTACAGAACAGTTTAATTCAGTAGAGTATAGTATCATATAGTTAAGTTTCAGTCGAGTACAGTATTATTTAGTTAATTTCAGTATAGTACAGTACAGAACAGTTTAATTCAGTAGAGTATAGTATAATTTAGTTAATTTCAGTAGAGTACAGTACAGAACAGTTTAATTCAGTAGAGTACAGTATTATTTAGTTAATTTCAGTAGAGTACAGTACAGAACAGTTTAATTCAGTAGAGTATAGTATAATTTAGTTAATTTCAGTAGAGTACAGTACAGAACAGTTTAATTCAGTAGAGTATAGTATCATATAGTTAATTTCAGTAGAGTACAGTATTATTTAGTTAATTTCAGTAGAGTACAGTACAGAACAGTTTAATTCAGTAGAGTACAGTATTATTTAGTTAATTTCAGTAGTGTACAGTACAGAACAGTTTAATTCAGTACAGTATAGTATCATATAGTTAATTTCAGTAGAGTATAGTATCATATAGTTAATTTCAGTAGAGTACAGTACAGAACAGTTTAATTCAGTAGAGTATAGTATCATATAGTTAATTTCAGTAGAGTACAGCACAGAACAGTTTAATTCAGTAGAGTATAGTATCATATAGTTAATTTCAGTAGAGTACAGCACAGAACAGTTTAATTCAGTAGAGTATAGTATCATATAGTTAATTTCAGTAGAGTACAGCACAGAACAGTTTAATTCAGTAGAGTACAGTATTATTTAGTTAATTTCAGTAGTGTACAGTACAGAACAGTTTAATTCAGTAGATTATAGTATCATTTAGTTAATTTCAGTAGAGTACAGCACAGAACAGTTTAATTCAGTAGAGTACAGTATTATTTAGTTAATTTCAGTAGAGTACAGTACAGAACAGTTTAATTCAGTAGAGTATAGTATCATATAGTTAATTTCAGTAGAGTACAGTACAGAACAGTTTAATTCAGTACAGTATAGTATCATATAGTTAATTTCAGTAGAGTACAGCACAGAACAGTTTAATTCAGTAGAGTATAGTATCATATAGTTAATTTCAGTAGAGTACAGTACAGAACAGTTTAATTCAGTAGAGTACAGTATTATTTAGTTAATTTCAGTAGTGTACAGTACAGAACAGTTTAATTCAGTAGATTATAGTATCATTTAGTTAATTTCAGTAGAGTACAGCACAGAACAGTTTAATTCAGTAGAGTACAGTATTATTTAGTTAATTTCAGTAGTGTACAGTACAGAACAGTTTAATTCAGTAGATTATAGTATCATTTAGTTAATTTCAGTAGAGTACAGCACAGAACAGTTTAATTCAGTAGAGTACAGTATTATTTAGTTAATTTCAGTAGAGTACAGTACAGAACAGTTTAATTCAGTAGAGTATAGTATCATATAGTTAATTTCAGTAGAGTACAGTACAGAACAGTTTAATTCAGTAGAGTATAGTATCATATAGTTAATTTCAGTAGAGTACAGTATTATTTAGTTAATTTCAGTAGAGTACAGTACAGAACAGTTTAATTCAGTAGAGTACAGTATTATTTAGTTAATTTCAGTAGAGTACAGCACAGAACAGTTTAATTCAGTAGAGTATAGTATCATATAGTTAATTTCAGTAGAGTACAGTACAGAACAGTTTAATTCAGTAGAGTACAGTATTATTTAGTTAATTTCAGTAGTGTACAGTACAGAACAGTTTAATTCAGTACAGTATAGTATCATATAGTTAATTTCAGTAGAGTATAGTATCATATAGTTAATTTCAGTAGAGTACAGTACAGAACAGTTTAATTCAGTAGAGTATAGTATCATATAGTTAATTTCAGTAGAGTACAGCACAGAACAGTTTAATTCAGTAGAGTATAGTATCATATAGTTAATTTCAGTAGAGTACAGCACAGAACAGTTTAATTCAGTAGAGTATAGTATCATATAGTTAATTTCAGTAGAGTACAGTACAGAACAGTTTAATTCAGTAGAGTACAGTATTATTTAGTTAATTTCAGTAGTGTACAGTACAGAACAGTTTAATTCAGTAGATTATAGTATCATTTAGTTAATTTCAGTAGAGTACAGCACAGAACAGTTTAATTCAGTAGAGTACAGTATTATTTAGTTAATTTCAGTAGAGTACAGTACAGAACAGTTTAATTCAGTAGAGTACAGTATCATATAGTTAATTTCAGTAGAGTACAGTACAGAACAGTTTAATTCAGTAGAGTATAGTATCATATAGTTAATTTCAGTAGAGTACAGTACAGAACAGTTTAATTCAGTAGAGTACAGTACAGAACAGTTTAATTCAGTAGAGTACAGTATTATCTACCTTAGTTGAATGCACTGACTAGAAGTCACTCTGGAGTTTTATTTCAGTAGAGTACATTATAATTTAGTTAATTTCAGTAGAGTACAGTACAGAACAGTTTAATTCAGTAGAGTACAGTATTATTTAGTTAATTTCAGTAGAGTACAGTACAGAACCATTTAATTCAGTAGAGTACATTATAATTTAGTTAATTTCAGTAGAGTACAGTACAGAACAGTTTAATTCAGTAGAGTATAGTATAATTTAGTTAATTTCAGTAGAGTACAGTACAGAACAGTTTAATTCAGTAGAGTACAGTATTATTTAGTTAATTTCAGTAGAGTACAGTACAGAACAGTTTAATTCAGTAGACTAGAGTACATTAGCGTAAAGGTGGGTGCAATACAGCTAATTATACTGTACTATACTCTACTGTACTCTACTGAACTATATTTTATTTGGATGTAATCTGCTGTACTGTGCTGTACTCTACTGAACTATATTTTATTTGGATGTACTCTGCTGTGCTCTACTGTACTGTTCTGTCCAAACTTGTGAAACATAGATCCAAAATCTAAACCATGTTTGGGTTTAGATTATGTTTGGGCCAAATCAAGGCCAGTCCAGACCGGACCAAATCTGAACTAATTATAGATGTCTATGTTTGGGCCAAATATAGTGTCACGGCTGGGTGCATACATCGACCAAGACGCAACGCAGGGATTATAGTTCGACATTCTTTATTATTTTATACTATGTAATAAACGTACAAATGAACAAACTATAAAAATCAAAACAAACACAAAAGACAAAACGTCACATTACCCAACAGATACACGAATACACGGACGTAAAAAAGGCACACTTACTTTCACCGTGACTGCGAGATAATACGACAACGACCCACACCCGAGTGAAGGACAGACTCAACATATATGGGATCCCTAATTAGAGACAATGCGGTGCAGCTCTCTCTAATTAGGGATCCAACACACAGAAACATAAAGAATGACACTGTCAGACTCTGACCATAGCTACATAGAGAAGCAAATAGGCTTCTCTATGGCCAGAGCCTGACAGTACCCCCCCCCCCCCCCCAAGGCGCGGACTCCCGGACGCCAAAAAAACCCCACACAAAACAAGGGGGGGTTAATTGGAAGGAAGACTAGTCCATCGGGGGCGGCTCTGGCTCCGGCGAAGTGGACAGTTTTGTCCCATGCCCCTTCCTTATAACCGGGCCCGGACTGGGCACCGGGGGGGCAAATGGCTCCGGCCATGGAGCTGGGCAATTAACCGAGCCCGGACTGGGCACTGGTGGGGCAAACGGCTCCGGCCATGGAGCGGGGAAAACAACTGGGCCCGGACTGGGCACCGGTGGGGCAAACGGCTCCGGCCATGGAGCGGGGAAAACAACTGGGCCCGGACTGGGCACCGGTGGGGCAAACGGCTCCGGCCATGGAGCGGGGAAAACAACCGGGCTAGGACTGGGCACCGGTGGGGCGGACTGCTCAGGCTCTGGAGCGGAGCAGACGGCTGAACCCGGACTGGGTACCGGTGGAGCGGACTGGTCTGGCACTGGAGCGGAGCAGACGGCTGAACCCGGAATGGGTACCGGTGGAGCGGACTGCTCTGGCACTGGAGCGGCGGAGCAGACGGCTGGACCCAGATTGGGTACCGGTGGAGCGGACTGCTCTGGCACTGGAGCGGAGCAGACGGCTGAACCCGGAATGGGTACCGGGGGAGCGGACTGCTCTGGCACTGGGGCGGAGCAGACGGCTGGACCCGGAAAGGGTACCGGGGGAGCGGACTGCTCTGGCACTAGGGCGGAGCAGACGGCTGGACCCGGATTGGGTACCGGTGCTGGAGGCTCCAGGCCTTGGGCTGTGGCTGGAGGCTCCGGGCTGCGGACCTCCGCTGGAGGTTCAGGGCTGCTGACCTTCGCTGGAGGTTCAGGGCTGCCAGTCCTTCGTTGGAGGTTCAGGGCTGCTGACCTTCGCTGGAGGTTCGGGGTTGCTGACCTTCGCTGGAGGTTCGGGGTTGCTGACCTTCGCTGGAGGTGCAGGGTTGCTGACCTTCGCTGGAGGTTCAGGGCTGCTGACCTTCACTGGAGGTGCAGGGTGGCTGACCTTCGCTGGAGGTTCAGGGTTGCTGACCTTCACTGGAGGTTCCGGGCTGCGGACCTTCGCTGGAGGTTCCGGGCTGCTGACCTTCGCTGGAGGTTCAGGGCTGCCAGTCCTTCGCTGGAGGTTCAGGGCTGCTGACCTTCGCTGGAGGTTCGGGGTTGCTGACCTTCGCTGGAGGTTCGGGGTTGCTGACCTTCGCTGGAGGTTCAGGGTTGCTGACCTTCACTGGAGGTGAAGGGTTGCTGACCTTCGCTGGAGGTGCAGGGTTGCTGACCTTCACTGGAGGTTCAGGGTTGCTGACCTTCGCTGGAGGTTCGGGGTTGCTGACCTTCGCTGGAGGTGCAGGGTTGCTGACCTTCGCTGGAGGTGCAGGGTTGCTGACCTTCGCTGGAGGTGCAGGGTTGCTGACCTTCGCTGGAGGTTCAGGGCTGCTGACCTTCGCAGGAGGTTCAGGGCTGCCAGTCCTTCGCTGGAGGTTCAGGGCTGCCAGTCCTTCGCTGGAGGTTCAGGGCTGCTGACCTTCGCTGGAGGTTCAGGGTTGCTGACCTTCACTGGAGGTGCAGGGTTGCTGACCTTCGCTGGAGGTGCAGGGTTGCTGACCTTCGCTGGAGGTGCAGGGTTGCTGACCTTCGCTGGAGGTGCAGGGTTGCTGACCTTCGCTGGAGGTGCAGGGTTGCTGATCTTCACTGGAGGTTCAGGGTTGCTGACCTTCACTGGAGGTGAAGGGTTGCTGACCTTCGCTGGAGGTGCAGGGTGCCTGACCTTCGCTGGAGGTTCCGGGCTGCGGACCTTCGCTGGAGGTTCCGGGCTGCTGACCTTCGCTGGAGGTTCAGGGCTGCCAGTCCTTCGCTGGAGGTTCAGGGCTGCTGACCTTCGCTGGAGGTTCGGGGTTGCTGACCTTCGCTGGAGGTTCGGGGTTGCTGACCTTCGCTGGAGGTGCAGGGTTGCTGACCTTCGCTGGAGGTTCCGGGCTGCGGACCTTCGCTGGAGGTTCCGGGCTGCGGACCTTCGCTGGAGGTTCCGGGCTGCGGACCTTCGCTGGAGGTTCCGGGCTGCGGACCTTCGCTGGAGGTTCCGGGCTGCGGACCTTCGCTGGAGGTTGCGGGCTGCTGACCTTCGCTGGAGGTTCCGGGCTGCGGACCTTCGCTGGAGGTTGCGGGCTGCGGACCTTCGCTGGAGGTTGCGGGCTGCGGACCTTCGCTGGAGGTTGCGGGCTGCGGACCTTCGCTGGAGGTTCGGGGTTGCTGACCTTCGCTGGAGGTTCGGGGTTGCTGACCTTCGCTGGAGGTTCGGGGTTGCTGACCTTCGCTGGAGGTTCGGGGTTGCTGACCTTCGCTGGAGGTGCAGGGCTGCGGACCTTCGCTGGAGGTTCCGGGCTGCGGACCTTCGCTGGAGGTTCCGGGCTGCGGACCTTCGCTGGAGGTTGCGGGCTGCGGACCTTCGCTGGAGGTTGCGGGCTGCGGACCTTCGCTGGAGGTTGCGGGCTGCGGACCTTCGCTGGAGGTTCAGGGGCGCTGACCTTCGCTGGAGGTTCAGGGGCGCTGACCTTCGCTGGAGGTTCAGGGGCGCTGACCTTCGCTGGAGGTTCAGGGGCGCTGACCTTCGCTGGAGGTTCAGGGCTGCTGACCTTCTCTGGAGGTTCAGGGCTGCTGACCTTCGCTGGAGGTTCAGGGCTGCTGACCTTCTCTGGAGGTTCAGGGCTGCTGACCTTCGCTGGAGGTGCCCGTCTGTCCAATAGCCTCAGCACTAGTACCCGTCGGCGCTCGAAGTCCTTCTCCTCCTCTATCTCGCGTAGGAATGGGTCCTTCTGAGCCTCCTGCGGAAGCGCAACCCAGGCTCTCCACCACCTCGTCTGCTCCTCCTCCGGGTACTCATGAAACCCCTCTGGCTTCTCCTGATCCTGAACTGTGGGCACACGAAGTGGTGTGCGATTCCCCTTCTTCAGCCTCTCCGGGCTCTGGCCGCGCACCGATGGTGTGGTGCTCGCAGCCACGACGGACCTTGCCTTCTCCATTGTTTCAAGAACCTACCCCGGTCCTCAGGCTTCACCCTAGGCCACGTGGAAACAGGTACTAACTCCTCTGAGTTAGTCTCTCCCCAGTTGCGCTGCTTGGTCTCAGTGTGGTGGGTCGTTCTGTCACGGCTGGGTGCATACATCGACCAAGACGCAGCGCAGGGATTTTATAGATCACTGACTTCTTCTTCTTCTTCTTCTTCTTCGAGAGAGAGAGAGAGAGAGAGAGAGAGAGAGAGAGAGAGAGAGAGAGAGAGAGAGAGAGAGAGAGAGAGAGAGAGAGAGAGAGAGAGAGAGAGAATTATAGTGATCATTTCATGGATGGAAACTCATTAGTAAGTTTGCTTAACACGATTAAAAGTCCCCATGACATAATTTCCTTATTTTGATGTCCTGACAGATGATGTCATTTAAAATATATTACTGTCCTGATTTTTATAATACAGTAATAAGTCTTCTTTTTTTCTACTTTCTTTCCTTTTTACTTTCTGGCACACAGGGAGAAATAGTAGTTTTGAAATCAATTGCTGACTCTTGTGTGTGTATGGGAACATCTCTCATTCTCTCCCACTGAGTTTTACGACAGTGTCCAATTCTTATCTTATTGCTACTGAAACAATCTCAGAGGGCTCTTCAAACTTTTTTGAACTTCTCATTCACACATGCACATAACCTGCATATACACACATGCAAATCTGCAAAGCGATTCTCTCTCACACACACGCACATGCACACACACGCAAGCATGCACACACACACACACTCACACATTTGTAAACCTTATTGACCAAGAATGGGCTTAAGATGTCCATTCAAATACATGCCTATTAAATGTCAGCACAGGCCCAACTAGAGCTGCTGAAGTGAGGAAAAGATTCATAAGAATAACAATGGGCCCCGGTCACAAATAGCTTTTATGTCAAGATGGCAATAAATCCAACCACCCGGAACAGCCTCAGCTTGAAGACACTCTACCACAGGCTGGCTGAACGTGTGTGAGTATGCGTGTATGTGTGAGTGTGTGTTTATACAGTTGCATGTTTTTTTAATTTTTTTATTTCATCTTTATTTAACCAGGTAGGTCAGTTGAGAACAAGTTCTCATTTGCAACTGCGACCTGGCCAAGACAAAGCAAGGCAGTGCGACAAAAAACAACACAGAGTTACACATGGGAAATAAACAAACGTACAGTCAATAACACAATAGAAAATCTATATACAGAGTGCAAATGTAGTAAGGTCAGGAAGACAATAAATAGGCGAAATAAATTACAGATTAGCATTATCACTGGAATGATGGAATGTGCAAATGATGATGTGCAAATAGAGATTCTGGAGTGCAAAATGAGCGGAAGTTAAAAAATAAATATGGGGATGAGGTAGTAGGATGGGCTATTTACAGAAGGGCTATATACAGGATGAGGTAGTAGGATGGGCTATTTACAGAAGGGCTATATACAGGATGAGGTAGTAGGATGGGCTATTTACAGAAGGGCTATATACAGGTGCAGTGATCGATAAGCAGCTCTGACAGTTGATGCTTAAAGTTAGTGAGGGAGATAGGAACCTCTAGCTTCAAGGATTTTTGCAATTCGTTCCAGTCATTGGCAGCAGAGAACTGGAAGGAATGGCGGCCAAAGGAGGTGTTGGCTTTGGGGGTGGCCAGTGAGATATACCTGCTGGAGCGCATGCTACGGGTAGGTGTTGCTATGGTGACCAGCGAGCTGAGATAAGGCAGGGATTTACCTAATAAAGACTTATAGATGACCTGGAGCCAGTGGGTTTGGCGACGAATATGTAGTGAGGGCCAGCCAACGAGAGAATACAGGTCGCAGTGGTGGGTAGTATATGGGGCTTTGGTAACAAAACGGATGGCACTGTGATAGACTACATCCAATTTGCTGAGTAGAGTGTTGGAGGCTATTTTGTAAATGACATCGCCGAAGTCAAGGGTCGGTAGGATGGTAAGTTTTACAAGGGCATGTTTGGCAGCATGAGTGAAGGAGGCTTTGTTGCGAAATAGGAAGCCGATTCTAGATTTAATTTTGGATTGAAGATGGTTAATGTGAGTCTGGAAGTTGAGTTTACAGTCTAACCAGACGCCTAGGTATTTGTAGTTGTCCACATATACTAAGTCAGACCCGTCGAGAGTAGTGATGATAGTCCGGTGGGCGGGTGCGGGCAACGTTCTATTGAAGAGCATGCATTTAGTCTTACTAGCATTTAAGAGCAGTTGGATGGCCACGGAAGGAGTGTTGTATGGCATTGAAGCTTGTTTGAAGGTTAGTTAACACAGTGTCCAAAGAGGGGCCAGATGTATACAGAATGGTGTCGTCTGCATAGAGATGGATCAGAGAGTCACCAGCAGCGAGAGCGACATCGTTGATGTATATAGAGAATAGTGTTGACCCAAGAATTGAACCCTGTGGCATCCCCATAGAGACTGCCAGGGGACCGGACAGCAGGCCCTCTGATTTTACGCACTGAACTCTGTCTGAGAAGTAGTTGGAGAACCAGGCGAGGCAGTCACTTGAGAAACCAAGGCTGTTGAGTCTGCCAATAAGAATGCGGTGATTGACAGAGTCGAAAGCCTTGGCCAGGTCGATGAAGATGGCTGCACAGTACTGTCTTCTGTCGATGGCGGTTATGATATCGTTAAGTACCTTGAGCGTAGCTGAGGTGCACCCATGACCAGCTCGGAAACCAGATTGCATAGCAGAGAAGGTACGGTGGGATTCGAAGAAGTCAGTGATCTGTTTGTTAACTTGGCTTTCGAAGACTTTAGAAAGGCAGGGCAGGATGGATATAGGTCTATAACAGTTTGGGTCTAGAGTGTCTCCCCCTTTGAAGAGGGGGATGACCGCGGCAGTTTTCCAATCTCTAGGGATCTCAGACGATACAAAAGAGAGGTTGAACAGGCTGGTAATAGTGGTTGCAACAATCTTGGCTGATAATTTTAGGAAGAAAGGGTCCAGATTGTCTAGCCCAGCAGATTTGTAGGGGTCCAGATTTAGCAGCTCTTTCAGAACATCAGCTGTCTGGATTTGGGTGAAGGAGAAGCGGGGGGGGGGGTTTGGGCAGGTTGCTGCGGGGGGTACAGAGCTGTTGGCCGGGGTAGAGGTAGCCAGTTGGAAAGCATGGCCAGCCGTAGCAAAATGCTTGTTGAAATCTTCGATTATTGTGAATTTATCGGTGGTGACAGTGTTTCCTAGCCTCAATGCAGTGGGCAACTGGGAGGAGATGCTCTTATTCTCCATAGACTTTACAGTGTCCCAGAACTTTTTGGAATTAGTACTACAGGATGCAAATTTCTGTTTGAAAATGCTGGCCTTTGCTTTTCTAACTGACTGTGTATATTTGTTCCTGGTTTCCCTGAAAAGTTGCACATCGCGGGGGCTATTCGATGCTAATGCAGTGCGCCACAGGATGTTTTTGTGTTGGTCAAGGGCAGTCAAGTCTGGGGTGAACCAAGGGCTATATCTATTCTTAGTTCTAAGTTTTTTGAAAGGGGCATGCTTATTTAGGATGGTGAGGAAAGCACTTTTTAAGAACAACCAGGCATCATCTACTGACGGGATGAGGTCAATATCCTTCCAGGATACCCGGGCCAGATCGATTAGAAAGACCTGCTCACAGAAGTGTTTTAGGGAGCGTTTGACAGTGATAAGAGGTGGTAGTTTGACCGCGGACCCATTACGAACGCAGGCAATGAGGCAGTGATCACTGAGATCCTGGTTGAAAACAGAGGAGGTGTATTTGGAGGGCAAGTTGGTCAGAATGATATCTATGAAAGTACCCATGTTTACGGATTTAGGGTTGTACCTGGTGGGATCCTTGATCATTTGTGTGAGATTGAGGGCATCTATCTTAGATTGAAGAACAGCTGGGGCGTTAAGCATATCCCAGTTTAAATCACCTAACAGTACAAAACTCAAAAAGATAGATGGGGGGCACAGCTGGGGGTTGAGGGGGTCTGTAACAGGCAGCAACAGTGAGAGACTTATTTCTGGAAAGGTTTTTAAGAGTAGAAGCTCAAACTGTTTGGGCACAGACCTGGACAGTATGACAGAACTCTGCAGGTTATCTCTGCAGTAGATTGCAACTCCACCTCCTTTGGCAGTTCTATTTTGACTGTAAATATTGTAGTTGGGTATGGAAATTTCAGAATTTTTGGTGGCCTTCCTGAGCCAGGATTCAGACACAGCTAGCACATCAGGGTTGGCGGAATGTGCTAAAGCAGTGAATAAATCAAACTTAGGGAGGAGGCTTCTGATGTTAACATGCAGGAAACCAAGGCTCTTACGGTTACAGAAGTCAACAAATGAGAGCGCCTGGGGAATAGGTGTAATGCTGGGAGCTACAGGACCTGGGTTTACCTCTACATCACCAGAGGAACAGAGGAGGAGTAGAATAAGTGTTCGGCTAAGGGCTTTAAAAACTGGTCGTATAGTACGTTGGGTACATAGAATAAAATGAGCAGATTTCTGGGCGTGGTGGAATAGATTGAGGGCATAATGTATAGACAAGGGTAAAGTAGGATGTGAGTTCAGTGGAGGTAAACCTAGGCGTTGGGTAATGAAGAGAGAGGTTGCATCTCTGGAGACACCAGTTAAGCCAGGTGAGGTCTCTGCATGTGTGGGGGGTGATCAGAGGCATGTTGAGCGGGACTGGGGGCTCTACAGTGAAATAAAACAATAATAGCTAACCTAAACAGCAACAGACAAGGCATATTGAAATAAGAAAGGGGCATAAAAACAAACACAGTTAATTAAGAGGGCTAAGACAACGACGGGTAATGGCGATGTATGGACAAAGAGGGTCAGATAGAGAAATGTGATGTGCTACACATGCCTGGACATGTGTCCCCTGTCCAGGCATGTACATCTGTTTGCTTGTGTTTACATTGTCTCCAGGTGGTGTTGAGGAAGTGTCAGGGAATGGACATTGGTTTATGTTTGTGTGCTGTGTATCTACCTGCATCTCTCTCGCCACCTTTCTGAGCGAAGAGGAGTTTGGAGATGTGCTCTTACATTTAGTATGGCGGCAGGTGGCCTGGAGGGTAGGAGCGTTGGGTCAGTAACCGAAAGGTTGCTGGATCAAATACCCAAGCTGACAAGGGAAAAATATATAGTTCTGCCCCTGAACAAGGCAGTTAACCTACTGTTCCCTGGGTGCTGTGGATGTTGATTAAGGCAGCCCCACCACACCTCTCTGATTCAGATGGTTGGGTTAAATGCAGAAGACACATTTCAGTTGAATGCATTCAGTTGTACAACTGACTAGTATCCCCCTTTCCTTTATGTCATTCAGACCATTTTATGTGTTTTTGCAATGTTCTGTGCAGTCTTTGTTAAAGCACAGACAGGAAATACTAAGGTATATTAAGCACTGTGCTGATTTAACATGCTTTAACATGTAGCATGTTTAGGTCTCGCCAACCTTCCCCCTAAAAAAACAATACTCTCCAGTAATTTTATTCAATTGAGCTTCATTTCACTTTTATTTGACTGGGTCTGGTTGGCTTGGGCTACAACAGTGGAAACTCTCCATTATATAAAACTGGCTTCCTGATTTACGACTGGTGGTCCAACTAGGCTTGTGTGCGCTGACAGACAGTATGTGAGACGGGCAAGTGTGTGTGTATGTACAGTGGGGTCTGAAATTACTCTACAAACTTGTTGGATGCATTTGTAGTTTGTTTTGGTTGTGTTTCAGATTATTTATTGCCCAATAGAAATGGGAAATATTGTATTGTGTCATTTTGAAGTCACTTTTATTATAAATAAGAATAGAATATGTTTCTCACCACTATCAATAAAAGGGGAGGTTAGCAAGTCTCTGGGGTATGATCTTTGACCCTCTGTAACTTTCTCACTCATCATTATTCACGATTCATTCAGAATTATCCGTAACCATGGTAGCATCCACATTCATGTAGAAGTGTTTAGAAACATATTATATTCTCCAAAATGACACAATACATGATTTACTATTCATTTGTATTGGGCACAAAATATTCTGAAACACAACCAAAACAAACTGCAAAATGCATCCAACACGTATGTAGAGTCACAAGCTTGATGTGGTCATTGCGTGCTAGGAATGTGGGACCAAATACTATACTTTTGACTACTTTATTTATGGAAATCTTTAGGGGTGTCAATAATTTTGAAAGCTACCTTTTTGAAAAAAAAAAGTACTTGTTAAACAAAATATCTTAGACTGATCAATTGTATTAGTATAAATGAATATATTTTCAAAAACATGTTTGCATACAATATAGCTCAGTATTTGAATTATTTATTTGATACAGTCATTATTGCTCATCTTTATCACGGGTGCCAATAACTTCACCCTGGTCTCAGAGCATTTCGTATTATTCTGTACTTTCGAGACACTCCATTTATTATGTCATGTTTCATATGATATGTATTCATTTGTGGATGTTACGAATTTTCCAAACATACAATGTTACGATTTTGCAAAACATATGATATGTTACGAATTCTAGATAGGTGGTTAACTATGTTACGTCTAGTCTATGAGACCAGGCTAATCATTTCGGACCCCATTGTATATGTGAAGATGTGTGTGTGTGTGTGTGTGTGTGTGTGTGTGTGTGTGTGTGTGTGTGTGTGTGTGTGTACAGGGCCCACGTGTGAGGGGACACACACATCTCTCGAAATAGAGAGTCTAGATTTATGCCACCTTGTCCGAGCTGGCGAGTGTGATTTAGACGGTGCGTGCTTGAGCCAGTAGTATGAGCACTGAAACAGCACATGTTCTCACTGTTTATATGTGCAGGGAAATATGTTGTTGCTTTGTTTTTAAGTGTTGAGCACATGCCCTGGGCATATGTCTGCTCCGTGTGAGCCTACACTTTGTGGGAATGAACATATTCAACACAACAACAGATTGAGTTCTGATGAACATGCAAAGCGTAAAGGGTGGCCAAGCCTTCTCCCTCTGGACTTGTAATTCTCCACTAATCCCTGTTAAATGCTGTTTATCATTTCTCATTTGAACATGTGGCAATTATAAGCAATTTAAGGACAGCAGCATTTAAGGTAGCTGTTAAATGTCTCCACATGCTCACAGCAACTGCGGTAACAAGGCTCCCGCTTACTTATTTCAGGGCATTTTCCCTAATAAACACCTTGTATCAGAGCCAGCCTGCTACACTGGAATACAGTGGCAACAAGCCTGCACAATACCGCCATTAGCACTGTAATCATGTCACCAGCTCCCGGCTAAAAGCCATCAACGATCTCTCTAACAAGGACGTTAAATGAACATCCATAAATGTTTATTTAATGTGTTTGGTATGTGTTGGGAGATGTAAATGTAGGATCATTGTTTTCATCAGGATTGGTTACTCAGGCCAGCTCATCTTGCAATGGTAAGGCTGCAATGGGTTTTATACACACTCTGTGGGCAATATGCTGCCTTCGCCGAAGCTACCTTGATGATCAGCTCTTTGCCTGAGGGCCCGATGCATGAGATGCCCCAGACGGGCTTTGACCTCTAAATCTGTGTATGTGTTCTAACTTCAAGCCACAGGTCTGTGAATAATCAAAGCAGCAGCGTGAAGACCACTACCCGACTACGAGTAAGTACCTCTGAGTGTGTTTGTGTGTGTTTATGCACATGTGTACATGGATGGTTGTTATGTATGAGTGCATCTGCACTGGCTGTGGTAAATGTGTTGTTAAAAGGGCTTGACTCAGTAATGCTTGTACATGACTGCAGCAGGTAAATCTTTTATAGCAGACTTAAGAGTAGTAACGTTACATGTATACTGCTTTGATCGAATACTGCATCTGAATTGACCATTTGCATAAAAGGGTATGGGTTAGTTATACATGCATTCAAGTGTCAAATGTGTATATTTGTGTGTGGAGGAAAAGTGCTTTATTGTGTGTCTGTGAAAAGCAATATGCCAAATATATATCATGGATTTCATTTTTAAAAAATGTAACCTTTATTTAAATAGGCAAGTCAGTTAAGAACAAATTCTTATTTACAATGACGGCCTAGGAACAGTGGGTTAACTGCCTTGTTCAGGGGCAGAACGACAGATTTTTACCTTGTCAGCTCGGGGATTTGATATAGCAACCTTTCGGTTACAGGCCCAATGCTCTAACCACTCGGCTACCTGCCGCCCCATTGGGTGTGTTTTTAATGTATTTTACTGTGTACTTAATCCACCTCGTCTTCTCTCAAACCTCAGATGAAAAAGTAATTAGCCGGCGCCAACGGTCCCAAACCCAGAGATCCCGGGTCTACAAGAGATAGTCTTCCTGTCGCTGTATGGGTACTGTCTCTTCGTCTGTCATAACATTTTACAATCAAGAAACTATTTAACGACAAAGCAATGTGTTAGATATTATAGCAATATTCACATCAGTCAAATCAAAACATCATGTGGTGTTGATTAACTTGGTTCCCTTTTTATCTCCAAGAGCCAGCCATCTCCTTAACTGACTGTCCCTGTCCTGACCTTTTTGCCTCTTTTTCTATTTCCTGAATAATAAACACAGTACGTGCCACCATTTTGGCTCCAGAGTAATAAGAGTCAACTGGGGCTGCTTTGAAAGTAAGACAGACATCATCTGTGTGCGTGTATGCGAATGTGCATGTAGACCTGAGTGCTCTCCAGACCTGAGTGGAAATTGGAAATTAGGCAGAGGCTGCTAGGTCCAGGGACCATGTTGGCTCTATTTCAATGGCTCTGCATGGGGACTATGGCAGTAGGCATGTGTCCATCTTGGCTCTAGCGCTTCATGGGTTTATATCTTTCCCTGCAGTGGAAAAAGAGCGAGCAGGGGACACAGAGAGGAAGGTAGAGGCATGTCAGAGGAGGGAGAGTTACCATAAATGTCATTTTGGACAATTCAAGCCAAACTTCAAGGGAGATGCCCCCTCAGACTATTCAGCCTACTTGAAGATGGAGATGCAGAAACATGATCAAAATGTTCAAGGAAAATCCAATAGAGTCCTTAAGTGATGGGGGGAGGGAGAGAACACCAGATAGATGCAGGGAAATAAGAAAAGAAAAAGATTGAACGCTGAGCGAGCCCTTATTGGAACTGTGTGTACATGCGTTGGTCTTGATTTATGACCATTAAGTGTTTTGGCAAAGATGGAATATTGCTGTCATAGCCATAAAGTCACTTTGAATTTTTGAGAGAGAGAGAGAGTAGTGGGAGAGAGAAAACTGAGAGAGAGGGTGGAGGGCATACAAGACTGCAAAGAGTCTGCACATGGAGGAAGAGACAGGCAAAAAATAAAGAGTGCTAGAGTCAAGATAATAAAACTGTCAATTTAATTTATTCAAAATGTTACACTCCATGAGGGCATTTCATGGAAACATGGTGCTAAAAATATTGACGGTTGTTTTAAGCGTTGAAAAGAGCAGAGGCAGAGACACAAGGAAGGAGAAAAGGAAAACAAATAAGTGGACAGAATATTGGACAAAGCCATTACGTCAATGTACGTTCCGCTGGTCAGTCGTTTTTCAAGCTTCAGACAGCGGGTGTCACCAGCTCTGTGGAAAGCGTTGGGTGGGAGGAAGGGAGGAGGAATTTGGCTGCTAGGTTACAAAGAGCGGTGTCACCATCTGAAACCATGACATCCAGCCCTTTATTGATTCCATAAGATTTCCTGATATGTGCAAATCAACCATCCCACAATCCAACATTCTAGATTTTCGCTACCACGCAGCCAAAATTGCTAACTTTCTGGAATGGAGAAAGTGTGAAAAGGCAACACCTGTTAGGACAAGTACATGAGGAACTGAGAGCGGAGGATGAAAAGGAAGTTTCCCTGTTGCACATGAACTGGACTGTCATGAAGTGAAAGCATTTGTGAGCTACATATCTCTTCATTGCTGTCACTGCATTGCTCTACCATGACCTTAGTGTAATGCAGAAAGGTCAAAGGGTTAAAAAAGCCATATTTCCACTGTTCACAAAAGTGGCTAAAACTCCATGGTACATCAAAATGACTCAGATTCACATTTTGTGGAAATATTTAGGATTGTAGAACAAATGTTTCTCTGTACGAGCCACTGGTTGATTTTGGGATTATTTTAGGCTAGAAGGATGATCTGATCAGATATCCAAATCATCAGGATGACTGGTACCAATGTGTCAGTAACAATTTACATAAAACACAGTATGTGAACTCCAGGTCTGCAACATGGACACTCTACAGTTTCATTGTCCCATATTGCCAGTAATAAAATGTTTGAGCTTCACTGTAATGGGAACATATCCTAAAATGTGTTCATGGAAATTCAGTGACCTGTCTAGTGAAGGTAAAGTACAGTATCTCGGTAACATTTTGCATCATGGGATGGGATTCATAGTGTCTTTCATTTTATATCACGTTTTATGGACAGAAATTGTGTTGCCACTAAAAGTTTGCAACTCCTTTTTGCAGAAGAACAACACCTTGAAAACACAAAACTGTATCTGCAGTTACTTTACTGTATTGTCTTAGTATCTTTTTACAGCTTTTTTACAGAGTTTTCAACCCTCAATCCCTTCGTGTTTTTGAATAGCATCTAACTGAATCGAAATGAACTATTATTAAGTATTAAATTGATACTTTGCTAGGTTGCTAAGAACTTTTGAAATAATTATTTGTCCATTCATTGTTATTCATTGTCATGTCCTTATGATCTCAGACAGTTCGTCGAAGACTGACTATAAACCAGACTTGTGTTATTGTAACTTCTAGATCTATATCCTTTCGCACTATAAGATGGACTGATTGGAGATTGGAGGTGTTTTCCGCAACCTGGGAAGGGACTAGCAGTCGCCCATAAAGAAGCCTCAGCTGGGACGCTCAACCTTCAAGTACAGGACTACCTATTCTTACTTCAATCCATTAGTAGGTAAAAAAGCTAACTTGCCCATACAACAGAGTGCTAATGTAATGGACAACCTGAACCACTTGATTTCTGGGTTAGTGGGGCATCTGACTCATAGCTACTTTACCTCATTGCACCGTCACCCACAGAGTAATGCACGTATGAGTGGGTCTGGGATGGAGGAACCTGCCGGGCCTTTGGGTCCCCCAGGGGTCATTCACAGCCTGGTAATGTAGAGATAAGATGGCTACACTATGTGATAGATGGTACAGTACAGTTCCGGACAGGTTCCAATGTCAATAAGGCTACCGCCAAGAGACGTGCAGGTAACTGACACCATGTCAAATTAATGTGGAAATTACAGTGTCATATCGCACGACAGAGAGAACTGCGGCGCGATGAATTAGCAACTGTAGAAATATACACTGTAGATGCCATCACCCTTTCAGGCTGACCATTATAAACTCAACACTGGCACAGAGAGAGGTGAAGAAAAAGAGATGGAGAAAGAGACACTCACCTGGAAACCATTAACCTGACAGCTGCGTCTCCAAGGGGGAGGGACTTCGGTGGATGGCTCAGTCATGTGTCCCCAATAAAAGGGTTTCCCCCCATGGACAGATGTTTTGTACTGATGGGTTTAACAGCTGCTGTGAAATATGCATCACTAACGTAACACAGGCCCACACTTTGCAAAACAATGTGTGGGCTCTCACACTCAGACGACGAATATTAATTGATATATCTCAAACACTTACTAAAGTGCTGCTTTCTAGGGTCTATCATTGGCTCATAATGAAAATACAAGAAATTGCAACTAACTTTGACATTCTTGGTGTTTTACCCATTACAATGTAGAGATGAAGTAGGTACACACACCCATTACAATGTAAAAAACATATATTCTTAATTCAATCACTGCTACGGGATAGCTACAGTATGTTGTTTGGCCAAGGAAGCCTCCTTGGATGGAGATACAATGTCAGCTTTGTTTAGCCTCAGTTGGGTTATTTCTCCTGCGGACAGTTGTGTTTGTGTGAATACCACATAGTCTCAGGAGATGGTGTATGTCACAGTTACAGGGAGTAAACCAGAAGGGAAATACTTCACCTCTGGGTTAGTGGCATCCAGCATCCGTTGCTCTGTACTACAGTGACTAACCATTAATATATGCTAGCTAGGCCACACAGAAACACAAGTGCCTCCAGGAAGTATTCACACCCCTTGGCTTCTTACACATTTTGTTATGTTGCATTTCAAATGGAGCACATGTAGATATTCTTGTCACTAGCCTACCCACAATACCCCATAATGTCAAAGAGAAATTATGTATTTTCGCAATTTTTACAAATTAATTAAAAATGAAAAGCTGAAATGTCTTGAGTCAATAAGTATTCAAACCCTTTGTTATGGCAAGCCTAAATAAGTTCAGGAGTAAAAATGTGCATAACACATCACATAATAAGTTGCATGGTTTTTGACTACCTTAACTCTGTACCACACATACAATTATCTCTAAGTTCCCTCAGTCGAGCAGTGAATTTCAAACTGATTCAACCACAAAGACCAGGAAGGTTTTTCCAATGCCTTTCTAAGAAGGGCACCTATTGATAAATGGGTAATAAAATGTAAAAAGCAGACGCTGAATATCCCTTTGAACATGGTTAACCTAGAACAAGGCCAAATCTACACTGGAATTGATTACCAAGAAGACAGTGAATGTTCCTTAGTGGCCGAGTTACAGGTTTGACTTAAATCTACTCAAAAATCTATGACAAGACCTGAAAATTGTTGTCTAGCAATGATCAACAACTAATTTGACAAAGCTTGACATTTTTAAAGGGCAAATGTTGGGCAAATGTTGCACAATCCAGGTGTGTAAAACTCCTAGATCACAGCTGTAATCGCCACCAAAGGTGCTTCTACAAAGTATTGACTCAGGGGTGTTAATAATTATGTAAATTATATATATTTATTTATTTCATTTTAATTAATTAGCAAAGATTTCTAAAAACATGTTTTCACTTGTGTGCAGATTGTGTGCAGATGGGTAAAACAAAATTGTAATCCATTTTGAATTCAGGCTGTAACTCAACAAAATGTGGAATAAGTCAAGGGGTCTGAATACTTTCTGAAGACACTGTATATGCCAATTAAAACACAAATCCATTTACAGTTTGAACGAAGCTATATATAAAGGCAGCAGGTAGTCTAGCCGTTAGAGTGTTGGGCTAGTAACCGAAAGGTCGCTGGTTAGAATACCCGAGTCGACAAGGTAAAAACAAACCTGTTGATGTGTCCTTGAGCAAGGCACTTAACCCTAATTTTCTCCAGGCTCTGACCCTGTAGGTAGGCCATCATTGTAAATAAGAATTTGATTATTTAACTAGACGTGCCTAGTTAAATAAAGGTTAAAAAAAAATATGACCAAAACACATTCTCAAATGCTACATGTTCTTTAGCTTGTTCACATAAAATGCTATTAAATGCCTATTAATGGAACACACATGGAAAGAACACATACACACACACACATTGTTATGTATCTTACGAGACTAGACTAATAAAATACTACCCACTTCAGGAGTGTATTTTTTGTTATTTATTTTACACATTTTTGTTGTTTCTTTTTGGCCAGCAGTACTGAAGTACCTTAGGGAACTCTGTGTGCTGTGGACTCATGTGCCCCCTCAGAGGCAAGAGGTTGTGGCATAGAGGTCAGCAAGTGTCAGAGATTGACTGTGTTTTGCTAATGAAAATTACCGACAGTAGTCTCAATAGGGGTATTTATATGGAACTTGCTTTAACTTACCAGATTGGGTTCAATTCATACGCTTCACATACATACACTGTGTGTTGCAATCTGGAACAGGAAACCATTTGTTAAGTATCTTTCTATGTACTGTAGCTACTTCAGTGAAATTAGCATGTTCAAGTTCACTGAACAAAGTAGGACCACAGAGACTGGTGGGACAAACACCAGGTGTAGATACATAGTAAATATAGACAGGGTGAGGAGTGAAGGTGGGAGAAAGGGTGAATTATATTAGTAGGGCTCCAATACAAGCATGGCAGCACTGCAGGCCCAACAGCGCACCTTCAATAGCCCCACTGTGTCTAACATCACGTTAACCTCTCATTAACTCTTGAGTCAACAGCAAGGCAAACAGCCCTCCTCCAAAGCACTGAAGTTCAAATATTTCACTCGTCACGCTCCCCCTCTCTCTTTTTCATTTTTACTGCCCCAGCTGTGATATTTATTTAATGTTTCTGCATCCCTTGATTTTCCCCCTCTCTCTCTCACACATTCAGCATTACTCAGATTCTTCAACTCCTTTTTTCTGAATGGTCGGCTTTGAGTTTCAGGAAAAAAAAACGTTCACTTTTCCTCTATTCCTTGTTACAATGGTGCCCTTTCACGTCCCCGGAGAGACAGAAAGGTCTTTTTCAAGGAATTCTTTTCTGTTTCCAAATGTCCCTTCGTCAATGCCCAACTTCTGACACCTACATCCTTGTCTGTTTCATTACAATGATAGTCGGCAACTATTGTATGTCATGTGAATAATATCTAGTGAGCTAACCAGGGGTGCAACCCCCCCCAGAAATTGGCAATGATGTGCTTTAAGACTCCGAGTGGTTGGGTAGGCTGTTTGGAGGGGTCAGCTGTCTGGTTTTAAGACTGCACGGACACCACAGAGTGGACTGACAGGCTGTGTGAAGGCAAAGCTTCTGGAATGCTGGATGTACCAGCACGGGAGAGTTGAGCATAGTTCATTGTGTTTGAGTTGCGCTCTTTCACCAAGTTATAAAAGCAAGCAGAGCAGAAACTGGCTACTCTTTAGTTGATTCATGTACTGTAGCTGGCAAGGTAACTGCTGTTTAACTTAACAGAAAAAAATGTAACTTATTAGCAGTGCTATTATTTTTGCCTCAATCACACTAGACCTAAATCAAACGATAAAACCATCGGCAAACAATTGAAGATTGATATTCTGACGTTTTTTCAGTGCAATGTGAGTTTTATTAGTCAGTATGGCAATGTAACGTTATTGATATGTCAGTTTCCCTTGCTAATTTCCTATTTTTCACACTGACAAAGTAATAAACAGCTCTAACGTTACAGGCTTCACTGTCATGGTGCACAGTAGAGGTCTGCACAGGACCGATTTCTTCATCCTGCTCCCGCCGGCACCCGCTGGCTTTCTGTCCAACTCCTACCCGCTACCGCAAGAACTGGTCCCAAACCTAACAGCAGTCCTGCAATGTTATTTTAGGCTATTGTGACGCAGCTATAGCTGCATAGGCTATAGCCTACTCTATTTAATTGAGACCACAAATGCACGTGATCTCGCAGGTATGGCTACTGAACTGGAAGCAGCATGAATGATGAGAGCGACACTTGCTACGTTTTGCATAGTCCTATAGGATATACAGTGCATTTGGAAAGTATTCAGATCCCTTGACTTTTTCCACATTTTGTTACCTTATTCTAAAATGTATTAAATAGTTTTTCCCCTCATCAATCTACACACAATTCCCCATAATGACAAAGCAAAAACATATACAACAACTTAAATATCACATTTACATAAGTATTCAGACCCTTTGCTATGAGACTTGAAACTGAATTACATGCACTCAGAAATATCATTCCTCTGTTAAAACACAATAGGGAACATATTTGTATATGTTATGGTCTTGTGAAGGCTGGCTGAATTCTGGCAAAGAGTATGTTCTTTTATCTCAGCATGTCTACAGATTCTCCCAGTTTTTGTTTGCTTGGAAATGTTGATACTGGAGACTGTTATATGAAGAAACAGGACAGAGCCAATGAGCTGAACCAATTTTTTAACAGGTTCGATACTGGCCCTGTCCACCTCCCCTCCAGCTCCACAGGCCACACACCCTCACGGCTGTCCCACCCCCACTCTGCTCACAGCACCTCTTTTGAGACAATCAGCGACCACACTTCCGCCCCTGCTCCCTCTGGACTGATCCTCAACACCTCCCTTTGCTGACCAACTGTGTGGAATACTCCAGCGACGCTTCAATCTTAGCCTGAGCCTGGAAAGGGTCCCTGTGCTGTGGAAGACATCCTGCCTCGTCCCAGTGCCCAAGAAGGCGCACCCCACTGTCCTGAATGACTTCAGACCTGTAGCGCTAACATCCCACATCATGAAGACCCTGGGAAGGTTAGTCCTCGCTCACCTCAGACCCCTGTTGTGTACATCACTGGACCCCCTGCATTTCGAATATCAAAGAAGATGAAGAGGATGATCTATCTATCTATCTATCTATCTATCTATCTATCTATCTATCTATCTATCTATCTATCTATCTATCTATCTATCTATCTATCTATCTATCTATCTATCTATCTATCTATCTATCTATCTATCTATCTATCTATCTATCTATCTATCTAAACTGCAGGTTGCGGTGGTCAGTCAAGATGAGAAAAGGATGTTTAGCCCCCTCAAGCCAATGTCTCCACACAGTCAAAGCCCTGACAACAGCCAGCAACTCCGCCGGGCTGAGCCTCTTTGAGAAAAAGGCACAGGGGCGGAGCTTAGGTGGCGTGCCCGATCGTTGGGATTGGACTGCTCCTACCCCCACTTCGGACCCGTCCACCTCCACTATGAACTGCAAAGAGGGATCCGGATGGGCCAGCACCGGGGCCGTGGTGAACAGAGCCTTCAGCTGACTGAATGCCCTCTCCGCCACAGCGCACCAGCGAAGACGTGACGGACCCCTCTTTAACAGTGAGGTAATGGGAGTTGCCACCTTGCCAAAGCCCCGGATAAACCTCCGGTAGAAATTGGCAAACTAAAAACCGCCCTAAAAACCGCTGCACTCCCTTTACCGTGGTAGGAGTCGGCCAATTGCGCACGGCTGAAATGCGGTCACTCTCCATCTCCACCCCGGAGGTGGTGATGTGGTATCGAAGGAAGGAGACGGATTGTTGGAAGAACAGACATTTTTCCGCCTTGACATACAGGCTATCCTCCAGCAGTCGCCCAAGCACTCTGCAGACTAGGGAAACATGCTCGGCGCGTGTAGCGGAATACACCAGAATGTCATCGATGTATACCACCACACCGCAACCGAACATGTCCCTAAAAACATTGTCCACAAAAGATTGGAAGACCGATGGAGCATTCATCAACCCGTATGGCATGACTAGATATTCGTAGAGGCCCGAAGTGGTACTAAATGCTGTTTTCCACTCATCTCCCTCCTGGATACGAACCAGATTGTACGCACTCCTGAGATCTAATTTAGTGAAGAAGCGCGCCCCATGCATTGATTCAAACACAGATGAAATGAGAGGTAGAGGATAACTATACCTCTCTGTGATCTGGTTGAGAGCGCGGTAATCATGGGCGCAGACCACCATCCTTCTTCTTCACAAAAAAGAAACTCGAAGAGGCGGGTGAAGTGGAGGACCGTATGAACCCCTGTCGTAGGGACTCAGAGACATATGTTTCCATAGCCTCCGTCTCCACCTGCGACAGGGGATACACATGACTCCTGGGAAGTACAGCTTGTACCTTGAGGTTTATCGCACAATCCCCCGGGCGATGAGGTGGTAATTTATTAGCTTTTCTCTTAGAGAAGGCTTGAGCCAAATCTAGGTATTCGGGGGGAATGCGCACAGTGGGGACATTCTCTAGACTTTCCACCGTGGTCGCACCAACCCGGACACTCTGGTGTCCACCCCGTGAGAGCCCTCTGTTGCCACAAAAAGGTGGGATTGTGCCTGCTTAACCAGGGCAGGCCTAGTACCACCGGAAATGCAGGAGAATCAATAATGAAAAAACTAATTTTCTCCTTATGATTCTCCTGTGTGATCATAACAATGTCTCCGGTGGTCTCTCTAACATACCCAGACCCTAATGGTCGACTATCTAAAGCGTGAATGGAAATGGGGATGGACATGGGCGTAAGCGGAATCCTATAATCTAATGGCTAAAGTACTATCCATAAAATTTCCAGCTGCGCCTGAATCTACTAGCGCCTTACACTGGGGAATAGTACAAAATTCAGGAAAGGAAACAGAAAGGTAGAGGTGTGTAGCAGAAGGCTCTGGGTAAGTGTGGTGCGCTGTTACCTGGGGTGACGCCAGAGTGCCCTGCCTGCCGCCTCTAGACCCAGCACTCTGAAAACAACGGGCCGCCGAATGTCCTCGGTGGCCACAGGAGGAGCACTGAACCCGGCTCCCTCAACGACTCCGGACGGCCGTCCAACCCATTTCCATGTGAACGGGACCTGGTGTGGATAAGGGTGGTAAGAGCGGAACCCCCACAGGACATCCGCGAGATGCTAGCAGATTGTCTAGCCTTACGGCCATATCCACGAGTTGGGCATCCCGACAGGCTAGCTCTCGACGGACGTCCTTGTGCAAACTGCATTGGAAATGGTCAATGAGGGCCCGCTCATTCCACCCCGACCCGGCCGCTAAAGTCCGGAACTCCAGCGCAAAGTCCTGCGCACTCCTCGTCCCCTGTCTCAGGTGGAAAAGGCACTCCCCGAAGTCGTCCAACGCTGTTCCCTCTCTCCAGGTTGCGTTGGCCCACTCCATGGCTATACTCCGTTATACAGGAGACGAGAGCGGACACCTTCTCCTGGTCAGATGGAGGAAGGGAGATCGTGCTGAATGCCAGCTCTAATTGCAGTAGGAACCCCTGGCACTTTGCAGCGGCTCTGTTGTATTCCCGGGGAAGGGAAATGTGGATTCCACTGGTAGGTAGTGGTGGGGTGTTGGAACCCACAGTGGTCGGGACCATACTCGCTGATGGGGAGGTTCCACTTTCTGGTCGGTTGTTCTCCAGTTGCTGGACCGCCTGGAAAACCTGATCCATCGCCTCTCCTAGGCTGGCGAGCATGGTGGAGTGCTCCCTCACTCTCTCAACTACCCCGGTCATGCCTGTTGCTCCTGCTGGCTCCATGATGAACGGGTCGGTTATTCTGTGACGGTGTGAATATGGAAGAGAGCCAGGCGCAGGAGATGGTGTGGAATAAACATATAGATTTAATACGTACAGGTAATTCCACAATATAATAAGGAACGGCACTACTGTGCCAGATAACCTCTAAAGGTGCTACTAAACATTAGGCAACCGCCTAGAGCACAAAACCACGAGTAAACAATAAACTCGTATGAGAAGAACAACATGCACATACACTGCCACAATAAACAATAACCGACAAGGACCTGAGGGAACAGAGGGAACATATAACATGAAGTAATTGGGGGGAATGAGAACCAGGTGTGCGTAATGACAAGACAAGACAAATGGATAATGAAGGAGGGAGCAGCAGTGGCTAGAAAGCCGGTGACGACGATCGCCGGCAACTTCGGATGGAGTCGTGACAGACCCAGCTATATTGTGCACAAGTAAAAAGAGCTCTACAGTACTATTAGTCCTATGAGATTAATGGTATGGAGGATTTGATGTTTCTAAATAGAGACTGTATATTGGATTGTGTAAAAATGCAGGGAATGAGCTTTAGATGGCCCAAAAATTCAGGGGGAGGACCCCCATACCCCTTGCCAGGTTATGTCCCCCCACTTCTAAAACCAAAGTGGTGCCCCTGGAGCTAACCTTCCTTTCCCAGAGCAATAGTCAGCCAAAACATACCCCATTCCTGGCTTACATTCAATCGCAAAGACACGCCTAAATCAATGGGAAACTTTTACCCTTGAAGATGCTAATGAAATCCTTCCTCAAGAGCCAGCCCACTGACAAATCCATGCTCTGAAGTAGGTCAGTAGCAAATTCCAGTGTGGCTTGGAGAGAGGACAGAAATTGCCAGAGATCTTGAGCTTATTAGGCAAAGAAATTGATTTTAATCATAAGTCCAAACCCTACGGTGAAGTCATGGAATAGTTGCCTTAATGATGTGGTTGCTACAGCAATATTAGCACCTCTATCCTTGCTGGATTTTTATTTTACCTTTATTTAACTAGGCAAGTCAGTTAAGAACAAATTCTTATTTACAATGACAGCCTACTTACAGGGCCAGACAACCACGTCCTGATAGTACAGTGAAACAGGAAAGTAACACACATATTGATGTGATCCTCTGTGATGCAAGGTATCAAGTCACTTGCTATTTAGGTGAGACCCCAATGCAGAGAACAACATGGATGGCCATTCTGGGAAATGTGCTCAGAATACTTCAACAGTTGGTAAATTACTTAAATAGCATATGATAAAATGCATTCGTTTTTTTTAATGGTTGATGAACTATGGGTAAACTCATAACCAGATGTACTCTACATTATTACGTTACATTCATGTTCACCTCACATGAGTGCTTTTTGAAAAAAGTCACCTTCACCAAACCAGTTTCACCCTAAAGTTTTCAACCATAACTGCTGGTAACTACCCTTTTTTGATGTACCTCTCTCTTTCTTTCCCCACCCTTTATTTGAAATGCCCCAGTTGATCTAAATGGGCTGTACAGTATGTGTGGCACAACTGTATTGCATAAATATGCATGGCGCTAATATGCCTGCCAATCATTGCGGGCCTTTGATGGGGCACTCCTGCATGTATTAGCATGGGGAACTGTAAATACAGAGTGAGCATAACTTACAGTCAACCTGGAGGGTCTGTGATGGGGTTTTGTGGGAAGGGTAGAAATGGCTCTTTCATGTGGCCTGAGACTCACTGCCATAGGTGAACAACGTCACAGAGTCACATCTATAACACCCAAGACGTCTAGGGCCTGCCGCCCCACAGACTCAGAGTCAGCCACAAGCCTACAGGTCACAAGCTCTCCATTTATTTTACCTTTATTTAACTAGGCAAGTCAGTTAAGAACAAATTCTTATTTACAATGACAGCCTACTTACAGGGTCAGCCCCTGGAGCAAATTAGGGTTAAGTGTCTTGCTCAAGGACACAGACAGGGTTTTTCTCCTTGTCAGCTCAGGTATTCAAACCAGTGACCTTTCAGTTACTGGCCCAACGCTCTAACCGCTAGGCTACTGCTGCCCATAACCCAGTAGTTACTTCACAGTCTCTAGTTCTGTTCAACATGAACACAATCAAATCACTGGTAATAAGGATTCAGTCGGAGGGGAACTAAACACACCTGACACTATTATTTCTCTCTCTCTCTCTCTCTCTCTCTCTCTCTCTCTCTCTCTCTCTCTCTCTCTCTCTCTCTCTCTCTCTCTCTCTCTCTCTCTCTCTCTCTCTCTCTCTCTCTCTCTCTCTCTCTCTCTCTCTCTCTCTCTCTCTCTCTCTCTCTCTCTCTCTCTCTCTCTCTCTCTCTCTCTCTCTCTCTCTCTCTCTCTCTCTCTCTCTCTCTCTCTCTCTCTCTCTCTCTCTCTCTCTCTCTCTCTCTCTCTCTCTCTCTCTCTCTCTCTCTCTCTCTCTCCTTCCAGTCCCTGCTCTTCCTTCTGAAGATGGACAAAACAGAATTTTCCTTCCGAGCCCCCACTTAGTGTAACTAAGTAACTTAGGCATTTACTGTTTGTTTGGAATTCCATAGGAAGGAGCATCCTGATTCCGCTTTTTGTTTTCATCTGTTTGTGTATCCAACAGTGTATTATGTGTTCAACCCAATAGTATAATTCAAGACACGTCCTGCATGAGCAAACAACAACCAAAATGTGAACGGCATTCCCTTGACCTACCTGGAGAGGTGCTAGTTTGGATTGCACCAGTGGGAAGTCTGAGTCAGGACAGAGTGGATGGTGCTTCTATCTCTACAACGAGTGTCCAGTAATGCTAACACAAAGTGGTGCTACAACGAGTGTCCAGTATTGCTAACACAAAGTGGTGCCACAAGTACCCAAACAGCCAGCTCTAGTATTTCGACTAGACCAGTGAGGTCTCTATCATCCAGTGGGCCATAAAGTCAATGGGCTGACCTGCCGTGGTGTCAATCAACAATATTATGGCCCATGAGTAGAGAGCGCTTGCATGGTAAAGGAGTCCTATCAACGGGTTTCAACTGAGCTCAGGGCCAGACAACCACGTCCTGATAGTACAGTGAAACAGGAAAGTAACACACATATTAATGTGATCCTCTGTGATGCAAGGTATCAAGTCACTTGCTATTTAGGTGAGACCCCAATGCAGAGAACAACATGGATGGCCATTCTGGGAAATGTGCTCAGAATACTTCAACAGTTGGTAAATTACTTAAATAGCATATGATAAAATGCATTCGTTTTTTTTAATGGTTGATGAACTATGGGTAAACTCATAACCAGATGTACTCTACATTATTACGTTACATTCATGTTCACCTCACATGAGTGCTTTTTGAAAAAAGTCACCTTCACCAAACCAGTTTCACCCTAAAGTTTTCAACCATAACTGCTGGTAACTACCCTTTTTTGATGTACCTCTCTCTTTCTTTCCCCACCCTTTATTTGAAATGCCCCAGTTGATCTAAATGGGCTGTACAGTATGTGTGGCACAACTGTATTGCATAAATATGCATGGCGCTAATATGCCTGCCAATCATTGCGGGCCTTTGATGGGGCACTCCTGCATGTATTAGCATGGGGAACTGTAAATACAGAGTGAGCATAACTTACAGTCAACCTGGAGGGTCTGTGATGGGGTTTTGTGGGAAGGGTAGAAATGGCTCTTTCATGTGGCCTGAGACTCACTGCCATAGGTGAACAACGTCACAGAGTCACATCTATAACACCCAAGACGTCTAGGGCCTGCCGCCCCACAGACTCAGAGTCAGCCACAAGCCTACAGGTCACAAGCTCTCCATTCTGATTAATGAAAGTAAGACACTGATCTAGGATCAGTCAGTTTGGCTGTTTTTTATACTGTTCATTTCAAAATCTCTAGCTGTGCGACCGTCCATGGGAGACTCACTGTAAATTCATGAGGGCATGGAATGAACTGGTGCAGATAGTGTATGCACATAGTCCAATTGTGAAACTGTTGCATAAAAAAATTAATCTGTTTATTTGGAGTGATACAGTCTACATTCTACATTGAATAAAAAGCACAAAGCTAGCTGCCGATGTCTTTGACTGGTTGACATCCTTATAGGGATACGATGAGATAGACATGAATGCAGCGGCTGATGGAGAAACACTGATAAACTAACAGGATCCTCTGTACAGCTCAGTCAGATACGTTCATGCAGGCTAGCCAAGACACAGAGATTAACGATTTATGCTCAACATACTGATGTCAGTTGGCTTCAGTGCCTTACCTGCAGTTGATTGACACACACTGTGGTTAAACACATCAAAAACATTAAATGACGCATGGACAAATTGACCACAACAAACCATGCTGAAAACTTCCAAATATACACACCCCATTAGTATGAGTAACCTCTTTATATACTCCACGATCACCCTCGTCTTATGGTCTAACCCTTCAAGTCTAAACAGAGAGGCTGTTTACAATGGTGCTCACACATACGGTACATTCATCAAAAGCCGGCCTGGACAGCTGAACATGAAATGAGCGTAACAGATTTTTTTCCCCCTCATCTCCTCAATTTTGAATTGGCCTGGAGGGAAACATGTTTTGCATACAGGAATACAGGAAACGGACTGGTAGAGAGGGTGAAAAAAAGGAAAACTAACAGCTTTGGCTGCGGAAAATACTTAAAAGGACTACATCTGCGCATTAGTGATGTATTAACTGACATTTTGTTGACTGTGAGAAACACTAAGCCGACCTCTGAGCATTGACAGAAAACATCAGTAACACCTCTCCTTCCTTCCTCCGATCCCTGACTCTTTGATTGGAGGATTTCAGCTTGTGACAGAAAACTACTTCAGTTAAAAGTAGACTTGAGCTGAACCAGAATGATACCTGTGTCCCTTCACTAAGCCACACACCTGGTCATTTGTAGGTCAAATCATTGAAGAAAATGCATGATGTCAAATCCATTAAAGGGGCAGTGCAGTTAAAATATAAAAACCACACTATGAGGTCGATATAATGCTGAAAATTTGAAAATTATGATAATGCCCTTTTGGTGCAAGAGCTCTTTAAAAAGTCACAATGTAATCTGATTATAATAGACCAACAACTGTTCAACTGGGTTAGGAGGTGGGCTCTAGACCACCCTAACAGCCAATCAGGGCTGTGTATGTAAATATCTTTAAATGTGTTTCCTAACGCCCACACAATCAGACTGAGCGGCCAAAGGAGGCTCAGGGAAATAAATGACAAAAAAATATTTTTGGGATTTATTTTCATTAAATAAACAATAAATGTTTTATTAAAAAGCCACCTGTTTCGTTTTTCTCACACATTTCAAAGATCAAGTCTAGTCATTGATAGTGACCACAAAGAAGTGTTGATGAGTCTACAGAGGACAACCATCCCTTTGAACTCAATTGCCCTGAAGCCCTTACCACTAGGCCTGAAACGACTCAAACTTCTATCCCACACCAAATATGCAGTGGCCTATAAATGTCTTCAGTACTTAACCCATGGACTAAAAGGTGCCAATTCGACCCATACTGAGTTTGACCCAATGGAATGATTATGCACACTATGAACCAGAGTAGACTTTAGTGTAAATTGTGTTTTTGTGACAACTTTTGTCACTCTTTTTCCTCATTATTGATGTACAAACCCTCCGTAAGAAAATATGGCTGGTGAAAGTGCTGCCATGGGTGACCCCAGAAAACTGACATGAATATCTAAAGGAATATCTGTACCTATTCTGTTACACTTGACACAGTACGAGCCTGTTATATGCTTCTGAACAAAGAACGCTGCGCACTTGGGTCAGACTAATGCCTCTGCATTTGAAAAGGCTTTCAAATGACAGAGGATAGTGCATTATGTGAGGTAAGGGATCTGAAGTAAAAATATGGCAGATGAAAGATGAAGTGGCCTGACCATGAAGATGAAAGAAAGGTCTGACCACCATGGTTGCGTTTAGACAGCCCAATTATAAACTTTTTTTAAATAATTGAGCTTTTAAGAAATCAGATCAGCTCTGAAAAAGATTGGATGTGAAAAGACGTAATGTGATTGGTCTAAAGACCAATTAGTGGGAAAAATATCAGAATTCAGCTCCCTGAGGGCCTCCCGAGTTGCGCAGTGGTCTAAGGCACTGCATCGCAGTGCAAGCTGCTTTGCTACAGATGCAGGTGCCCTGCCTGTGTCGCAGCCGGCCGCGACCGGGAGACCCATGAAGCGACACACAATTGGCCCAGCGTCGTCCGGGTTAGGGGAGGGTTTGGCTGGCTGGGATGTCCTTGTCCCATTGCGCTGTAGCGACTCCTGTGGCGTGCTGACACGGTCGCCAGGTGTACTGGGTTTCCTCCGACACATTGGTGCGGCTGGCTTCTGGGATAAGTGTTCATTGCGTCAAGAAGCAGTGCGGCTGGCGGGTTGTGTTTCTGAGGACGCACATCTCTTGACCTTCGCCTCTTCGAGTCTGTACTGGAGTTGCAGTGATGGGACAAGACTGTAACTACCAATTGGGGTAAAAATGTAATGTATACAGATGGAAAAAGTAGAAACATGGGTGTCATCAGAGACCAATTAGAAAGTGCAGGATGACTGTCAGATGATGAGGGTGGTATGGCCAAATAAGGATGATATTGACAGGAAGATCGGGGTAAACATTATATGTCCACAATACTATTTTTCTAAATGATGGGAAAAGATGACAAATTAAGAAAAGTGTTTTGGTTTAATGATAAAAACAAGTCGTTGCCAGTGTGTTAGCATGGGACACAAGAACAGGGGTGAAATAAAAGCTGATGTAGCACAGACAAATTGTGTTTATGTTGTGACCTGTTCAACATTTCCTTAAAACAGGAATTGCAAGTTGAGCTTTTCCATCAGCTTTTCTATACTTGCATAAAGTATATCACTTGACTCAAATTAGACTGATGGAATGGATATAACCCAGTGCATTAGACTGTCTAATTGAGTCAAATTCTGCACCGGGTTATATCCATTCCATCCTAAACTCAACCAGAAATTGAAGAGAAACACCACTGGTTAAACTGGAACACACACATCTGACATCACCACTTTGATTGGCTGCCTGAAACCCTCCAGGTTTTGTCAAAGATGATCTATTACATATTACATCTATTACATACAAGATAGTTGAGTGACCACTCTAAAAAAACATGTCCTCAAAGATTGAAGGCAAAAACTTTTATTCTATCAAATAAGCCCCATGTAGCAAATTAGCAATTACATTTTTATTAAATTCGACGCTCATTGACCTTCATACAAAAATTCCTCACTTCGTGGTCTTGTTTTCATGAACAGATTTTGGGCTGAGTAAACCCTCTAGCCTTGTTAGATAGCCGATGGAGGGTGCTATCTGCTTATGTCATCTGACTTGACATGACTTAACTGTGAGCTTTCCATACGTTCAACCATGCATCTATAAAAGACAACAAGTTAGAGATGGCTCCCCTTTTCTTACGACAGGCATCAGACAATTCCATATTTTCACATCCCAGAATCCCTCAATAGCCTTAAAGCCTAAAACCACATTTCATCCACAGCACAAATTAAATATATTACCACTGTTTTAATTACGGCCATACAGAGTACAGAAAATACAGCGAGGATGCATATTGCAAAAGTCTGAAAACAGATGCACTCACAAGCCTTATGTGCAAATATACTGTCTGAAGAAGCAAATACGACTGATCTAAATATTCTGGTTTCGTCAACTGCCAAAAAAGAACAAACAGAAGATAACGAGGAATGTAACATCATGAAGTGTCCAAGGAGAGGACAAAGATGAGTTCAAGAGATATTCAAGGTTAGGCCCAGTCGTTCAAAACATCAAAAAATTCAGATGTTTTCCATCGAAATCCACCGCCCAAAAGGGACCCGTAAAGCACATAGAATTACATCAGAGAAAAAGAGGGAGAGGAGAGAGAAAGAGAGAGAGGGAGGAAAAATTCTTGAAGTATGAGAAAATGTTACTGCTCTCCTCCCCTCTCTCCTTCCTTCTCTCTCCCGCTCTCCTATCCCCCCCTCCCTTTCTCATGGTCAGTCAATCAGAGCTTTCCAAGAGCAGGGACAGGGAGCTTTGGACTGACTGAAAGACATTGGTCAGGGAGAGAGGCAGAGTATCCAGGTAAGCCCTATGCATTTGTACTTTACCTTAGCAATGCTTTTGTTCTAAAATGTATATTGACAAAAAGATTCATATCAATAAGAATGAATGAATGAATTATTAGTTATATGAATAAAAGTAGCATCCTAGATGTACATTTGTGCAGTTGTAAGCAATGCATATTAGTGTAAGTACTGAATAACTACACGAGGGAATGGTTTTAAATATGTTATAGGTAGGATCAAATCCATAGGACTTTGGCCTGTAAACGTTTTATTACACAGGTCTGTGATGTATTTCATAGTGTCTGTGTAGACTTCAAATGGAAGAGAGTGCGTGACTAGCGCCAGTATACAAAAAGCACGCAATCCCTATCCATTATCCAATCCAAAACCACTCTACAAAGGTGTATTGACAGGCATTCATTGTTTGCATATTTCATTGTATATTTTAATGTGTGTATAAGTGTGCTTGAATGTGAGAGAGCTGGAGGGAGGTGGGTTGTGGGAAGATGGTGCAGAAGCCAAAAAGGATGCAAAGCAATTGGAAACACTTCACAGCGCATTTGACTAAGATATCTGCAGACAGAAGTGCTGTAAAAATATATTGCTTTCTTTTGTGACTATAGAGCTATTACTAGCTGTGACAGGTATCAGTAAGGAAACTGTTGGATGATGTCAGTACTTTGAATCTACTACTAAATTCCAGACAAGGATGGAAATCACGGAGAGTTGGAAACACCAGTTATACTGTTAAAATCCCCATGCTGCCTATCATTCAGAGAAGTGGCAGTATGCTCAGTAGTAGCTGACTAAACTCAGCTCCATGGTGAAGGACGTTTCTGATGAACTCCACCAACGGATTGGAGCAGAGACCAGGCTTTGTGGAATTCAGCTCCAACTACATAGATTCGGCCAAGGTCAATAGTTTAAAAAAATGTTATTATGTAACGCTTAACTTTTACCTATTTTTATCCTCTGTAAAGTGCCTTTCTTTGTTTGCTGAAATCCATACTTTTTCAATAAACATTTGCGCTAAGTTGTCATCTTCGAGAAACAGAAATGAGCAAACATTCGGTGGTTGTATTTGACGTTTTTTGGATTTCAGTAAAAAAAGAAAGGCAAGAAACTACAGAGGACAAACATAGATATAAGGTAAGCGTTTCATAGTAAACAAATAAATAAAGTATTGATCTTGGGCCGAAGTAGTCGGATCTGAATTCCACAAAGCCTGGTCTTTGCTCAACTCCGTTGGTGGAGAACTTCCTTCACAGTGGAGCTGAGTTTAGTCAGCTAGCACAGTAGCATGCATCACTGTAGTAGCTAGGTGCACTTCAGTATTTTTTCCTCTGCCTAATCCTCTCCTTCCTCCGTTCCTCCCTTCCTCCCAGTAATCCTCACTGCTCTCCATGTCATGTTAGCTGTATGTTGTGACTGTGAGTAAGGCTGGTGTGAAGTCTTGGTATTCCCGGACCAGAGATATTATACGATTGTAAACCCTGAGATACATAGCCTCGCGGGATTGGAAGCAGTGTAGCTCTGAGGGACTGTGTGAATCTATCCCTGAGTGATGTGTGTCTGTGAGTCTCCTCATGCTGACAAGATACTTGCCCTCCGAGGGCCTTGATTTTTCCAGGCTGCCGGAAATTGAATAAACTGTTGTCGTTTCCTGCTGCTATTTTGTTTCTTATTCTCCTTTAACACCGTTCCACCCCTCATTATTTATCCCCATATATTTATCTATTTCTCTCACTCAACTCTCTAGGTGCTTTGACGTTATGCTGCTCTTGAAAGGCCCTGCATTTCCAGGTTGGGAAAGGCAGGGTCTGGTTTATGCATTGAGAGGAACGCTTTACCACTCTGGTCATTTGAGCTGTTCTGTGTGTGCATAGATAATTTGAACCATTATCCACATAAATTCTGGGGATGTTTGGTAGGTTGTGACTTAACCTAGTTCATTTAGAAAATACAGAGTACAGGTTACCGGACACATAGTAGGTTGAGGCATTAGGCTGGTGATATGGCAGCCATGGCATTCCTTATTGTGATTCACGGCAGGTATGAAAAATGCCAGAGAGGACTGAGGATAGGCTGGTTAGGGTTCAGTCAGGTGAGAGAGGGAGGGATTGCGAGTACACTGCCATTGGCCTACGTGGTACGGACTAAGACTCGGGCTCCAGGTCAGACCATTACATCCAAACCCCTTGCTGGAATAAGGAAAATGGCCTTATTGGGTCCCACTGGTAAACCACATTATCCTGCATGGCTCTATCCTGTCCAAACACAAGCCTAACCCACACCAACTGGGCCTTGTTCATGAATGGCAAACTGTTCAGATCCAGTCCGTGGTTTCACATGTGCCACAACCACGTTGCCGTAGGAAAATAGGAACGCTGGTCGCAGAGTATGTTGAATTAGTCTTCTAGACAAACATTTTTTCCAAGATAACATGCTGTGTTGACTGGGACATAAACAACTCAAAGGCTATTCCAGCTCACCATAGCCACTGAGCTTACATGAATTCAGGTGAATGTTAATTCTTAACTGTCTTGTTTCCCAGGGATACAGTGGCGGCGGTTCTACAGATTCACATGCATAAGGCATAAATCCCTTGAAGACAAAAAACCTTGACTTGTAGTTCATCCCTCTGCCCAGTCGTTCCTTGATAACTGGAATAACTGTTTTAAGTCTACTATCCGTTTCACTTCAGCCAACAAAGACAATAGCCCTCCCCCTCCACCTGAAGGCAACTTCCCGCCCAAAATGCCTCTTGTCCCATCCTTCCTCCTCCTGCTCCTCGCCTGCCCTGCCCTCCTGACCCCATCAGGTTCCCAGAGCCTGCAGACTGGGGGTCAAAGGGAACCCAGAAACACAAAGCCAGAGGGTGGCGGGCAGTCAATCAAAGTTGTGCTCTCTGAGGCGTGTATTCAGGGGGACTCCAGTCAGACCCAGGGCAAGGAACTGGACCTTGAGCCTGGTTCTCCTCTAGTCTTTACCCATCGGATCAGACTGGTTCAGGGGTCGTGCGGAGGTGGATGCGAGGCCGAGTTTTCTGCCCTGCGAGACCGTCTGGAGAGGCTGGAGAAGGAGGTGTCTGCCCTGAGGGAGAAGTGTGGAGGCCCAGAGGGGGGCTGTTGCACGTCCCAGCAGCAGAGCAAAGGTACAGTAGGACTTCTGCCAGGTGACTCACTGATCAACTGGGTCTGGTTTTACACGGCATCTCCCCATAGCTCCTCCCATCTCACTGAATCTCCCAACTGGCTCTCATTTGAGCACACACTCACACACACACACACACACACACACACACACACACACACACACACACACACACACACACACACACACACACACACACACACACACACACAGCTCTTACATTTATATAAAAAACGATCCAATCATGATCACATTTTTTACTGGCAAACTACAGCAATGCTCATATTATGATTTAACTGACCTGAGTAATGAGGACTCTAACGGGTTCAACCAATCAGAGCAAAAATGGTCCAGCTCTAACTTTCTGCCCAATGTGATCTCAGACAATCCTCCTAATCCACCCTTCTCTCAATGTGGGGCACTTTCAACAACAGCAGGGATAGCTATTCACTAATCTGTTTAAAATATCAATACACTCTAGCAATGTTCCCGCAAATTCTTTTAGACACAGAGCAAATTTCACGTCTGCTGACTGAAAACGTGAACATTGTGAAAATTCTGCGCAAATTCTGCACATTTACTGTTGTCAGGCTCTGGCCATAGAAGACTTTGGCTCCTCTATTTAGCCATGGTCAGAGCCTGACAGATCTAGTTTATCTAGTTCTGTGTTGTTTTGTGTTGGGTCCCCAGTTAGAGGCAGCTGCTATGCGTTGTCTCTTATTGGGGATCCTACTTTAGTTGTCATGTCCCACACCGTTGTGTGGTTCATTGTCTTGTATGTCAGTCTATGGAGGAGAAGTGTAAGTGTCTGTACTTGTTTAACTTCATTCTTGTTTTGAGTAGTTCTTCGTTAAGTATATTTATTTAACTAAAGAATATGTTGAACTACTACTGCGCTGCGCCCTGGTCTACTTACACACCCAGTCGTGACAACTGTGAACACTGAGGCTGTACCCGCTTTAAGTTACAGTTTTAACAGTGTCCAAGTAGGCTAATGTGGTTATTTGATCATAATGTAGGCCTACCAGAATGGCCTACTATTAAAACAAATGAGAAAATGCATCCCATAACATTTTAACATGGAAATAGCTGTTCTACCATTCAGCCTACAGTAGCGGCCAATGTGTGGTGTTCAATGTAGGCCTACATTCCATGAGACAGAATGAACAAAACATGCAGGGCTTGACATGAACCTGTTTATCCACCTGTCCTTCAAGGAGTGATGCATTAATATTCCCATACCATTATTACTGTGAATCAGACAAATTATGCTACCCTCTGCCTATTGGCTACTTATTCAAGCCTGTCTTATTCAAGCCTGTCTCAAAATACAACACTGCCCCTTTAAGACAAAAAAAAAGCTCTTGACCTGAACAGCTTTTCTTTAGAAATGTACACGTTTTGTGATCTTGTAGGAAGCAGTCACTCCCCCATTGCTGACTACAAATTATCTATAACTGGCTAATAACTCACTAAAATGGCAAAGGATATGAACAAAATGTGCACGTGGCTACATGCAGCTCTTGCTTTGAACTCAAAACAATCGCATCTACTCATGACCACAGCTGTAAACACAGTCCAGTTCAAAGTAAACGGCACAGTTCCATATATGGCAATTATTCAGACCCCTTTACTTTTTCCATATTTTGTTACGTTACAGCCTTATTCTAAAATGTATCAAATTTATTACAAATAAAAAACAGAAATAATTTATTTACATAAGTAATTAGACCCTTTGCCATGAGACTCGGAATTGAGCTCAGGTGCATCATGTTTCCATTGATCATCCTTGAGATGTTTCTACAACTTGATTGGAGTACACCTGTGGTAACTTCAATTGATTGGACATGATTTGGAAAGGCACATACCTGTCTATATAAGGTCCCACAGTTGACAGTGCATGTCAGAGCAAAAATCGAGCCAAGAGGTTGAAGGAATTGTTTGTAGAGCAATTGTGTCGAGGCACAGATCTGGGGAAGGGTACCAAAACATTTCTGAAGCATTGAAGGTCTCCAAGAACAAAGTGGATCATTCTTAAATTGAAAAAGTTCGGAACCACCAAGACTCTTCCTAGAGCTGGCCGCCCAGCCAAACAGCAATCAGGAGAGAAGGGCCTTGGTCAGGAAGGTGACCAAGTACCCGACGGTCACTCTGACAGACCTCCAGAGTTCCTCTGTGGAGATGGATGGGAGAACCTTCCAGAAGGACAACCATCTCTGCAGCACTCCACCAATCAGGCCTTTATGGTAGAGTGGCTAGACGGAACCACTCCTCAGTAAAAGGCACATGACAGCCCGCTTGGAGTTTGCCAAAGGCACCTAAAGACTCTCAGATCATAAAAAACATGATTATCTGATCTGGCATCAGTCATACAAAAGTTATACTTAAATCTGAAATGGTTCTCTAGTAAATTATTAAGAATGTCTCACCCCATTTTCAAGAATGGCCTTTTCCCCTTTATTCAGATTACAACCGCTCACTTTTGGCTATTTGAAAACAAAATAATCAAAAATATCATAATTTTTTAAACAAACTATAGAAAGTTGGTTGCAATTTAATCCACCTGAAAAGACAGACCAAATAATAAGCAAATATTATGTTTAAACTCAAATATACTAATTGATTTAAAAAACTATATTTTTCGATATTTTTTTTAATAAAAGGTATAATCTTTGTAAATTATTTCATAAATAGGACTGGTGGAGTTATGTCACACATGCAGCTAACACAGACATATGGAAATGTCTGCTCTACCCAGAATTACAACCAACTAATTGCAGCATGGAAGTGGCAAGTGGAAGTGGGAAAGAAGATTCAAGTCTGTTATCGCTGCCAAAGGTGCTTTTACAAAGTAATGAGCAAAGGGTCAAAAGTTTTAGAAACACCTACTCATTCAAGGGTTTTTATTTTATTTTTTACTATACCTTTGACCGATAATGTATGTAAATGTGATTTATTTTTTAATTTTTTTATACATTCAGCAAAAATGTCTAATATGGATAATATTGCGTTGATTCGATCACAGTAAATGGAAACGTTGACAGTATTAACTAACAGGGAAAGTTGAGTGAAGTTCAATCTCGTGCTTCTCTCTGTGGGCTGATATTTCTTCTACACTCTGCGCCGTAGTCTCGGGGCAATTGCGCGCCCGCTCACGTGCGCAGTTTAGCGGGAACATTGTACTCTAGTGTCTTACTGTTTTACTCTCTGTCTCTGTCCGAACCACCTCTTTAGGAGCTGAGTGCTCCATCAAGCCGGAGGGAGACGAGTGTCCTAACGAGTGCAGTGACCAGGGACGCTGTGAGGACGGCAAGTGTGTCTGCTTCCCAGGGTTCAGTGGGCCCGACTGCAGTTTGTCTGACTGCCCCGGCAACTGCAATGACAAGGGGAAGTGTGTGAACGGCCAGTGTGTGTGCGACCCAGGTTTCACAGGGCCAGACTGCTCTTCAGAGTCCTGTCCCGGTAACTGTAACAAGGGGCGATGTGAGAACGGCCAGTGTGTGTGCAACACTGGCTTCACAGGCCCTGACTGCTCCACCAAGGCATGTCCTGTAAACTGTAACAACAAGGGGCAATGTGTGAACGGCCAGTGTATGTGTGATAGCGGTTTTACTGGGCCGGACTGTTCCGCCAAAGCATGTCCCAATAACTGCAGCAACAAGGGAAGGTGCGTGAATGGGAAGTGCGTGTGTGAAGTGGGCTTTACGGGGCCGGACTGTTCCGCCAAAGCATGTCCCAATAACTGCAGCAACAAGGGAAGGTGCGTGAATGGGAAGTGCGTGTGTGAAGTGGGCTTCACTGGGCCGGACTGTTCCGCCAAAGCATGTCCCAATAACTGCAGCAACAAGGGAAGGTGCGTGAATGGGAAGTGCGTGTGTGAAGTGGGCTTCACTGGGCCGGACTGTTCCGCCAAAGCATGTCCCAATAACTGCAGCAACAAGGGAAGGTGCGTGAATGGGAAGTGCGTGTGTGAAGTGGGCTTTACGGGGCCGGACTGTTCCGCCAAAGCATGTCCCAATAACTGCAGCAACAAGGGAAGGTGCGTGAATGGGAAGTGCGTGTGTGAAGTGGGCTTCACTGGGCCGGACTGTTCCGCCAAAGCATGTCCCAATAACTGCAGCAACAAGGGAAGGTGCGTGAATGGGAAGTGCGTGTGTGAAGTGGGCTTTACGGGGCCGGACTGTTCCGCCAAAGCATGTCCCAATAACTGCAGCAACAAGGGAAGGTGCGTGAATGGGAAGTGCGTGTGTGAAGTGGGCTTCACTGGGCCGGACTGTTCCGCCAAAGCATGTACCAATAACTGCAGTAACAAGGGAATGTGCGTGAATGGGAAGTGCGTGTGTGAAGTGGGCTTCACTGGGCCGGACTGTTCCGCAAAAGCATGTCCCAATAACTGCAGCAACAAGGGAAGGTGCGTGAATGGGAAGTGCGTGTGTGAAGAGGGTTTTACAGGGCCGGACTGTTCCACCAAAGCATGTCCCAATAACTGCAGTAACAAGGGAAGGTGCGTGAATGGGAAGTGCGTGTGTGAAGTGGGCTTCACTGGGCCGGACTGTTCCGCAAAAGCATGTCCCAATAACTGCAGCAACAAGGGAAGGTGCGTGAATGGGAAGTGCGTGTGTGAAGAGGGCTTTACGGGGCCGGACTGTTCCGCCAAAGCATGTCCCAATAACTGCAGCAACAAGGGAAGGTGCATGAATGGGAAGTGCGTTTGTGAAGTGGGCTTCACTGGGCTAGACTGCACCGCCAAAGCATGTCCCAATAACTGCAGCAACAAAGGGCGCTGTGTGAAGGGGAGGTGTGTGTGCCGCCGTGGTTTCGCTGCCCCGGACTGCAGCCAGTGTGAAGCTGGGTTCACTGGAGCTGACTGTGGCACTGGTGAGTTTTATTCTCCATAAAACACTTTCGGCTGCAATTAGCTTTTATATTGTCCAGTGAAACAGAGTGCACACTGTATTAGCCACAGGGCAGTGCTAATATATCAGTGGAATATAGGGCGGCAGGTAGCCTGGCTGTTAAGAACGTTGGGCCAGTAACCGAAAGGTCGCTGGTTCGGATCACTGAGCTGACTAGGTGAAAAATCTGCTGACGTGCCCTTGAGCAAGGCACTTAACCCTAATTGCTCATGTGAGTCACTCGTCTGCTAAATTAGTCAAATGTAAATATAGTATTCCCTTCTATCCAATTTGACATACTGTTATATGTGCTATGTTCAGTACTGTATGTAGACCTCTCCCATATGTTGCAGCTTGAGGTACTTACACATGTTGACTAATGAACTTGGACCTTTTAGGAAAAATAGGTTACAGTTAAATGGGGGAAATGTGACAGCTGTGCAAAAGGATGCCTTATTGCCTTTAAAATCAATTCCATGGTAAATCACTTTAGCTAATGCAAGGAAACATTGCATGGCATTGTTGGATTGAATGACTGGAACTAAGACCCTAACCCCTGCCCTGTCTCTAGCCATGTCTGGTGTGTCTCAGCTCAACTCCAAGGACATCACTGAATCCTCTGTCACCCTCTTCTGGACCCCACCTCCAGTCCAGTATGACACTTACCACGTCACCTTTGCCAGCCAGGTAACAACACCTTACACACCCTACTCATAAGTTCTTATGAAGTTGTGAGTTGTGAATCTGGGTCCTAACAAAATCACAAAGTAAACTGACCTTGAGAAACAACTGTTAGACAACAGATGTACTTGCTGAGAATGAACAGTCACCAAAATTAATAGAAGGCTGCTCTTGTGGCACGAAGCCCGGTTCTCATTTCAGGTTTTAAGATTTGTTTTGGGGGCAAATGTTAAAAAAGGTCATGGTGGTATGTTATTTCCATTACAAATCCCCAAAACATTTGCCTAAAATGTCCCTGAAAGCCCAAGGGAATTCAATGGTGGCATACAGTTAATAAAATCCTCCCATGGAAAAAAACATTGACTCCTTTGGCTTCAAATCAAGTAATTGTATTTGTCACATGCTTCATGAGAGAAAAAGAGAATAAATACACAATGAGTAACGATAACTTGGCTATACATGGGGTACCAGTACCGAGTCGATGTGCAGGGGTATGACATCATTTGAGGCAGATATTTATAGTGCATTCTGCAGCACTCCACTCTACCATAAAGGCCTGATTGGTGTAGTTCTGCAGAGATGGTTGTCCTTCTGGAAGATTCTCCCTTCACCACAGAGGAACTCTGGAGCTCTGTCAGAGTGACCATCAGGTTCTTGGTCACCTCCCTGACCAAGGCCCTTCTCCCCTGATTGCTCGGTTTGGCTGCGTGGCCAGCACTAGGAACAGTCTTGGTGGTTCCCAAACTTCTTCCATTTAAGAATGATGGAGGCTACTGTGTTCTTGGGGACCTTCAATGCTGCATAAAAAGTTAATTGTTTTGCACATTTTATGTGAAAAAGTAAAGGGGTGTGAATACTTTCTGAAGACACTGTAGGATAAAGTGTCTAGGCAACAGGATAGATAATAAACGGTAACAACAGTATATGTGATGAGTCAAAAGAGTTGTGCAAAAAGGGTCAATGCAGAATAGTTAACCAATTGCTACCCGAACTAGCTATTCAGCAGTCTTATGGCTTGGGAAGCTGTTCAGGGTCCTGTTGGTTCCAGACTTGGTTCATTGGTACCGCTTGCCGTGCGGTAGCAGAGAGAACAGTCTATGACTTGGGTGGCTGGACTCTTTGATAATTTAAGGCCTTCCTCTGACACAACCTGGTATCAAGGTCCTGGATGGCAGGGAGCAGTTGCAATACCAAGTGGTGATGAAGCCAGTCAAGATGCTCTCAATGGTGCAGCTGTAAAACTTTTGACCATCTCAGGGCCCATGCTGAATCTTTTCAGCCTCCTGAGGGTGAAGAGGCATTGTTGTGCCTTCTTCACAACTGCGTTGGTGTGTGTGGACCATGATCCTTAGTGTGTGGTCCTTAGTGATGTGGACACTGAGGAACTTGAAGCTCTCGACTCAGTCAATGAACAGCATGTTCATTCTCACATAGGTGTTCCTCTTGTCCAGGTGGGAGAGAGCAGTGTGGAGTGCAATAGAGATTGCGTCATTGGTGGAACTGTTGGGGCAGTATGCTAATTGGAGTGGGTCTAGGGTGTCTGGGATGATGGTGTTGATGTGAGCCATGACCAGCCTTTCAAAGCATTTCATGGCTACAGATGTGAGTGCTACGGGGCAATAGTCATATAGACAGGTTACCTTGGTGGTCTGCTTAAAACATGTATGTATTACAGACTGGGTCAGGGGGACACTTGCCAGCTGGTCAGATGGATGGATGGATGGATACACACACACACATATATATATATACACATATATATATATATATATATATATATATATATATATATATATATATATATATATATATATATATATATATATATATATATATATATATATATATATATGTATGTGTGTGTATATATATATATATATTGGTACATCCGAACATCACACCTGCGGGACAGGTACTGGATGGTAACAACAACTGCCCGAGTTACACCAGGAACGCACAATCCCTCCATCAGTGCTCACAGCAAGAACTGGCAAATCTGGTGCAGTCCTTGAATATTGGTCTCCACAAAATTTGCTGCCTCAGTGTTGATGATGGTAATTTGCATATACTCCAGAATATCATGAAGAGTGATCAGATGAATTGCAATTAAATGCAAAGTCCCTCTTTGCCATGAAAATGAACTTAATCCCCCCAAAACATTTCTACTGCATTTCAGCCCTGCCACAAAAGGACCAGCTCAAAACTTTTGGCCACGACTGTATAGTTGAAGTCGGAAGTTTACCTACACTTAGGTTGAAGTCATTAAAACTCATTTTTCAACCACTCCACAAATTTCATGTTAACAAACTATAGTTTTGCAAGTAGGTTAGGACATCTACTTTGTGCATGACACAGGTAATTATTCCAACAATTGTTTACAGACAGATTATTTTACTTATAATTCACTATATTACAATTCCAGTGGATCAGACACTAAGTGTGCATTTAAACAGCTTGGAAAATTCCAGAAAATGATGTCATGGCTTTAGAAGCTTCTGATAGGCTAATTGACATCATTTGAGTCAATTGGAGGTGTACCTGTGGATGTATTTCAAGGCCTACCTTCAAACTCTGTGTCTATTTGCTCGACATCATGGGAAAATCAAATGAAATGAGCCAAGACCTCCACAAGTCTGGTTCATCCTTGGGAGCAATTTCCAAACCTCATGAAGGTACCACGTTCGTCTGTACAAACAATAGTACGCAAGTATAAACACCATGGGACCACGCAGCCGTCATACCGCTCAGGAAGGAGACGCGTTCTGTCTCCTAGAGATTAACGTATATCCACAGTAAAACCAGTCCTATATCGACACAACCTAAAAGGCCGCTCAGCAAGGAAGGCTTGCAAGCCGAAGAACACCATCCCAAACTGAGTTTAAATGTATTTGGCTGTGTATGTAAACTTCCGACTTCAACTGTATACTGTATATATACACACAAAAGTTTGGGTCACTTAGAAATGTCCTTGTTTTTGAAAGAAAAGCTAATTCTGTCCATTAAAATAAGATCAAATTGATCAGAAATACAGTGTAGACATTGTTAATGTTGTAAATGACTATTGTAGCTGGAAACGGCTGATTTTTTTATGGAATATCTACATAGGCATACAGAGGCCCATTATCAGAAACCATCACTCCTGTGTTCCAATGGCACGTTGTGTTAGCTAATCCAAGTTTATCATTTTAAAAGGCTATTCCATGCGAGAAATTGCCAAGAAACTGAATATCTCAAACAACACTGTGTACTACTCCCTTCACAGAACAGCGCAAACTGTCTCTAACCAAAATAGAAAGAGGAGTGGGAGGCCCCGGTGCACAACTGTGCAAGAGGACAAGTACATTAGAGTGTCTAGTTTGAGAAACAGACACCTCACAAGTCCTCAACTGGCAGCTTCATTAAATAGTACCCGCAAAACACCAGTCTCAACATCAACAGTGAAGAGGCGACTCCGGGATGCTGGCCCTCTAGGCAGAGTTGAAAAGAAAAAGCCATATCTTACTCTGTCCAGTGTCTGTTGTCTTTATCCCATCTTTTTATTGGCCAGTCTGAGATATGGCTTTTTCCTTTGCAACTCTGTGCATATATATATATATATATATATATATATATATATATATATATATATATATACATACATATATATATATATATACAGTGGGGAGAACAAGTATTTGATACACTGCCGATTTTGCAGGTTTTCCCACTTACAAAGCATGTAGAAGTCTGTGATCATCATTTATCATAGGTACTCTTCAACTGTGAGTGACGGAATCTAAAACAAAAATCCAGAAAATCACATTGTATGATTTTTAAGTAATTAATTTGCATTTTATTGCATGACATAAGTATTTGATACATCAGAAAAGCAGAACTTAATATTTGGTACAGAAACCTTTGTTTGCAATTACAGAGATCATACGTTTCCTGTAGTTCTTGACCAGGTTTGCACACACTGCAGCAGGGATTTTGGCCCACTCCTCCATACAGACCTTCTCCAGATCCTTCAGGTTTCGGGGCTGTCTCTGGGCAATTCGGACTTTCAGCTCCTTCCAAAGATTTTCTATTGGGTTCAGGTCTGGAGACTGGCTAGGCCACTCCAGGACCTTGAGATGCTTCTTACGGAGCCACTCCTTTGTTGCCCTGGCTGTGTGTTTCGGGTCGTTGTCATGCTGGAAGACCCAGCCACGACCCATCTTCAATGCTCTTACTGAGGGAAGGAGGTTGTTGGCCAAGATCTCGCGATACATGGCCCCATCCATCCTCCCCTCAATACGGTGCAGTCGTCCTGTCCCCTTTGCAGAAAAGCATCCCCAAAGAATGATGTTTCCACCTCCATGCTTCATGGTTGGGATGGTGTTCTTGGGGTTGTACTCATCCTTCTTTTTCCTCCAAACACGGCGAGTGGAGTTTAGACCAAAAAGCTCTATTTCTGTCTCACCACATGACCTTCTCCCATTCCTCCTCTGGATCATCCAGATGGTCATTGGCAAACTTCAGACGGGCCTGGACATGCGCTGGCTTGAGCAGGGGGACCTTGCGTGTGCTGCAGGATTTTAATCCATGACGGCGTAGTGTGTTACTAATGGTTTTCTTTGAGACTGTGGTCCCAGCTCTCTTCAGGTCATTGACCAGGTCCTGCCATGTAGTTCTGGGCTGATCCCTCACCTTCCTCATGATCATTGATGCCCCACGAGGTGAGATCTTGCATGGTGCCCCAGACCGAGGGAGATTGACCGTCATCTTGAACTTCTTCCATTTTCTAATAATTGCGCCAACAGTTGTTGCCTTCTCACCAAGCTGCTTGCCTATTGTCCTGTAGCCCATCCCAGCCTTGTGCAGGTCTACAATTTTATCCCTGATGTCCTTACACAGCTCTCTGGTCTTGGCCATTGTGGAGAGGTTGGAGTCTTTTATACAGGTAACGAGTTCAAACAGGTGCAGTTAATACAGGTAATGAGTGGAGAACAGGAGGGCTTCTTAAAGAAAAACTAACAGGTCTGTGAGAGCTGGAATTCTTACTGGTTGGTAGGTGATCAAATACTTATGTCATAAAATAAAATGCAAATGTATTATTTAAAAATCATACAATGTGATTTTCTGGATTTTTGTGATTATTATTATTTATTTTTAGATTCCGTCTCTCACAGTTGAAGTGTACCTATGATAAAAATTACAGACCTCTACATGCTTTGTAAGTAGGAAAACCTGCAAAATCGGCAGTGTATCAAATACTTGTTTTCACCACTGTATATATACTCAGCAAAAAAAGAAACATCCTCTCACTGTCAATTGCGTTTATTTTTCAGCAAACTTAACATGTGTAAATATTTGTATGAACATAACAAGATTCAACAACTGAGACATAAACTGAACAAGTTCCACAGACATGTGACTAACAGAAATGGAATAATGTGTCCCTGAACAAAGGGGGGGTCAAAAGTAACAGTCATAATCTGGTGTGGCCACCAGCTGCATTAAGTACTGCAGTGCATCTCCTCCTCATGGACTGCACCAGATTTGCCAGTTCTTGCTGTGAGCACTGATGGAGGGATTGTGGGTTCCTGGTGTAACTTGGGCAGTTGTTGTTGCCATCCAGTACCTGTCCCGCAGGTGTGATGTTCGGATGTACCGATCCTGTGCAGGTGTTGTTACACATGGTCTGCCACTGCGAGGACGACCAGCTGTCTATCCTGTCTCCCTGTAGCGCTGTCTTAGGCGTCTCACAGTACAGACATTGCAATTTATTGCCACTGGCCACATCTGCAGTCCTCATGCCTCCTTGCAGCATGCCTAAGGCACGTTCACGCAGATGAGCAGGGACCCTGGGCATCTTTCTTTTGGTGTTTTTCAGAGTCAGTAGAAAGGCCTCTTTAGTGTCCTAGGTTTTCATAACTGTGACCTTAATTGCCTACTGTCTGTAAGGTGTTAGTGTCTTAATGACCGTTCCAGATGTGCATGTTCATTAATTGTTTATGGTTCATTGAACAAGCATGGGAAACAGTGTTTAACCCCTTTACAATGAAGATCTGTGAAGTTATTTGGATTTTTACAAATTATCTTTTAAAGACAGGGTCTTGAAAAAGGGACGTTTCTTTTTTTTACTGAGTGTCTTCACTGACATTTCCAGCCTCTCCCTGACCCAGTCTGTAATACCTACATGTTAAGCAGACCATCAAGGTAACCTGTCTAAATGACTATCGCCCCGTAGCGGCAATCTCCGCTAATGCCGGAACATTCCCGTTAAATTTCAATCACGTGGTAACACTGAACTTCCGCGATACGGACTGAATAGAGCCCTTCGTTTTCTATGCCAAATAAATCAATCCAAAGATTGATCTTGAGAACAGTAACACACCACAGTTTGACAGCTGAGCAGCAGAGGTCCATCACTCAACTGAAAGATGAGTCTATATGCAACAGTTACTGGCAGGGGAGCCTCAGACAATGTCATAAATAGATGACTCTCAATCCCTATTAACTCACTGTGTTTTTCAATTTAAATTCAGTCATTAATTTCACTCAGCCTTTAAAGACTAAAACATTTAACTGACATACTGATCTGGATTTCTGTTGAACATAACAGCATTTAATAACATGACAAAAGTGTGTTGTTGTATTCAATTTGTTCAGCAGCTCATGTTATCAGTGGATTAAAATATCAAATCTCATTTCCAATATCAAAAGGTATCCGATTAAATAAATTAATTCCAGTGAATCCACAGAGACATATGCTACCAATTTTACATAAAGCTGCCTTTGTACTCTTTGTTTTGAGTATAGGATGTTATTAATGTTTCACTGATTTGCACTACAGAATAACTTCCTGTTGAGTTCAAGTTCAATTAACATACAGTAGCCTGGACACTATGTATAAAAAAATACATACATTATTATGATCTAATACAATATCCGGGCCATGTGTGCAACTTTTACATTTCATGTCTCCCACTGTAATTGTGCCTTAAAGGTCCAGTGCAGTTTTATATATATGTTTTATATATATTTCAACACTATGAGGTGCAATTTAGAAAATTATGCTAATGCCCCTTTAGTGTAACAGCTGGTTGAAAAGACTGCCTGAAATTTTTGCCTGTTTTGGTGAGATGGAGTTGTGGTGACATCACCAGGCTGTAAATTAGTTAATAGACCAATAAGAAAGAGAGTTCCAAACCTCTCTGCCAATAACATCTAGTTTAAAAATGTACCCTCCCCACTCAGACCACTCCCAGCAAAATTTTTGCTTGAGAAAATGCTTGTTGCTAAGAAGTTTCTTTTTAACCATTTTAATTGAAAATAATCAAGGTAAGGTACTTAATTGTTATCCATAAATTATTTGATATGGAGATAAAAACGGCTGCATTGGACCTTTAATAAAACATACGCTCCCAATCTGCACAGATGGGTGATAAACTGGATTGGAACTCATCAAGCGCATGTTGTTGGACCTTGCTATTACAGTAGACAAACACTGTATGCTGTATCCATGTCCTTAAAAGTCTAATCTACAACACTGAAACAAAGTGAAGCACCTCAATGACAACCAAAAGGACTATTGGAAAAGGTAGGGAAGTGGGAACCCTCTTTTTCCTACTTAATAATGGAACTATTTCAATGTGTGAATGAGATTGTTGTTCTTCGTAAAAGGGTTCCAGACAACAACAAAAAAGAGAGTGAGAGTGAATTTTTTTGGGGGGGAAAATTAGAATATTGTAGGTTAGTAGAGTGAAGTTTGGCCACAGCATCAGATTTTTATTTTATTTCACCTTTATTTAACCAGGTAGGTCAGTTGAGAACAAGTTCTCATTTGCAACTGCGACCTGAAAGCATTTCCAAAAACTCATCGCAAAACAACAACAGCGGAAACAGCTTATTTTCCTTCATGACAAGGGTAGATGTGAGGATAAATATGGAGGAAGGGAGGACATCCTTGTAAAGGGAATAAATAAAACTAGGGATGAAAGTCATAGCAACAACAGTCATGGAAAGGGAAGGATAACGGGAGATAGAGAGAGTGGGCAGCGAGGGAGAAGCAAAGATGCAGATGTGGGGTGCTTGTTGCTAGGGCAGCCGTAAACACTGTCAAAAACATGGCCTTGGCCAGAGAAATGACTTCACTGGTCGGCAGCTGTGACACAGCGGAAGAGAATGAATGAGGGAGATACACATTCATCTCTCATGTTTACCGATAAACAACACACGTAGACTAAACAGGACACAAACCCCACATTGTGCAAGATAAAGCACAATGACACACTCAAAACTAGAGGCAAATGACATACCGCTCACTGTAGATCAACACTGGACAACCCAGCTGGGTCCCATTTCCCATATGAGAGAATATATTACAAAATGGAGAAAAACTTGAACAATTGAGTAATTGAGTAAAACCTGAAACTACTGCTTTTAAATGAATGGAAATACTGACGTTTTACAATCAGGTTGTTATGAAGAATAACAACCTGATACTGTTTCTCAAATGATCACATATAAATTAAGGAAATTGTAAGAGTTGGAACATGAAAGGCTGACAACATTTCTCAAAGCTTTGTGATCTACTGGATTTCTAATAATAATAATTAATTACTTTCACAATACTACCATTACATAATTGGAAAATGAGGCTGTTTATCTCAGTGCCATGAAAATAATAATAGAACGAAAATAATGAAAACTGCCCACCCACGTTATAATTCCCTACGGAGACAATGTTTCTATATTGTCTGATGATGTTGTACTGCATAGCTGTTGAGTGGTGTAGTAATGTGATGTTGAGGCCCACTGTGGACAATAAATATGAGTCCAGTTACTAATTTAGAGAGTAGGCTCAGTTGATGTTTACAAAATATCTGAATATAGGCTTCGGCATGACAGAATTTGTAAGTTAGCCTACTCCCCCTGCTGGTAAGCATACATGCACCCATTACTTTAGCAAATTAACTGAAATACCAGTAGGCCTATTAAGCAAAAGGGCTTATTAATCCTCTTGATATCTGTTCTGACATTGACTTGATCGTTTTCTGTGCCACACAGAAAGAGGGTGATCAACAGATAACATCTCAAGTTGGAGGGAAGCTCACAGCCTACACCCAGACAGGCCTGGCGGCCGGGCAGGAGTACACAGCGACAATCAAGGGAGAAATAGATGGGAGAACGGGCACTGAGAGCACAGCAGAATTCACCACCCGTGAGTCAGGAAACCCCATTTTATATACCCTTATTACCATCTGCTACTTTGCTTATCGATAGATAAATGCTAAGTTCCCCCCCCCCCCCCCCCCCCCCACTGCTTTCCCCCCCCCCCCTCACCCACCACCCAGTTATCTCTGGTCCCACAAACCTTCAAGTTGTGAAGACAACCACAACATCTGCAGTTGTCCAGTGGGAACAATCGCAAGGAGACATCGACAGGTATCGCTTAACTGTTACACCCAATCAGACAGACGGAACAGCCAAGGGAACACAAGACCTGACCCTGCCCCCTGAGAGGGACTCTGCCCAGATTGACGGTTTGGACCCGGGACATTTGTATGACATCACACTAGTGGCTGAAAAAGGCAGGATCGAGAGCAAGCCATCAACAATCCAAGTCACTCCTGGTGAGTTTTATCGAACAACAGGGTTGCTTAACTTTACTTGCTACATTGTATATGAAAAGATCCAGGGACTAGATCGTATAAGAAGCAATCTTGATTTATTTTGAGATAAGGGAGTTGCACGAATATACAGTCATGAAACAACAAAGAAATTGTGAACTAAGCAGAAGAAGCAGGGGAGAGAGAAAGTAATCACTATGTTTAAAAAGAGAGAGAAATCCCTGGCAATGTGAATATGAGAGGGAGGCCAGCCCTGCTCCTGTGAAGTGTTATCCCACTAAAGTTAACATGTCTAGACACGTCATTATTCAATTGAGCAGGTCATTGGAAGTGAAATTAAAATGTTAAATTGAAATAAATGTATGTACAATATAAAACCTCCTCCTGGAGCTAAGCTGATCTCTCTTCGTAAAATGTATTTTCATTTTATTTTTCTTTCTTTTTTATGATTAATGCTGCTCTCTTTCCTGACAATAGCAACACACACTTAACTCACAACATTGAATATTTCAGCACCCAAACAATGAATGGCAAGGTTGTGTTTATGACCAAATGTAACAATATTTCCACTTCTCCTTGCAGGTTTGGACAGCACATAGGCCAACTATTTATTGTACTAATTTCAATGCAGTTGTGTTTGGAAATAATTATTTTTCAAATTGTTGATTTTCACATTTGGATCTAACAGTGCTCCCCTCCTGTAGTGTTATCTTTGATTCCAAACAATCGCTTGATGCCTTTAGGAAAATCCACAAAGACAATATCCAGGGTGACCATACAGGTAGCACCAGGAGTAGAAAGCCATGAGGTAGACCCAGCAGAGAATACAAAGCCTGTGAAGGACATCTTCCACATGAAGGCCAAGGGTGAAGAACCAGAGAGGGGGAAGGAGTGGAGTAGACCAGGCTCTGTAACAGTCAAAGTCACCAATGGAACCAAAGAGGATACATCTGTTACAACCAGTACAAGACCACTTGTCAACACAAACTACAGGGTTGTACCTAATCCAGGTGATAGAAAGACCTTGCCCAGGAAACCATACATTGGAGGCTCTATCCGTTTTAATGGTACAAGAGTAGGCCAGGGTGTGAGGAGAGTGGATCACAGTCTTCTGAAAAAGCCTGCGAGCAGAAATCCATTGGAGGGGCCAAAGGTCAAGAAGACCTTAGATACTGACTCTAATCCAGAATATCCCTTTGTTGGGGACAGGACTATACCCTTAACTGTGAAAGACACTAACCTGGAGACAAGTCCTCTTGGAGAAAAATATGAAACTTGGACAAAGACATATCCCGTCCGAATCCTTCCTGTAAATGCCACTCCAAGCTCTGGTTCTAAACAAACAGTGATTCCTGGCTTAAAGGACCTACCTGATAGAAAACGGGGTACAGAGACTGAAACAAATGAGCCAGGACCAGGACCAAGGACAGAGGGTTTGGAGCATACCACCACATCAGAAAAAAATACTATGGATCACCCGAATGGGAAGAAATGTGTCAACAAGATTAAATTGACACACAGGAAAGTCAATGTGACCCGTAGAGAGAGAGTCATTGGAGGGAGAGTGAATGGTACAATAGTTAAAAGTAAACCTACAACAGAGCAGGGTTTTGCTGAGAAAGAGGACAGTGCCCTAAAAGTGTCTGAAACAGGACATTCAAAGACAACATTTCATGAGCGCAACCTGGTAATTCACACACAGAGAAAAGCAGATGACATTTCGCCACACACCACACAAAGTCCTACATATCCAACTTCCTCTTCACCAGTATCACCTACTTCCTACATGTCACTTTCATCTTCAGCTCCTGCAAAACAAGATGAATCAATGACCGGTATGGGTCAACCCATGACTGACAGACACGTGGTGAATGCAAAGACTTTGCCTGTTCCCCAATCCCAATCATCCAACCTCCTTCCAGAGAGGAAACCAACACCCTCCAGTGAATCAGAACAAAATGGCAAAGGACCATCTCCCTCCAACTCTGAGGAATCATACTCAGATAAAGATCATGTTGCAGTAGCAAAAGTAGGTGTCAGCAGAGATGGAGAGAAAACAACTGACGTGGGATTGGTTGGAACTAAACCAAACAAGACAAAGACTCTGACAGTGGGCGGCACACCACCTTTTCGCCGCCTACCTCCAAAGGGGCCCTACCAACGCCGCCCGAACCTAAATATGAGACCATTCCAAAACAGGACACGTTCACCTTCTTCAGCTCCCACAAAACAAAATGAATCAAAGACCGGTATGGGTCAACCCATGACTGACAGAAAACTAGTGTTTCCAAAGACATTACCGGTTTCCCCAGCCCAATCCTCAACCCTCCCTCCAGATGCTCAGCCAGAGAAGGCACCAAAATCCTCCAGTGAATCAGAACCAAGTGGCATAGAAGAGGAATCAGACTTCACTAAAGACAATGTTGCTGTGGCAGAGGATGGTATCAGCAGAGATGGAGACAGGGCAACTGACGTGGTGTCGTCTGGAACTGAACAAAACAAGTCAAAGACTCTGACAGTGGGCGGCACACCACCCTTACCCCATCTACCTCCAAAGGAGACCCAGCAACGCCGTCCACACCCAAATATGGGAGCATTCCCAAACAGGACACGAACAAACTTGAGACCCCCTCAGCATCCATCAAGAAGTCTCATACGCAGACCTTTCCCACCTAAACTGACAAACAGGGACAACGGCATCATCGTTCAAACCACTCAACCAGGGGAGCGGGGCAGCTACAGCCAGAATGACACAAGCACAGACCTTAAGCCCAAAACTCTCAAGAAAAATGTCACAGCTAGTAAAATAGCACGAGGTCAAACATCCATGAGAAATAACGGTAGCTTGAGGCAAAGGGGCCACGATTCAAAAACAGGCCATCCTGACAAAGGCAGCCAAGTGAGACAGACTGCTGATTCAAGAGACAGTTCAACCCCGATAAATGGATCAGATGTCTCTACTACTGGAAAAACAGGCCAGCCTCTAAACTCTGTGGGGGTTCAAAGCATAACCTCAGGAGGTTTCGTACTCGTTTGGGGAGCACCAGAGGGGATGTACACACATTTCATAGTAACCCGGGAAGAGCATGGAAGTAAGAATGAGGCAGAGAAAGAGGAAAAGGAAGAGGAGGAGGGGGAGGAAGAGGAAGAGGAAGAGGAGGAGGGGGAGAGTAAGCCAGAGGAGGATAGTAAGGAGGAAGGGAGGGGGGGGGCACAAACTGAGAAGGAGAACGAGGAGGGAAGTGAAATGGGGGTGAGCCAAGGTAAGGAGGGAGAGGAGGAGAACACTGTTACCAATAGCAAAAGTGATAACCATAGACAGAGCAGCGACAGTAATACTACGGCTAAAGTTGGTGACGGAGTTACAATCAAGTTCTCCAAGGTCCTTCCGGGATCGGCTCGCTCATTCTCGTTCCAGAATCTCCATCCACAGACCCACTATTCCCTGTCCGTGTTTGGGAAGGGTCCCGGACTACGCTCCAAAATTCACAGACTCATCGTCAGCACAGGTACTGGCCATAGTTAAAACTCTACCAACTACTACAAGGGTACATTAGCTCATTTTTCAAGCACAGGACTTCTCTTTTCTTGAACTAAGTTATTCAAGACACCCAAGTTAGATGCCAATACATCCTCACACCATTTTAGGTGAGCTATACTTGCACAGCTGCTTGATCCATATCCATTTCATTTCAAGAGCTCTCACACTCTTGATACTGTAACTTCCTGAATTACAGTACTTCATCATGTTGGTTGTTAATTTGCATCATCTGCTTATTGATACCGTGAGCTGTGTTTCTTTTGGTTTGTCCTTGACAACCAAGGGCTTTTAATTAAAGCAATGGTACATCCAAAGCTTTAATTACAAAATGCCATGACCAAATAATCATGCATCTGTGCTAATCATTTGTATTTCATGTTAACCCCTTGTTTATGCCATGTTGTGCAGTGATGCGTGCAACTGTGATGCGTGGTGTTCATACTGGGTGCATTGTGGAAAAACAGGTATGATTGCCAAAACACACAGAGGAAATGGGCTGTTGCTAACTGGGAAACCTTTTGGAGTGCGTCAAATGTGAGCATGATAGTTCATAATTTCCAAAATGTAGGTTATATTGAGGGATACTCTTTCATAAAGGTCATTTCCGAAATATAATCTATAAGTCATTGCATTTGTAACAGTTGCAGATCCAGGTTTTTGATCAGTGATACATCTTACACAATAAACACATTGTCTCCCTGGTCCATATAAGACATATCATAAAACAGCCTGCGTTTTCCAATTTTGTACATGTACAGTATGTCAATCCAAACACATCCATGTGTTAAGCACACATAGTGCCTTCAGAAAGTATTCCTACCCCTTGACTTATTCCACATTTTGTTGTGTTACAGCCTGAATTAAAAATGGATTAAATCGCATATAAACACACCCGTTCAAAGGTTAGGGGTCACTTAGAAATGTCCTTGTTTTTGAAAGAAAAGCAAAACAAATGTGTCCATTCAAATAACATCAAATTGATCAGAAATACAGTGTAGACATTGTTAATGTTGTAAATGACTATTGTAGCTGGAAACAGATGATTTTTAAAAAATGTAATATCTACATAGGCGTACAGAGGCCCATTATCAGCAACCACCACTCAAGTGTTCCAATGGCACGTTGTGCTAGCTAATCCAAGTTTATAATTTTAAAAGGCTAATTGATCATTAGAAAACCCTTTTGCAATTATGTTAGCATAGCTGAAAACGGTTGTGCTGATTAAAGAAGCAATTAGACTAGTTGAGTATCTGGAGCATCAGCATTTGTGGGTTTGATTACAGGCTTAAAATGGCCAGAAACAAATAACTTTCTTCTGAAACTCGTCAGTCTATTCTTGTTCTGAGAAATGAAGGCTATTCCATGCGAGAAATTGCCAAGAAACTGCTGAAAGGTGAATTTGTCTCCCAGTGTCTGTTGGAAGGCAGACAACCAGGTTTTCCTCTAGGATTTTGCCTGTGCTTATAGCTGTATTCCATTTATTTTTATCAACAAAAAAAAACTCCCTAGTCCTTGCCATTGACAAGCATACCCATAACATGATGCAGCCCCAACCATGCTTGAAAATATGAAGAGTGGTACTCAGTGATGTGTTGGATTTGCCATAAACATAAAATGTTGTATTCAGGACTAAAAGTACATTTCTTTGCCACTTTTTTTGCAGTATTACTTAAGCGCCTTGTTGCAAAAAATATGCATGTTTGGAATATTTGTATTCTGTACAGGCTTCCTTCTTTTCACCCTGCCATTTAGGTTTGTATTGTGGAGTAACTACCATGTTTATCCATCCTCAGTTCTCATATCAAAAACCATTAAACTCTAACCATTTCAAAATCACCATTGGCCTAATGGTGAAATCCCTGACCAGTTTCCTTCCTCTCCGGCAACTGAGTTAGCAAGGATGCCTGTATCTTTGTAGTGTCGCTTTATTGAAATTGTTCTTGTTTCTTTTCTTTCTTTACACATCTACCAATTGGTGCCCTTTGGAGGCCTTGAAAAACCTCCCTGGTCTTTGTGGTTAAATCTGTGCTTGAAATTCACTACTCGATTGAGGGACCTTATAGATAATTGTCTGTGTGTTGTACAGAGCTGGGGTAGTTATTCAAAAATCATGTTAAAACACTAGTCCATGCAACTTATTTTGCGATTTGTTAAGAACATTTTTACTCCTGAACTTGTTTAGGACTGCCATAACAAAGGGGTTGAATACTTATTTACTCAAGACATTTTGGCTTTAAATGTTTTGTAATTATTTTTTTTTAATGTTCTTCTACTAACAAAATTACACTTTGACATTATGATGTATTATGTGTAGATCAGTGACATCTCAATTTAATAATTTTTAAATTCATGCTGTAAAAAAATGTGGAAAAAGGAAAGGGGCGTGAATACCTTCCGAAGGCACTGTACTAATGAAAATTACTCTGATATTCATGAGACAGTCTAAAAAACGTCAACCATTCAGCCACAACCACCATTCACTGCTGGTCTGATCTTCTCTCACATAGGGTAAGATTTAAGTCAGCAACCTTCATTGGCTCCCTCCATCACTCACAAAACCCAGGGTAAGACCATGGTTGGTCTCTATGGTTTTTCCTGATCTTAAGTGTGAAATGTACAGATTTTAATCCTATGAGTCTTTTTTTTATTTTTATAATGACATTTCACCAGGTTTTAATGATTAGTTTAGTTTTTTCAGTGGGTGAGGACTCATGTTGTTTGGAATCATTATAGCAGGAATCTGCTCACTCAAGGTTGAAAATCTGTTGGTCAACACATTTCTTATTCCTTAGAAATCATCTTTCTCTTGCTTTATCTCTCCTATTTGTGTATTAAAATAATTTGTGGTCAATTGTATTTGTTATCAACATCTCTTCGGTTTTTCCTGTCTTCTGTTATAACTATTTTAACTTTTTATCTTTTCTGCCAACTTCTTTTTTTTTTTTTTTTCAGGATTGAAAAACCAGCTCAACATTAATATCTCATCCTTTCTCCTTGCTGCTTTCCAGGGTCCAACATATGCATTTAACAGTGACATCTTTGTCTGTTTTAGTATATGCTGTACTGCTTTTATATATATATAATATATATATATATATATATATATATAAATATAATATATGTTTGCACTGTACATATATACACACAAACTCAATGGAGCACTAATAATAACAATGTGAGTAAAGTATGGGTGCACCTACATTTTAGGGCATATTGACCACAGGAGGTTGGTGGCACCTTAATTGGGGAGGATGGGCTCGTGGTAATGGCTCGAGCGGTATTAGTGGAATGGTTTTAAATACATCAAAACACATGGTTTCCATGTGTTTGATGCCATTCCATTTGCCCCATTCCAGTCATTATTATGAGCCGTCCTCCCTTCAGAAGCCTCCACTGACATTGACCTTCTCATCTGTTCAAGTCTACCTTTTCTGTTTCTCAAATGTGTTGTAGCTCTGTTTCCATGTTCACTATTTATACCTGTCTTTCCTCCTGCTTTTATGTGTCTTTCTTCCTGTTTTTATGTGTCTTTCCTCCTGCTTTTATGTGTCTCTCCTCCTGCTTTTATGTGTCTCTCCTCATGCTTTTATGTGTCTCTACTCATGCTTTTATGTGTCTTTCCTCCTACTTTTATGTGTCTTTCCTCCTACTTTTATGTGTCTCCCCTCCTACTTTTATGTGTCTCCCCTCCTACTTTTATGTGTCTCCCCTCCTACTTTTATGTGTCTCCCCTCCTACTTTTATGTGTCTCCCCTCCTGCTTTTATGTGTCTTTCCTCCTGCTTTTATGTGTCTTTTCTCCTGCTTTTGTGTCTTTATCTTTTTCCTTCTTTCGTTTCTCTTTTTCGCTCTCAATCACACATATTATTCCCATGCCATGCCCAGGCCCAGAGCCCCCCTCAGGTCTTCTCTTCAGTGAAGTGACTGAGACGTCTTTCTCGGTGTCCTGGACCAAGCCAAAAAGTCCAGTGAGCGGCTTCAAGGTCACCTACACTCACACACAGGAAGGTAGGACCTTATACAGATGTTCTGGAGGTCAAAATCCTGGCTGTTGAGTCACTTCAGTTCGTTGTGTATTCTTTACATCTGTAGAGGACTTCATATTTCGCAATTTGCCCGTTCTATTCCAGGGGAGCCTGTCTCCGTGACGGTGGGCTCTGGGGATTCCACTCTAGCACTGTCAAAGCTCTCCCCCGGGTCCTCCTATGAGGTCAGTGTGATATCCGTCCTTGGACTGGACGAGAGTGATGCAATCAAAGACTTGGTTATGACACGTAAGTTTACTGTTGACTTTCAGTTTTAGGATGAATGCTAATTTACAGGAAGTTATCAGATTATAAATTATAGTAAATTATCAAGACTATTGTTTGGTCCTTTGTGGTGTCTCTGTCAACAAATTTAAGTTAAACATTAAAAACCAAATTAGTGATGTTTTGTTTCTTCCTTTCGTGCTTGTTTTTCAATGGGTTCTGTGTTCTCATAACTGTTCTAGCAGGTGCAGGATCTGGGAAAGATATGTGCATTTTCATATTTTCTCAAAGGGTCTATTCTGGAGCTGTTTCAATTTCAATTTCTAAATACTTTTTAGCAAGAATGATATTCCCATGTACAGTATGTTGCGAATATCGAATGATATATCAAAGGGGTTTGATTTCACATTGTGATAACTAACGCTCACTTTCTCTTGCCTTCATTTTTTCAAATCCAAACCAATCTTAGTCCCTGACCCTCCAACGGATCTCCAGGCCATTAATGTCACGGACACCAAGGCCTTGCTGCTATGGCGACCAGCACTGGCAACGGTTGACCGTTACGTCATAGTTTATGGCTCTGAAAAAGGTAACGGGCATCACAGGTTAGATAATCATTACAACAATATCCTGTGGGACTTTTAAAACCCCAACCCGTATTAGAGCATTTCCGTGTTCAGTTGGAGCTTTCACAGACCACAGGCATTCAAGATGAGATCATAGTACTTGTATTGGCCAGTCAGTTTATGACCACCCCAACAGCATTACAATATAAACACTGAGAAATAAATTAAATCCTGCTGCCTACCTCTCTCCCCTTCCACTCACCTGCTCTCTCTTTGCCTCTTACTTGTTTCTGTGTCAACCAAGGGTCAGATGATGCGAAGATCACTGTATCGGGCAACGCGGTGGAGCAGCAGCTGAAGGGCCTGCAGGGCTCCACTATGTACACTGTCAAGGTCACCAGTCAGCTAGGCAACCTGGACAGCTCTGCCGCCATCGCTGTCTTCACCACCACCAGTGGTCAGTCCGCACACACACTCAAACTACCCTAATGCTTTAACCATTCAACTGGCCTGAGACAGAGAAGAAAATGAAGGCTGTTGTTTTTATTGAATCCCACAACTGAGCTTCTTGTGATTGTGTCCATCTGGCAGGATCTGGGGGAGACAAGGAAGTCCCACGTGACCTGAATGCCAGTCAAGTGACTCCTCGCTCAGCGTTGTTGACGTGGAAAGCACCCTCTGCCACCGTAGGAAGCTTCAAGCTGACCTATCAGACGGAGGGACAGGATATACAGGTGAGGAACACTGATTAAAAAGGTGGAGACAGGCACACATTTTATTCAGTACAGTAAATTACACAAAAATGCAACAAACTCTGGTCTAGACAGAGCCTATTTCTTCTCAACAGGAGGTTACCATTGATTCCACAGTAACAGAGTTCAAGATGAACAGGCTGCATCCCATGTCCAAGTACACCGTGCAGCTACAGGGAGAGAGGGGAGGGAGCTACACTGCTGCAATTTCCACTGAGTTTACCACAGGTAAGTGGTCAAATACACTACCATTCAAAAGTTTGGGGTCACTTAGAAATGTCCTTGTTTTTGTCCATTAAAATAACATCAAATTGATCAGAAATACAGTGTAAACATTGTTCATGTTGTAAATGACTATTGTTGCTGGAAACGGCTGTTTTTTATGGACTATCTACATAGGCGTACAGAGGCCCATTATCAGCAAGCATCACTCCTGTGTTCCAATGGCACGTTGTGTTAGCTAATCGTTTTAAAAAGGCTAATTGATCATTAAAAACACTTTTGCAATCATGTTAGCACAGCTGAAAACTGTTGTGCTGATTAAAGAAGCAATAAAACTGTCCTTATTTAGACTAGTTGAGTATCTGGAGCATCTTCTTTAAATCAGTGCAACCGTTTTCAGCTGTACTAACATAATTGCAAAAGGGTTTTCTAATGATAAATTAGCCTTTTAACATAAACATGGATTAGGTAACACACCGTGCCATTGGAACACAGGAGTGATGGCCTCTGTACGCCTATGTAGATATTCCATTACAATAGTCATTTACAACACTATTTCTGATCAGTTATTTAAAAAATTGACAAAAACAATTGTTTCTCTTTAAAAAACAAGGACATTTCTAAGTGACCCCAAACTTTTGAACGGTAGTGTATATTTGACTAAACTGAACAAACTAAATACATACATTGAAAGTGCAGTTTCATAAAGTTGGTCTCTCTCTTTGATTTTGTCTCTCAGGGAATCTCCGGTACCCCTTCCCAAGTGACTGTTCCCAGGAGCTGCTGAATGGGATGCATGAGTCTGGAAAGGTGGAGATCTTCCCCAAGGGAAAGCATGGAAAACCTGTGTTGGTCTACTGCGACCAGGTGACTGATGGAGGCGGCTGGACGGTAAGAGAAGATGAGTGTGAGAGGGACCATGTGTCTATACTGTTGGTGAATAGAGAGATTAGTCTTTTAAATATATTCAGATGTAGCAATAGATTTAGCATTATTTGTGGCAAATTTAAAACACTAAAAACAATATTTTTGTTATTTCATTAGTCCACTGTTGATAGACTACCTAAATGTTTTGCATGTCAGCAATCAAGATTAAGATATTGTGAAAGTTCTATAAGTCTATCTTGTAAACTTGATTGCTGACATGATGAAAATGTTGGGACTGTATCAACAGAGGACTAACGAAAAAAATACCAAAAGAGTGAGCTGTATTTTGCTTTAACTGACATGAGAGGGAGATAAGGGTTGGTTAAGGATGGTATATGTCAGCTGTATGAGCGCGTGTGCTTTACAGGTTTTCCAGAGAAGGATGGATGGGAAAACAGACTTCTTCAGAGGTTGGAAGAACTACAGCAAAGGATTTGGAGAACTGAGTGGGGAATTTTGGCTGGGTGAGAGTCATTCGTCACGCAACGTTTTGTGTTCACCCGCTTCAGCAGGGGTGCACCAGCATAAAATCAAACAGTACTGTTATATTGACGACACAAAAACTAAACCATGTCACTCTTACGTAAACAGTGCAAGCCCTCATGACAGATCAACTCTGTAAATAGACCCATTGCTAGGCAGAGAAATTAAACAGTACAATGCCAGATGAGAAGGATCAATTTAATGTGGAAATGTATGGCAAGAGGGTAGAGAAAAAGTGGACTACTGGCACTAAAGTGTGCAACATACAGAAGGAAAACCAAGAGCAGTAGCAGAGGGCCCATCATTCATCAAAGCCCTTTCATTTTATTGGAGCAATCGGCTGAGCATTAGCGCCAGTAGCACAGTATCCACTATTCTAACGTCGAGGGCATCGTGCTCATTTTCTACTGTGTAGATCTGATGAAAAGAAAAAAGTCTTCAGCGCCCCCTAGAGGGAATACATATAGTTTACTTCAGTTGCTCGGCAGGAAGCAGTTTTTTTTGTTTGCTATAACACCTCGTTTCCCCACTCATCTCTATCCATCTCTAGGTAATGACAACCTACACAATCTAACCAGCATGGCACCAATGACACTACGTGTGGACCTCCGTGCAGGGGGCGAATCCGTGTTTGCCGAGTACTCCGCATTCACGGTGGACACCTTTAGGAGGAACTACGCTCTCAAAGTGTCTGGGTACAGCGGTACAGCAGGTAAGAACAGAAACTGTCCACTAAAAAGGATTGACCTCTTACTGTGCATATTTCCACATAATCATTAAACCCATCCCTTGTTTTCTCTCATTTTCCCTCTATTCCACACCTACTGCTTCCCCTCCTCACACCTGCCACCCGTCTTTCCATTCTAACTCCCTTTTCCTCTTTCATCTCGGTAGGTGACTCTATGAGTTACCACAGCGAGCGCATGTTCTCTACCAGAGACCGAGACCCCACACCTTTCGTCACCCGCTGCGCCATGTCCTATAGGGGGGGTTGGTGGTACAAGAACTGCCACGAGGCCAACCTAAATGGTCGCTACGACACCAATGTCAATCACCAGGTAATGCCAAATGACTTCATACCTCATTTCACTATTTCAGAGTCTATATCACCAAAGTAATCGAAGTCAAGTACTACGATCAATTACATTTTTTTGGGGGGGGGGGTGTGGTTTGTTAACGGAGTTGTCTCTCTGTGTCTCAGGGTGTGATCTGGACTGCCTGGAAAGGCAAGGACTTTTCCATCCCTTTCACTGAGATGAAGCTCCGACCAACATCTTTCACCCCTCCAACTCAGGGGTGATGACAAAGTGGTGGACAGAAAATGAGAAGGGGAGAGAGGCAAACTTTATGAACACACACACACACACACACACACACACACACAGGTAACTGCCAAAATAAAAGGAAACACCAACATAAAGTGTCTTAATAGGGCGTTGGGCCACAACAAGCAGCCAGAACAGCTTCTACTGGAGGGATGCGACACCATTCTTCAATGAGAAATTCCATAATTTGGTGTTTTGTTGATGGTGGTGGAAAACGCTGTGTCAGGCACCACTTCAGAAACGCCCATAAGTGTTCAATTGGGTGACTGACGCACACACACTATTCTGACGCACAGACCCCTCTCTCAAAGTCACTGAGATCTCTTCTTCTAGCCATGGTAGCCCAAATAATGGGCAACAGTGTATTTTTATACATGTCCCTAAGCATGATGGGATGTTAATTGCTTAATTTACTCAGGAACCACACCTGTGTGGAAGCACTTGCTTTCAAAATAACTTTGTGTTTCCTTAGTTTTGGCAGTTTCCTGTACATAAGCACACAGGCAAACACACTCAATCCCACATGCATACACAGTACATGCACCTACTAGCTATAGTTTGAAAATCTCTCAATGCCTTGCTCTCCAGACGAAAGTGATTCTAAAAATGTTTAAATGTATAGGAGGGCAGTTATCCATCCGTATGTTATATTGTACAGTTTCTAGATTATCTTTGCAATTTCCTTTTTACTCTAAGTGGTGCTGTGGCACCCCTCGCATCAGCTGTAAAAATGTATGCACTGTCCCCTCGCTATGATGGTACAACCGTGGAAATTAGGTGAATAAATGGAGATTTCTTTTTGTACTTGACTGGTAATTATCAAGTTTTGGTGTTTGTCCATTGTTTGTCTTATTTGTGGTTGTATGTCCTGTATTTTCTGGTCGCCCCAATTCTCAACTTGTAGTTGCTACAATAATAAAATAACGGTGGAACAGGGCAGCAGAAGCCGGTCACTAAAATTATTTTCATGATTTTTTTGCTTTCTGTATTCGTATATTCTGTCTGCTTCCTGTATTGTAAAAATGGTCCAGTAGTTCAATATCCGTCTTTATTTATGTTGCTGACACAAAATGCACTGGGTGTACCATTGTATGAGCAAGTACTGTCTGTAAGTGAGGTTCACACTGATATAAGCTAGGTGATAGATTTGGAAACCTTGAAGATAAACTGTACAGTGACAAAAAGGTGTGACAATACACAGTTATTTTTTATGTTGAATATTTATGTCCACACTCTTCCAAACTCCCCAACTAGTCCCAAGTCATTACCACTGGCCATTACTCACTGACAAAGATAACACCTACTGTACTTTTACTCAAATGAAACAGTTGTACTACTACAAGACAATTCATGTCCACAAATCAGATCTATGTGAACACGTTATTATTACATATACACTGCGTGTACAAAACATTAGTAACACCTGCTCTTTCCATGACAGACTGACCTGGTGAAAGCTATGATACTGTATTGATGTCACTTGTTAAACCCACTTCAAATCAGCGTAGATGAAGGGGAGGAGACAGGTTAAAGAAGGATTTTTAAGCCTCGAGACAAAGGAGACGGATTGTGTATGTGTGCCTTTCAGAGGGTGAATAGGCAAGGCAAAAGATTGAAGTGCCTTTGTACGGGGTATGGTAGTATGTGCCAGGCACACCGGTTTGAGTGTGTCAAGAACTGTAACCCTGCTGGGTTTTTCACACAACAGTTTCCTGCGTGTATCAAGAATGGTCCACCACCCAAAGTACATCCAGCCAACTTGACACAACTATGGAAAGCACTGGAGTCAACATGGGCCTGTGGAACGCTTGACACGTTGTAGAGTCCACGCCCCAACGAATTGAGGCAGTTCTAAGGGCAAAAGTGGGGGTGCAACTCAATTTGTTTTGTTAATTATTTAAAATAGGTAAGTCAGTTAAGAACAAATTCTTATTTACAATGACTGCCTACCCCGGCCAAACCTGGACGACGCTGTGCCAATTGTGGGCCGCCCTATCACGGCTGGATGTGACGCAGCCTGGATTCGAACCAGTGACACCTCTTGCACTGAGATGCAGTGCCTTAGACCTCTGCGCCACTCGGGAGTCCGAATAGGAAGGTGTTCTTAATGTTTTGTAAACTTAGTGTATATATGGACTGTGTTCTGTTTCATTCTGTGGATTGAGTTTTAATATTTAATTATATGGGATTGATACCTCTGCACGGAATGTTAATTAAATCATCCATTATGACATAGAACCTTCCATTGTTTACTACATGCAACGTTCCAAGAACACACATTTCCCTCAAACAGGTACACATTTCCCTCAAACAGGTACACATTTCCCTCAAACAGGTACACATTTCCCTCAAACAGGTACACATTTCCCTCAAACAGGTACACATTTCCCTCAAACAGGTACACATTTCTCTCAAACATTTCCTTCAGATCCACCATGCCGAGGAGAGGGAGAAAGGTACGATTTTTATTGCTTAGGATCAAATCAGTTCTGACGTGATTGGTCAAGACCAAATAGTGGGAAAAAGATCAGAATTGTGTGTCCCCAGCTAGAGGGACACACAATTTCCCATTTGACCAGTGGTGGGGGTACGGTCCTGACCACAAAGAAATCACACCACCAGAACCACCCCCTAGTTACACGTATACCTGCCATGTCTACAAGTCTCCTGAAATATGAGGCTTTCTCCTTGGTGGCAGACTTCTCCCTGACCAGGGTGTTGTTTCTGCTACCAAGCAGGAGACCTGACATCCATCCTAGAAAGAAAAACAAGTTCCCTTTAGCCTAAATATAATTATGTTGAGAAAGTGTTTTATTTCACACTAATACTAAACATGCAGTACATTTACACTGACCTTGTCATTTCCATAACGTGTCCCACTGTGCAAATAGGGCAGCAGGAAGCCTAGCAGTTAGAGCGTTGGACCAGTAACTGAAAGGTCGCTGGTTCAAATACCCGAGCAGACAAGGTGAAAAACCCTAATTTGCTCCAGGGGCTGACCCTCAAGGTAGGCCATCATTGTAAATAGGAATTAGTTATTAACTGACTTTAAATAAAAAAAGACTAGGCTATGCCATTGATATCCTCCTGATAGTATGACCACAGTAGATGGCGTGATAACTTTGTTTTTCATTGCTTCTTTCATTTTATGTTCTATAATTCAATACTTTTGAAAAATGAACAACTGCAGAATTTGTGCAAACAGCTGGTTGTGAACCGATATTTTAGGCCTATCAGACAATGTTAGTGCTATCTGGAATCCTTGGGACGTCCCTAACAATTGTCACGTTAATGGCGTAGGGACGTCCCAAGGATCCCGTTCCTATCAGCCAACGAGAATCCATTTTGTTCGGTTTTGACTAGATGCGATACAGTTTATCAGATTAAACTTTTTGTAGCAGGTTAGTATAATTAACGTAGCAGGTCAGGAGAATTAGGTTAAGGTTAGGAAAAGGTTTAGCTAAAATTAAAAACAAATATACTGTTGACGTTCGTTTGACAAAAGCTGTAACCCTTCTAGCCATGACCATTTTGTTCTCCCTGGTCTATACTGTATTTTGATTCGTCTGAGGCTATGATGTGTTAAAATTGAAAGTGAAAGAGTTCTCCCCACAAAACGCTGACACATCCAGCCGACACAGTTTACCGTGACAGCGTTTAACAAAGTAAAAGGGGTAGAAAAGTAAAGTGCAGTACTCTCTCACCTTTAACCTGAGGGGTTGTGGATTCGTTCGCCAATCTTGATTGAAGATGCTCCATAATTCTCGACCTTGCCAATCTCAAAGCGCTGGTTTTTCGTTTGAAAACACTCGCAGGTGAGTTAATTTCTCAGTGGTGCACAGGGTAGTTTGAGAAACATTTCCTTCAAAAACATATGCATTGTGAAAGTTCTTGAGGTGGATGTCAGGGGCTCGAGACTTTGGACGAGACCCAATTCGCGCGCAATTAAAGGTCAATTCCACCACTTTAACCTAATTTTCATTAGGAGGACAGTGGAGCTATAGGAGGACAGGCTCATTGTAATGTCTGGAGAGGACAGTGGAGCTATAGGAGGACAGGCTCATTGTAATGTCTGGAGAGGACAGTGGAGCTATAGGAGGACAGGCTCATTGTAATGTCTGGAGAGGACAGTGGAGCTATAGGAGGACAGGCTCATTGTAATGTCTGGAGAGGACAGTGGAGCTATAGGAGGACCGGCTCATTGTAATGTCTGGAGAGGACAGTGGAGCTATAGGAGGACAGGCTCATTGTAATGTCTGGAGAGGACAGTGGAGCTATAGGAGGACAGGCTCATTGTAATGTCTGGAGAGGACAGTGGAGCTATAGGAGGACAGGCTCATTGTAATGTCTGGAGAGGACAGTGGAGCTATAGGAGGACCGGCTCATTGTAATGTCTGGAGAGGACAGTGGAGGTATAGGAGGACCGGCTCATTGTAATGTCTGGAGAGGACAGTGGAGCTATAGGAGGACAGGCTCATTGTAATGTCTGGAGAGGACAGTGGAGGTATAGGAGGACCGGCTCATTGTAATGTCTGGAGAGGCATTAATGGAATGGTATTAAACATATGGCAACCACATGTTTGACGCCATCCCATTTATTCCATTACAAGCACCCCATACTCCTATAGATCATCCCACCAGCCTCCTCTGGACTATCAACATATGTGAAAATGGCAAATTTCTACGTAAAAAAAATAAAATAAAATAAGGTCTACCCGATGACATTGTGGGGGGGGGGGTCAAAATACCGATATATCTGCCGATATACTGTTTTAGAAAGGTGAAATGAAAAAGTGTAATTTTCATAAATTGCCATCCAAAAGAGCAATTGTCCAATAACTATGCTTCAAATGTAGATTTCATACATTGTGACAATAATGACACATCATGAGAATGGCAGCAAGTGTTCAGATAAGCATGAGATTCCCTTTTTTCATCCTATTTATTGAATATTGGTTATCGGTGGAGTTATCGGCTGATACCGATATAGTGTTAAAAGGCTAATATCGGCAGGTAATACCGGTCCAAATCAAATTGTATTTATCACATGTTCTGAATACAACGGGTGTAGACCTTACCATGAAATGCTTACTTACAAGCACTTAACCAACAATGCAGTTTTAAGAAAATATTTACTAAATAAACTAAAGTTTTAAAAATACAATAAAATAACGATATACAGGGGGTACCAAGTCAATGTGCGGGGTAACAGGTTAGTCAAGGTCATTGAGGTAATATGTACATGTAGGTAGGGGTAAAGGGACTATGCATAGATGATAAACAGAAAGTAGCAGCAGCGTAAAGAAAAGAGAGAGGGGGGGGGGGGGGGGGGGGGGGGGTCAATGCAAATAGTCCGGGTAGCCATTTGATTAACTGTTCAGCAGTCTTATGGCTTGGGGGTAGAAGCTGTTAAGGAGCCTTTTGGACCTAGACTTGGCGCTGCGGTAGCAGAGAGAACAGTCTATGACTAGGGTGACTGGAGTCTTTGACAATTTTAGGGCCTTCCTCTGACACCGCCTGGTATAGAGGTCCTGGATGGCAGGAAGCTTGGCCCCAGTGATGTACTGGGCCCCAGTGGTCGGTCGGGCTCTACTTAGGCTAGCACAAAAGCCAGCTCCTCTAAATATACCCAACATTGCATAATAACAAGTGCTCACTTTGCAGGAATGCTGTGTTGGAGGGGAATTTGTCAGAGCTTGGTTACAGTTCTCCTAAGGCAAGGAAGACTGGAACCACCATCGCTGGCATTGTTTTCAAGGTGAGAATCAGTCATTACCCATTTTCCGCTTACTGTGATGTAGCGGTCTCAGGATTGAACTCAGCATAATTAATTCTCTAAGTATGATTATAGTTTGGGTTTCCTCTCTCCCTCCACAGGATGGGGTGATACTTGGAGCTGACACAAGAGCCACTGATGACATGGTAGTAGCTGACAAGAATTGCATGAAGATCCACTACATTGCACCCAACATCTAGTAAGTGCCATGAAGAATACTCCTTGTACAGTATAATAGGGTAGCTTTTGTAACCCCTATGTAGTTCAGCATCAGCCCCTGTACAATGGTGTGCACAGACTGTGGCTTTTGTCAAAGTCTATTTGAACCACCATGTTTCACCCACTAATCTCAGTTTTTATTGTAGCTGTTGTGGAGCAGGTGTGGCTGCAGATGCAGAAGTCACCACTCAGATGATGTCATCCAATGTGGAGCTGCACTCACTCAGCACAGGACGTCCTCCCCTTGTTGTCACGGTTACCCGACAACTGAAACAGATGCTCTTCAGGTGAGAGAGCATGAATGAGTCTGACGATGGGAAAATAAGACATCTACAGTGGCCATTCTCATAACATGGTTTGAATGCTGACAATCTTGTTACTTTCCAGGCCATAGTATAAAATAACAACCAAAATAGTGCCTTCATCAATGATATCAAATCCCTCATTTGATTACTTTTTTTTTTTTTTATCACAAACATTATGATGAGAGTATTACAGTGTAGCTCTCTACACCTGAATTGTGGCTTTCACAATGCTTCCATTCCAGGTACCAGGGACATATTGGCTCCTCTCTGATTGTTGGTGGTGTGGATGTGACAGGTGCTCACCTCTACAGCGTCTACCCACACGGCTCCTACGACAAACTACCATTTCTTACTATGGGTATTGCTCTCCATTTGTTTATCTAGTCAATGCTTGACTTTGTCAGCGATGGAGATTTGTTTTGCACCATGTCCTTGTGTTTCAGTCCATCATAATCACAGATAGATGTCTGTATTGTTTGTCTTTGGTAATCATCTATTGCCATCAAATAATTCATCTGGGCGGTGGGAAGAGCTTCTAATGTTAAGAAGTTGTACTGAATATTGAAGCATTAGAAAAAGGTAACAGTGCTGCCGTTGTATTTGCAGGTTCAGGTTCAGGGGCAGCTATTTCTATATTTGAGGACAGATACAGACCAAACATGGAGGTGAGATGCAGTTATTTTCATTGAACAGTTGTTAATTTCATACAATGTATTGCTCACCTGTCTTATCTCTCTATCTTGCTCAGCTGGAAGAGGCTAAAAAGCTGGTGCGGGATGCCATTGCTGCTGGGATTTTCTGTGACTTGGGCTCTGGCAGCAATGTGGACCTGTGTGTCATCACTCAGGCAGGGGTGCAGTATCTCAGGGGCTATGACCAGCCTGCCCAAAAGGGGAAAAAGTGAGCTATACAAGTTTCTACTAGACTACAACCTACACAATTGTGTGAATGCTACTTGATTATTCATAACGGGAATTTACAATATACTGTAAATCTTTCCTTTCTCTTTGCCTGTTTCCAGAGGAGGACAGTACAAGTACAAGCCTGGCACCACTGCAGTTTTGACAAAGACTGTCACACCCCTGCCTCTGGATGTCGTTGATGAATCAATTCAGCTTATGGACACTCAGTGAAATGTTTGCTGCTGCCGGCATTATCAAACACACTCATGAATTCCAAATTAGTAAAAGTGTCTACTTTAATTGTAAATCCTGAATGGTACTTACTACCAAAATACAATTAATGCATTTAGACATTTTTATTAAACCTATTAGCAGTTTCTACCAGAACATGCATGCCATGATAACCCCACACACCAAACCATACACACATCTGAATCTGTTGAATATGTCTGTATAGTTATTCTTACTATTACAAGCTACTTTGTTATATTACTAGAGTTAGGACATATAACTGCTAGATATTCTGCTACTACTGTACCAAAGATTTGTTATAACTAACCAACCGGATGCTTCACATTTATACATCGGGTGAAATATTGTTCTCGTTGTATCTGTACGTTGTTAATGTCATGGCAAATCAGATGCTCGATCTGACTGATGTGACTCGTCCAATAAACAAACAGCTTCTCTTTCTCTAACACCACCCATTGGAGTAACGGTAAACAAGGCGTTTTTATTACGCCCATCCATAAATCTCATTGGCTCTGCAATGAGACAGACACGAAGGAGCGTCGTTTGAATTTCGGTTGAAAACGTTGTTTCAGGGAGAAGTTCAGTCTTCGATGCATTGTTGGCGAAAAGCTCTTCACATAAATAAGATTTGTATCGGCTGGTAAGTGTGACATTTCGACACGTTCAGAAGTTATGCTTTCTCTGTAGGGTTTGCTAAGTTAGCGGTGTCATGCTTTCTCAATGTAGCTAGTTAATTTAGTAGATGCCCACAACTATGAAGAACTAGCTAACGTTAGTTACCTACCTTTCTTACCTCTGAAATGAACGTGACAGTTACCGTTAACTATCTTTTGTTATTCTTGATTTGCCAAATTCTCTGGGTTAAACACGATGCGAACTAAAGTTAGTTACTGTAAGTAGTTTGTGACGAGTTGCCTAACTATCTGCTTGTTACCTTAAAAGAGTAAATGCTGTTTTGAATTGTTTCCAGTTAGTTTGACCCCTGGTTTAGTTCAGAGGCTTGTTCAGGACTGTGCAACCTTACATAACGTTCAGATACTTAACGTTAAGTGATAAAGCCCAAACGTTATTTTTGACGAATGTACTCAACCTTTAACGAGGTTTCTACCTAAACCGATGGTCGTTCGAACTATCGGTTCGGTTGCCAGAGACTCGACCCAGTCGTTCAGTATTTTTGTTCTGTATCTATGGACGCGGCCCAGTCGTTCAGTATTTTTGTTCTGTATCTATGGACTCGACCCAGTCGTTCAGTATTTTTTTTCTGTATCTATGGACGCGGCCCAGTCGTTCAGTATTTTTGTTCTGTATCAATGGACGCGGCCCAGTCGTTCAGTATTTTTGTTCTGTATCTATGGACTCGACCCAGTCGTTCAGTATTTTTGTTCTGTATCTATGGACGCGGCCCAGTCGTTCAGTATTTTTGTTCTGTATCTATGGACGCGGCCCAGTCGTTCAGTATTTTTGTTCTGTATCTATGGACGCGGCCCAGTCGTTCGTTCTAAATGTTCCAATGGCATATTGGCTGGCAACTTTGTATCCCTTACTTGTTGACTAGCCAACAACTATGGTTAACTTAGTCACATCAAGTGACTATTTATTTGGAAACATCCATAACAATGAGCTAATGATGCGCGATTAAGCCTGACATAGAAAATACGCTCTCTCGTCAGGACACTGTCAAAAATACTGGCCTTTAATAATTAAAATCCGCAAGTGATGCCATCTGTTTACTTTCAGGGAAGAGAAAACCATAAACTTTGTTTTCCTTGCGTTAAGCACAAGTTTCGATTGGAAAAGCTGCCTTTGACTAACATCAAAAGCCAACTAAGTCTTGAAAATCCTTCTCGATATTAGTCAACAGTCTTCCCTATATAATTTATATACAGTGTAAAAAGGATCGGACCTAAAATTGAACCCTGCGGAACTCCTTTTGTAACTCAGATTTCATACTCTCCTGAGCTACACACTGTGTTCTGTCAGAAAGGTAGTTTTAGAACCAATGCAATGCTTCAACACTTAAACCAACCTTTTTTTTAGTCTATACATGATTTGATTAGTATGATTTGAATGATGCAGCAACACCAGCTGAGGAGTAATGGTTATACCGGAGCTTTTACAGTTGCTGAAGCATCACCCAGGTCACCCAGATCCCTACATTTCTTTGTTTTGTTTTTAAAGCGACTTTGAGATTCTACTTGTAATGAAAAGTGCTATATAAAATAAATCTATTATTATTATAACTATACATGCTTAATTATATCACTTTTGTGACGAATCCGCTGTCGGACAGATGCAGCCCGGTTCCAAATCGAATGCGATTAAACTTTAAGCCAGTGCAAAACCAGTCGAGATTTAATTGAACCCACTCATTCATTCCACGGAGGGCTGAGTGTCTGCTGGTTTAACACTTCCCTTGTACTTGATCAATTAATTAGTTAGGAACTCCACTCACCTCGTTGTCTAGGTTTTAATGGGACACAATTTTGAAAGGAAATAACATAAATGAGCAGATACCCTGGCCCTCTGTGGAATGAGTTTGACACCTGTCATTTTTTTAAAAATCCAGTATGAATTTAGAGAAGACCATGCAAACCTACAGTATATGGTCAATACTGGAGCAAGTCGCTAAACGCATTACTTTTCTCCTCTTCACCATCAGGCAACGGTTTGGCTTCATTGACGGCGTGTTGTGAACTAGTATTGGAGGATGCCTCGTCGCGATCCTGACAGTTCTTCTGCAAGCCGGCGCAAGGGTGCAACACCCAAGCGTCGGCCTCCAGCCCCGGCCCCAACCACGCCTGCTTCAACATCAAAGGCGCCACGGCGTAGCGGACCATCGGGTGAGGAGGGTAGGGAGGAGGAGGGGGAATGTTGGTTGGAGTCATGGCTTCTCAGTGCTGACACCGAAGCAAACAGTTTTTGTTTAGCTATGTGTTTTTTATTTTTTTTATTTTTACCATTATTTAACCAGGTAGGCCAGTTGAGAACAAGTTCTCATTTACAACTGCGACCTGGCCATGATAAAGCAAAGCAGTTACACATGGGATAAACAAAAGTACAGTCAATAACACAATAGAAAATCTATGTACAGTGTGTGTGCGTAAATGTAGTAAGATTAGGAAGGTAGGGCAATAAATAGGCCATAGTGGCTAAATAGTTACAAATTAGCATTAACACTGGAATGATAGCTGTGCAGATGATGATATGCAAATAGAGATACTGGAGTGCAAATTAGCAAAAAATAATAAATATGGGGATGAGGTAGTAGGGTGGGCTATTTACAGATGGGCTGTATACAGGTGCAGGGATCGGAAAGCTGCTCTGACAGCTGGTGCTTAAAGTTATTGAGGGAGATGGTAGTCTCCAGCTTCAATGATTTTTGCAATTCGTTCCAGTCATTGGCAGCAGAGAACTGGAAGGAATGGCGGCCAAAGAAGGTGTTGGCTTTGGGGATGACCAGTGAAATATACCTGCTGGAGCGCATGCTACGGGTGGGTGTTGCTATGGTGACCTGCAAGCTGAGATAAGGCGGGGATTTACCTAGTAAAGATTTATAGGTGACCTGGAGCCAATGGGTTTGGCGTCGAATATATGTAGTGAGGGCCAGCCAACGAGAGCAAACAGGTCACAGTGGTGGGTAGTATATGGGGCTTTGGTAACAAAACAGATGGCACTGTGATAGCCTCCAACACTCTACTCAGCAAATTGTAAATCGCCGAAGTCAAGGATCGGTAGGATAGTCAGTTTTACGAGGGCATGTTTGGCAGCATATGTGAAGGAGGCTTTGTTGCGAGATAGGAAGCCAGTTCTAGATGTAATTTTGGATTGGAGATTCTTAATGTGAGTCTGGAAGGAGAGTTCGATTGAAAAGCATGCATTTAGTTTTACTAGCATTTAAGAGCAGTTGGAGGCCACGGAAGGAGTGAGAGAGTGTGAGAGATAAAAAAAGGTTCTGTTAAGATGATTTGGGTCTCTCTAGCCTCTGCAGGTCCAGCTATCTCACCGCGAAAGAAGAGGAGGTTTCGCCCTGGCACCCGAGCTCTGATGGATATTCGCAAGTACCAGAAGAGCACTGACTTGCTTTTGCGCAAGGGACCGTTTGCACGCCTGGTACGATACCCCTAGGTCTGTCCACTCTGTCTTGTCTGGTAGAGGTTGATTAGCACATGGCTCCTGTGGACCAATTTACAACCACCATTTTGTCTAAAGTCACCTTACATTCTTAGACGTATGCTGCCACTGTCTGACAATACATTACTTGTTGATAATACATAGTTAGCCCTGTGAGCTTTGCTCTATATGTGGGTAAACCAGTCTCTCCAGCACTTTTTAGCAAAATCAACAATTCCACGCATATTATGCGAGAGCATAATTCACCAATAACTGCACTATTACTGCATACAACAGTCAAATCATCGCAATGTTATTGCACGAAACTGACCAATCACCGCACTACAAAAAGGGGGCTTGCAATTTCAACGAATTAAGCCACGTCACCAAACTTTCCCTTGTCAGTGCATTTTCTTGACAAGTTGGACAAAATCATTGCAAAATGACAGAATTGCCGCAGATAGATAGATAGGTACTTTATTGATCCCCGAGGGCAAATTTCTTTGTCAAGCAGCTACAACAAAACATAGGCCAGGTGCAAAATGCCAGAATGAAAAATATGCATATATGGACTGGTAAACTGATAGTGTCTTAGTTTGGAATAAATATAGAAAAGATAAACTAAAATGCTTGTTTTTACACTTCTAGTTACTACGCTGAGTTAATTTTTCTACAGTGAATTGCAAAGTTGTTTACCCAGGTTGTATATGCAGGTTCGGGAGGTGTGCCAGACTTATAGCAGGGACTTCATGAGATGGCAGGTGTATGCTCTTCTGGCCTTGCAGGAGGTAGGTTGGTTCTCACTCCTGTGTTTATTTGAAGAACTGTTATCAATACTCTAAACCAGGGGTCTCCAACATTTTCTAGCATGAGCTACTTAAACAAAAAACATGTTGCGAGTTACTAATTTTTCTCTAGCTTTCAAAATAAGCACATTCTTCCACAGCTCCTTAGTGTACAAGAGAAAGTAGTGCACTATAATTTCTATATATATATATATATATAAAAAGATTGGTTAAATCACAGACTATTTTTTTTTTCTTCTTGGTAAAAATCCATTCATTGATTTGTGTGTAAATCCCAATTTTAATTGCACATTAGTGTGCCGGTCTAGTGATGGTTCTGTACTGCTGCTGCTCATTTCATGGCAAAGTTTGCTAATAACAAATACATTTATATAATTTCCAGGTAAGCCAGGTAAGCCTACTTTGTAGTTAACATTCAATTGAGAAGGTTTTGGTGGAAGTATTTCAGTCAACCCACAAGACGGTCATCACGTCAACTGGCAGTGGCTACACATGGAGTGATAGACAAACGCCCGCACCACACAGAGAAAAAAAAAGGGGGGGGCAATATTGATTTAAATTAATTGGCAGATATTGTTAGGTTTGGCTTTTGTGGCTAACCAGGGGTGGGATAATGTCAGTGTTGGGTTAAATAACAGCTGGGAGCTTGCTCTGTCTGATACTTGTGAGATTTGTTTGAGAGTTTGCGGTGGAAGACGTGAAAATGGCAGCTACTGGTAGGTAACTTGTTGGCGACCGCTGCTCTAAACCCTTCTTACAGTTTATAAGGATTTTTTTTGTTAATATGAACGTTTTCTGGTCATCGTTTGACACCATTATTTCTCTTCCAGGCTGCAGAGGCTTTCCTCGTTTTACTGTTTTCCGACGCCTACCTGTGTACCATCCACGCCAAGCGTGTAACGCTGTTCCCCCGTGACATTCAGCTTGCCCGACGAATTCGAGGAGTGGATAATCTCTGAGAATGCTCAGGTGAACCATTGAGGAGTGAGCAGTTTGGCTTGTTTTTTTGTTGTTTTTTTTACCACTCAACCAAGCTGACCTTGGATCATGGACCATGGGGTGTTGAGGACCTAACAGTGCTGTGTTTTGATGCAAAGCATCAGTGGACCTAATTTGCCCCAAACATACATGCATTATGTTCATGCCAGTTATAACCTCAGTATATTCTATAACAAAATGCTAACCCAAGGCAAGGACTATTGACCAATGTTTTGCGTTTAGATTATAATTTTTTTGTACATTGTGAAGGGAAAACACTGTTGGGTATACTCATTTAGCTCATCTGTGTTTCAGGCCTCATGGCGCCTAAGCCAAGTTAGTATACTGGTAAAATCTGTAAAATATTAGATTTTATGTAAATAATGTTTTTATAAATCGTTTTTTGTGTTGGATTTAAATAAATGTTTTTATTCGGTACAAAAACAATTAGAAATGGCTCACATTTGTATACCTCTGTTTTTATATGTGCAGGGATAAAATCATAGAATTACATATAGTCAGTGGTGTAAAGTATTTAAGTAAAAATGTCTTTTTTGGGGGAATCTGTACTTTACTATTTATATTTTTGATTACTTTTACTTCACTACATTCCTAAAGAAAATTATGTAATTTTTACTCCATACATTTTCCCTGACACCCTCCATACATTATCAGGACATTATCTAATTCACCCACTTATCAAGAGAACATCCCTACTGCCTCTGATCTGGTGGACTCACTAAACACATGCTTCGTTTTTAAATGATATCTGAGAGATGGAGCATGCCCCTGGCTATCCGTAAATTGTAAAAACCAGTAACTTATGCCGTCTGGTTTTGTTTTATATAAGGAATTTGAAATTATTGATACTTAAGTATATTTAAAACCAAATATTTTTAGACTTTTACTCAAGTAGTATTTTACTGGGTGACTTTTTAATTTTATTTAACCTTTTATTTAACTAGGTAAGTCAGTTAAAAACATGATGATGGACTACCAGTGAACAGTGGGTTAACTGCCTTGTTCAGGGGCAGAATGACAGATTTTTACCTTGTCAGCTCGAGGACCGGTCTGCCCAAGAGAGTGCTTCAGGTTTGAGACATAGAACATAGGATTTTAACTGTGACATTTTTTGACTGGAGTAGTGATCCAGAAAAAGAAAACATCAGTGCAGGATTATGCAGAAAAACGATCACAAAATGGACACTGAGCTCATGTAAGTGTCGTTTCTCATTTTCTCTCACACACACACACTCAGGTGTGGTTCCAGAACGCAAGGGCCAAGCTCAGGCGCTCCCTCTCAGCCGACGAGTCGCAGAGCAACTCACCCCCCCCCCAGAGGTTTGACGCCATGGCAGCGGCCTCCCCATCCCCAGTGACGACCTCCCACCAGTCCCAGTCCTTCCAGACCAGCACCATCGACCAACTGGAGCTCTCTTTGCTCACCGCCCCTCTCAGTGACCTGCACCAAAGTCCCACCAACCAATTAGCAGGCTTTAAAGACTCCATATTCCTGGACTACAATTTCCAGGGTCCATCAAGGCTCTCCCCTTTAATGACCTATGACTTTGAAGAGTCTGGATTAGGGAGAGAAGGGAATTCTGACAAGGTACTTATACCATATTATTGTTAGGCGTGTTGACGGTAAAACTCTGTGACCTGTAAACTGATTAAATCAGTTTAAGACTTTTTAGTTACACTGAACAAAAAAATTAATGCAACATGTAAAGTGTTGGTCCAATGTTTCATGAGCTGAAATAAAAGATCCCAGAAATTTCCATACGCACAAAAAGCTACATCCCTGTTAGTGAACATTTCTCCTTTGTCAAGATAAGCCATCCAACTGACATGTGGGGCATATCAAGAAGCTGATTAAACAGCATGCTCATTACACAGGTGCACCTTGTGCTGGGGACAATAAAAGGCTACTCTAAAATGTGCAGTTTTGTCACACAACACAATGCCACAGATGTCTCAAGTTTTGAGGGGGAGTGACATTGGCATGCTAACTGCAGGAATGTCCATCAGAGCTGTTGCCAGATAATTTTACGTTGATTTCTCTACAAAAAGCCACCTTCAACATTGTTTTAGAGAATTTGGCAGTCCAACCTGCCTCACAACCGCAGACCACGTGTAACCACGCTAGACTAGGACCTCCACATCCGGCTTCTTCACCTGATGGATCGTCTGAGGGGTAATAAAGCCCTTTTGTGGGGGAAAACTAATTCTGATTGGCTGGGCCTGGCTCCCCAGTGGGTGGGCGTATGCCCTCCAATGTCCACCCATGGCTGCATCCCTACCCAGTCATGTGAAATCAATAGATTAGGACTTTATTTATTTATTTCAATTGACTGATTTCCTTATATGAACTGTAACTCTGTAAAATGTTTTAAATTGTTTAATCTTGGGTTTGTATTTTTGTTCATTATATAATAATGCTATAGTAAATTTAAGCATTTTATGATAATCACTTGTTTTGTTCCACTGTTGTCATGGTTGTTATGATATCAATATGTGCACTAAGTTTAGAGTTTCAAGTTTTAATGCCATGTGCACAAGTACAGTGAAATGCCTTTTTTTGCTTGATATTGTACACAGTGAGTGCCAGGAAATATGTGTGCAAGATCAAGTAACTCAATCCCACCCCAAATATGACAATGAGGTCTTTGTATCTTTGTACTTTAATAAATAGCAATATGAGTTTCAGCGAATGAGCTGCAGCCCCTCGCCATTTGAGTAACTGTTAAGCCCACAGGACTGTCCTCAATAAACCACTTATGATTGCTTAATACCAATTACCCACTGCCCAAAGGACAGGATATTTTGTAGACACCCAACAACACCAGACAATGACATGAACTTGGATACCAGTATACCGATAAGAAAACATAAACAAATACATCCAACTACCCATATAAAAATATGGATTTTTACATGGCAAATAGAAAGCAAAAGAGAAGTTATCTTTCGAGTTGGAATTTCAGCAATAGTTGGTTTTGTATGATCATTATAGTAGTCCGGTTGTATGAAGTTTTCACTTGAATCGTTCAATTGAGAAAAGTGACTGATCCAGAGTATTTATGAATTATATCTATAACGATTGGGATTATGTCAGGAACCAGACAATGGAATTCTTTCAGGTGTGTCTCTGTCCTCCCCATGAGATGACCTTAATGACTGAGACCTTGACAAGGTTTCTTCAAATCCTAATGACTCCCTTCACAATCAAGCACAATAATTGGGCACTTTAGAGTCCATCAGTAAGACCTGTTTCCAAGTCAGAAGAATGTAGATGTCAGAGTTGCGTTACACTTGTGCGTCAAAGACCCGATTAACCAATCAGGGACAGAGGACACGATGCTGTCATTTATGAGGTATTTAAAGGGTCAGGGGGATGTCAAGGCAGAAACACTGAACTCTACAAGGTAAGCCAATGGATATATCAATGCTTATGTGGTTGGTATTAGGTGTGGACGTTGATATTTTGTTTATTTCTGTGTACTAATATGTACAGCAGGTACATGTGATTCAGTGCTTACATAATAAATGGTTCTAAGTAAATACCTGTAGAAATCTGCATGTTAGGTTTGCATTGTGTGTGCTGCTAAACATCATGTCCTATCTTATCTAACCCACTTAGTGCTATTTCAGGGTCAAATAATATTTCTGTGTGATGAAGTTGATCTTGTTTGTTGCCCCACACAGTAAATGTTTTCTAATTCTTGAATCGGGCCCCAAGAATCAGAGCTTGCAAATATCTGGATAGGTTTACAATTTATGATGCATTAACAGCCTCTTTTTACATTTTGATTTATTTCACAATTAATGTATCTTTCCAACAACCTATAGATGAGATTATCTTCGTTCCTTCTCTGTGCCTCTCAGCCGTTGCTCACTCTTTTCTCACTGGCTCTGCTGGTTCCCATCCCGGGGGCACATGGGCACCCCCGCTTCCCCCTTGCCATCCTGCCCAGGTTGGAGAACCCTGAGTGGGAGGCTGACTTACTCCAGCTCCAGGCCTCCCTCAATGTTCCCGGGGATGTAGCTGCGACGGGCCTCCGCTCCTGGGGGCCGCTGCTTGAGCTGGGACCAGAGGACCCATACCTGGGCCTGCTCAGGGAACTGGTGGTAGAGAACAGCTGGGCACAGAATGGCATGATGAGGGGCCAGAGGGAGGATCTGGAGAGGAGGCCGCCGGGTCCCTTCCCCGTCCACCCTATGGACACTCTGCACTACCAAGAGGGGGGAGAAGAGGAAGGAGAGGGGGGAGGAAAGAGGAATGAGGCTCTCACGTCCATCGCCGGCGGGCTTCAGGCTTTCAACAGAGAGAAGGGAGGCTTCGGGTTCCGCTTTGGAAGGAAGTAAAAAAGGCGGGAGGGGTCGGGAAAAAGGAGTGTGGGGAACTTGGAAAAGGGTAAGGTAGAGGACTGGAGGATGAAGTGATGATGATTGGAGGGATGAGTTGACAGTAGAGATGTACTGATTGACACCTATGTCAGAGCAATCAATCATTACATTATGATGAGATACGTATCATCAGGGAAAAGGAGAAAGAGGCTGGCAAACCGATTAGTTTACCTAGTGGTCAGAAAATGTCTGTCAATGTAAAATGCAAAGTATCATAATTGTTACATAATAAAATGATTGACGGTGTGTGAATGTTTATTTCACGTTGTCCATGATTTAAGTTATCCATTCCTACCTACAGTGAAAGATCACTATTTTATAGCCTTTTAATTGTTCATTTTAAATGAAATGTCAAATTGCAATAAATGAACATAGGAAATCAATAAGTATAGTTTCTCTTAAGAAACATACAATAACATTAAAGTAAAGCAAATAAACAATAAATAAAACTCACTACATGTGAATTGTCAGCAGGGTTGTGTAGGTTACTTTCTAAATGTAATCTGTTACAGTTACCTGGCCAAAATTGTAATCAGTAATGTAACTTTTGGATTACCCAAACTCAGTTTTAGCTGAGCATGACCCCAAAACTAAGGACTTATTAGCCAGCCCTACTCTGTTGTTTATGATGTTGTTGTCATGGAGGACTAAATGCTGTGCTCATGGAATGGCATGTTTTGCCAAGAAAGTGCAAAGCTGTCATCAAGGCAAAGGGTGGCTACTTTGAAGAATCTAAAATATAAAATCTATTTCCATTTGTTTAACACTTTTTTGCTTACTACATGATTCAGTATGTTATTTCATCGTTTGATGTCTTCACTATTATTCTACAATGTAGAAAATAGTAAAAATAAAAACCCTTGAATGAGTAGATGTGTCCAAACTTTTGACTGGTACTGTATATATAATTTATAAAACCAAAAATGGATGAAGCAACTACAGATTGCCCCTTTAAGTCTATCGAAAAGCGTTTAAATACCTCAAATAAAGGTCTGGGGTTAGAATTTTGTAAACCTATGATAGAGTTGTAAGAATACATTTGTTCTAGAGATTTTATTATATATTTTATTTCAAGTAAAAATATGTTATTATATTTGGATAGCCTTGGCTATATTTGTCTTCAGTATGACCTTCCGCTGGCCAATCGGATGGCTCAGATGACCATGTCTGCAGTAACGTTACAGGCATTAAAAAAAAGCTACAGCAGAGTTGTAGCTTTTTGAAAAAGTTTTAAAACCATGACTAGAGAGAGACTGTCAATGAATACAGCAAAGAGCTGCTGTTTGTATGAGTGAGTTCATGTTGAAGTTCTTACTCGTCACTGTCAACACTTCGTATTCAACAAATGCATGTTCTTCCTATTTCCATGTAGTGCTGCTACAAGAAGCCCTGCAGCAGTAATGAATGAGTAGGACATTGTAGAGATTGGCTTGTGTTGTTGTTATTAATTCAATTCAATTCAGCAGCTTGGGTCTTGGCCCTGACAGTACCCCCCCTAAGGTGCGTGCTCCCGACCTCAAGATTCCCCCCACCAACCAAAAAACACAAAATCCCAACACAAAGGGGGGCAGGGCGGAGTACTGGGGAGGTTGTTGGTGGGGGCTCCGGCTCCGGCTTCGGGCGTGACGCAGGCTCTGCACGCCCAGTTCTGTCTGGACCCCGGCGTGATGGACCACCCCTCTGGAGGCACCAAGTCCTGTCTGGACCCTGGTGTGGGATACTCCGACCCGACAGCTGGGCTGACGACTGGTCCTAGACTGGGCACAGGTGGAGCGGACTGCTCCGACACTGTAACGGGGGGCGTTAATAGTAGATAATAGTACATAAAGTGAGAATGAGAGGGTTACAGTGGCGAAGAATATTGAATGCCAGATGAAGGGAAATGCTGCAACTGTGGAGGTAAACATGAGCCTGAATTCATGGAGTGCCCTGTTAGGGTGAAGGAGAATGAGGTGGCAAGGGTTAAGAGTGTCCAGCGTGTCTCATATCTGGAGGCGGTGAGAAAATTGGAAGGAACGAGTGGCGGGGAAGAGACAATGTTAGTAGAGCCACCAAGACCAGTGAAGGTTTCTCATCAACTGAGGGATGGTGAAATGCTACATGTTAAAAAGGTGGACTTTGTATTATTTATTGTAATGGTTATAAACTGTACATCACAAGTGGAGAAGAAGTCTAAGAAAATGTAAATTATTGTGAATGCTGCTGAACGTTTTTTGAGTCTTCATGATTTCACAGCCGAAGCTGTGCAAGAAATCCTGTGGGTAAATGTACCCCCAACACAGGCCCCTGAGCATGTGTAGGGATGTATTTTGGAGTGGACTGTGATAGAAGAAGTGTGATGTGGTGTTTTTATTTTTTAGTTGATGTGTTTTATTTATTTCATTTTTTTGTTTGTTGGCGGTAATGCACCATTAACATTGGATGCCAACCGCCATAAAACCAGATCGAAGAAGAAGTAACGCAATAGAGGAGGCAGCGAGCAGGAAACTGAACAAGGAAAAAAGATGGCGGAAGCGGATGATGAAGTGGATTCTGAATGTAATGGCGGTAGAATCAAGGAGAATTGGAATATTGTCGAAAAGAAAGGAAAAAGGAGCAAAGTAGAGCACAGAGAAGAGAATGTCACTCCGCATCTTGTAGGAGTACGGTTTGTAAATGAGGAGCAGTTGAACGAATTTCCAATCTTGAGGAATCCATTTGAGATTTCCAAACTGGTGGAGAGAGTGGGAAGAGTGAAGTCTGTGAGGATCACTAGAGGCGGGCTTGTTTAGATTTTTTGTGCTTCTGAGGAACAGAAGAAACGTGTGTTGCGTCTCACCCGATTTGAAAGTTTGAAGTGTTGTGTGTGTCTCTAAGGAACAGGGCACCTCTCAAGGGGGTTATATCTGGTGTATCGTGGGAAGTAGATGTTGAAGAGATTGAAAATATTCCTGGAGTGATTGATGCACATCGGATGAATCATGTGGTGAATGAAGAAAATGTTTTGTTTTTTGATATGGAGTCTCTCCTTACTTAAGTGCAGTTGGGATATATTAACTACAGTCAGAGCATTTATCCCAAGACCAATGCAGTGTGATCATTGTAAAGGTTTTGGTCATGTATAGGGTTACACATTTTGGGGAATATTCAGAGGTGGAAACTTTCCATGGGAATGAACAGGAATATATGGGAATTATCGGGAATATATAGGAATTAACGGAAATATATGCAAATTAATATTAATACCATTTAAATGTAGATGTTTTTTGCATTGGATATATTTACCATATCATATGGAGACAGAAACATAAATTTTTTACCTTATCATAAGTAGACATAATTGCAATTATTAAATTACTTTAATTAAATGAGTTGACTCTTCACATGGGATGATTTCACTGAACAACAAAAGAAAGGGAATATGGAATGATCCCCAATGATCCATCGCATCTCCCAAAAACGTTTTCAACATACATCTGTAAAATGATAGTCTAGAAACTGAAGCTTTGGTTGTCTTCCTCTCAGGCTTCCATGTCTTCTCCCTGGACGTCCTCAATGCCCACCTCTTGAACATCAGACTCTGAGGCCTCATCTTCATTGTCACTTTCCAACCCTGTTGAGAATGGCTCGTTGTCAGGCTCAAAAAGCCTAACATTTGCCCGGATGGCCACCAATTTTTCAACCCTTGTATTGGTCAGCCTGTTGCGTGCTTTGGTGTGTGTGTTCCCAAACAAGGACCAGTTGCGCTCTGAGGCGGCTGATGTTGGTTGGATTTGGAGGATGATGGAGGCAACAGGGGAAAGCGCCTCAGATCCACAAAGTCCTTTCCACCAGGTGGCTGATGAGACATGTCGGCACGACTGCCACATTGCATCTCCATCCCAAAGCCCTTGCTTGGAAGTGTACTTCGCCAGACTGTCAAGAACCTTGCCCTCATCCAGGCCAAGGTGGCGAGACATGGTACTGATGACACCATAGGCCTTGTTGATCTCTGCACCAGATAGGATGCTCTTGCCAGCATACTTGGGGTCCAACATGTTTGCTGCGGCGTGTATGGGCTTCAGGCAGAAGTCTTCACGCTTTTTTATGTATTTCAGAACTGCAGTTTCCTCTGCTTGGAGCAACAGTGAAGTGGGCAGGGCAGTACGGATTTATTCTCTTACATCTGCAAGCAGAGTCTGAACATCAGACAGGATGGCATTGTCTCCCTCAATACGTGCAATGGCTACTTCTATAGGTTTCAGGAGTTTCAGGCTGCTTACCACTCTCCCAAAATACATAATCCAGAAGGATCCTCTTGATGGGGCTGTCCATATTGGCAGACTGTGATATGGACATTTCTTGGAGAGAATCCTTCCCCTCCGGGAGACTGTCAAACATGATGACAACACCACCCAGGGGCGGCCCAGGACGTTCTGCCGCCCTAGGAAACACAAAAATATGCCTCCCTCCAGGAGACTGTCAACACAATTGGCTGCCGCCCTCTGGCGCTACTACACTGCCGGCACCCCCCCGGGAGAAGCGGGTGGGGGCGGGAACTGCAGCAACGCTATGAGCTGGCAGCTGGAGTACCGCCGGCAGTGTAGTAGCCGATCAGGGGTGCCGGAGTGCGGCAGCCAATTGTCAAAATGCTGCCCTAAATTCAAGTGCCGCCCTAGGTGTTCGGCGAATCTTGCCTAATGGGGGTTTCAGGCCCTGACACCACCCCAACAGGTGTTGCTGCACAGCTTCAATGTGGTGCTCTTATTCTTCTCACTTTGCTTGGTGAGGTAGATTGCTGCTATAACTTGATGACCCTTCACATACCTAACCATTTCCTTGGCTCTCTTGTAGAGTGTATCCATTGTTTTCAGTGCCATGATGTCCTTGAGGAGCAGATTAATGCATTCAGGACTCATCCACTTTAGACCAAGCAGCCTTCGTGTTCGCAGCATTGTCTGTCACCAGTGCAAATACCTTCTGTGGTCCAAGGTCATTGAGGGGTGGAGATGATGTAGTTAACTATGAGAAGTTGACTGACGGACGGACGGACGGACGTCGCATTCTTCACATATGATTTGGCACAGTATTTGCAAATGTACACAGCTTTTCCTTCTACATTAGCTGCAGTGAAATGTCTCCACACATCAGATAGTACAATTCCATGTACAGATAAATAGTTAAGCAGTTAGATTAAACAACTCCTTTGTAAGATAAATGTTTTGAAATGAAACATGTATGGAAACAGGTGATTAACACTCCTCATTTAGCCGGCTCAAGCTAAAACCCATATGGTAGCAAAAACTAACTAGCAGGAATTGTTAACAAGTTAGAAATGATTTAAACACACTTTGATGTAGGTTACTATTTACTAGTTAACAAAAAATCATAAAAAGTCATATAAAATATATTCACCCCACGCAGTATTGTAACAAAAACTTACCAGAAAGCATGTAGTCCTTGGCTCAGACAGTGTAGTAGTGTGGGCTCAATAGCATCTCATTAGTGTGCAAGATCTTGAAAATCAGCTGTACATGTGATGGAAGAGTGAACTGTGCATGTATGTTGCAATTCCATTGAATTGGGGATAGTTTAACCAAAATATGCCACAAGATCTAGAATTGCCTTATATGTATCCCACAGAAAAAGGTTCACTTTTATAAGCTAACTTTTTTGATGAATTTAAGCAAAATTCCCAAAATTCCGAGGCTTAACTTCCCATGGAAATTTACCGGAAAGTGTCCGACCCTTTGCAGCCCTAGTCATGTAACAAGTGTTTGCAGAAGGGAGAAGCTGAGATGTCCAAGTTGTGGAAAGGATCATATTATGTGTTATAAAAGTGATGAATATGTGACAAGTTGCAATTGTGGTGGGAACCATGAAGCCACGTCTTCCGAATGCACAACAAGGGTGAAAGAGAAGGAGGTGGCCAAAGTAAGGGTTGTACAGAACATTTCATATGTAGCAGCTGTGAAAAGGGTTGAGGGTTTGAATGGTGCATCAGAAGAGTCCATGGTAGTGGATAGGACTTAACTGCAGGATCCTGACAGGTTAAGAAGGTGGACTTTGACCTTTATAGCTATGGTGATTAATGGCACTGCCAAGGTGGAGAGGAGGTCTAGGAAGATAGATATCATTGTGGTGGTGGTGAAGCGGTTCCTGGGGCTGAAGAATTTCTCAGCAAAGGAGTTACATGCAATATTGGCACAAGCGTACCACCGTCTCAGGTCCTAGATGTAACGTTTGATCAGGCACCAGTCCATCAGAGGGAGCCATCACCTGAATATTGAACTCTGTTACTTCCTGTTCCTGCCACATCAATTCATGTCTTGTCATTTCCTGTCACCCTGTATTTAAGCCATGTGCTATCACTGCCTTATTGCGAAGTATTGCCAGTTCTCTGCCTTACTTAGTGTTCGACCATTCTCTATTGATGATTACTGTTAAGACCATTGTTTTGCCTTTTGACTCACGATTTTGGATTGCTTTACCTGTGCTTCGACCAAGGCCTGTGACCAGACTACGAGTAGTGACTATTGTTTGGATTTGATGCTCAGATCCTTTAATAAAGACCCGCTTATGTATTCCACTCAGCCTACATCTTCCTTACAGAATACTTCGCCCGGCGTGAATCCAGCGGAAGTCTCTCAACTCCTCTCTACCATTGAGTATCAAAAGGATCTGCTCAATGGTTTTCAACACCAGTTATTGACACTGCAAGCCTCAAACGAGCATCTGACACAGTATATTCATTCTCTTCCTGCCCCACGTCCTGACCCGGTAAGATTTGCTTTACCCGATAAGTTTGATGGCTCTCTTGACAACTGCACTGGTTTCCTACGACAGTGAACTATCTTGTCACGCTTGCTCCAGAATTACCTTTTTGTCAAGGCCGAAAAGTGTGAGTTTCATGTTACGTCAACCAAATTCCTGGGATACAATATTAGTTTATTCTGGAGTTGAGATGGATGATACCAAGGTGAAAGCTGTCATGGATTGGCCCATACCCAGCACTGTCAAGGGGTTACAACGATTTCTAGGATTTGCAAACTTCTACCGTAGATTCATCCGTGACTTCAGTACCATAGCTGCACCCATCACCTCACTTCTTAAAGGAAAACCCAGGAAGTTAGTATGGCCGGATGTGGCTACATCAGCATTCAACAGGCTCAAGTCCCGTTTCACCACAGCTCCAATTCTTAAGCATCCTGACCCAAAACTTCCTTTTATCGTAGAGGTTGATGCCTCGGACTGTGGAATTGGTGCTGTCCTCTCCCAGCGTCATGGAACGCCAGGCAAGTTACACCCCTGTGCATTCTTCTCACGAAAGTTAACTCCAGTCTGTGACCAGACTACGAGTAGTGACTATTGTTTGGATTTGATGCTCAGATCCTTTAATAAAGACCCGCTTATGGATTCCACTCAGCCTACATCTTCCTTACACTAGAGCCTGAAAAGGGAGGTATGGATAATTAAAAGAAGGAAGAAGTTTTGTTTGTTTTGGCAATGTACTTTTTTTTATTAGGATGAATTAAGTTAGTTTCACTATTATGTACGGATTTATTAATTTTTTATTACATTTTGGGGGGGTTCAAACCGTCCAGTTGGTGGCAGCAATAAAACTTTTGGGGTGTAGTCTGCCATAAAACCCACAGAAGAAGAAGATATTTGTGGAGGCGCTTTCCATCGACATATACTTTTTAAAATAGGGATATAGCTTAAGAAAACGACTGTAGTATAATCAACAAGATGTATAGACTTAATTTGATGTTTTTTGTTTCATATTTTTTAATAGAATGGATTTGTCAGAGCCAAGGCGGTAAGTTGTTTACTCGATATCAAAAGTGAAAGTAAACGTTTACAGCCAGGCGTGCCAAAATAATAATACATAATACTTTTAAAATCGCTTACTATATAAACTACTGCGGTCTATTAGCATAATAGTCTACTTGTAATTGCATTGTAACATTTGTAGTCGACTTTTATGCGCGTTCCTCCATCCATTGTAACGGTTACTGGAAAGCTATTGCGCATTTACAGACCAGGCACGGTGCAATAATGACACACATTTGGAAGGAAACCGATAAAATACATGAATTACCTTTTTTTATCACAAAGTAAAACATGTGTAAAGAAGATTTGATATGTTAGTAATGTGTTTCCAATATTACAGTAACCTATACTGATAATGACTTGCAATTTTACAAACATTTGTTTATTTGTTTACCAGCAGCTACTCTTCCTGGGGTCCACAAAAAAACACATGACAACACTTATACACTCACTGATAGACAAGGACAGTCACAAAAATTGAAAATACGATATACAAACAATACAACAACAAAAAAACTATACATGAACAAAGGAAAGAGGAAATGCATATGATACATTTTCTTGATATGGTAGCGAATCCGTGGGATAGCCCCGACCTGGACTCAAACCTGGATATAACGACTGTCAAGTCAACACCTTAATTGTTACACCAAGAGGTCTAGACTTCTTGATGAGGTCAGTAGGTGTTAGGATAGTTCAGGATTTTGTCAATGAGTCCGATGTACTCGTGGATACCATTTTTAGGTGTCTGCGTCCAGTATGACAGAAGTTAGAGGTACTTTTGAGAGCCTATGCTAAATAGCTGTACCCTTAGACTTTTAGCAATTGCACAAACGCTAGTTAGCATTGGCTTGTCACACTACCTCTGACTTCCTTCATACTGGACACAGACAGATAACAATGGTATCCACTAGTTCATCTGACTCTGTGGAAGTAGATAAAGTGCCTTATTGCCAAAATCCCAAAGTATCCCTTTTAATATATTGATATGAAATAGGTTGATTTATAAGTTGCAAAATGTGTCCCACTTCTCACTAATGCACCAGTATAGGCTTATTTCATGGCCTCTCTGACACTATTAATTGAATACATTTTTTTTTGGGCCATTAGATAGATAGATACTTTATTGATCCCCCGGGGGGGAAATGTCATTGTCATTAGACCTATGATATAGATATAAATATTTGACATGCAGTATTGTCATATTCATGTTTTACAGCATTGTCTGAGTAACATGGAGATAAATGATCTCAATGTTTTATTTTATTTCCCTGCAAGACATCCACTCCCTGAATTACATCTACACTGCCCTCTCAAAGCCAGTAGAATTGCCTGGTATCCATGAGTTCACTGCCATGGGTCTGATGAACGACAAACAGATTGATTACTATGACAGTGTGGCAAAGAAGAAGATTCCCAAACAGGACTGGATGAAGGACAGGCTTCCAGCAGACTACTGGGAAAAAGGCACTCAGTCACGCAAGAGCAAGGAGCAGTGGTTCAAAGTCAACGTCAACATCCTGATGGAGCGGATGAAGCACAACGACACTGGTCAGGGACCACACCTGCAATTTGTCCTACACTCACCGTTAATCTTTTAACATTGTGGGTAATTAGTTATCCATGTATATTGACATAGAGGCATCAATCACCTTCTTTTTCATAATTGTTTTTCCTCTCAGATGTCCATATCCTTCAGTGGAAGGTTGGCTGTGAGATTGACCAACAGAGTGACGGTACATTGAAATTCATAAAGGGCAGCAACCAATACAGCTACGACGGTGATGACTTCCTGGCCTTTGATGTTGCCACTATGCAGTGGGTGGCCCCAGTTGATCAAGCTTTACCGACTAAGAGGAAGTGGGATGGGGTGCAGATCCTCAACGTGTACACCAAGGGCTACCTGGAGAAGGAGTGTGTGGACTGGCTGTCCAGATTCATGCAATATGGGGAGAAAGAATTCAGTACGGCTGATTGTGAGTACTTATGAACCTTAAATAGTATAGCTTAATAATTGGTTAACCAAAAAACAACCATTTGTACCTGTGAGATCAGAAATAATATTCATGTTATCTGTTTATTCCCTCTTTAGCCCCTGCAAAGGTATATGCATTTGCTAAAAAGGCCCAAACTGCAGGACATGTCCGACTGACCTGCATGGCCACAGGTTTCTATCCCAAAGATGTGGTTATGTATATTAAGAAGAATGGTGTCCCATTGACCGTGCATGATGGAGTGCAGTCTACAGGAGTCCTACCCAATGATGAGGAGACCTTCCAGATTAGGAAGAGTGTGCAGATCCCAGAGGCAGATAAGGAAACTTATGAATGCGATGTCGACCATAGAACTTTGAAGGAGCCAATTGTGGAAAAATGGGGTAAAGTATGGTTACTCTGGTTTAGTTTTATTATTGATGGTTACTCTGGTTCAGTGTTATTATTGATGGTTAATTTGGTTTAGTGTTATTGACACGGGAAACTATCTTAAAATGAATTGAACAGCATACTAACTACAGCTATGCAAGTGAAGCAGGAACAAAACTGATGTTAGCTTCTCGTTACATAATGTTGCTTTTTATAAATTCTGTCTTTTGTTTTGCAGATGGAAAATGTTGTGATTGCAGTAGTGTCGTCGGTGCTGGATTCATTTGGGAAGTCATTGCCTTTTTTATTAATTAAACATTTTTTTTTGTTAAATGTAAAGAAAAGTTTAACCTTAAGTACTACTATGAAAGGGGGCACTAGGATAGGATCTATATGAATTATAACATTTCAATGGAAACAGGAGCTCAATTTAGATTCTTATAGCAAAGGGTCTGAATACTTACATAAATAAGGTATTTCTGTTGTTTTTATATTATAAATTTGCTAAAATGTATTGCTTTTTCATTATGGGGTATTGTGTGTAGATTGGTGAGATTTTTATTTAATCACTTTCATAATAAGGCTGTAATGTGGGAAAAGGGAAGGGGTCTGAATACTTTCCGAATGCACTGTACATGTCATTTATCAACATAATGGTTTGATGGATCCTGTTAAAATGTAACATGTGTCAATACTTGTGGAGGTCTACAATTTTCTTTCTGAGGTCTTGGCTGATTTCTTTTGATTTACCCATGATGTCGAGCAAAGAGGCACTGAGTTTGAAGGTAGGCCTTGAAATCCATCCACAGGTACACCTCCAATTGACTCGAATGATGTCAATTAGCCTATCAGATGCTTCTAAAGCCATGACATCATTTTTGGGGATTTTCCAAGCTGTTTAAAGGCACAGTCAATTTATGTATGTAAACTTCTGACCCACTGGAATTGTGATATAGTTCATTATAAGTGAAATAATCTGTAAACAATTGTTGGAAGAATGACTTGTGTCAGGTACAAAATAGATGTCCTAACAGACTTTCCAAAACTATAGTTTGTTAGCATGAAATCTGTGAAGTGGTTGAAAAATGAGTTTGAATGACTTCAACCTAAGTGCATATAAACTTCTGTACAACTGTACATACATACAGTACCAGTCAAAAGTTGGGACACACCTACTCATTCAAGGGGTTTTCTTAATTTTAACTATTTTCTACATTGTATAATAAAAGTGAAAACATCAAAACTATGACATAACACATATGGAATCATGTAGTAACCAAAAAACTAATAAACAAATCAAAATATATTTTATATTTGAGATTCTTCTAAGTAGCCACCCTTTGCCTTGATGACAGCTTTGCACATTCTCTCAGCCAGCTTCATGGGGAATACCTTCCCAAGTAGTTGTTTATTTTTATTTTATTTAACTAGGCAAGTCAGTTAAGAACAAATTCTTATTTACAATGATGGCCTACCAAAAGGCAAAAGGCCTCCTGCGTGGATGGGGGCTGGGATTAAAAATATAAATAAATTAAATAAAAATATAGGACAAAACACACATCACAACAAGAGAGACAACTCTACATTAAAAGAGACCTACGACAACAACATAGCATGGCAGCAACACATGACCCCACAGCATGGTAGCAACACAACATGACAACAACATGGTAGCAACACAACATGGTAGCAGCACATAACAGGGTACATACATTTTGGGGCACAGAGGGCAAGAAGACAACAGTACATCACGCAAAGCAGACAACTGTCAGTAAGTGTCCATGATTGAGTCTTTGAATGAAGAGATTGAGATAAAACTGTCCAGTTTGAGCGTTTGATGCAGCTCGTTCCAGTCGCTAGCTGCAGCGACCTGAAAAGACGAGCGACCCAGGGATGTGTGTGCTTTGGGGACCTTTAACAGAATGTGACTGGCAGAACGGGTGTTGTATGTGGAGGATGAGGGCTGCATTAGATATCTCAGATAGAGGGGAGTGAGGCCTAAGAGGGTTTTATAAATAAGCATCAACCAGTGGGTCTTGTGACCAGTTTACAGAGGAGTATAGAGTGCAGTGATGTGTCCTATAAGGAGCATTGGTGGCAAATCTGATGGCCGAATGGTAAAGAACATCTAGCCGCTCAAGAGCACCCTTACCTGCCAATCTATAAATGACATCTACGTAATCTAGCATGGGTAGGATGGTCATCTGAATCAGGGTTAGTTTGGCAGCTGGGGTGAAAGAGGAGCAATTACGATAGAGGAAACCTAGTCTAGATTTAACTTTAGCCTGCAGCTTTGATATGTGCTGAGAGAAGGACAGTGTACCGTCCAGCCATACTCCCAAGTACTTGTATGATGTGACTACCTCTAAACCCTCAGAGGTAGTGATCACACCTGTGGGGAGAAGGGCATTTTTCTTACCAAACCTAATGACCTTTGTTTTGGAGGTTTTCAGAACAAGGTTAAGGGCAGAGAAAGCTTGTTGGACACTAAGAAAGCTTTGTTGTTTAGCGTTTAGCACAAAATCTGGGGAGGGGCTCTATAATCTGCATATAAATGTATAAGAGAGCGTCGTACTGCCTGAGCTATGTTGTTTATGTAAATTGAGAAGAGCGTGGGGCCTAGGATCGAGCCTTGGGGTACACCCTTGGTGATAGGCAGTGGCTGAGACAGCAGATGTTCTGACTTTATACACTGCAATCTTTGAGAGAGGTAGTTAGCAAACCAGGCCAAAGACCCCTCAGAGATACCAATACTCCTTAGCCGGGCCACAAGAATGGAATGGTCAATAAAAGTCAATAAAAATAGCAGCATAACATTGCTTAGAATCAAGGGCAATGGTGACAACCTTTAAGGTTGCAGGGACACATCCATAACCTGAGCGGAAACCGGAATGCATACCAGAGAGAATACTATAGACATCAAGAGAGCCAGTCAGTTGATTATTGACAAGTTTTTCCAACACTTTTGATAAACAGGGCAAAATAGAAATAGGCCTATAACAGTTAGGATGAGCTAGGCTTGGCGATGATAGGGGCAGCAACCTTAAGTTTAAGGATTTGAAGGAGTTCCCACATATGCTGAGCACTTGTTGGCTGCTTTTCCTTTACTCTGCGGTCCAACTCATCCCAAACCATCTCAATTGGGTGGAGGTTGGGGGATTGTGGAGGCCAGGTCATCTGATGCAGCACTCTATCACTCATTCTTGGTCAAGTGTGCCTTGAATTCTAAATAAATCACAGTGTCACCAGCAAAGCACCCCCACACCATCACACCTCCTCCATGCTTCACGGTGGGAACTACACATGCAGAGATCATCTGTTCACCTACAATGCATCTCACAAAGACACAGCGGTTGGAACCAAAAATCTCCAATTTGGACTCCAGACCAAAGGACAGATTTCGACCGCACTAATGTCCATTGCTCGTGTTTCTTGGCCCAAGCAAATCTCTTTTTCTTATTGGTGTTCTTTAGTAGTGGTTTATTTGCAGCAATTCAACCATGAAGGCCTGATTCATGCAGTCTCCTCTTAACAGTTGATGTTGAGATGTGTCTGCACTTATTTGGGCTGCAATTTCTGAGGCTGGTAAATCTAATGAACTTATCCTCTGCAGCAGAGGTAACTCTGGATATTTCTTTCCTGTTGCGGTCCTCATGAGAGCCAGTTTTATCATAGCGCTTGATGGTTTTTGTGACTGCACTTGAAGAAACTTTCAAAATTCTTCAAATTTTACGAATTGACAGACCTTCATGTCTTAAAGTAATGATGGACTGTCGTTTCTCTTTGATTATTTGAGCTGTTCTTGCAAACAGCCCCCCTACCTTGTCACAACACAACTGATTGGCTCAAACGCATTAAGAAGGAAAGACATTCCAGAAATATACTTTTAACAAGGCACACCTGTTAATTGAAATGCATTCCATGTGACTACCTCATGAATCTGGTTGAATGCCAATAGTGTGCAAAGCTGTCATCAAGGCAAAGGGTGGCTACTTTGAAGAATATCCAATCTAAAAATATATTTTGATTTGTTTAACACTTTTGGTTGCTATTTAATTACTTATGTGTTATTTCATAGTTTTGATGTCTTCACTATTATTCTACAATGTAAAAAATAGTAGAAATAAAGTAAAACCCTGGAATGAGTAATATTCCATACTTTTTGACTGATATATATATAGTATGAACCAATGTGAACACTTCAGTAGCCCTTATGTGTTCAACTCTGCATGATGCCACATTTGACTGGTCCAATAATAATAATAATAATAATTGGACCCCTGTTATTGTCACGATGTGGGTGTGGGAATGACCAAGGCGCAGCGCAGGGATTATAGTAGTTTGACATATTTTCTTTATTTTATACTATGTATAGCTCAGAAAGTAATACTATGTATAACAAACACAAAAATGACAAACTACTAAACGAAACCAAACACAAATTTCAAACGTTACGTTAAAACAAAAACACGATATTTTAACCGTAACAAAAGGCACACTTACTTCACCGTGACTGCGACATATAATGATAACGACCCACACCATAGTGAAGGACAGACTCAACATATATAGGATCCCTAATTAGAGACAATGCGGTGCAGCTGCCTCTAATTAGGGATCCAACCCAAAACCCACACAGAAACAGAAAAGAAAGACACTGTCAGACTCTGACCATAGCTACATAGAGAAGCAAATAGGCTTCTCTATGGCCAGAGCCTGACAGTACCCCCCCCCCCCCCAAGGCGCGGAGTCCCAGACGAACATATGTTTGAGTCATTATAATAATGAAAGATAGCAATGAATAAAGGTATGTTTATACATATTGCATGAAGTAGGCCTAGCTACAGTTACAGTTTACGTAACCAACCAAACTCGTTTGACCTGTTTGACCACGTTCAATGAGGAAAGACTGGAGCTCACCTGGTTGTGAAAGCCATTGTGCACTGTCACTCTATGCGGCTCACCTGGGAAATTGATGCCGACTTTATTTAGAATAGGCATATTATTATTTTCAGCCCATTCAACATTCATAATTGCGTTCTGAATGTAGTGCGTTCAAAATGTATTTCGTCTTACTTTTGTTCCTTTTTGCGGCACTTTCGACAGTGGACAGCGGTAAGAATATTTATTTATCTGTAATGTTGCTAAATGTGAAAGTAAAATGTTTTTTGGCCGAGTTGCTATAGGCCTAAGTAAAAAAAAATGTTTTATGGAGAAATTATTATTATAGACGATTCATGTTCAATTATTGTATCATGTGAAAATGTTATGTTTCGTTAAGTTATTTATTGTTCTGTTGACCCGAAAATGCACGCAAACTGTCAAAAATAATAATGACTTACTTAATAACTACAACTTCCTAACATTTTATTTAGTTCTTAAAACTGTATTGATAATTGGGCTACAATGTTTATGTTTTGCCTGTTGCTGCCATGTTCCATTGACTGTACACCTGTGAAAACTATCTTACCTGGCAACAGAAAAGGACAGTTTGATTGGTTGGAAATGCTATGGTGTCCAGGATCAGTTTTTTTAGTTTGGTCTCTTTCAATAACCATTGTAGGCTAAGTGGTGAACAAAAATGGAATGGTTATTAAATACAAAATTAGCGATTGATTAAGGTACATTTTATCACCATCATCCCTTCATTTAGAATTAATATTATTTATATATTCCTTAAAACAATCGTCCTTAATTGTTTTGGTCTTTGAAGAAACATACTCAGGAGTCACGACTAACTCATGTTTCACTGAATTACATCTACGCTGCCCTCTCAAAGCCAGTAGAATTGCCTGGTATCCATGAGTTCACTGCCATGGGTCTGATGAACGACAAACGCTTTTTAGCAATTGCACAAACGCTAGTTAGCATTGGCTTGTCACACTACCTCTAACTTCCTTCATACTGGACACAGACAGATAACAATGGTATCCACTAGTTCATCTGACTCTGTGGAAGTAGATAAAGTGTCTTAATGCCAAAATTCCAAAGTATCCCTTTTAATATATTCATATGAAATAGGTTGATTTATAAGTTGCAGAATGTGTCCCACTTCTCACTAATGCACCAGTATAGGCTTATTTCAAGGCCTCTGACACTATTAATTGAATACATTATTTTGTTGGCCATTAGACCTATGATATAGATATAAATATTTGATATGCAGTATTTTCATATTCATTTTTTACAGCATTGTCTGAGTAACATGGAGATAAATGATCTCAATGATTTATTTTATTTCCCTACAGACATCTACTCCCTGAATTACATCTACACTGCCCTCTCAAAGCCAGTAGAATTGCCTGGTATCCATGAGTTCACTGCCATGGGTCTGATGAACGACAAACAGATTGATTACTATGACAGTGTGGCAAAGAAGAAGATTCACAAACAGAAGTGGATGAAGGACAGGCTACCAGCAGACTACTGGGAAAAAGGCACTCAGTCACGCAAGAGCAAGGAGCAGTGGTTCAAAGTCAACGTCAACATCCTGATGGAGCGGATGAGGCACAACGACACTGGTGAGGGACCGCGCTAGCATTGGTATCACTCTACATAGCCTACTGTAGATATTTTACTAAAACTCCAAGATAATTAATTAACTTCTAAGTACAATGCAAAAAAAGGGGACTTGACCATACCATAGGTGAGTTCTTCTCTCTCCTTTTCTACTTGTTTTTCCTCTCAGGTGTCCATATCCTTCAGTGGAAGCATGGCTGTGAGATTGACCGACAGAGTGACGGTACATTGAAATTCATAAAGGGCACTGACCAATACAGCTACGATGGTGATGACTTCCTGTCCTTTGATGTTGCCACTATGCAGTGGGTGGCCCCAGTTGATCAAGCTTTACCGACTAAGAGGAAGTGGGACGGGGTGCAGATCCTCAACCAGTACACCAAGGGCTACCTGGAGAAGGAGTGTGTGGACTGGCTGTCCAAATTCATGCAATATGGGGAGAAAGAATTCAGTAGTGCTGATTGTGAGTACTTTTGAACCTTAAATAGTATAGCTTAACAAATGGTTAACAGATCAGAAATAATATTCATGTTATCTGTTTATTCCCTCTTTAGTCCCTCCAAAGGTATATGCATTTGCTAAAAAGGCCCAAACTGCAGGACATGTCCGACTGACCTGCATGGCCACAGGTTTCTATCCCAAAGATGTGGTTATGCATATTAAGAAGAATGGTGTCCCATTGACCAAACATGATGGAGTGCAGTCTACAGGAGTCCTACCCAATGATGACGAGACCTTCCAGATTAGGAAGAGTGTGCAGGTCCCAGAAGCTGACACATCCGGTTATGAATGCTTTGTCAACCATACAGCATTGAAGAAGCCAATTGTTGAAAAATGGGGTAAAGTAGTCCCTATATTTAATATACCGGTACTGTATATATTTTCAACAAACAAGTTATTAGCATGGTTATCAATTGTGGTAAAATCAGACGTTTCTGAGTCTGTTAACAGGTCGTGAATGCAGATGATTAAAATGTGACAACTGTTTTCCAATGTACAAGATGTTCTTGTTAATGCTGAATATGTCCTCTTATCTTGTCTTCCATGCAGATGGAAAATGCTGTGATTGTAACCAAGTAACAGGTGTTGCCATTGGTGCTGTTGTTGTGGTGGGCTTCCTGTTCACCGTGATCTCACTCTTGGTTCTTTGGAAGAAAGGCAAAATATGTACGTTTCTCACATTGTGAAAACATTTCATACATTATGTTAATTTTCTTATTGGTGTTGTTCGGTGAGATAAACTAAAGCGATTATGGTAATTTATGAAGAGAGTAGGCATGTCGCAACCTTTTTTGACATCATGGCATGATTTGAGTAAATCTCAAGTCAGGAGATCAAAAAAAGTGTTATATGTATTGTATATTTATTTCTCCTACCCCTGTGTTTCCACTGTTTCTTCCACTGTTTCAGATACTCATTTAATTAAAACATGTCATATTTTGTTTTGTTTTAGTTCCTTGTACAAAAGGAGCTCTACCATCTACTGGGACCCATGCACCTCTAATTGGTACTGTTGATACAAAGTCATGTTTTTTTTCCTTCCTAGAACAATTACATGTAAAGTATTAGCACAGCAATACCAAAGATCTGGTAGGGGCGTGTATAATGATGGGCCATCTTATGAGTGTTAATTGTAGTGATTTAATTATGTCTTGTGATGATTAAATTAATGACAGCCCCCCTAATCCTTCTTTTTACACATCAATCATGTTTATTAATCGCATATTGATGAATAGTTTGACTCCTTATTGTCTACTTGTTGTTCTGGACGACACCGATCAGTGTATAGCACAACATCAATGAATCAGACTTAACCAGGTGCTTGCAAAGTTATTCTGTTCACATGAATCTGACTTACAAAACTCATAGTTGGAGAGTGGAGATCTTATTATGTTTTACAGGTGTTAAAAGCAAAGAACGCTCCAATTTATTTCATGCAGCAGAGTGTAGATTATAATTACAACCTTCTATGTACTAGGTGGGTAGTTTTGGATTCAGTCAAATCAGGAAGTGAATTAAATGTATGTATTGGAAATTGCCCATTGTTTGCTATTAGGATATTTCAGTTAATTAATACAATTTTAATTGGGGATATGCATGCCTATAGAGGACCGATGATCATCACGGAATACTGTATATCTGTATCTAATTACTCTTGGTTCTTTGGAAGAAAGGCAAAATATGTACGTTTCTCACATTGTGAATACATTTCATACAGTATGTTATTTTTCTTATTGGTGTTGTTCGGTGAGATAAACTAAAGCGATTATGGTAATTTATGAAGAGAGTAGGCATGTCGCAACCTTTTTTGACATCATGGCATGATTTGAGTAAATCTCAAGTCAGGAGGTCAAAAAAAGTGTTATATGTATTGTATATTTATTTCTCCTACCCCTGAGTTTCCACTGTTTTTTCCACTGTTTCAGATACTCATTTAATTAAAACATGTCATATTTTGTGTTGTTTTAGTTGCTGGTACACAAGGAGCTCTACCACCTACTGGGACCCATGCCCCTCTAAATGGTACTGTTGATACAACGTCATGTTTTTTTTCCCTTCCTAGAACAATTACATGTATAGTATTAGCACAGCAATACCAAAGATCTGGTAGGGGCGTGTATAATGATGGGCCATCTTATGAGTGTTAATTGTAGTGATTTAATTATGTTTTGTGATGATTAAATTAATGACAGCCCCCCTAATCCTTCTTTTTACACATCAATCATGTTTATTAATCGCATATTGATGAATAGTTTGACTCCTTATTGTCTACTTGTTGTTCTGGACGACACCGATCAGTGTATAGCACAACATCAATGAATCAGACTTAACCAGGTGCTTGCAAAGTTATTCTGTTCACATGAATCTGACTTACAAAACTCATAGTTGGAGAGTGGAGATCATATTATGTTTTACAGGTGTTAAAAGCAAAGAACGCTCCAATTTATTTCATGCAGCAGAGTGTAGATTATAATTACAATCTTCTATGTACTAGATGGGTAGTTTTGGATTCAGTCAAATCAGGAAGTGAATTAAATGTATGAATTGGAAATTGCCCATTGTTTGCTATTAGGATATTTCAGTTAATTAATACAATTTTAATTGGGGATATGCATGCCTATAGAGGACCGATGATCATCACGGAATACTGTATATCTGTATCTAATTACTCTTGGTTCTTTGGAAGAAAGGCAAAATATGTACGTTTCTCACATTGTGAATACATTTCATACAGTATGTTATTTTTCTTATTGGTGTTGTTCGGTGAGATAAACTAAAGCGATTATGGTAATTTATGAAGAGAGTAGGCATGTCGCAACCTTTTTTGACATCATGGCATGATTTGAGTAAATCTCAAGTCAGGAGGTCACAAAAAGTGTTATATGTATTGTATATTTATTTCTCCTACCCCTGAGTTTCCACTGTTTTTTCCACTGTTTCAGATACTCATTTAATTAAAACATGTCATATTTTGTGTTGTTTTAGTTGCTGGTACACAAGGAGCTCTACCACCTACTGGGATCCATGCACCTCTAATTGGTAATGTTGATACAAAGTCATGTTTTTTTCCATCCTAGAACAATTACATGTATAGTATTATTATATTGATGAATTGGAAATTGCCCATTGTTTGCCATGAGGATTTTTCAGTTAATTAATACAATTTTAATTGGGAATATGCATGCCTATAGAGGACCAATGATCATCACGGAATATTATGTTTTACAGGTGTTAAAAGCAAAGAACGCTCCAATTTATTTCATGCAGCAGAATGTAGATTATAATTACAACCTTCTATGTACTTGTGTGTCACGAGTGGGTGGAAATAGAAACCAGGGCGCAGCGCAGTGATAGTTTGACATTTTAATGATTCGACAAATCAAATTAGATAATGACGAACTGTCCAAACACAAACACAATATGACAAATGTAATGGAATTTGCACACCAAACAAAAGGAAACACTACTTCCGACTCCTCTCCGTACCTCTGCTCCCTTGGCTTTATGATCTTCACAGAATACTGTATATCTGTATCTAATTAAAGAGTGATTATATTCTTTTTTCCCAGTGACTAAGGAAGACCCTAGAAGCACTTCCCCTGACTCTGGTAATGTTATTTAAAAGTATTGCCAGTTATTTTATCTTATATTACTTACATTTTTCTGCAGATGATGGGGTTGTGAGGTAAAACTTACTTACAATATTGTTTTTTAGCATACACTTTTACTCAAAGCGAGTGTGCCACATTTATTCATATGTAGCACATACAGAAATTGGGAAATTGGGTTGGGAACTGGCGTTGGGGGGCTTTGACTGCCCCGATCTTCCTCACTCCATCGCCAATCCCCTCCTCGTGAGATCTCCTCCAAGAGTCCCCACGAGAGAGGGAACAGAAGTACGTCGTCGTCCTCCTCTTCCGACTCCTCTCCGTACCTCTGCTCCCTTGGCTTTAGGGGCTCCTCCTGGATCCCCCACGAGTGCAGTGGCCGGGGCTCTTCTCCATTTACCCCCGACCACCCCCATAGCCCCCCTCCAACAACCGTTTGGGGTGTCTGGGCTCCAGGCTGTTCCTTCTGGGTCCGTCGTCGCTTCCCCTTTCCCTTGCGCTGCTTGGTCTCCTTCGGGTGGGTCGTTCTGTCACAAGTGGGTGGAAACAGAAACCAGGGCGCAGCGCAGTGATAGTTCGACATTTTAATGATTCGACAAATCAAATAATGACTAACTGTCCAAACACGATATGACAAACATAATGGAATTTGCACACCAAACAAAACGAAACACACTACTTTACCCGTGACTGGAGGAATAACGACCCACACAAAAGTGAAGGACATACAAACATATATAGGATCCCTAATTAGAGACAATGCGGTGCAGCTGCCTCTAATTAGGGATCCAACCCAAAACCCACACAGAAACAGAAAGAATAGAAACTGTCAGACTCTGACCATAGCTACATAGAGAAGCAAATAGGCTTCTCTATGGCCAGAGCCTGATATTGTGATATTGCGAGGGGTGAAAGTGAGTGATGAGGCGAAAGATTAAAAAGAGATGAATAGTTTTAGCGATTTTAACAATGAACATTTAATTAGAACAGCAACACACATAGACAATAACCCGCGAGGGTTGAAACAAAACACACAGGGTTAAATAGTGACCCTGATGACCAATGTGGAACAGGTGTGGGTATCAGGGTGTTGCTACCATCTTCCCCCGACCGCCGGTTTAGAACGCCGGCGAGGATGATCGCTGGAGAGCCCGTCGTTCTGCGCAGGGCATTCGTTACAGTACTAGGCGGGTAGTTTTTGATTCAGTCAAATCAGGAAGTGAATTAAATGTATGAATTGGAAATTGCCCATTGTTTGCTATGAGGATTTTCAGTTAATTAATACCATTTTAATTGGGAATATGCATGTTCTTCACGGAATACTGTATATCTGTATCTAATTAAAGAGTGATTATATTCTCTTTTCCCAGTGACAAAGGAAGACCCTAGAAGCACTTCCCCTGACTCTGGTAATGTTATTCAATGGTTATTCTGAACCTGAAGACCATTGAAGTCTCCACAGAGAGCTTCACGGTCACCTGGGAACACAGGATATATAGCTAATCTAACCTCTCTCAATATTAATCGCATATTGATGAATAGTTTGACTCCTTATTGTCTACTTGTTGTTCTGGACGACACCGATCAGTGTATAGCACAACATCAATGAATCAGACTTAACCAGGTGCTTGCAAAGTTATTCTGTTCACATGAATCTGACTTACAAAACTCATAGTTGGAGAGTGGAGATCTTATTATGTTTTACAGGTGTTAAAAGCAAAGAATGCTCCAATTTATTTCATGCAGCAGAGTGTAGATTATAATTACAACCTTCTATGTACTAGGTGGGTAGTTTTGGATTCAGTCAAATCAGGAAGTGAATTAAATGTATGTATTGGAAATTGCCCATTGTTTGCTATTAGGATATTTCAGTTAATTAATACAATTTTAATTGGGGATATGCATGCCTATAGAGGACCGATGATCATCACGGAATACTGTATATCTGTATCTAATTAAAGAGTGATTATATTCTCTTTTCCCAGTTACAAAGGAAGACTCTAGGACCACTTCCTCTGACTCTGGTAATGTTATTTAAAAGTATTGCCAGTTATTTTATCTTATATTACTTACATAGACAGTGAATGCAGCTGAAACTATAGAAGTACTGATGTTAGTTCTTCTGTTACAGGTCAAAGCAGCAACGGAAGTCTAGAGAGTGTTACAATGCAGACAAATGAAGGTAATATCATTTATCCTTACGAGAAAAAAAAAATATATATACAGTTAAAGTCGGAAGTTTACATACACTTAGGTTGAAGTCATTAAAACAAATTTTTCAACCACTCCACAGATTTCACGTTAACAAACTATAGTTTTGGCAAGTCAGTTAGGACATCTACTTTGTGCATGACAAAAGTAATTCTTCCAACAATTGTTTACAAACAGATTATTTCACTTATAATTCACTATATCACAATTCCAGTGGGTCATACACTAAGTTGACTGTGCCTTTAAACAGCTTGGAGAATTCCAGAAAATTATGTCATGGCTTTAGAAGCTTCTTATAAGCTAATTGACATCAATAGATACTGTAAATATCTATTGCTCTACTCTGCTGTAATTCTCTATTGCTCTACTCTGCTGTAATTCTCTATTGCTCTACTCTACTGTAATTCTCTATTGCTCTACTCTACTGTAATTCTCTATTGCTCTACTCTGCTGTAATGCTCTATTGCTCTACTCTACTGTAATTATCTTTTGCTCTACTCTACTGTAATTCTCTACTCTGCTGTAATTCTCTATTGGTCTACTCTGCTGTAATTCTCTATTGCTCTACTCTGCTGTAATTCTCTATTACTCTACTGTAATTATCTATTGCTCTACTCTACTGTAATTCTCTATTGCTCTACTCTGCTGTAATTCTCTATTGCTCTACTCTACTGTAATTATCTTTTGCTCTACTCTACTGTAATTCTCTACTCTGCTGTAATTCTCTATTGGTCTACTCTGCTGTAATTCTCTATTACTCTACTGTAATTATCTATTGCTCTACTCTACTGTAATTCTCTATTGCTCTACTCTACTGTAATTCTTTATTGCTCTACTCTACAGAAAGAATAGAAACTGTCAGACTCTGACCATAGCTACATAGAGAAGCAAATAGGCTTACAAAACTCATAGTTGGAGAGAGGAGATCATATTATGTTTTACAGGTGTTAAAAGCAAAGAACGCTCCAATTTATTTCATGCAGCAGAGTGTAGATTATAATTACAATCTTCTATGTACTAGGTGGGTAGTTTTGGATTCAGTCAAATCAGGAAGTGAATTAAATGTATGAATTGGAAATTGCCCATTGTTTGCTATTAGTATTTTTCAGTTAATTAATACAATTTTAATTGGGGATATGCATGCCTATAGAGGACCGATGATCATCACGGAATACTGTATATCTGTATCTAATTAAAGAGTGATTATATTCTCTTTTCCCAGTGACAAAGGAAGACTCTAGGAGCACTTCCTCTGACTCTGGTAATGTTATTCAAAAGTATTGCCAGTTATTTTATCTTATATTACTTACATAGACAGTGAATGCAGCTGAAACTATAGAAGTACTGATGTTAGTTCTTCTGTTACAGGTCAAAGCAGAAACGGAAGTCTAGAGAGTGTTACAATTCAGACACATGAAGGTAATATCATTTATCCTTACGAAAAAAATAAAATATACAGTGGGGATAACAAGTATTTGATACACTGCCGATTTTGCAGGTTTTCCCACTTACAAAGCATGTAGAAGTCTGTAATTTTTATCATAGGTACTCTTCAACTGTGAGTGACGGAATCTAAAACAAAAATCCAGAAAATCACATTGTATGATTTTTAAGTAATTATTTGGTACAGAAACCTTTGTTTGCAATTACAGAGATCATACGTTTCCTGTAGTTCTTGACCAGGTTTGCACACACTGCAGCAGGGATTTTGGCCCACTCCTCCATACAGACCTTCTCCAGATCCTTCAGGTTTCGGGGCTGTCGCTGGGCAATACGGACTTTCAGCTCCCTCCAAAGATTTTCTATTGGGTTCAGGTCTAGAGACTTGCTAGGCCACTCCAGGACCTTGAGATGCTTCTTACGGAGCCACTCCTTAGTTGCCCTGGCTGTGTGTTTCGGGTCGTTGTCATGCTGGAAGACCCAGCCACGACTCATCTTCAATGCTCTTACTGAGGGTAGGAGGTTGTTGGCCAAGATCTCGCGATACATGGCCCCATCCATCCTCCCATCAATACGGTGCAGTCGTCCTGTCCCCTTTGCAGAAAAGCATCCCCAAAGAATTATGTTTCCACCTCCATGCTTCACGGTTGGGATGGTGTTCTTGGGGTTGTACTCATCCTTCTTCTTCCTCCAAACACGGCGAGTGGAGTTTAGACCAAAAAGCTCTATTTTTGTCTCATCAGACCACATGACCTTCTCCCATTCCTCCTCTGGATCATCCAGATGGTCATTGGCAAACTTCAGAAGGGCCTGGACATGCGCTGGCTTGAGCAGGGGGACCTTGCGTGCACTGCAGGATTTTAATCCATGACGGCGTAGTGTGTTACTAATGGTTTTCTTTGAGACTGTGGTCCCAGCTCTCTTCAGGTCATTGACCAGGTCCTCCCGTGTAGTTCTGGGCTGATCCCTCACCTTCCTCATGATCATTGATGCCCCACGAGGTGAGATCTTGCATGGTGCCCCAGACCGTCATCATGAACTTCTTCCATTTTCTAATAATTGCGCCAACAGTTGTTGCCTTCTCACCAAGCTGCTTGCCTACTGTCCTGTAGCCCATCCCAGCCTTGTGCAGGTCTACAAATTTATCCCTGATGTCCTTACACAGCTCTCTGGTCTTGGCCATTGTGGAGAGGTTGGAGTCTGTTTGATTGAGTGTGTGGACAGGTGTCTTTTATACAGGTAACGAGTTCAAACCGGTGCAGTTAATACAGGTAATGAGTGGAGAACAGGAGGGCTACTTAAAGAAAAACTAACAGGTCTGTGAGAGCCGGAAATCTTACTGGTTGGTAGGTGATCAAATACTTATGTCATGCAATAAAATGCAAATGAATTATTTAAAAATCATACAATGTGATTTTCTGGATTTTTGTTTTAGATTCCGTCTCTCACAGTTGAAGTGTACCTATGATAAAAATTACAGACCTCTACATGCTTTGTAAGTAGGAAAACCTGCAAAATCGGCAGTGTATCAAATACTTGTTCACCCCACTGTATATACAGTTAAAGTCAGAAGTTTACATACACTTAGGTTGAAGTCATTAAAACTAATTTTTCAACCACTCCACAGATTTCACGTTAACAAACTATAGTTTTGGCAAGTCAGTTAGGACATCTACTTTGTGCATGACAAAAGTAATTCTTCCAACAATTGTTTACAAACAGATTATTTCACTTATAATTCACTATATCACAATTCCATTGGGTCATACACTAAGTTGACTGTGCCTTTAAACAGCTTGGAGAATTCCAGAAAATTATGTCATGGCTTTAGAAGCTTCTTATAAGCTAATTAACATAATTTGAGTCAATTGGAGTTGTACCTGTGAATGTATTTCAAGGCCTACCTTGAAACTCAGTGCCTCTTTGTTCGACATAATGGGAAAATCAAAAGAAATCAGCCAAGACCTCAGAAAAAAAACTGGTTCATCCTTAGGAGCAATTTCCAAACGTCTGAAGGTAGCACTTTCATCTGAACAAACAATAGTACGCAAGTATAATCACCATGGGACCACGCCAGACTACGGTTTGCAACGGCACATGGGGACAAAGATCGTACTTTTTGGAGAAATGTCCTCTGGTCTGATGAAACAAAAATAGAACTGTTTGGCCATAATGACCATCGTTATGTTTGGAGGAAAAAGGGGGACGCTTGCAAGCTGAAGAACACCATCCCAACCGTGAAGCACGGGGGTGGCAGCATCATGTTGTGGGGGTGCTTTGCTGCAGGAGGTGCACTTCACAAAATAGATGACTTTATGAGGAAGGAAAATGATGTTCTTTGAGATGAGATGAATTCACACTCACCTCAAACCTTACATTTTACATTCTAGTCATTTAGCAGACGCTCTTATCCAGAGCGACTTACAGTAGTGGGTGCGTACATTTATTTATTTAAATTATTTTGACGGGGCGTATGTGGATGCAATGAAACCCTGTTGTTGCTTAGTAACCTGATGCCACTGACAGAGTACACTGTGACCATCTTTGCTTTGTATGACGGGGGTCGGGAAGCCAAGATTTACCACCAGTAAGACTGCCTCTCCTCTCCCCTCTATTCTCCCCAGCTGTTAGTTGTGGAGAGCTGTATGGTACCTGTGGTACAGTGGTACTAAAGGAGATACACTGATGGTCATAGAGTTACTAGTCCAAAATATTGCTCTACTCTGCTGTAATTCTCTATTGCTCTACTCTACTGTAATTCTCTACTGCTCTACTCTACTGTAATTCTCTATTGCTCTACTCTGCTGTAATTTTCTATTGCTCTACTCTGCTGTAATTCTCTATTGCTCTACTCTGCTGTAATTCTCTATTGCTCTACTCTGCTGTAATTTTCTATTGCTCTACTCTGCTGTAATTCTCTATTGCTCTACTCTGCTGTAATTCTCTATTGCTCTACTCTACTGTAATTCTCTACTGCTCTACTCTACTGTAATTCTCTATTGCTCTACTCTGCTGTAATTTTTATATAACACTCTTGTGTGTTGATGTCCTGAGCTGCTTTTCTTTATTTTAGGAATATATTGATAGGATTTATTGTAAAATTATGTCATTTTGATTGACTTATTTTTCTGCAGATGATGGGGTTGAGGTAAAACTTACTTACAATATTGTAATATTGTTATTTAACATACACTTTTACTCAAAGCGAGTGTGCCACATTTATTCATATGTAGCACATTCAGAAATTGATTAAACAATCCTGGTGTTGCCAGCACCATGCTCTAACAGACTGAGCCATTGGAACCACTTATCCTTTGTGTCTAATTCAGAGAAAATCCCAGAGCCTCTGAACCTGAAGACCATTGAAGTCTCCACAGAGAGCTTCACGGTCACCTGGGAACACAGGATATATAGCTTATCTAACCACTCTCAACGTCTTACACACCTACTGCAGACCTACAATTACAAAGTTAATGCGTAATTGTAACTTTGAGCACAAGAGGGCCAATGTAGTTGATTATACCTGAGTATGTATAGTGATACTATTAGGTAACGTTTAGGTGAAAAAAGACTGTAGGGTTTACCAAACAATTATACAAAAAATACAGCAGGGTTTTCCACAAAAAAATGAACAATTTAGAAATAACTCATGTTTGTTTTCATTGCAAAGGTTTATTTTATCACTTATTGTAAATCACGTGGTACATTAGTCATAAACAGGACAGACAGAGCAGTTACTGTAGTTATGATACAGAACCGGCTTGTCAAGGAAGTAAAACACTGTAGAATAACAAGAATGCTGTTTGACACAATTAACCTTCACATACTATCAGCATTAGTATGAAGATCGACAAGAATAAGATCCTTCAAGATCAAGACAACTTCATGATAAATGTTGTCATGTTCCCACACAAGAGCAACATAGAGGAGCGTTATTGTGGCAGAACTGTAACGAGGCTGTTCTAGGTGGGGATTGAATCCGGGTCTCGTGTTCAAAGTCACTAAGTTAACTGGTTGAGCGAACTCCCCAATAAAAGCCAAAACTTTGTTTAAGTTCAACGTCAGTTGACTTATCTTTTTTTATATATTTATATTTTAAGTACATTTCTGACTTTAATAAACCGATAGAGAGAGAGAGGATGACAGTGGGGAAAGATAGAGGTTGTGTCAAAGGGCAGTAGGCCGGATTCAAACATATGCTGACACCGTAGACATGACAGTAATATGATGTCATATTTTTCTTTATAATTTGTTATAATATAATACGTTTATCACCAATGACAACCTCTCTTCTCGTGACTCAGGTGACGTTTAAAATTATTACCTCATTACGTTTTTTTATTACATTGGTTTTGACTAGGTCTAACACGTAAACTGTGTAGGTGATGAGGTTTGACTGTTTTGCTGTTATTTTTTCAGGTCAGTGTTCTAGTGGAAGTTCTGTTCAGTCCATCTGTCGCCGTGATGATATTGATGAGAACCAACAGCTGTTACCCGGTAATATATATATATATATATATATATAAACCTCCCTCTCTACATCAATTGCACCCTTTCAGGTTTAAGTCATCTAAATAAGTAACTGATATCTGATAAATAACAGATTTATTAATTCAAAAGTAATTATGAATTGGATTTAGAATAAATGCATACATTAAAGTCTGTAGTTAATCTCTAACACAGATGCAGGGGCTCTTTGTGTCCTATTAATAGTGCAGGTAGATATGTATACTTATGGTTTTATACTGGAAACTCTAAAGCAGGGTGTTTTAACATACGATCCGCGGGTCCATTCCGGTCCCCGGGTG